>OZ022489.1:2291422-2972926 GCA_963989405.1 Trypoxylon attenuatum | reverse complement strand
CATCTGTTGACGCAGCATCCGGTAGCACCGCGTCGTGCAGATACGTGAAGGGTCAATGGTCGGAATGCGACCCGAAAACCAACACACGCTCACGCACGCTGAACTTAAGAAGGGTGACAAATCCTGTGAGCAGACAAAGACCATCTCGAAGAAATGCAAGAAAGGTATGATTTATTTTCATTACTATTAGGATTATCACGATTATTGTCAATATTAATTCGATAGTGATCAATCGTTTCTCGTCATCATGGAAATTAACGATGACACCATGCCTCCTGGCACATCGAGTAATAAATTCAATTTCGTCACTGGAATTCTATTATCCCACGATATAACACTATTATAATTTCAGTCTTGTCAAGGTATTGCAAATTATTCGGTAGTTTCGTTTGAACGAAGAAATTTACGAATCCTTTAAATTCTTTGAGAGGAATTTTTAATCGCGAATTATTTCCTTGTATCTCCAATAATGTAACAGAATATGATATTATCAGGATTACTATACGATGGGAGTTTTATTATGAAGAGATTTTTTCTAATTAATATTTTTGAGTCGAAGCAACTTTTATTGTAAAGAAAAATACAAATGTATGTATGTGCCAATATCATAGAAGTGGTTGAACTGTTTGGCAATGCAACGATCGAACTTGGCGAAACCCGACGATTACGAATGCAATTCCTTGGTGCGAGGAATACTAGTTGAACAGCCAAGCATTAAGGGCCGGTAATCACGTAGAGAAATAGTTAATTATGAGTGACGTGCTTTAGCTGGCGTCCGGTCAGCATAACATAGCATGCGCCGCGTATTTCACAGTTGGCGTTTCGAGGGCGATTTTTGCGGGAGAACGATATATAAAGCTACGGTGCTCTCGACGCAATGTTGGTGCTTTTCGTGAAAGGCTTTTTCATCGTGGAAAACCAGGTTGTCGAGTTCCGGTGCTTCTCTTCGGTTGCGCTAGTTGCCCTGCGCTCGAGGTTCTATCAAAAACCTACCTACCTACCTACCTACCTACCTACCTCGTGTTTTGCAACGCCGAGACCAGAGAAAAGACGGCCCCGCTATTGTGCGCCAAGCTAGCCCGGTTTTACTAGCTTGTAAAAGGTGAAAAAGGAGGAAGCCGATTCGCCCAAGGAACGAGCGTGATGGATTGTACCGTAGTTGAAAAACAAATCGGATAATAGCGCAAAGCGAAGGACCTCAAAGGCTCCAGCTTCTGGTGGCTTCTTTCTTTCTTCTTCTTTCGAACGACTCGTGCGATCCCAAGATGGAAAATCGCTTCCGGCCGTCAATATGTGCTCGACCTTTTCCCCCCTTGCGTTATATTGATCGTATCGCGTCCTGAGCGAAATTCTACGACGCGTACATTCTTCTTCGATTCTGTCCCTGTAACGAAAGACTCATGGATCCTGTCTTACGAACCTCTGGCGTACTGAACCCTTCCTTATCGACACTTTATCGAGAAACGATCAAGGAAAATTGATTTCTATCTCGCCACTATTATTATTGTGCTTTTTGCTTGATCATTGATCCATTGCAACGAAAGCAATCCGCGTAACGGGAATACAATGCATTGTAATTGGGAATTCGTCAATTTGTAATTACCTCTCAATCAGTGAAATCCAATTCGATGAGCTTTTCATTAATTTTTAGAGTTTATACGAATTTCCCTAGTAGAGTCATTGCATTGCAGTGCGTGCGCAGTGCGTGAATATCGTGTGCTCCTGTCGCTCGAGGGTCATTCCCCAAGGCAATCGATAAGTTATCTATCCGTCGAGCTCTATCTGCTTGGCAAGCTATTGGCCATATATCTGGATCACACTAACTACGAAGGGTCAATCAGGAAACAGCGTTATAGTCGGGACGCCGGAGTTGGTTCGTCAATATTCAGTCACATCTCACAGTGCAATCCTTTTCTCCGTGCAGAGCAGTCGCTTTACTCCGCAGCTGCGCTGAACACAATGGATCCCGCTTAATCCGGACTGCAAGGCTATTATTTCACCGGGCTTAATGGAGCTCGTTAATTAATCCGAACGGTTGCGTCTTAATTAATTAGGGAAATCGAACGATCGATCTCGCGAATTAATCCTGACCAATTACACTTTTGGACGGTATCTCATCCGTTAGTGAAATGCCTCGATGACGAGATTCCCATCGTCAACAATATTCTTTCAGTCGAAAATTTTCCTATTGAGTTAGTAAAGTGCGGTTCACTGCTAAAGGATTCTCACTCGCTCGAATGAGCGCTAGTTCAACCTTTGCCACTCGGTGCAACCTGTTTCGCCTAACTTTTTAATGCAATGGACTACACTCTGAACGAATGACTTTCAGGTATAAAGTTAACTCCGAAATTTTTTGGAGTTGGGATCCCTACGGATCTTGGATTTAAACTAGGAAAATGTTTTATCCAACGTTTCAACGTTAACTCACTCATTTTGTTTTTCCCGTAACCTCGTGCATTTAATTTGACGAGTATCGAGAGATTAGTTGAATTAATTGGATTATACGCGATATGTGTATAAGAAAGTTTAGACATATCGTGAGAGACAGAATTGCTAGGGTTAACGACCACGGGAAGAGGAAGAGCCTCTCTCGACAAGTACATACATACAGTGCTAATGCGACAGACGTTCTTCTGCATCGAGAACTCCCTTTCATAAATGATAAGTTGCGCTCTTAATTTAGTTGCGTGTGTTGCGCTACCTTTTAAAAGAATTTTCTGCTCGCAGCCTTCAGTCCGCGTGGCTCTGCATGTCTGAATAGGGTTCCTTTCACTACTGCTTTTTCACAGGTTAGTCGCATAAAGCGATTCCATGCAGTCGAGACGCCCGAATTTTCTCACTTTCTCACAGGAAAAGGAGCGGACCGGTGCTAATTTCATTTAGTCACGCTGCAATGAGAATTAGTTTAGCGCGGGGGGTCATCTTCAACTTCGTCAAGACCGTTCCGCTTGCTACTTATTCTTCGTTTTTAAGGCCAGTTACGTCTCTGGCATCCCTAAAACTTCACGGTCGAAAAATATCCTTTCTCGTATTTACTTTAGAATTACCACCCACCAGGACGCATTCGTTTTCGTCGAGAAAAACGTCGTGTTACAATCGAGATGAAAACGAGATATATTTATCTTTGTTAATAAATTTAAGAAAGATATTGTGAAGTCTGTGTTTAACTATAATGTAATTCGGCGGGGTACAGCATGCCGATACGAGAAGGGTACGTGGAGCGGGTGCGTGAATCAGCTGATGACGAGAATCGACAATCTGAAGGCGAACAGCGATGCTTCCTGTGAAAAGATGCGTCGACTGACCAAGAGGTGTAAGCAAGAGGCCAACACTAAGAAGGCGTCAAAAGGTATATTATTAATTTTTTTTTAATCCAGGGTATATATAACAATCGATCAATGTAATCATTTGCTACGAGACTCTTAATCAACATTGATAATATTGTAAGCAGACTAAACCGACCGTCAGACTAAACCTGAATTTCTCCAGGAACAAACTCATTATAGTTTGATTATTTTCTCCTTGCGTGTTCAGCAGCGAGAGCGACGCCGCGCGATATAATAAAGTACGCGAAATGCTATTGATTGCAGAGGAGAGTTGTATCTGACTGAGAACAGCATAATTGAACCCCCGCAAGAAATCTGTTGAGTGCAGCGCTTTCTATTTTCCCGGGGGGTAGAGGGTAAAGGGAGAAAGCTTGCATCTTTTTTGTGGCTGCCCTCGAGTATCGTCGACTAGGTTGCTTCGCGCGGCTCGAAATAACTTTTAATGGGAAATCGATATTCCATATTGTCGAAGATAAAAATTGCGACGAAGAAGGTAGTGAGAATCAAAGGCCTCTCTTTCTGAAAAAAATCGATCCGTTTGTATACAGAGTTGAGTGAAGACCATAATATTGCAGTAGGTTTTGATTTTACGCCGGATGCAAAAATATCGGAGGAAAATTTGAATAAGTACGTACTTCAGAGAAGATGCAACAGATCTCTTATATTCTACTTGAGATTTCTGGTAACATCGGTGTCACTCGATTGAAACTACTCGAGAATGGCATTGTCAACATTAAAGATACCTTATCGAAGCTTTTTAGACCTTGGGTCGTGGACAAAAGAAAGAAAAAATATTTTGCGGAGAGGTCGCAAAATAATATCAACGAGAAAATTTTGGAGAATCTTAAAAAGCGGTTTTTGCGTGTTTCAGGAGAGCGATCGAACAAGAAGTCAGGCAAGCAGTAAACAGGAATATCCAGATCCAATCGCCGAATGATGTCTCCTGGCGATCCACTTTGGCAATGGGCAACGAAAACACAATTCTTGTCTCCTTCACGTAAACTTTTATGATCCGTCGTTTAATTTTCGCGAGCTAATCTCGCTAAGGTTCAATGTGAATGTATCTGTTCGTTAAGCAAAGCAAACGAAACTTCTCCAGCCCGTTTATCCCTCTTTCCTCAATCTCCTTGTATACTGTTCTCTGATCTTGCAATTGATGATCGCAGTTCGCTGAAACTCAGGAGATGCGTTCGAGAAATGCTTCAGAGATTAATGTATTTCGATGTACAATTATATAGATTGTACTGCTTACAGTGTTCGCGATCTTGAAAGTTAATATTGCGTGCCATTAATCGGCCAATTCCAAATCCACTTGTTAAAGATCCATTTAACTTTCTTTTCGAATCGTTAGTATTTCTTTGGCCGAGTTAAGAGAAAAAATGGGAAGAATCGGATGGTGGATTTTTGTACGTGAATAATTGTCCTCTATGCAGTGGCACTTCGGAGTATAGAGAAACAGAGAAACAAGTCGAAGGAGAGAGAATGAAATTTTGGAATAATTTAAGTAATAATTAAATCGGATAAAATTGTATCGAACTAAAAAAAAAAAGAACGAAGTAGGAAAGAAATAGAAAATAAAATGATCCCTTTGGTGTGCTACTGCTTGGACGAAAGATTTTCGATGGTCTAGTATTACATAGAGCCAGCCACGGAAAAAGTTCTGCCAGAAACATGTGCGAATTAACACGGAATGACTGCCGTTGAGATTCTTGTCGAACGATTTCATACTAGATTAGACAGGGTTGACTCCTCTTATTCGGGAAGAAGACGAACCGAAAGGTTAAAGTTGACGTTCGTGGAGGTTTCAGCGAAATAGAAAAGCTTTTTTTTCTGAGGCCAGACCGTTCGTTTGGAAGGAAGGTTAACGAAACGAGGTCATATTCGAATTAGCGACATGTCGCATGATTATTGATCGTAGAGCGCATAGATATCCCGGGATTAGATCAGAAAATACCCCTTTTATCGAGGCGCGTCGTGAATTCAAAAGAGAAAGCCAAACTTTTGCTATATCTATTCCTTTTTCCAATAAAAAACATTACCGGAGTTTTTGAACAGCCGAAGAAAATGAAGGAAGAAATCAAAATGCAGCCACTGAATGAATTGAATGCTCCAATCTATTTGCTTTCTCGGTTTTGATAGATGCACAGTTCCGTTGATGATGAATTCTTTTTTTTACGCTGACTCCCTTATCTTTGATTTACTTGACTGGTACACTTAAAACCAGGTACAATGTTTTTCGGATGAGATACCCCCTCCCCTCTCCCCCCCTCGATTCTTGCATAAGTAATAGTAATACAGTGTTCGATGTTAAAACGATAACTATGTCTTATATAATATGCACGATCTTGATAATTACATTTTCTCCGATATGTAATCTCGATACCCTTACGGAAAACGTGTCCCTATTCCCCCAACCGTCGATATAACTCTCGTCATTGTATGTGTCCTACGTACCTCTGAATGGATCTTACTAAGAATACGAAAGCCGTTGAGCATAAAAATCAAAATAACATAATTCAGTGTCTCGCGCTTATCGTGTATCCGAGAACCATGCGTGTTTGATTGCATGCTAGGAGCTGGGAACCACGAGGCGTCAACAGAAAGACCATAGGAAATCAAACTTTAATCCTCCCCCGAATACAAGATTGTATTTGTTTTTAAGTCTAGATATAAACGAAGAAAGTCTGTCGGAAGTCAGCTGATTCAAGTTTCGAGCATTGGTCCGTGGGAATTCGCGGTGGTAGATTGAAAAAAAAAAAGAAAAAAAGAAAAGATCATCTACTTTCGTGTATTTCAATGGACCACTGGCAAGTATTGTAGATTAGCTTACGTATGTACACCATATCATCATTACACATTAAAGGAATCTATCGATAGAGTAAAATAGTATGTACGTTCTAATGAATCTCTTCTAATTACTACCATTAAACGTTTACTAAAGGGTAATGAATATCGTGCTTGACTTCTCTGTGTGAAACTCGATGGAAGTTCTCCGTGTTTTAATCGAATTGTAACATAGCATGGTAAGAGGTACGCTATAACGTTTAGAGATTAATTTTTTCGATCCTTCGATCGTAGAAGTTAGTCGTCCCGAAATTCTCCCCCAAAACCCAACATCCTATCACCCTAAATATACAATCCTTCATCCTCAGATCGCGTGCGGAGATTTTTGTCAAAATCGAAAATGCGTAAAAAAAATAATCAAATTTATCGTTACGAATCAAAATGTTACTTTTAGTGTACCGGCTTTCCGAAATTCTTTGTGATTGTGTCTCTGCATTGATCGTTTCGTTGATCTTTGTCAAGACGGGTATCTAATGGATTTGTATCAGAAATCAAAAATGCGAGTGCTCCGTTTTACCGAGGGACTCTTGCCGAAAGAAAAGGAGAAAAAAAAATACTGGAACCGCGTCCCGATAGAAAGTACGTTAAAGTTTTTTAGTTGCTTAGATCGCCAAATCAAATACAGATTTCTTAAATCAGATATCTCGTAGCTCGTGGAAAGGTCGTCAGTAGTTTTTATTTACAAGCTGACGCTATAACTGAACACAAAAATTGTATAATGTATCTACTTACTTATTAAATCGTGGTGTAACCGTTACACATGTAATAAAAATCCAATGTTGTCAATAAAAACTAAATATTATGTATAAAATTACTGGTTTGGATTGGGGATCCATGTTACAGGAGTTTCGTCATTTAAGGTAATAAATTTAAGTTGACTTTCCTTTTTGTCGCAAAGGCAAGGATTTTCTTTTATTCGCAAAGATAGCGTTTATAAAAATTACAAAAAATGTGTATAGCGATATACAATAATAATTTCATAGAAAATGAGATTCACGTTCGAAAATTCTGGACGGACATATTCATTCTTTTTTAGACAGTTTCCTTTCTGTTCAATATGTAACATGAATAAAAATTCTCATATGTTACGAAAAAATCTCGATACTTAACATTTCTGTTTGAACACTTCGAATTTTCAGTGCGTTTTCATTATAAAAATATCAGATCTATTGTAACGCTAAGCGATACATTTTTTTCAGAAATGTTTGAAGTAAATTCAACTGACAGATCCTTTGTGATGTCGTTCTTATAAATATACATATTTGGACGGATTTGTTACGTTACACACTACTTACACATACTACTTATCAAAACTGGCAAAATATATAGATCTCTTTGATAGATTAATGCTTACGGTTCGTGTACTGTACTATGTATCGTGAACTGAATTGTTCGTGTGAGTTATTTCGTGAAATTTGATGTAAAATAATTAAATCTACATTGGTACTCCAGAGTAAGCACGACGAGTTATAGTTTTGGAATGTCAAGGGTTAAAAGGCTCTCTCAATATCCAAGTACGTACTTGCTCTCTCCGCAACGTACAAAATCATGACCTTTTGATTATACGTTGATAATGTCGATTATATCTTACCAATTGACGAAGATAGATAAATATCATATCGATATAGAATTGTGTCAATTAAAAAAAATCTCTTGTGTCTGAATTAGTAGTTCAGAAAATTCAATGAAAAATTAATATGAGCTAGTACCATAAATAGATCATCCGAATATGATTTAAATGGCAATGGTTTTTATGCCATGGAAAGTGACAATTTCCGTGAATACGCTTTACCCTCCCATTCTAAATCAGATGGAAGGGCCTCGTGTCGTAGTTTACACAGACGAGGGCCAAATTTGAGTAAAAGCATTATAACAAAAACTACAAAGAGCGTCAAACAGGCAGTTGCCGGCCAAAATACGTGTAAACCCATTTCGCACAATTAAATGTACTTTTTCTTTGATACCTGAACCGACGTCTTCTCAGTTCTCTTGAGTCGTATCGCCACTGAAGCGCTTCCAGAAGAAAATTGTCGATCTCTCTATATCTCGCTCTCACGTTTTTGCATTTGCATGTATTCTTGATGAGGCACAGAGGAAGGATATGGCACAGGATCGTCGTGTCCACCCTCGGGATAAGATATTCTCCCAGATTCTAATTCGCTCAAATCGAGCGGTGGTGTTTTGTGTGGTAATACCGTCCACAATGGTTGAACCCACCGATTACCTGTAAAACGATACGAAATTTGCATGAACGTCACAGTCGAATATATTTATATATAAGAAATACGTATGGGAAAATGCTTACCAGTATTCCGGTCCTGCCAGTAATTTCTGTACCGTGAACACCAGCAGAATGCAATGTTCAAAATGAACAGGAATCCACCTAGCACAGAACAGATAGTGATGGCAACATAGAACGGAGTGAAATCACCATATTCGTGCTTAGTGAAGTACGGATTCTTGAGGTAATCATTGCGTTCGTCTAGAATGGACATTTTATAAATGTTAGACTGTGATAGTTCTGAAAAAGAAGAAACAGGAATACCTATCAGGTATAGAATTCCTTATGTTATATTATTCGTATACACAGCACAACAACGACTATTATTTTGACAACTAAAAACTTCAATAATCAATTCAATTTTGCTTTCAAACAACTAACAACTATAGATGAACTCAATGAAACACTACACATATATATCTATTGCATATAGTCATTAATGACAACAATTTAAAATTTCCAAACAAAATTCTAAATGCAATTTTGATCAATTTGTCCCTTAAAGCTCCAAATTATTTTTCAGATACAAACAATACTCTCGATCAAAAATTACTTCATACAAGTTATTGTGATTTAAAAATTAAAACAGAAATATGCAACGGAACTCGAGTACTCATTCGTAAAAATGAGTAACAGAGTACGCTCACGTATGCGAAGAATCGAAGGCGTGGCATCCACTATCTATTACGAAACCCACGCGGGCATTAAAAACTTTAGCGGTATTTTCTTCAATAGGAAAATAAACAATTCCGAATTAATGTGAATCAATCAATTAATATAGCAGGTATTCATAGAGATAAAAATCTATGGATTTCGCGCGAATGAAGTTTTGGAGTCACGGACTAATTAGCACTGTGGTATAGAAATCGAGAATAAAATACGTGTTAATACTTACCATAAAATTATATTTACTTTTTCCACAGTCTTTCCCGCTTCTTGGTGAATATATGGCAAGTAATATAATGACACAGAAACGGCGTAGATTCAATTAAAAAGACAACGCGGTACTTCACTGTTTGTACATCACTTATCCCTGCTTATCCCGTGCTGGAATGTTTGGCCGCGATCACCAACTTGTATTGGGCGGGGCGTTGTATATACCTGGCGAACGATACCTCACATTATGGCCGATTCTCAATCTGCGAAGAGTTGTCGGAGCGACGTGAAAGTGCTGTGAAGTTGGTAGATTCTACCAGTAGTACCAAATTAAAATATCAAAGCAAAAATACCGCGATATTTAAAAATTAAGAATTTGAAAACAATTCTGGATAATCTTTTGAAAAATAGAACTAAATTTATATTTCTTTTTTTAATTATAATACAGTGATGGTATAAATGTGTAAGGAGAGACAATTTGAATTACATAGAAATTCTTTTGGCAATTATACACATGTTTTCTAAAGAAACGCGAGTTGTCGTATAATAAAGTAAATTACTTTGAAATCCAGCGTTGGTCAAGTATTTAACACGGCCCCAGTTTAATATAGTCTTCACCTTTCTCCCAATAAATTCTCTTTCCTTCATGGTTTCTGTGTCGATAGGTCTAAAGGAGAAAATGTAAATTGAAAATACAAGGCTATTTTAGAAAACAATACGCTGCTTATTATTGCAATTTACCTTTGTTGTTCTTCGCTCTTCCCACAATCCTGCAGTTGCTTATTATGCGTGCAACCACACGTCGCCCAACTGGCTATGCTGCATAAAACAGTGAATTCATTTTCCGTAAAACCACACTCTCTTAAATATTTCTTTCCAACGTAAGACGCATAGTCGCATCTGTGATGACAACAAAATGCAATAACTAATCCGGTGATATTGCATTTAAGTTCGCTATACATTGCATTTCTTAAACAGCGTAAAGTCAAATCTACACAATTTTGCATGGATTATATTTAGTAGAATTGTAAGAAACTATTACAATACTAAAGACAATAAAATATATACCAGTAGCAGCTCCACATAAATGTTTTGCGATAGCGACACTTCTTTGGTATTCTTGAATCTCCTTAATTGCATTTAACTTTAAATCAGCGATATCGGCACGTATTCTCTTGACTGTATGTAACACTTGTTCGCTTTTGAGCTTGTTATCGCTCTTATGCCGGTGACTCGATTTGTCTACTAATAGTACACAAGATTTCCTTTTGTTCTTGATTATTTGACCCAGCCAGTAGGTCAATTTACCTAAGAATTATAACGTGAAATTTTAAAAATATTTGTATTTGGAGAATATTCTGCTGGGTATTGAAAATTACAATTACGTAACTGTACCTTTTCCAGCTCCAAATTCAATGTAACAGGTGTTATCTTGAACTAAGCCAGCTTGTTCCAAATGTGCTAATAACGATGTAGTTTGCAGCAAATGTTTTCTGACTGCTTTTCCCGAAGATTCGTCGTTCAACTTATCTTGTAAAAGTTCGTGTACCAAAATCTCTTCTGGGAATTCTGGTATTAGAGCTAAGTAAATAAGCGAATGAGTAAAGAATCAAATAAGACGATAAGATGCTTTATAAGAAAAATAAGATTTTACCATAAGCAGAGTTGACTTTCTCGATAACGGTATCTATGATACTCTGATCAATTTCCGATAAAGGCACGTGTCCCGGTACACGGGAATCATTCAAATTAATTCCTTTAATTACGTATTCTGGCTGTAAATCAATTAACTTCTTGGCATTGCAGATTTTTATGTGTTTGGCTAGCTTGCTCTTGAAACAAGTACTGGAAACAGTCTATAAATTTTACATACATGAAAATATCTCGCAATCATTCTTGCATGTCAGAACAGTACTTACTGAGTTGGATCGAGTGGACACATTACTCTTTCAGCTACTGTTAAACCATCATTGTGATTGCATTCACGTGCACTTTGTTGATGTTCACCGCAATATTTGTGTCCTCTTTTCACTGACATGCGGCAATAACGTTTCTTTCTTTCGACGAAAAACATACAATGCTCCAAACTCTCCATTGTTTCGTAGACTAAGTACTGCGACTGATTATTCTTTCTAAATTCAAGTACGAAACTTCTGTTATTTTTTTCAGTCCTTGCAACAAATGAATCAATTGCGTTTCGCATCCGAAAGTGCAAGATACAATAGATCGTGGATGAGGTCAGCTGACACTAAATTCATCAACATAGCTGAACTGAGCTGAACACAGCAAATCGTTCGATATAAATTATATTTAATAACTTCATTATATTTCTTAACAAAAGTTTATACAATAATATTGACATGGTTCGTCTAGTTTAAATCTAATGCCAATCTTATACGATCAACATTATCATTATGACATTGCTGTGCATTATTTATAAATAACAGCTATATTTATATTATTAGTGATGACGCCAAAACTGGATGTTTATACCGGAACTAATGGTAAGGACATTGGTAAAGTTCCATTTCCTGTGTAAGAATATACATGTACATGAAGTGTAGTATACGTTGGCCGAGTTAGATTAGTCATTCAGTCGTGAAGTCTCGGTACTCTCGGTTGTGGTTGGAGGATATGAAAGTTCGCAAGTTACAGCCGGGGGGTCTGTTTATCGTCGACGATGGTTTTGTGACAATAGTACGACGCATTACTAAGTAAAAAGTCGGCTAAAGAATCCTCTTTTATTTGGTATCATTTGGCTACGATGCGTTTGAGGCGTATCATTAGTACCTACTTTGATTGTTCCTCTGCATAATTATTATTTCCTTGATTTATTTAAAAATGATTGGAAAAATTTTTGGCGTAGCAACCTGCACCGCCTGCTTTTTCTATACTTTCTATGTACTTTGTAAATTTACGCATTTTCTGTCACACACGAACGATGATCCGAAGGAGTATCGCTTGGAAGTAGCCACGACAGTAGGGGGTAATACACATATACATATTTCCATACGTATGTATATTCCAGTTGCTAAAGAAAAGGATTTATCACAGATTTTTATTTTTCAGACGATAATATAGAATCGCCTGTTTTGTGGTTGATGCTAGTGGATATGACCCTCCTAAGTACCTTTATGTTGCAACACTCTATTATGGCAAAGGATTCGGTAGAGAATATATTTAAAAAGCTTCGTATAGGATACTTGAGTAGAAGTGTATATAACGCTGCCAGTGCTGCTATTCTTCATTTACTGTTATCTACTTGGCAAATCGTACCGTCGGTTACCGCTTGGAAAGTAGCGGTATCCTCTAACGCGTCAATGTGGTACTTTTTCACTGGGCTTCATGTACTCGCTTGGATAATAATTTATAGCGGCTGTCTAATGATGGATATATCGGAGCTGGTCGGGTTGAAACAAGTATATTATAACGTCAGTGGAAGGCCAAATCCAGTTCTGATGAAGTCACAAGAATTGCTGCGTTATTATAAGCATATGAGACACCCAAGCTTTACAGGGTTCCTTATTATATTGTGGATACATCCTTTTATGACGTAAGTTCGTAATTAAGATTGATCGATACTCTAATAACTGAATTAAAGAAACGTAGATGTAATACGAACACACGGTTATTCAAATTCTGTTACAGGATAGACCGATTATTATTGGCCTCTGTACTTACCGTTTACATGGCCTTGAAGTGGAATATCGACAAAGCAGATTACAATTATCACACGAGTGTTATTAAGCTTAAACAAACGAAACTGCTCTAAGCCGCTTATTGTACTCATTGTACATCCCTCACTACTAGTCTTGGATTATTATCTCGAGTATTTGCGACTAACGTGTGCCTTAACAATTCTAGTACCTCACTGCCTGAGAACTCTTAATTATATATTTAATGTTTGTACGAATTTGCAGTGGAACTGCACAATTTAATACGAGGATCGTCAAATTTGTGTTCGCCTTAATTCTCATTTCAAGAATTATTTAAGATTAAAAAACCGTCGTACTTTTATAACGATATAACTGTTTGTAATAAAACCAAAGATTGTTAATACGAGACTATTGTTTGTTAATCTCTAATCCATGATCTCAATGAGAAGTGCTGTCGCTTTAAGAATCCAGTAGGATTGTGTTTTTGCCGATGGCAAAAGAATTGGTATGACGAAATTAGTACTGTGTCCCGTCGTTGATAATACACCCGCTCGAATACCGGTTTTGTACAGTGGACAAACGTATCTTGGATCATCCTTTGGTAATTGTAATACTGGATTGATATGTACCACAGGAAGCGGTGGATTCATTTCACCTACAACAAATTTCACCTGTCGAAAATCTCTTTTATAATATTTCCAATATTCGTTTTACCAATATTCGCATCGACCAAAACTTTCGATCGCGCATCCCATCTTCCTGAATCTATGAAGATACCATGCACATAGACACCATCAGCTGGTGTATCCAATCCTTTGTAAGCTTCTTGGACCTGAAATATATGAATAAATGGTTTTCTATGTACACTACAAATATGTGGAATAACTTTTATACTTCTTTTTCTGCTTCACGGTGAATGATTTCTATCTCGTCTTGATCCAATGCGGTATCACTGACATGGAAATCCAATTTCAAATCGTCAATCGGTATGTTGTATTTCCGGGCATATGTTTGTAGCATGCCTGTTAAGAAGCCTTGTGGAAAAGATAGGCCAGAAATCCAGAATGAGGGTGGTTTCGAGTATCGCAACCAAATCTACAATATTAATCACCCCTTATATCCTGTCAATATTTATCTATACTGAAGTATAAAGTACGATCAACATTAATACTTGTATAAAATCGATCCGCAGTTCCAAGTTTCGGATCCAGCTTGCTAAAGTTTTCAAGGAAGGATAGACGTTTACATTGTGCCACATTTTTGGGACCTATATTTTTTTTTAATTTACGTCAATTATCCCAACAATTAGTATTATTAGTATCATTTTGTTATCATTGTAATTATGTATAGAAAAACCTGGTTGTTCACGAGAGAAATGAAGACATTCTCTAATTCTTCAGACATGACGACAAATCCCTTAATGGCTTTTTGCAAATTTTCCATAGAAGTGTGAATTTTCCTCAACAATTTATTGTATCTATCGACTTCATGAAGAAGGACTGTAGTCAGAGAAGCGAGTCTGCCAACTGAATCTCTCTAAAAAACATTTTTCATTGTTTCGATTAGCATTTATGATTATTTTCAAATATTTCACGTGTCATCCGATAACTTAATTTCTAACATTACTTGTAAGTGCATTGGATTACACGAATCCAAATCTATATGAACGTTAATTCTCTTCATTATCACATCAGCTAATTCAAAAGCAATATCAGAACTTGATTTCCCTTCGGTAGTTATACCTTCTTTCGGTTGAACTTCCACGATAGTGTTTATAACAAATTGTGTTGCTTTTAACTATTAAAAAATAATAACAATAGTAATATCAGTATCGCATACAATCGGATAGTGGATTTTCTATTAAGATTCATACTTGATAAATTGTATTAGCGTTTTCGTGCATCCCGAAGACTTCAGGATCATCGATCACGGAGAAATCTTCTATAAAGTCTTTGTATTCCTGAAGAGTATCGTAGGCAGGACAATAATATTTTCCAGATACAGAGTACACATATCCTGAAAACGCCAAAAATAAATTCGTTTCCGAAGGAATTAGAATTTATGGTAATCGTGTTATTGTTACCAAGTTTTAATGTTCTTGGAGAGAAGAATATTTCCAAAATAGTTTTCATGCATCGCAAGTCCCAATTATCCGTTACTCTACCACCGTACGTGATTTCCCCTTATCGTGAATTGATAGTACATTTTAATTAATTGTGTTGATTGCAAGCTCTTTTTTCAGTTTGTATAATGACATACAATTCAATTTATGTATAATAATATAATATGCACCTGTAGTGTATATCAATGCATCCCACGGTATGTTATGTTCAGTGCAAAAGATCTTGAGATTCAATAAGCAACATTCTCGATCACTATCCGTGAATTCATAAAGAATATTCCATCCTAGAGATCCAAATTTTTTCCTTTCCTGAATTATTGCATGGAAGAAACATATTCCAAAAATGATTTTTCGCCAATTCGTACCCAATGCTGTACGTAATAATATAACAATAGAAAATCATAGAATACTAGCACAGTCAACAAATGGCTAATTTCGAAATAGATTTTGAAATATAACTCACGGTGAATTTCAAAAGTATCCTCATCTAAATCATACAGTGCCCTTTTTAAATTGGCCTTCAGACCTTTCGGTGGTTCATTAGTGACTTTTACCGAATTTTGAAGAACCGAGACTGGAAAAGCTCTACTAGGCATTGAACTTAAGAATAAGCGGAAGTTATTATGGATCTTGCCTTCTACTTCTTCCGCTATTTCTATCACGATCTTCTCCATATTGAGCATCCAGGAAGTAGCTAGATGACAATTTTGAAGGAAGACCCATCGACCATCGACGATACCTTTCCGTATATGTCCTTCTGCGACCGGTCCTTGTCCTTGACCCAATGAGATCGCATCATAGTTTTCACTGTATCCCATTTCACTCGCGAATTTTTGAAACCCGCTAAACGGATCCGATCCGGTTGTCAATATGAACACTAATGGTGTTTTATTGGACGTATCTCCAAAACTGAGTGAAATAAAAAAGAATCGGTTAATGATGATAATAATTGTCAATGAAAAATGATCGTTAATAATTTCTTACAGAACTTGAAGCGTCGCCATGGGAGATTCGACGAATTTTCGTCCGAGATTTTGTGAGACGTATGCGGTAATCGCGAAGATTAATTGCTCTTCTTTCAGAGCCTTTAACAACATTAATTTCTCCATGTCGGTCAGAGAAGTATCCCAGTCAATCTGTGCTCTCTCTTTATTTCCAGGAATTACGTTGATTTCCTATAAAGTAAAATGTATATTTAGTATACATGAAAATCGTGGTACCGATAAATGCGATAATTACCTGTTCAAAGTATCCAACGGTGAGCTTAATCTTCTTGAAAGCATCCTTTGTTATCTTAGCAAATTTGGAGAATGTCTTTGCGAGATAATTGATGCTCGTCCACATTTGGTCTGTCAAAGTTGGATAGTCGGGTTTCTTCTCCTAATATAATATTTGAAAAACATTAAAAATAAGTTTAGAAAACAGTTTATTTACCGATCGAAGAATATTGGTTTACTGATTTAATCCGACTAGGTCCCCTTAGCAGAAAATTTAATTCCAGATCTGAGATGATTCCGGCACTTGCGTATATTGCAATATTTAACATAAAACTGAATATTAATTTATGATTCTCGAATAGACCTCTCGATACGTTCGTATAAATTGCCAAAGTAATTTCGTCCAATAATATTTGCAAACGTTCCCGCAAATCAGGTGTCTTCTTGGTAGTGCTAATCACTGTATTGAATACCTACGAAATAAGAATCATTCACTAAAATCTTCCTAAATTCTACTTTAAATCTGTAATTATATAATTTCGTTTGAACTGATTACATAATTAGAATTAATTCCACATAAAATTGATTCACCTGATTAAAGTACTTTAAAGAAAATTGATACATAGGATCAATGTCCGCGAGACATGCCACGACGAAATAAAGGACAGAGCCTCGGTTTGCCACCGAACGATATTTCTCCCGAGCAATGGATATCTTCTCCTCGGTGGCTTCCGTCTCGACGAGTCTCGTAGCAATAACAGCCGAAGTTTCCTTGCTGTCGTTTAAAGTTTCAATGAGGTCCTCATTATCCAAAATATCATCACCAGCACCGTAGAGCAAAGTCAATATCTTATCCTCAATATTTTGTAATTGGCCTTTATCAGCGTTGATTTTTGTAATCAAGTCGTTCCTCATTGTCTCGAGATCAGGTCGTTCCAAACGAGCTACATCCCTAAAACATGAGGCTCAAAGTTCCGAATTTTGAAAACTTCACACTCAAAATTCATTTTGCAGAATTATTTACGCGAGTAATTGTTCCTCCAAACCCATCTGTGTGACGGTAAAATTCACAATTGTCACTTTTATACAGACTTCAGGTAAATAATGAGGATTTGCCATTTTTGTGGTGATGTACAATCGAAAATTTGGATCATATTCAATATCTGTGTCTCCCAGGCGTATTACAAGAACACCACCCTAAATCCAAACATCAGTTTATACAAAATTCTTTTAATAAAAATCAAAAATAGTAATAAAAATCAAGTAGGAATAATAATTAATAATAATACATGTATAAATGTTTGCTTGAGTAGTACTGGTTCTAAACTTGGATCCAAGGTCTCCCCAACTTCTTGCAGTAGAATAGGTCCGCCAAGCCTTATACAAGCTTCCAAAATCCGCATGAAGTTTTGATCAGTCATTTTACAGATTTTAAGATTATTCTTTTGCTCCATATTTCGTATCCACCTGTTCGCCTTATTAGAAGAGATTTCAATAGACAGTTAATGAAGAAACGATACTATAGATATTCAACGTGGAAAAATTTCAGAAATAATTACTTGCTCTTGAGGATCAATCATAAGAGGCGATCGTCCAGCTTGAGTTACCATAATTGCATTTTCCGTACTTACACGATCTCTAGGTAAACCATAACTATTCCAGAGTCGTATTTCGTAAGGATCAGCAAGAATAGTAATCAAATCAAAATTTTTCGTAGTTGGTACATTAGCTTCTTCGCAGCTGGACAACCAACGATCTACCAGATCTTTCCTGTAGACATTCGTAAAAGCACCAAGATAAGCCAAAGCTCCAGCAGCAACCAAAATATCACCAGTCAGATTAATCATCTGTTTGTCGAATCTCTGAAAAATAGATATTATGCAGAATAGCCTGGTACCATTTTCAAAGAGATTACATACGTTTACGTAATTGTGGAAAGATATTAGAAGTGTGTACCTTGACCGATTGTTCCCAACGAATTCGCTCATCGACCAATGCTGAAGTTAATCGGCCCGATCGATTCAATCTTGCCTCTGCCAAAGCCATTTCATATTCGAGATCCCTCAAATTCTCAGCTGCAGTGTCATATTGCTCTTGCAATTCTCTGATTTTGTTTTCCACTTCCCTTAGCTGCTGTTGCTTTTCATTAAGAACAGACTGAATCGCTTGCAATTCTGTTTCGGCTTCCTGCAATCTAAGTTTTGCAATATTCTTATTATCAAAAGTCGACTTGATCTAGAAAATTATACTACTATTATAAATGATATACTTTTTGCGTTTTGGTTCAACCACTCGGAAAATCTTCGCGTAGCCATTGATCGCCTTTACCCAAATGCACATAGATTTGCAGACTTTGCTCTGCTTAGCTACTAAATTCGGATCGAAATCGGGGTGAGTTACGTATTTTTGCAATTTTTCTAGTAGCTTATCGCTTATCTCGTCTTTTGGATAAGCGATGAGACGGTCCAAGAAATGTATGTCGCTTAAGACTAACTTCGCCGATGGCCAATCAGTTCTTTAAAAGGTACATAGAAAAATCGTGTAAAATAAAAAAATATTGTTAATTAGAATTTTAAGATGGGATAGGTATTTTTAATATCGTACTTTTCACCTAAAAGTAAATTTACTGCTTCCATCACGAATCGAACTAAAGGTGGTGGTTTATTGAATACGCGAATCTCATTGATATCATTTTTATTTAAACTTTCAAGAGCTTTTTGAGCTTCTAACAAAGCTGGCATGGCTGCCTCTAAATCTTGTCGTGCATCTGCCTCTAATATCCCAGTCTCGTTCGCTTTGATCTAATGTACAATATGTAAATATATAATTGATATTTACACAATTTAATTTGAATCAGAATCTACAAGTATGTGTGAATTTTGGAACGAAATCGAGATACTTGAACTTGTGCTTCATCGGCTTTGACAGTAGTCTTCACTTTGTCGACTTCTGCTTGCTGCTTGACGAGTATCTTCACCAACTTTGTCACTTCTTCGCTGCTAATTTTCAATTTAGGAGCCAATATTATCAACTGCTCCTTCATCGTTGCCACCATTTCGTTAGTTTCTCGAAGTTTCTGCACGAAAACTACTATTATTCGATTTAGAATAATTCATAGAAGTTAGTGATTAAAATGGAAGATTTAAAAAATAGAAAATTTGTAAGCTATAATATGTATAAGAATAAGGGGAAAGAAAATTGAAGATAGGGGTAAGAAAAAGGCGTACGTGTAGACCATTGTTAATTTTATTCTTCAACATCTGAATTTCTTTTGTTTTCTTCACTAAAGTGGATTGAAAGAGCTTTAAAAGCTCCAAGTAGCTACTAGGAGTAGTATAGTACCTTCGTCGCATCTCGACGAAGAATCGCACAGTCATCTCCTCGACACTCTGAAATATTATTAACGACTTTCTTTGATTCTTCGAGTGCTTTTTATCCGGTGCTTTCGGACAGGAGAAAGAATCACCTCATGTATCAAGACGCATATCGAAGAGAGAGAAGAACGCTTCTGAGGGTCGTCGGGCACGATTGCACGAAGAGAATTCTCCGCGACCGATAAAAGAGCATCGTTCGGCCACTTGGTGAACCAATCGATCGTGCAACAATTCACCAAAGAGGGAAACATTCTGCACCGATGTCTGAGAAATTTAATTAAACATATCTATATAATACTGTATTTGACGTATTTACTATACTTTATACTACGTTGAACAACTATATTTTAATTCAAGTTGAAAGCAAAGTTATTGTAAAAAAAAACAATATTAAAAGTAAATAAATATATTGAAGATACCTGAACGCATCACCTATGGGGCTCATACAGATCATCAAATGAAGATGATTTCTAACGCGTCCTATAAAGTACTGATATATCGCATCTCTATTCGTCTCTTCGATATTCGCTTCTTTTGCTGCTGGCCTTGTCGCGATTATCACTTTCTCGAGCTCGTCAGCTTCGAACAAGTTCGGTACTTCACCTGCAAGTTGCCAAGTTCGACCTTGACATTTGATCTACATGATACGTATTACGTATATGTACCAGTATTTAAAGTGTTATTAATATCCTCGAGAAATTCTTCCTGTACAATTTGAGTGTCGGAGAACAGGAAAGTCGTGTGTTTAGCATTACAGCCTGGCTCGACATAAAATCGTCGCAAATCATCGTGCCAGCTATTCTTATCGTACGATCTCGTTACTTCGATTTGGTGACATCTGAAAACAATGAAATACATATTGACCGAATTTTATCATATCAGTATTATCAATTAAGTTGAACGTTCTCGCTACTTTCAATTAAGAGGAATAAGGAATTTTTCATATCGTTTGTTAGTGTTTCGCTTAAGACAAAATATTAATTATAATTATTATTTATACGTAATTGATGTGCTAATGTCAGACTGTATAACAAAGTTGAATTATCGTAGCTCACTTATAATCATTCAAATGAGACGCAAGCTTGGTCAGACTTTGTTTCCCCATTCCACCAACTCCAACCAGTAATCCATTGCCTCTTTCCGAGCGAAGAATACGAGCAAGACGACACACGTGTTCTATCGCCTCCACGAAGAAAATGATCTTCATTTCCTTGCCAATGGTAAAGCTATAATCTTCCAAGTAATCCTTCAACACACTCCTCACCTTATCAATATCACTGATCTCTCCATAAATACGATTTTCCTTCGGCACACCGAAATTTATAAAATCTCCAAATAAAAGAACTGGAGGTTTTTCGATAATCTCATCTGTCGGAAGGCTCAATACTCCAGTACCAAAAGCATTCAAACAGATTTTGGATAAGAGTCGATAGAAGTATGTCTTATCCTCGTTATTTATTAACCGATCGTGAAATACTCGGAGACATTCATGGTAAAACAATCTTTGCATCTCGCTTGGTTCCTTCACAACCCCAGGATCAACTTGCATGATTCCTTGTATGCACTTAGACAAATCACGAAGGTTGAATACATAGTGACTCTTCTCCGGAGTGGGTAAAAGATCCACGGCAATTCTGCGATACACGTCCACAGCCGCATCGACAATTTTATCCGCGATTTGAGCAACTGACTCGACAAAGAGTCCAAGAAAACCTCGCATAATTGATCTAAAAATCGTTTTAAGAGAACTTTCCGTGGGTGATGGAATAAGGAGCATCGCAAAGTGCCGGACAAATCTTGGTGTTAAAGGGTTCCTTCCACCACCAGGTGGTGCACAAGCAGCACTTATCACAACATCTTCGATATCTTTCCAGAAAAGCTTCTCTCTATCGTACATGCCATTGAAATCTAATACTTGTCGCAATAATTCAATTGGAGGCTGAGATCCATAAGTATCCAACTTTGGCATATTGACGTCATCGACGAATACACAGACTCTTTTACCAATTGGTGCACCTAGTACCGTTCTTTTCCTTTTCTCCAATTTCAATTCCAAAATCTCTTGAGTTCGGCCACTGCTGGTTTGCGCAGAGAATATTAGATTGATCGGTACCCAAAGTTGACTGTCTTCAAGATTCTTCAAGACTAATTTAGTTATCACTGATTTCCCAACACCAGTGTTTCCAGTAAACAACACTGGTTTGTTGGTTTCGATTAATTTCTGCATCATGTATCCAAATCGCACGGTGTCTGTCGTTGGCACCAGGATATCGAAGAAAGGAACTTCAAGGTCATACGCGAATGTCGGCATAATTTTGGACCAAAGATCCAACCGACGAACCTGCACATTCATATAAACCGCCCACAAGTCCGACGGAGGTAAACGCGCGTCAGGATTCTCATTAAATTGATCCTTGACGAACAAATCGAAAGGTTCTCGAGAGGAATCTAGTGCGTTGCCACCAACCGACCAAAGATAAGCGAAAACAAACGATTGAATAAGAAAAGTCTTCAATTTTGATTTGTCTTTTTCTCCAGGATCCGACTCTCTGATGACGTTCTCGAGAATCGCGCAAGCCATGCTTGCTTTACTAATGTCTACCTGTGGTATAGCTTGTCCGCAAGATTTAGCAAAAAAAATCAAACCGTCTTCAAAACACGTTTCGAACAGTTCTATTATCATTTCCTGGGAGTCTTGATTAATGAGATCCTCTGGAAGAGTCTTTACCCAAGTCTTGACATAAGGCAACCACTTCAACTCTGCAGGATCAACGTATACCATTCCACATCGACTGACAGTAGCCGGAGAAGCTTGAGCCAGATCCATTACTTCAAAAACCATGTGCATATAGGGAGTAAACTTGATTCTCTCAGAATTCGCGAGACACAACATCTTATTGTCGTCCAAAACAGTATTCATATTCTCGATCCATACAGCGTCGACTGGACCATCGCATACAACCCATTGATGATCCTCAGTAGTAAAGGAACACGCGTGTCGAACGATGGCACCGATTAAACCATCGTGCCACTCGTTGGTCAACGTATCCACTTCACCGTATAATTGTCCAATTGTCACAGCTTTTGGATTAATAGTGTACATGTGCACTGGTTGATAAGCTGATCCTGGAATTTCCTCCGAATGAAGCTTAGTATACGTATTGCACAGTGTTCGCAGTATTGTCGATTTTCCTGAACCAGTTGGACCAACTAGCATCACACCGTGTCGGACTTGCATGGTTTCGTGTAGTTGGATGGTTTTCTTTATGGTACATTTTTCTGGCTGTAATGATGCAATTTTTAAAATTTCAATGGCTGTTTCTTCTAGTGCACCGTAATCCTCTTCGGGTATCTCGATTCCTGGAAATAGATCTCCTACGATGCCTTCGAAGAGTTCCACGTCATCGTGAAGGAATTTGGGGATGTTGCTGTCTCGTAGGGCTCGAATAAGAACTACGTCTTCTTTTTTGTCAGGGTTGCTTCGTTTGAGAGTACCAGCCATTACCAAGACGCTTTTTACAGCCCTTTAGTAAAATTTTTCTTTTTTTAAATACCTGTCAAAGCGATAAATAACATTGGAATTACATAAGCGTGTCAGTACCTCATGCCAAAATCGTAATGATCTTGTTGCGAAAGCTGTTCACTGCAAAGAGTGTACAGAAGTGTCATCTTCTTCGATAAAGGCTTCGATGATTCGAAACCCTCAGAATACAAAGTCACTTCGGCAATAAGTTCTAAAAGAATCATTTACATTGGATCGAAGTCTATGATAAAAATTATTTGCAAAAGATATGTAAAAAACATAAAATTAATTAATACACTATATTATAGTTTACTAACTGTAATCTGGCACCATCATCGAAATTGGTCGGAAAAGTGATTTTAAATTATCAGGCAATTCCGTACGTCCAGCGTATCCAGGATTCATGGTGATAAATGTTGCACAGGACATCACCAATTTTATCATTCGTCCTTCGAACATAAATCTGGAAATATATGGTATAAATCAAGCTTTCCTAAAGTAACACGAACAAACTGACTCACTCTTTCGCTCGAACGATTTTCGCGTTCCGAATGGTTATTAATTGTTGAGCTATCACTGATAGCACTTCGATATCGATGCGATTGAATTCGTCAAAGCAACACCAAGCACCCGAAGTTGCTAAGCCGGAGAAGAATCTTCCCATCATCTGATAAAGAAGAATCAATAACAATCTTGTTGCGACATATTTCTTAAAATATATTATTCAACGATGGCGTCGATCGAAATAATCAGATATTAATAAGTGAGAATTATAGGATTTATGGAAAACAGTGAATCATATGACATAAAATCTGTTTCGAGTACTCTTAATATTAGCCTGTTTTTTTTTTCTTATTTAACTGGTAGAAACGATTACTACCTTATAATCGAGTCCTTCCGAACAATTAAACACTACACATTGAATGGCAAGAGCCTTTGCCAGGTCCTTCGTTGTCTCGGTTTTCCCAGTGCCAGCGGGACCAGCTGGAGCACCTCCTGTTAGAATTAGATAAATATTCTAAAATATTTAGTTTATTTTTTCTCTAACGATTACATAACATATAATAAATTTCAGGTAAAAATTCCAGGTTTAATTTAGATAAAGTAAAATTGTCGAACTAATTCTTTCCTCCATCTTACCTAAATCTAACTGTAGAGCGCCCATTAGACACAAGTAGCATTTATCTGTCAAAGGTGTAATAACTAGTCGCTTCTGTGCTCCAAGATATTCGTATCCGTAACGATACTCGGCGTTACTCATTCGTGCAATGCAACAATCCGTCTCATCGTCCCAATAATATCGCAGAGCTTTTACCCAGTCGAAGTCAGTGCTATTGAGTAGCATTGATAAATTTATAATTAGTGCCAATAGGAGACTCAATTAACAAGAGAAGCTGCCGATTAAAGCTCACGATAGAATATTGATATTTTCTCGTATTCATTAAAAACTATATTCATGTGAAAAAAAAGATTTGTAAAAAACAGACTGCATCAATGAGGAGTTCGAAGAAAGTTATTTTCGTTGGTGCGATGGAGATATTACTGCTTTTACCTCGATTTCACTTTCTTCTCGACGAGAATACTCACGATATCCCGAGCATGCACGTCTACTGTTATTAAATTGATAATAACGTCTCTTACTAATTTTGGTAATTTTCCTCTAACCAGTCCTGCTAGTTCGTTCAAGTCCTATAAAAGGAACGTTAAGATCCGCGAAGTAATTTTGAATTAATTAGAATATAAATTGTACTAATACCAAGTAACATTTCTCTTCGAATTGTTTCATTAACTCAAGAACGTCATCTTTGGACTCCAGTATCAAGTGAATATCTGTTGCCCAGAATATTTGAGATACTGTTAAAACGATCTATGAAGGATAAACACAATATAGGATTGGGATAATTATCTAGGTATTGCAATTATAATTCAAACATATTTCATTATTTATTATCTTCCATTTTCCACATTTATTATCTTATAGTTTCATAATTAGTCCTTTTATAGGGGTAAACCTGAGAGGGATGAGACGAGAGAAAAAGTCGACGGCCTCGTTTTTTCAGATCAGCAATCGCCACTTTCATTCCATGCCGCAAAGTTGCAAACATAGATTCCTCAACTTTGCCTAGCCACTCTTCAACGTTACCTCGCGCTTTTAAACCCTTTCCAAGAGGTACTTTTTCACCTTCAGGGGAAACCATTGCAAGAATGTCATTCGTTAACACTGTTTCCTTAACTTGTCCTGTATCTTCTTCTTTCGTCGCGAATTCCAATCTGTATATCGCATCGAAACACTTTTGCAAGTGTCTTTGAACCGCGTGTGGGTTCTTTGTCTAGACAGAGATCATTGTTGCTAACTTGAAACTGTTCCAACAATAGATTTCTTATTTGGTACCTGTGCTAGGATTTCGAGCAATTCGTCATTCGACAAGAAAAAGAATCGTGGGAATGCTATTCGTTTCGTTTCTAAATATGCCTCCAAACACTTCATCACTTGATCTAGAGCCCTGTTATTCTCTGCGAGTTGATCCACCAATCCAGGTTGAGTGCAGACGGGCATTGCCAATGGCGCCTGCAAATCAGATGATTTAAACCGATTTTCATCCAAAATTCTTACCTTTTCGTAAGGAAAAAGATTAAAAATTATTATATAAAAATAACATAGATTATCTTGAATTAAATCTGTGTTATAAATGAGTGATTGTGTATCAGTAACGAGAAATGAAAATAAAAATCAGAATATTCCAAAATTCCACGTACTTTAAAAGTTCGACGCATGAGGTCTTTCCAAAATTTGTCGACTTGACTGAACCACCTGGCCTCCAGCGGAAGTTGCCGCTGTATATCTGGCGCCGAGAATATTGCCTCCAGATATAACCACTGCTGTTGACAATATTGCCACGCGTCCTACGGAACAAGATTGCTCCACCAATGTCGCTCTTATCTGCCAAGCAAATATAATTCGCCGAGAAAAAAGAAAAAAAACTTATGACCAACCAGTGTATTAATAAACAAGTCAAGTCGGCGGATCCATTCTTCAACGCGGGGTTTAATAGCGCCAACGTGTCTGGAAGCTGCTACCGTTTGCAAGCAGATGTTACTTTCGTCCACTGCGGTTTGAATTTCTTCTAAACTACCTAATATATACACGTCTCTAGTTTCTTTGTGAGCTATCACAATTAATTCCACGGTATCCCACGTGTCTTCAACTTTCTTCAACATTGCTTCTAAACTGGCTTCGGAACTGGCAGCTGCAGCTATTTCCATCAATTCGGTTGGATAAGAAAATACACCTAATTCCTCTAAAAGAGTCAAAGTTCTCATTTCATCTGGTTTGAACTTGTAATCCAATAGCTCTTCGATATTGTTCCAATGTCTAGTTTTGAGATGTGGATTTCGAAGATATCCCAACACTGGTAGTTTATTCTTTATCAACTCAACGTCTTCCTTCAACTTGGGCAATATCTCATTGGCTGGAAGACCTCGCTCCAGTTGTACAACATTTTTCATGGTTCGCATGGTAATCGTGGTAATTTCCTCGACGTCCAAGGTATCGAAGTCAGCGGTCTGCCACTGTTTCACTGCCTCGGACCAGCTTGTCACACTTTCCCAGAGTAAAATGCGAAGTTTCAATTCGTTTGTAACTTGATCCAGGATCTCGAATCTCGTCATTTCCAGCTGGAATTTGATCATTTTTTCTAACAGTGATTTAGTTTCTAATCATCGATCAATGGCAAACAATAAAAATCTTCCGATTACTATCCTACATAATTCTATTATTGTATTATAAAAAAAACATAATTTGTGTAAAATAATAATGAGATTTGAGATTTAAAACCTTAAATGCTCGTTGGTGACCGCGATATTCCTCTGCAACTGCACCACATTCGGTCAAGCGTCTACTGAGCTCTTTCAAAGTTTCCAGACAAGCATCTATATTGCTTTCAGCTTCTAATAACCAGGATTGCTACAAAAAACACACATTCCATCTACACTTGCTTCATTCGTATTATTAATATTTTCCTTACCATTACTTCCTCATTTATTTCAGAAATTTTCTCGATCAGAATCGCGATATCCTTTTGCAACTGGGAATTGAATTTGTTTATCAGTTTGTCTCTCTCCTCCAATTTCTTCTCGAGAATCACTCTTAAAGTTGTGAAGTGGGTAGCTATACTCTGTGAGGTAAATTATAATTAAAATATCAATTAAAAGTAAAAAAATAATTCTTACCCGCTTTATGAAAAAAAAGAATATAAAATACCAAATAATTAGCCATATCTTCGGTAGGCACAGGGATGCCAAATTCCTCCATAGTATCGTAAAGCTCTTTTAAGTAATCCATTTGCGTTTCCATTGCATCGACGCTTTCTTGAGCTTTATCCACGAATCTCACGTATTCCACGTATTCTGGAGTCGTCACGGGATCCGTTTCCAAATACAATATGGAATCCGTGGTTCGTGTTAGTAGAGAGTCAACCCGAATTTTACCTAGTCTGTAGCAATAATATTAGTATTATCGTCCAATGACATTTATTTTAAAAAAAAAAGAAAAATAATAAAAATTTTAGAAATTTACTCTGGCATCACAGTCTCAAGAACTTTTATTTTTCCCAGAGGAGCGAGCATAGCAGCCTTTTTGAATCTTTCCAATTGAACGTAAAAAATACCCAGCGGCTGTTTATCAATTAACTGATCAATTACACTCATTTCCATTTTATAACGATTGCACCAGTTTCGAAAGACGTCGCACTTTGTATTGTAACGAATTAAATCCTCATCTAATTCCATATCTTCCAAATAATGCTCCATAATCTCGTTGAACCGATTGCAATAGCGGTCGAACGCTGTGAAATTCTGGTTCAAATAATTAACCAGTTCTTTTTTGTGACTCAATAGCACTGGATCCTGCTTGAGAA
Source organism: Trypoxylon attenuatum (assembly GCA_963989405.1). Taxonomy (NCBI): domain Eukaryota; kingdom Metazoa; phylum Arthropoda; class Insecta; order Hymenoptera; family Crabronidae; genus Trypoxylon; species Trypoxylon attenuatum. The sequence goes on along the minus strand of OZ022489.1, from coordinate 2,944,791 downwards.
CATCGTTCAGTTCCGGTGGATTACCGCAGATCTGCTCTTCGATCTTATGATTAATCATAGGCCTTTATCAGAATTCAATTAATCATTACCGTGCCATTATGCAGGACAAATGCACATTTGCAATACGAATTTTATAAGAGATATTTAATCTGTAATTTATCATTACCTAGTAAAACAGTAAAATGAAGGATCGGATAACAAAGGTTCAATTATACACAAATTCTCCTCCCACATTATTTGCAAAGTTCCGATAACAAATCGAAAGATTTTTTCCGATGGATCTAGAGCGATACCTCCTTTTCTGGATATCACTAAATCCGCAATATAATATGGTTCCTGAGAAAAAAAATTATGCGAATTGAATCTCAATACTTTAATTATCTTTCTATTCGCGGAATACGTATGTACCTGAATCTGATGCGACAATGGTCGACGTTCTTCCAATGGAACATCGAGCGCATCGTTATCCAGTAGTTCGTTATCCGGCAAAAATTCCGTGTGTGTCCCCAAGGCCTCTACGAACTCGTAATACGTATTCAACAGGAGACCGTGCATCGTGGTTGTTTCAATATAATCGACCAAGTGCACAAAACTAAACACGATCGCGATTGTTTAGATTCACCGACTATTTCTTCCAGATGCGTGAAATAATGTGTGTACTGATAATGTGTATATATCGTACCAAGAAAGTCGATAACACTTGTGTCGCTTTCTGGCTTGCTCGATATAGCTCATCCTCAGAATACCATCCTTTGGCATTTTGAACTTGACTCCGCTGAATTGACCTTTCAAATTCGAGGAACACTCTTATTCAATGTCTCTTTCTACGTAGCTAGTGGGTATCTTTCAGATTTGACGAATTAATTCGAAAGATTCAATTTAAAGTTAGCATAGCAAATGTAATAAAAAATCTATATTGTATATTTATTATTTTGTAATAATGAGACTATTTTTAGAAATATACTTTATACCTAATTTGCCGTATGCTGTCTGTTCAACAGTAATATTCGAATCATCCGGAGTGTAGCCCGCTTCCAACAAGGCTCCCAAGCAAGAATTATTTACAATCGCTGACGCTAAACTACGAAATTCGTCGAGTTTACTTTTAACGTGTTCTAACTTGGCGAACTGTCAAGAAACGTAACGTTAAGTAGAATCTACTATTTTCCGATTGATCAGATATGCGTGAAGAATTAAACTCACTTGTTTCTCGACGAAATAAAAAAGTGGTAGCTTTTCGATTACACTCGTATCGACAAAGCTTGACTGTAGAAAAATAACACACATGGCTTTGATCTCGAGCAGTGCTCTGCCGAGAATGGGATTCGATATAAACAGGTTTTCCTTTATAAATTTCCTCGCTTTGTTAAATTTCTTCCATGCTACTCCTTTTCTCCAAACTAAGAAAGCTTTAGCCATTCTAAATGTTACGAACAATCTTATCTTTATCAATCTTAAATAATATTTGTAATCTCTTTCCCACTCTTCCAGTGGGGTAAAAGTCACTTCGCCTGGACGATATTGCATCACACCACTACTGCTAATAGTTAAATATGTGTCTCCTAGAGCCTTGTAAGGAACCACTCTAAGAGAAGAATAAGAAAGTTAGTAAATAAGAGAAATTTTAATAATCAAATATCAAGAGCATTGAATTATGATTAGTATAATATAAGTATATACTTAGTAAGTAATATACTAGTAATATACTAAGTATAGTATAGTATAGTATAAACATTGAATATGATTACTTCAGAGCATATGGTGTAAAAAATTCGGAGGAAGGATCAACTGCGTATGTCATGTAGTAAAATCCTATTTTTGGATCGCTTCGAAGATTTTGAATAAGTTCCAGTTGATCTGCTATTTTTGGAATACTACTTCTTCTTCTTTCTCTCGTATCTACTTCAGGATCGTCGAGGACACGACCTTTGGGAAAAATTTCACCTTTCCACAAGAAATGTACAAATGAGTTTCTGGATAATAGAAATTTGATCAAATTATTAAACGAACAAGTAGAATTTACTCTTGGCAGCTTTGCGTCTATCAATTTGAATTTTAAAAGTCGAACTGGTTTCTCGGTGTATAGCTTCAGTATGCAAAGTGTGTGGTTTTTGAACTTTCCTTCTAATGCCATCTTGCCACTCGCCGAATCCAGTCTACAGAAATTATATTAAGTAGCTGATTGCACGAAAACTGAATATTTATTTTGTTTCATACCAGCGGTTCTCGAGTCTCATACTTTTCTTCGATTCGCTCGAGTAATTTCTTATGAGGCATGTAAAAAGGCACTTCGTCCTTCTTCCTACAAGAGGAAACATTCTAAACGGAATTCTTCACCTTCAACTTATTATAATTAAATATTCCTCTATTGGAAAACTTCTATAAAAACCATAATTCCATAACGTAACGATCAGATGGCCGATACTAACGCATTAACAATTTTTTATTTGCGGAAGATATCCTTTGAATAAAAAAAAATGCAGATGTACTTTAAAACTAGCAATAATTTCATGAACGAGGCTATTCCCAAGCTACGCTTAATTGCTAATAAACTATAGTTATCTATAGCGAAGTATAAAGCAATCTTGTCAGCATTAGAAGATCTTCAAATGAGTCACCGAATTTGAGCTTCATTATCGTGCACACTCATAGTATATTCTTATCAATGAAATTCACCAAGCATATTATTAATCTTGATTACACGTACGCAGGAAATCACGGCGATATAGCGGTTTCATATGACATCATCACGAGAGGGATGTAAAGAACTTGTATTAGTCAAAGTGCCAGGGAGAAAAGTTGAAGTAACAAGAACAGAAATAATAAAGGCTAAGAATAAATATCGAGATAGACTGCTTATATTAAATGTCATGATTACTTCGTGTATGTAAGAGACGCTTTGCGACAGAGTCTAGGTTGCAGACTCTCCAAAAATGATGATGCTCTTTGAGCCGTTGCTAATTCTTCTTTTATCGGTGATTTTCGCTGCTTCGTGACTTCCATACTCCCGCTTATGTCTTCCTCCTCTTGCGCAACACTCTGTTCTCGTCTCAATTTCTTATTCATACTTTTCCTCTTGTTGAATTATCCATCGGTCACTGATGAATGTACGTACCGTGGCATCGCTCAACTTCAGGCAGTACACACTTATCATGCAAATGTTAGGTTGATTGATCAAACAAGCGAACCAGTAGCTCAATGCGCAACGTGCATAGTAACTCTATTACCAGAACTAAATACCAACGATTATTACTGTCTATATTTATCATTGGTATAAAAATAGTTGAACGAAAATCCTTGAGCTTAAGAAATCATAATTATGTCGTCTTGTTTACACTTATTTTATTTATTCCGCAAACATGTCGCGATAAAGTTAAATGTTTACAAGTTTCGAATGGTAATTAAAACAGATAGATAGTCAATTGGAATTTAATTAAGTACTTAATTGAAACTCCTAATGATTTACGAGAAAATAGAGAAACATTACACTATAAGTTTAATAGAGTTATTTCCCATGTTAACATTATGCAATATATGTTTTTTTTATTAAGATCAGTTGGTTGATGAAATTAATTGTTTAAGACGATACTCTATTTTACTGAGTACATTGTAGTTGAGTATCAGTTGCAGTGAGCAATACAATAGTAGTGTATCCAAACTTTAATTCATCCTAATTTTTTTCATCGTCTCAAACAAACAATTTCTTTAATTCCTATTACAATTATGTTTCTTCTCTCCTGTCGCCTCCTTGGTACGCGTACATTTACTCTTATTTGCTCAGTCCATTCAACATGGAGACTCTGATAAGAGCAAGAGAGAGAAAGAGAGATTGAGAAATTGAGAGAGTGGCAGTAATTCAACCCATCCAATTGGAATCAACCCGTCGATTTATTAACGCGATCATTGCCGATCGTCCTGTACTGTAGATTTACATGGAAAATTAATATAGAACGTTGCTAAACGTTGAATTATTTACACGATTGTGGAGGATATTGATAATTGGACAATATGTACTGTAGTGACATTGAATTTGTCCAAAGATTCTATTCGTTTAACGTATATTTCACAAGAAATCAAACGGAATCTTAGGGTATCAAGAATTAAATTCTAAATGAAATATAAATAAATTCAATAATAATTGTATTATATTCATTTACTTAAAACGCAGAGCCAAAGTGAACGCGTTAAGTAATATTCCATATCTACTTTTGATCTTTGCTGCTCTTTATGACGTACAATATCAGATATGAAGTTCTTTTCTATGATCACTTTGCTCTTTACTTGCAAAATATTCCCCGTTAATCGTTTTCTAATAACTTATATTCAAAAGTGTATAATAGTCGAGGCACTCGAAATTGAAGGAGCGAAGCGCACGCGAGGTTTTTATCGTGGCCAGTTAGTAAACAGTTTTCAATGAGAATCCCAAGTGTGCAGCCAGCAGGTTATCGTTAACTGGCTGCGTTTGACTCGAGTAGTCTGTTCGGGTTGACTCGGGTAGTCGCGCGATTGCTGGCCATTTCTAGTTGCTCGGTTTCTCAGCAGTTGCGCGAAAGCCGTCCGAGCGGGCGGTGGTTTGTTCTGTGCATGCTTGTCACTTGCGACGTAATATACGGGTATGTCAGTGTTAATTCACTTATAATGCTCTTCTCTCAAATACTTCAACGTTTCTTATCTCCGGTTAGTGAGTTTACATAGTGCGGGAGTTATACGGTTACCAGTACGAGAAGCCTCCAGTGAAACCCAACTGACTGGCTACTACACATACTTTGACTTTGGATCATAGATCAAGATTATTCATCTTCGGTATTATTGTTCGCACTATTCGACTGCCGTGTCAACATCCTGAGCTTCGAAGTAGTTCACGGTATTTTTTAACAATCTTAACACACGTTCATTCGACGCATACATTTATTTATTTTTGTACGATTGACGTACTCTCGTAGTTATCGTTCTCTTGGCAAGTTTTTCCACACCGCTTTAGCGTTTTTACTTGGCGCTAGTAACGCGAGAAGTCATTGGAGAAAAGTGAACTCGGTATTATTCCGGAATGCGAATGAATTATTGCGTCCACAATTTGTTTGTCAATGATGAAAATATTGATGATTATGTCGCGTGCAGACTCGTCGACTGTCAGAGGATAAGGACCCCAAAAGTGGTATTGATAGGAATGATGTTTGAAATAATTATGCTCGTGTCACCTTATCGCTCCCGCTTTTTTTTCTTCTAAAGGCTATTAATGAACTCTCTCTGGGTGTAAGTTGTTGCGTTCCGGCTGAACTCACGCTGCACGATATTTCGCGACTCTCTTTCGCACCTTTGACCCGATTATAATGTTTCGGTGAATACTATCGGAACCTTCGCGAAGTTCAACAGGTTTAATCACCCAAGGCGGTAATTAGTCAGTCGGTAGACGAACTCAAAAATATAGAATTACCGAAAGTAGGGACTAATCGCTGTACAGACGCAATTGAAAAGGTAGAATTATTTTAAGAAATTGTTAATTACTCGGTACAATAATGAAACTGAGGTTCGTAATCGTTTCACGGTAATCTAAATATTCCTTCAACTTCGACCCATTAAACATAAATTGTATTTCGTATTGACTCGCGATATCATTGAGTTTTACGTGAAAATATCAAAAGATAGATACATCCTAAACGAGCGACTTAGCTTGCTCGTCTCGCCAAAAGGCATCGCGCAAAAAATCTGCTCACCTTGCGCAAGAAAACGAATCTAAATTATAGCAATTGGTCGCGAAGTCTGAGAGGTGCTTGGATTCGTGATTCGTGAAGGAAACCTGTTCTCCAAACTACTTGTCTTCGCGTGTGGCTTATGTAAGTTTCCACTCGAAAGACGGTCCTAAGTTTTAGTACGTAGAATTTTCTTAATATTACAAGTTGCAATTTTATGTTAAAATATAATTAACTTTCGCATTTGCGAGTTTTCGATTTTACGGTCAATTTCCTCGAAAAAAGGCACCTTCGACTGCATATCGACATATATATCCATTTTTATCTATTCTTTCACATTTTACTTTCCAATCCATGGTGCTCAACAGTATGATTATTGTTATCGCGAATATTTCTGTAGCTTAAATCTTTCGATCAAGCGAAGAATTTTCAATTGTTAGGATTCAAATTTTGACTAGCAGCGACCGGAACTGTGTGCCTCGGTTGGTATACGTCTCGTAAATATTACATATGTAAGTGAACTCATGGTTATATATTGCTCCTTTCCATCGTCTTACGTGAGAGAGGTGAACACCTTTCGGCACTTATAGCCGAGTTCGTCAAGCAAAGCGTGTGTCTTCTTTTTGCCTGTTTATTCTACATTTATCCGTATATTTCGTTGTCGCGTTTAATTTCGATTCGATAGAATGAAAATCCGAAAATGACCGTGAACTTGCTTATTGTAGAATTTACGATGGCCATGACAATATGTACTGCTAGCAGACTGTGTCTCCACTTTGAATGGCAAGAGACTCGCGATGGCATTGCAAAAACACATTAATTTCCAAGATTATCGGCGAAGGACATCATCGCAGCGCACTTTTTCTCGGATTGTCCTAACAATTAATGATATAAGACGAGCTGCAAAAATCGTTGATTGCAACGATCTTGATATCACTGGAAAGATACCGATGAGCAGTGATTTTTGCTCCCAACTCTGAACACTCTCATCAAGAGAATCCGAGTAGTTTGCAATTTATAAATGTACAGATAATAAATAAATTATGTTTGCATTCCTCATAGATACAGATTCTTCCGTATGAATCAAAAATCTTGAAACATTTGAAAGTACCAAACGAATAGGAGGAAACTTCAGAAATCTTCAATTTTTAATTCAATGTTTTATTTAATTGAATCTTTATCCAATTAGAAAACTTGACTATGTGTTGTGTGCTTGAGTATCTATGCTCGATTTTGCAAAAAACCTGCAGAAAGTGTGGATGCGCGTGTTGCACGTGTTTCCCCGAAGCTACCAGCGAGGATAGTCGTGATCGTTAGTCGTGGCATTACGTAACCACTCCTGTGATGGAAAATGAGCGATAATCATGACTACACCAAGCAACTTGTGGGGTTCTTTAGGGACATAAATTCATGAAAAGTGAGACTTTCTCTGCATTGCCAGATCTCTGTGATTATCATTATCTTGTTTATCGTAAACGAGCTATATGAGCCCCATAAACCATTACCGGTTTCATCCTAAATTCGTGGAGACATGGGTTTTTTTTTTAAAAAAAAACTACTAATATACATCCATAAATTTATTATATCGATAATTGGTAATTGACGATATATTCGACGTTTACGATTTCATGACCATTTTTGTTTGTTCTCTTCAATGGAAACTCATGCAATTTATGCGAAAGAAAAGTTAGAACAAAACGCATTTACTACCTACAAAATTAGCTACTGTTTTATTATTATGCGCGGAACGCGTTAAGGTCGAGGAATAGATGCAGCCTTCGATGAGTCACTGAAAAGTAATTACTCACGATTATGATGGAGTAGTATACTGTCAACTTGGACCGAATGGTTTTCCTTGGTACTGCATGATCATTATTATATTCAAAGAATTTTCTCAATTTCAGTGATATAAAACTGATTTTTAACAAACAATTGAGAATTTGAGATTTCCATTCTTAAATTACACGATAAAAATATTTTCATATAAATTGACGACATTATGCAGTGAAAGGAAGGAAGGTCTTGCCAATGCGTAAAGCGTTTTTTCCTTATGACAATCATAAAAATAATGTTCCTTTTGTCTCTATTTTTATTCATTCAAACCTTCTTCCTTTTTTCTTATTGATTCATAATTTTCGTGTATCGAGCAAAACCATCAACTTATGATTACCACGTGGTCGATAAGCATTCGAGTAACGATTCTGGTCGTTAGAATAAGCCTTTACCTGTGTTGTATCCGGGAAGTGACCCCGAGGACCCGGGCCGATACGTTCTCGAATACGTTAACTCGTCTTTTCCTCCACGAGAAGCGCGTGTGTGAGACTCAGAATTCTTCCGATGCCAACATAAAAGTGGGAGACGCGCGTGCAAAGCCACTCACGATCAGTGAGAAATGTGTGGAGAGAAAGAAAAAAAAAAAGGCGAGCTGGGATTTGATTCTTCGCTGACCTTGGTGGAATTTTGTCTGACAAACAGGTGGTTTAAGAGCCGGCCAAAAGAGACTTTGGAGACAACAAGATGGGCAGGGTTTTCGTCGACGAAGAAACTGGTGAGAATCTAACTCATCCCTTAGTTGACAGTGACATGTGGAGGTGGATCGGTGATCCTTCTGCCTCTGTGAACAATGTGGAAACAGGGGAACCGGAACTAAGTATGGAGCAATCAACTACGATGAAAAGTCGCAGAGTACCATTTCAGGTAATAGATTTTTAAGCTATCGATAGAATTATGTAAAAGAATTTTTTATAGAAATTTTGAATTATCGATGATAATAAATCTATTGCATTGTTATTGTTGCTCGTGTAGATACCAAAGGAGGTAAAGGAAAGTTTCCCTGGTAAGGATGGGAGTATGCGAAGAAAGCGCAAAGGTTCAAACTTGATGGAACTTGAACCAGTTCCTGTTGGAGCGTGTTTTGGCCAAATAAACCCAATCTGCCTCTTTTTGCCTGCAATTTTCTATTTTCGCTGGTTCCTCGCACTTCTGATGATCTTCGAAGTAGTCTTGCACGTCTGGGCGCATCACAAGAACAAAGCATTAAGAAATGCCCAAGTATACTTTCGGTCTCCTTTTCACGCAATATCCTCAGAGTTTTGTGCCCTTTGTCAAAACGAGACTTGCATGAATCGCGTAGGCAAACTCCAACAGATTCGAATGCACAAATTCTTGCGACAGTGCAACTACATGAAGAAAGTCGTCACATGAGAAAAATCAAATGAAGAATCAACCAAAACGTACAATACTATTATTCGAAAGATCGATTTTTCTTTTTCTCAACAAATACGATTTTTTTTAAAAAAAACCACATTCACAGGGTTTTAGTGCGCAGTAGGGTGCTGCGTTTGCGAATGATTTAAAGCGGATCGTAATTCACGGTACTCTATTAATCCTTGGTACGTATGCTTTACGAACACGATGATTTGTTTTCGTTAACGATCGACACAATAAATCCGACGGACGAAGAGTCTTACGTGTAAAATGCACAAGGAACAATTCTTATACGATAATTGCAAGACGCTTTGCGATATGGTATCGCGTTGGAATCACTTATCGCAAGAAGCATATGTACCTTAGTATTAATACAATTAGACAATTGCGCAAGTGATAGTCGCAAAAGGTTATCTGGAGGATCTCTGTGGCTAAAGAACAATATTTAATAAGAGGATGAACGGGAGATGTGAGAATGGTGCGGGATCAAATACGTATATGACTATCGGGGGAAAGTACTGAATACAATGATTATTCATGAAAACGATGCATAGTAATAAATAAGGCTGTTATTTGTCACGAAACTGGTAAACAGCAAAAATTGCGCAGTACACACACGATAATCATAGGAAAGCGTTTTAATTACAATTGACACCCTTCTATAAAAAAAATATATATATATATATTATTAAGTTATTAAATTAAAATACGTATAGATAAGGCATTTTATATATAACAGCTCGTATTTCTTCTCTACTTTGGAAACTGTTGTAAAACATTTTTTTTTACGCGTTTAAGAATAAAACATTTCGGTCAAGACCCTTCGTTCCACGGTGATGGACGTAACAATTTATCCTAATATACTGAGGCGTGGGGTGGTTAAATTTTATGTAACAGCAAAATTACCAATTGTCATTCGTGTCTATTTCCACGCATTCGATAAGATTATTATACTTTGAAAAAGAATACGTAATTGGAGGAAATAGTTCTCAGTTGGATCTCTTTGTAGCTTTTCATAATTAATTCAGGGTAAACTAGTCAGTTTTTAAAACGGTATACTTCATAAAGAAAAAAAAATTGCCAATCCATCGTGTTGTCTGTTTTTTCTTGCTTTACATTTTTTTTAAATTGTTTAATCTTTAACTTTTCGAAACCATAACCTGTCGGTTCGATTATCCGCGGTAGTTCTAAAATTGTACATACATATCTTAAGAAGTTTATTATAAGGCACTTTTACCCTCACTCGCGATATAGAATTTCATCGCAATGCTAAAATTTCTCGCGTCGCAATTTGACAAAGAGCGGTAAAATCAGTGGAAAGATGTAATCGCCAGAAACGACATTTTCCCCAAACGTAAGCTGGATAATTGGGGCTTTGTATCCCATGGAAAATTCGAGCAACCGCGCGCCCTGTAAAACTATTGTCCCTGTAACTCAAGATCAAACTACGTACGTCGTTCGCGACTTGAGCTTCGTTCGATAATGTCTCCTGCAACAGAAAAATAGGAAACAATTGGGATAAAAAAAAAAGAGTTTCTTCGAAGGACATTGGTAACAGATATTTTCTCTCAGGACGAGAATAAAAATATTCTATACCTGTGATGATTTAGGTTCCAAGAAATACGACTGCGGCTCTGACTGGAAATAGTCGCGTATGACGTTCTTCAGATCTTCGGATTTGCGCAATAGCTCATCTGTCAACTGTAAACAGTCTTGAACCTTTGGCGTGCTAAATTTGTGAACTGCATTGCTAATAGTTTCCAACTGTTGTAAAGCTGAATTCTGTTGAGACAGTGCACGAGCGTAGAGAGCATCCAATGCCTCATCGAGCTCGTCCTCCGTCAGATCACCGGGTGCTTTCATCCTAAGAGCTAAAGTGTCGTATCGTACCGTGATGGCCGACCTCTTGAACTTTCCATCGACTGCACAAACAATTGCAAATCGATTAGGAAATAATGAAAATAATGATAATAGAAATAATAATAACTTATGACTCTGGATATATACCTGTTTTCCATTCTAAATTCTTAAGGTGGCTTTTAACGACACCACTGTCCCATCCGATAGCGGATGCAACGTCGACCACAGGAAATTCTATGATATTACTATTCTCGTGTAAAACACCTTTTTGTGAATCGAGTGCGATAGCCATTGCCAAAGGCGGTGACTGGAACAACATTGCTAAGCTATATTATCTATCTAAATACAATTGTTGTATTTGTCATCCGGATCGACAAGCATCCGAGTCTACTTACGTTTTGAGCAGCGAGTTTCAATCCTTTGGGACCACTATAACTGGACACTTTAGCTTTCGCGTAGACTGATGAAAGTACTGTTATGAATTTCTTTGGATGCAGTTCCAAATAGCACAACAATGTTGAGATCATTTCCTCTGTAATATCAAGGGCTAAAACTGTTTCGTCAATTGGAATAGCAACCTCGTGACCCGGACATCTACGATTATCATTCTTTTCACGCAACTTGGAGCAGGAACACGGAACAAATACTTTTTGCAGTAATCGTCTAATTGTATGTCTATCGACTCCGTCAGCATGGATGTGTCGCTGGAGCTCCCATTTGTCACTGTCAGCCTATAGCACAATATAATTAATATTCTAATGTATCGATGTTATTTGACTGGATTACTTCGATACTTTAGCAATATTTAATTATTTTACCGTAGCACTCAGGAACAGATGACAATGAGCTGGTAAACCATCTCGTCCAGCTCGTCCAACTTCTTGTACGTATCCCTCAAACGTAGCTGGCATGTTATAATGGATGACGGCTCGGATATCAGGTTTGTTTAAGCCCATACCGAAAGCTATAGTAGCTACTATAACTCTAATCTGCCCGCCCATAAATGCTTTTTGTACAATTTTACGACGATGAGCCGATAAACCGGCGTGATACGATTCTGCGATTGCTGATACTTTAACATTCGGTTTTTCTGGCTCGTGCATATCCTATCGTGAATCGCAAAACAATTAGATTTCAACTTATTACGTAATTTAATAACCAACATTAAATAAATAAATAAATAAATAAATAAATAAATAAATAAATAAATAAATAAATAAATAAATAAATAAATAAATAAATCTATGCTATATTGAGAAACGATTATTCTAACGAGTAACCAGATAAAAAGTCACTTTTTTATTTATGAGATGCGCAAAAACTCTTCGATATACCTTAATATATTTATCTGTAATTACTTCTGACTTACCTGTAAGTTTACCCTCAAGAGGCCAGCGATTCGCGCGCACTCGTCTCTGCGGGTACAGTACACTATAACAGAATTGCATTCAGCGAATCTCTGACTTCGTAGAAGAGCAACCAACGCTTGATCTCTATACGTGTCCTTCGATATAGTCAGTGTCAAGTTCTTTGGCATTGGAATATCGCTGATCACACCAGCCATACCATCATGAATATTTAAATACTTTACAATGCTTTCGGCGTTGGATTTCGTCGCTGTTGCCGTCAAGGCTAAAATTGTCGACACGCCAAGTTTTTCTCTCAGCACGCGACACACCATCAAGTAAGACGGTCGGAAATTGTGTGACCATTGTGAGATACAATGTGCTTCGTCTATACAAGCGAAAGCTATCGGAGGTAGCTCTCTAAGTAAAGCACCGAAACCAGTTGATTTTTCTCCCGCAACGACTGCTTCGGGAGATACCAATAATACACTGATTTGTCCAGTCTTCACCATTTCGATTATGTTCTCTCTGACTTTCGGTGGTTGAGCTGTGTGGAGACAGGCTGCAGAGAGGAATGCTGGTATTCCAGTGACTTGGTCGTCCATTAGAGACACCAATGGCGATATGACTAATGTGATGCATTTTGAGTGCTTCGAGTATAAATAGGCAGGTAACTGGTAACAAAGAGATTTTCCTGCACCTGTGGATAGTGTTACGAGGGTTGATTGCCCTGAGAGAACTCTCATCACTGCTTTTTCTTGACCGGGTTTGAAACTTTTGTGTCCGAACTTTAATAGTGCGTCAAATACTTCTAAAGGCGTATCTGTAAAAAAAAGGAAGATTAAATCATGCAATTAAAGTATAGTTATTAAATAATGTACATTATTCCAAAAATCGCACCTTGGTCAGAGTTGTAAAGAGGCTGGACAGTTCCCTTTTCTGGAGGTAATAATTTCGATACTAATTCTTTCGGAATTTCGTGTCCACGTAGTAGTTCCTTGAATAATAAAGGAAAATTAGAATGAAGATAATACTTATTGTTTTAACTCTTTACAATATAATTGAATAATGTTTCCAGTAATGACTTACTTCCTCGTCAATTGGTTCCCATAAATCTTCATTATCATTAGCCTGCTCATTCGCAGATGTTTCTTCCGATTCTTCTTCAAGCTTCGACGAGTACGAGGGTTTTTCAGGTAAACGGTTAATTCTACTAGCATGTGCAGATATGGCCGATTGTTCGGCCATTTTTTCAGCTTCTTCCAAGGTCGGAAATCCTGTGCTTTCGTCTACATCTTCCAAGGGTATAAGATCATCGCCTTTCTGTTTAGGACAATATCTAGAAAAGTGACCAGTCTCTCCGCACTTAAAGCAACTCAAGACCCCACCATTTTTCTCAACTAAATCGGCCACATCCAATCCACCTTCTCCGGATGCTAAATCCTTTTTCTTGTTCTTCCACTGATTCTTCTTGTATTTCGAGAAATTGAAATTCTTTTTACCGCGAACAAAAACTTTCTTCTTTAAATTAATCCGTACAAAGTTTTCGTTGACTTTTCCTTGTGCGATCTTTTTTTCTAATTTCTCTTTGTCGTTCAATGGCTTCTTCGATTTTCCAGATGCTATTGAATCAACCGTTGTGCTACTTGACTTCGAAACTGTCTCGGAAAATTGTTCCACAAGGTCGTTTATTTTATTAGCATGCAAGGCAAAGCGTGGAACAGTCTGTAATGTTTCGATTCCATATATTGCGTTTGGTCCTTTCGTTGTTGTCTCATTCGATTCGGCTTCATCTTCAGCATCATCTTCGATATTCGTTGTTGCTTTTTGCTTTCGTTTTGATTTATTGGTACTTGCAGCACCAGCGATCTTTATATTTGTCCCTTTAACTGCAATTGAGCGTGTTCCCTTAGTTCGCGTCCCAATCTCTACATTCTCTTCGTCGTCAGTATTTACGATGTTTTTCTTCCTCCTCTGCGGTCTTCGTGGTTTGCTTTCATCCGATTTTGTCGTCGACTTTTTCTTCGTTCCTGTAGTAGTTGTACTTTTTACAGTACGACCCTTTGTCGATTTTCTTCTATTAGTTTTAACTTCTTCATTCTCAAAATCGGGATCTTCTGAATCATCGCTTGCAGGTTGCTTAATTCTTCGTCGAATTCTGCGTTTTTGTACCGGTTCTTTGGATAATACATCTTTGCTAGTTTCTTTCTGATCGGCCGTGTTTACCTGTTCAGCTTCGGCTTGTTTTGATGAGATTGCGTTGCTTGTGTTTATTTCATTTGGAATTGTTTCTTTAGTTACATCTGCTTGTTTCGTTACAGTGGTTACACACGATTTACTATTAACATCAGAATTCGATTTTTCATCACATTTTTCAATATTCCCAATTACTGTAGGAACAACCAATGCAGAGTTCTGATGCGAAACTACCGCATTTTCTAACGGCGGTTGACAACCAGAATCGTTGACGGAATCGCTTAACCGTAAACGTTTAGTTACTTGATTAATCTCGTCGCTGAGTCTTTTCTTGAAATTTCTAATACGTTTATTTTTCCGTTCTTCTTCTTCCGAGTCACTATTGCAAACGAAATCTTCCTCATCCGAGATCTGTGGATAGCTGCTTGGTTTTTGAGACGGTACTTCTTCCATCGGTGAGCGAATACTAGATTCCATGGACTCTAGTCCAGAATCGCTAGTACCGGACAACCTCTGTGCATTATAGCTGGGATAATCAATATTATTCTGTTTCGCGCAACGATCGAGCCAACCTGCGTTTAAGTCTCTGTTGATAGTATGGCCTTTAATTAATTGCTGAACCGTACTGATGGAATGTGTTACTGGTTTACTTTCGGTATAAATAACTTTAACTTCTCCAAATATGTGTTTTGGTTCTTCGGGCACATCGAAACCATCTTTACAGTCAATATCTGTTTGTTCAAGTGCGCTTGAAGTTGTGCTTATACTATCTTCCGATTTGACTTTAATCCTGGAAATTGACAAGGATTTTCTCGGATTCCTCTTCGTAAAGCTGGAGCTCGCAAACTTGTTTTGAGAGAGTTGGAAAGAAGATGATCTCGAAAGCGACATATTTCGCTTTTTCTTTGGCGATCTTCCGTTACTTCTGCTCAAGTGATCGCCCCATACTCCTTTTACGTTTGAACAATTTGTTTCCTGCAGTACCGACGTATTTGTTTCTTGCGAACTATGACAATGTGGATCAATATTCTCTGCGTCTTTTTCAAAATTTTCACTGGATTGTTTCTTTTCTTCTGGTGCTTCTTTGGCACTCGCTTTCTTTGGACTTTTGTTAGAAACATTGGATTGAATATCATCCGTAAAAGTTATATCCATAAGAGTTTCTTCTAACGCACGTGTTTTTAGTTGCCAGTACATTTTGTACGATTCCCTAATACTAATATCTGCTTCCTTAATATCATTCTGAAAATATAATTATTTAAACCGTAATACGTAAATGGGCTTGAAGTCTGCATAAAATCTTAAATAAACAGCCAATAAGTACATTTTAAATTGTACGTTTCAGTGTCTCAACAATAATGAAAACTTCATTAGCAGACATGAATAAAATTTGTCAAACCAGCTGATTCTAAAGTCAACCACAATAACCATGACCAGAGTACATTGAATACAACAATAACATTTGCAGTACAATCGTATATTTAGGAAACAATGAAAAAAATAAATGAACAATCGCCCATAACTGAATAATCAAATTTACTCGACCAATTTCATTCATAAGTGTCATACAACATTTAAGAGACAGTTCCATACCTTGTTGGGTTTCCGCCCATGATTTTCCATAAAATCACTCTCCCATAACTTAACTCGAAGCTTGTGTTTCTGATATTTATTCTTAAACTGTGGATCGGCCAACAAGTCCATTTTCACGCAAATTCCAGCTGCTCAGGAGGGTTTAATTCGATAATAAATCGGGCCTGATCGCGCGAGGTTACAATTATTCGACCCTCCACGAAGCGACTGTCCACGTCCCGCGCAAAAGGATTAACTGTTCCTCGGGTAAAAGAGCCGGTCGATCAAACAGGGCGACGATTACCACACGTAGTATTATTAATGTCGTAGAGATGGCGCTCGCGGTCGCCGCGAGGCATGTCTGTCGGTGAGGAGCAGCGAGCGGCGTGTACCGATTGGGCGAGCGAGCCGGCGGTTATCTGATTGGGTGGTTGGACGGTCGGCGGTCGGGTGGTGGCGGGTCGGGCCTGCTCGGGTCGCTGTCGCATCAGTGGCAGGCAAGATGGCCGAACGGTGGTGACGGGTCGTGGAATGTACGGCTGGCGAATTGGTGATCTCGGGGCAGCGCGGATGGCCTAGCGATGGCCGAGTTCAACATCGACGTCGGCAAGCTCCCGGAGGACGTGCGGGAGAAGCTTGCTGAATTGGATCTCGAGTTATCTGAGGGTGAGTAGAATAAATTTGATCCTTGGTGCGCCGCCGCTACCTGAACCCTTTCTGACTCACCCCGTGCACGCACGCACCAGAAAGAATCCCCTAGCCCCCGTTGATAAAATCGATAATACCTTCGCTGTTGCCATTTTACTCCCTCGTAACCGCTATGGGCAACCCTCCGCAACCGGCTTCGCGGGAGACCGACGTCCTTCTCCTAATCTTCGGTCTAACAGAGTCCCCTCGATTTAAAGAAATTGAATCCGCGGTGCCACTGCCCACATTGGATATCAACTACCTCGTCTCCTTCGACCGCGCCTCCTCTGGCCTCTGGCCTCTAGCCTCCGGTCTGTGGCTGCTAGCTACGAACTTTGATCCTTGATTCTTCTCTGCTTCCTGGTTTGCAATCTCCACCTCAAATTCGCACCCCATAACCTACAACTCTATCCTCACCTTCACTCTATCTTTTTCTTTCTACCCCTATGTGCGCAGTTCGATTGAATTTCCTCCCAACGATAATTCATCGAAGACAATAGTATTATTTTACGTCAATCTCCGTTTTCTGCTTTTCAATACGCGCAGAGATAAGTTGGGCTTTCGTTGATGGGTCTTGAGAAGAATTGTCGCGAGGATATTGTTGAGAGTGCAGTTAAAAAGATCAGCTTGCGATCGATTCAATTTACGCATATATACGACTCGTTCCTGTTGGGAATCTGTCGAGTTGAATAGCGATTTTCTAGATGACTGTTCGCTAAACCGGCTTCTCCGGTGTCCAAGCTGTCCTTCGATTTCTTTCGTTAAATTATTTTATTCGTATCGATCCGCAGCAGCCCCGTAACGAGACACCGTGCTTGTGTGTCGATTGTCGGTGGCAGCTCGAATGAAAATCCGATCGTCAATCTGACAAGGATAGAATTCGAGTTGTCGTGCGCCAAGGTACCTTCATTTTTTCTTTTTTACATCCGCAAAATCGGGGTTATTGATAATGCGTTTGAAAGAGCATTCCTTTAAACGGTGCAGAATAAATTCCGGAAAAGTACAGAGATGAAATATGAAAGTAATATTTCAAGTTGAAAGAGTTTATGAGTCGAGTAAAAATTCTCTCTAGTGTGAATACACGTCCTACCCTACGCATCCCACGAGCAACCTTTGCTTTGAGCATTAGGTTGATCGTTTGTATGTACACTTTCAGAGCATTATCGTGGGTAGAGTTTTACCCTCGCGTATTACTGCTCATCTTACCGCATTTTCTGCCACATCTACCATTACCAGACTTGTTTAACCGATGGCGAAAATTAATACGATTCTGCTTAACGGGATTTAGAAAGTAGAAAAATGATCGATTCGCAATCCGAAATAGCAGATGTATATGTATCTGTATGGATCTCTCATATTCATAGCCTTTAACTCTTCATGGTCTCATACGTCAATTCTAAAGTCATATACATGTATATCGATATGCTTCATTTTATTCTTTGCCTTGACTAGTAGCAAAAATTGGTGGGAGACGAATGATATTTACATACATATCTATGCAGTATACCTCAATATAGCTCTTAAATTAGAAAGTTCGTCTCATAACAAAATCCCTCTAGTTCGCATTAGAACGTTAATGTTCACGCTACATCGTTTTTGTTTTCACGAAAGAAATTGAGGTCTAGAAGATTACTTCGTGCTGAGAATAGTCGCGATGAAATAAGACGAGATACGCGAGAGAACGTTTACTTGCAAAGATTTCGGCTACTGCGGCAACATTCGCGAGTCCGTTTTCCCAGTGTAGGAGTTATTGACCGGTTTCTGGTGTCATCCGGACGACCGGCCAGCATTCCTCTCAACACACCTACCATTTCTCCTTTAATAATTTGTGATTTTCATTCTCACCGATTAACTTGGCGCTTTCTCAATGATTGACTTTGCCTCTTTCTCGACGGCAACCACTATAGAACCATCGTACGAAACTATCACGTCTACTTCCCATCGACGTCAATTTTTCCACTTCGAATTCTATTTCCATCGCGACGAATTTCTCGCGTCTCTCGCGGTCGATAGTTCCGAGAGGCGCGCGCGGGAGGAAGAAGCGGCTGGATGCGAGAGGGAAAGAGAAAGAGAAAGAAAGAAAGAAAGAAAGAGAAAAATCCATCCCATGTCTTGTTTTCGTTATTAGTCCAAGAGTCTTTGTAACAGCTAATAGCTCAAGGAGGAAAGTAATGCTCGCGTATCGAGGACCAAAAGTTCCACTTGGAATATCCTAATCTTTGAGAAAAAGAATCACCTCACTGGTGTTTGATAACCACAGTGGCACAAGATAAATGATATGTTATATTTTTACTTGTTTATTCTGTCAAGTTATGTATTCTGTGAGTAGAAACCCTTTGGATATGCTAGAGCCCAAAGGGGACCAAAACACTTGATGAATTAGGTATCATTTGTTCCATATGATTCTTAAGATTAAAAAAGTCTGTTTCGCAGTCAATGTATTAACCACCCTATTCTACCTTACCCATTTGTAAATATAGTTTTAATTAGCACTCCAAAGAAACATAGACCATAGAAAAACTAATCTGTAGAATCTTTAAAATGGAAACTATATCCTCGTATATAGTCAAAGGCGAATCAAATTGATCTTGTCTTTATTTATAAGAAACGTATACACAGAAGTTGATTCCGCATAAGTCCGGTGCTCTTTCCGGTGAGATGCAATTATCAAACGCTCATGGCGCGTAAACATTGATACTTGGTAAGTTAGTTGCTTCTTCGTAGTGGTTAGCAAGCTCAGCAGCTATTTCTCTGCGCAATCTGGTGTAGAAGGTGTGTCGAAATGAAACGACTCCTGAAAATATCTCGAGGCGTTTAGCGTGACAGTTAACACCTTGACTGCCAAGTGGATTTTTCTGAACTTAGGGTTCATATGGAAACTCAGCCACAAATATTGTATTTGTCGATGAATCAATTATTTTACAATATCGAATATTCCATTCTGATCCTTAATAATTGTATTATCTATTTCTAATAATTCTAGGCTAAAATAATTAACAGATTTTCAGTAAACACAATTAAAGAGGTTAATCGTTGCTGTGTTAACGTTATTTCATCGAGTCAAGCGGGAGTCATAGATAAAATGATCGTATAACGTTCGCACGAGGGTCTCATAGCTGACGAGCATGCAAAGAGAGAGAGAGAGAGCTTAGCGTTACAGGTGTGAAGTTTCGTCGAACCGATCCTTTCTCGAGGATCAGCTTATTTGCATCCGTGGTTAGAATTGTGTTGCGCGTAGCACAGCGATCCAAGACGCGTCGTCTTTTACCTCCCCCCACTGAGCTCACCCTCTTACCACCCTATTCGGGATTTAAAGGGACGCCGTTTGCTTTTCGCATTCAAATTCGTCATTCCTATGCAGCCTCGAATTTAAATGACCCTCTTCCAACCGTCTAGCGCGTGACGGCCAAAGAAACGAGTTAATTGTCGAGCACGACCCGCGTTCACTCTATTCTCACCCTTCTCAACTATATCCCCGATCGGTCAAAGGACCCCGAGAGAGAATGCTTCTGGCGTCTCTCTCTCTCTCTCTTTCTCTCACTCTCTCACTCTCTCTCTCTCTTCTCCTTTCTGTCTCTAGTAGTGCCCAGTGAATGCATTACCAATGCGACTGTTTCACGTTCCCACTGCGCTCTCGAGTTTACATAGAGGATTAATGCCTCAACGGACAAAGTCCAGAGGTAGAAGCTAGACGCGTTTCTCGGGTGACGCGCTACTTGAATTTGGGACGCGAGTCAGTGGTTAAGAGGTTCATTTTGATATGAAGTAATACGAGACTAATGTAGAGACTGTTTTGAGATGGGGTTAATACTTAAGAGTATGTAGTGCATTCATTGAATCAAACACAAAGTGAGTCTATATGTTTCTTAAGGCTTTTGTATGACGTATTATGTGCTTGTGAATTTTTTTAATTATTTAATTCACTAAAAGTTTGAGTACATCTTTGAGTAATACGTTCGAGACAAATCGAATAGAATATTATCTAAGCTTCTGCGAGTGAAGTCATTGTACGTGTTTTTTTTCTTTGGATGCGTTATATTCGTAATCTATGTTTCCGAGTTTCTCTATTTTCCTTATATAATTCTTACGCAATCTTTGACGGAATTTGCATAAAAAAAATAACTAACGTCTAACGATAGCAGTTGGACTGATGTCTACGCGCATGATGCATCCTCGTGCAGGATGACGTCAGTTGGGTCGGGTTGATCCTCGAGAAGGTCGATTTGCATTCGAGGTAATTGCGCCGATTATACTCGTTCCTGCGTATATTTTTTTAATGGGCGCGAAGTGCACACACCCGTCTTGCGAGAAGTCCTTGCGATCTTGAACGTGACTTAACGCCTCAATGCATCTCGCGAGTTAGTGCAGACATGGTCTTTATTCAGAACTGCAAATCACTTAGATCACGCAAGGATTTGTATTACACGGAAGGATGTTGACAATTATTCCTTAAATAGCAATTGTCAGGTTTTACGGTGAAGAAAGACTTTTTAAAAATTCAATTATCCAATTTTTCTTTATATGTATAAATCAAATTCTTTTTCTATTAAATGATGCTCTAACTATTTAACGAATTGTTTCCTGTCTTTAATATTTAACGTCAGAGATTTGTCGTAACTACGCATAAGACATTATTACGCAAAATATATGTTCTAAACCAGTGCCAAATTGAAATACTCGCACAGATAGTCTGATCTATAAGTTATTACTTGCTACCTAATACAGAAATGTTGAAAGAATTCTGCGAGCGTATCGTTGAATTGCATTTACACATATGTACATGTATACATGTACATAGCTCGCTGTTGCTCTGCGAATACGAAGCGTGCGCCAAAGTGTCGTTAGAAACACTGCTGACCAAGTAACTATGTAGCTAGTGCGATCTGGCAGTACTCTCCCGATTCAAATCGACGTATCCTGCCCGATCAGCTATTTCTGCGCGACAAACTGTCGAGCAATGGTCCATCCCAGCATATTGCCAAATAAACAGCGAAATGAAGCAACGATGCAGAGGACTTAAACTAGTATTTACGAGGAAAACATGAGGCAAAGGACCGGATACGAATACACTGAAATTGAAATGTAAAAACAAAGGAGACGAAGAAAAACAAATACTGCTTTTGGATGGAAAAGAAGAAAACGTTCTGTTGCTTATTGAGAAAGTGGTCAGAGATTAAAACAAGTGCAAGATAATGATATGTTTTTGAGGAAATAATCCCAGTTTTAATTTCAATACAAATTTTGTTGTTTTAAGGTCGAGATTTCTATGAGAGTGACGAATCATATAACACCGGAATGAAAGTTCGATATCCCAAAAACCGATGACGTAATCGTGTAGATTTGACTCAGTTTTTCAACAGTCATAATTCGAACGTGAGTCATTCGAACGGCTTAAGGCTCTTAAAGTGTACATCACCTGCTATCTAGAGTCTCAGAAGGAGCGATGAGATCGCGGTGTACACTCTGTGCATTTGTTCAGGTTTCTCCACGACTATGGTAGTGGCAGCGGTGGCGGTAGCGTCCAGTTGCCTTCTTAATTTGCGAGTGTAATACATTTAAACCGGTTTAACGGTGGAGCACTCGAGGCGTGCTGCAAAAGTGTCCCCATTATTGTAATTCCTGGGCAGAACAGGCTGCGGGCTTTCGCGTTAGCCAAGAACAAAGTCGCTGCTAAACACCGCTCGTGGCAAAAGACAGTCATTTCGCGGCCAAGATAGCTACCGACGGTAGTCTTGTGGTTTGGAAAAAACAATTCTCTCCCGCTCTCTCCTTTCTTTATATCTTACCAACTAGTTTCTTTTCTTTTCAACTGCATATTCCATCTTCTCCCTTTTTTGTCAATCTATTTCTTTCGTCCGATTTTCATTAAGTTTATTCTCCTCGATTTTCGCTTTTTTGTATAAATATTACATATCTCAAATTCGAAAATCATATTTCGAGAGAGATTGTATGGTAGTTGCGGCAGTTCCGCAGCGATAAAAATCACATCGTGTGATTTTGCTGGTGCAAGCTAGGTAGCAGGGTGCAACACGGCTGGTTTCTTCAATGAAAAAAGAGAATAGAAAGCTGCCATGCGGCGTACAATTTCATAAGTGGCATGTTATTACGGTGTTGCAGTTAAAGGTGTATAATGGACCGTTATCTCCGTTGTTTCCGTGGCTGGGTGTCTCGCTTGCCTAATGCTTGCGCTTCCTTCTAAAAGTGGAAATCCGCTGGCCAGCCCTTAGCCAACAATCTCTTTGGGAAACACTAGAACAGAGACTCCAGTCTGATCTTTGTATTAACGAGGAACTCTTAATGCTCTTTGAAGATTTTAACCCTGCTGTTCTAAAAATCAAATGGGCTCAAAGGGTTCCAACTAAAGATTATCAACTTCTATTTTCAATAATAATCTTATAATTTATTAACATTCTTCAAAATATCGAATTCAAAAGTCTATGTTTTATTATCGATTTTAAGTGATAAAGTAGAGAGAAGAGACAAAGTTGCTTATGATCCAACCCTTAGCTTCTTCCTCCATGTAACACTCGATTTCAATCGCAAAGACCGTAAGGCTTGTGTCGTGAGCGCTCTCGAGCAAAGCGCACGATTTAAGTTGCAAGATCAAGTAGAAATGACGATGCAGAAAACTTAAACCTTTTGGATCTGATTCCTCGTAGAGTTAGTTATTACGATTCCGTAATCGGAGCCGGACCGCGTCCACCTTGCAGACTTGCGAAGCGGCTGAACAGGACTAATTTTGCGCTGGACTCGTTCTAACGAGCAAGATCGCGTCTCGATTACAACTAGTTGACATATTATCGGCAGATATCGTATGGATTGCTTTGCTAAGATGTGGCCAGTTCTAAACAATTCTCTACTAACTCGCGTATTCGCGGCATCGTTACGACGATTTACAACATGACTAACTTACCCCCGTACAATCTAGAAATCCTATATATTCTCCAATCTACTTCGAACCTGCTTCGAATCTCATCCCGGCTCATCGATCCACGTAATCCGCAGGATTAACTCGCTCCGTTAGGGCCTACCGCCATATTCGACGGCAAATTTATCGGAATTGCAGAGACGTGTCCTCGATACGACGTATCTCGACTTCCATTAGTGTTATACAGGACCTTCCATAAAATAAGGGACGAATTTCAGTAACCAGCTTTTTCATAGTTATTTATTTTTCTGTTAACTACTTTTTATTCAATTTCAAATAATTAACAATTCTTTATCACTGACCGTAAGAGGTACTCGAAGATCGTATAGAGTAAATTTGATTCAATGTATTTATTGAAGAAGAGTGGTTCATTAGAATAAACTTGATGAGAGGGTGGAATCGAAAAAAAGAGAACGATAGATGTTTCTAAAAGCTGTGCCCGGATGCACTATGTTCGCACATTCATTAAAGAGCATGGAGATGCCAGGTTGATGCTCATCGACGACCGCATTTTCGTGGTCACTGTACTTCCGCACTCCTCGTGACTCTGGCTTTTTATATCCTTTCTCTATTTCCACCGGTTTCGAGGAAGGCTGCACCCCCTCGCGGAGGCCTTTTGAATCGTGTGTGCTATTCATTCGAGAGACTCGTGCGCCTGCAGTGCGTCGAGCTACATTATTAAATGCGCAACTTAGGATAAACGTAGTTGAAGTTCCGTGGAATCCTCAATGACGGTGAATGCTAACCAAAGAAACGAGTTAATTATGAAAGTGCACTTGGTCTCTCGATTATTCTATGCAGAGAAAGATTGTTGTATATAAGGATGATGGGTAGAGGAATCTAACGTAAATATCTCTCTTTTTGTTAAGATTTAATAAATAATCTCGTATAATTCGCTTTCTCCAAACGTTATTATCGTAAACATGAAATTTATCTTTTTACGTTTTCCTATAAAGTATTTATTTCTAGTAAAATTAAAATTTATCAATTTTACTAACTCTATTCGTACATTGAAAATTGAGTAACTCTCACAATCAGAGTGCTTGATTAATCATAAGGAAGAGAAAGAAAAGAAGATAAGCTACTACGATAACAAACGTGCATTCGGGGGTTCGGAATTTGGGGCTACAAATGTGGTGCTGCATAATTCATTCGACTCTGATGCGGTTCGCTGCACCAGTTTAATTGATCAATTAGTCTCCGTTAATCGTTTCCGAGAATTAGTATGTTCGATGTGTAAGACACAACTAAATATTTCCATCAAGCGTACGCTGGATAAGATACTCTCGCTGCATGTAAATCGTGGGTATCGAAGCTTGTCGATTCTATCACTATTAATTCCTCGATATCAGATAGTCTTAATTCGAACACTGATCAGCATTTATGTAGTACTAAAGTTCCCAATAATTAACACGAATCTAACTTTTCCACTAATATAAGCGGTACTTTTGAAGAAATCCCATGTTCTTCTATTTATCATTTATACTTATTAAAAAAAAAAAAAAACTAAAGTAAAGAGGATAATTAAAATAAATCTTGATTAAATTTCTTGACGTATTCCGCAGAAAAATGTTGCATCAACAATCAGTAGACACAGTTGCAAATAACGGTGCAAAGGGTTTACTACGCAGCAGTTGATTGGTCGAAGGGAAATTTCTTTGAAGCGACGCGATAGATGTCTCTAGTTGCGGCAGGTGCAACTGTGAGGTGAGGTGTAGTCAGTCGTCTCGGGGACGCTGTGTGCGTCGGTGCTAGGAGGTGAGTCGATGGTGGGGGGTTGGTGGGTGCAGCTGCTTCTTCGTGGACCGTTTGTAAGATCAAGGTCGCTGGTTTCGTGGGTAAACGTCCTCGAGTCGCCTTGACTCGTACACACATTGCACCAGGGCGTTTGCCCACCGTCGACTTCTCCGTTTATCGTCCATTATGTCCGTCCTCCACAGTTTTCCACCCGCTCGCTCGCGGTACATGCATCGTATCTTGCGAGTCTATACTCTCTCCTCTGACCACCCTCTTATTCTATGGGTCATCTTCGCTACCTGTGTATCATATTTCACTCTGTGCAAGACTTGTTTTATGCGGATCAAGCTACAAGTAATGGTGCTATTAAGTGCTGCGCGTTATTAAACTTTTTATTCTACTCGAAAAAAAGACCTCTCAAAGTTTCTATTATATTTGATTTTTCTACAGGTACCGTAGTTCGACCAAATTATTAATACCACAAATATTCCTATAACTTTTAGTAAACGGATTTCGATATAATGTAAAAGTTAACTAGATATAATGTTTTAAGTTGTATCGCTAACGTTCTCTTTATTGAAAGCTACAAGGGACTAATGGGAGGAATTCCGATACGTAAATAGTAGTTGAGGCTTTCCCCTCAAATTTTTTACTTGAACAGCGATATCGGTTTATCTAGCTGCCCCTTATTCATTGCGTTTACCAGATGGGTTCGAAGGGATTCCAGGTGCACGATCCTCGAGTAACCAAATAAATTTCTAAGGGAGAGATAGAGTAACAGCCGAGTACAGGGCTTCCTCTGTTGATAGAATAACTACTGCTAGTCTACTATTAGTCGTTTCTGGTATAATACACCGAAAGCCATCGAGGATGAATAATACCTTAATATATTTAATATAATGTATACTATAATATAAATCTGGAAGCGATTGGAACTGCCATTATTCTTTGTAACTTGTTCTACGAAGGAACGGCTCACGGGTGGGCTGGGAATAGCTCGCAAATCGGCACCTTAACGAAGGATAATGCAATCGAGCGTGATAAGCTTGCGTGTTGAAAATTATTATTTCATTCTGAATACATTGGCAGCGAGCGTGAAACGCCAGCGGAAGCGAGCTGCAACAGTCCGATAACCTCCATCAAAAGCATCACAAGTTTTTTTCTTTATATATATTTTTCATCTATCATTCTTTCCCTTTATTTTTCGTTTTTCAATTTTCTTCTTTATTCGGGAAAACTGTTTCGTTGTATTTATTTTAATTAGATTAAAGGAAATTATAAATTAGGTGAAGAAGCATTTTAAGTAAATTGTTTTTTCTGTTTTCTTTACGTTGTGAGTAACAATAGAAACCACTGCTGTTCTTTGGGAGAATCGTATTGTATCAAAGGGCTTCCTATCTCGGTGATAACGGTATCAGTCTGTGATAAACGTTTATATAATTCTGTTGGGAATGTTTGGAAAGGCTTGTCGTGGGTGCACGTAATATTTTTCAGATAGTCTGACGCTCTTGAGGATATTATAAAATTCCAAGATAATGCTCGAGCATTATCTTTTGTCTCACGCTAACGATATCTTCCGATTTCGAATTGTAATTTCAATTGTTTAATTTATCAAGCTCGTGGATACAAAGAATTTATAAACAAATTCCTAACCTTTTTTTTCTATTAGCGGAAGAAAAATGAATATTAAAAGAGTAAAGTATCATGGTGGATACAAAAATTCTTCCGCATTTCACATTTTTATCGAAAATTATGAACGAGACATTTATCGATCCACATTTCTACAATATTTTAAATTCTCTTCATTCTCTTCATCCTTCGGTTATACAACCAACCGATGCTATTTAATAATTATATATCCTATCGAAATAAATTCCTGTGAAAATAGTATAAATATATTTGATCGAAAGAAATAATGCGTACTTAAATTTCTAGTATATTATTCATGACCGACATGAGTAAATGAAACTAAAAACTATGGTCATTCGGGTTCAATGTTTTTCTTGAAAATTAGTTAATTTATATTCCGAAGTAGAGTATCGTCTCTCACAGTGAAGTTATGCAGTAGTCCGCCACACGTTGGAAAGTGATGCTTCGGAGTGCGATTACGCGTGTAAGATCGAAAGTCGTCGGGGTTGTTGGTCAGAGTTGGAACCACATCCGAGTGAACTGTGGGCGTTCGTGAAAAGTAAGTACACACTTTAGAAGCTCGAAGCAACGTAGAGATGTTCTCTCGAATGCGTGGCAGTTAAGAACCGTGCGCGGTTAAGGGCATCGGAGGTCGAGGAACACAGCGCAATCAACCCGTCAATTTCACCGCCTTTTTCATCCGTAAAATCACTCTTCGTGAGCCTTCGAGCGTTCTCCACTGCTTACTTCATGGGAACAATTGACCAAACGTTGCTTTTGCTACCAAAATTCAACGAATTCGCAATCTCTCGAGAATTTGTCTTTAATATATTCCTTTAACAAAATTATATAAATATCTGATTCTCTTAAGAAATAGATAATCAATATTCACATTTTTTGCTAGAACAATGTTGCAAAGGTAACGGTACCATAGTCTCTGTTTTGTATTAATAATGGTCGAGGAGTGTTATCGACGTGTCGAAGAATAAAAGAGAAGAGGAAGCCACGCTCGAGAGAATGAACGAGCGTGACGCAGGGTCAAAGTCTTGTAAGGTGTAAGAGGTGCGTTGCAGTGAGAAGTAACTTTCCTTACAAGAATAAGGAAGCGCTCGATGCCAACGGCAGGTGTATATACTTGTGTACTGCAAATAGCGCGTTACTTTTCCACAAGTTCACGCGAGTAAGAAAGTAATAACCACGTTGGAGCGTTAAGCGTGAGCATCGCGAGGTTTTCTTCTCACCTGGTGGTGTGACCACCATTGGTGATGATGGTGGTAGTGGTGGGGTGGATAGTGTGTGTGTTGGCTTTTCGAACATTTATCCACCAGATGATGCTATTTCGCTGTTACATAATCGTCACGATTAAACCGCTTCTTCCTGCATTGCACCGCTCGGCGCCAAGGGAATTGAGTCATTCGCAATGAGACTCGTCAGTGAAACGTTCGTCAGGGTGATGTACTATCGAAGGATGACTTCAGAATTAACAGAACCTATGACGAGATTAAAGATAAATGGATATATTCTTTTGTTGTTCCTTTTGTTTTTTGGGGTTTTTGGGAATCGACTGCTGTGATCATATTTCTTAAGACTCATATTTTTGTCATCCCATCTCAGTATTAACTATTTAAAATGCATATTAAAGAGAAAACTAGAACTTGAAAAATTATTTAGTTTGTATGGAATCTCTGTGAGGGATGAAAGAAAATGGATAAAAGGAATAAAGTTAAACGTTCGTCGGTAGTTTTCGTGTTAAAGAAACCTTACAGGCTGGTAATATATGCGTAGTAACGCACTAGACCGAGCGATGGAATAATATCTGTTAATGTATAATGTAATAATCCTCGAGTGATCCAGTTCTGCCCACGATAATTGGACTCGTAGGATTCTACAGCCCTGGTGGTAACGTTAACGGGATAATGAAAGCGCCATATAATGTAACGACAGTTATATGTATACTTATACTACAGAGATTCTGGGTAACGCTGTGTGTTTCGTCAGTTAGACCGGATTCCTTGTCGAGTTCGCGCATTGCGCGTGTCGATGATTAAGTAGCGAGTATTTTGAAAGCAGAGGTGAGAATGGTTCAAGAACAAAGCCCATTGCCCTCGATAAATCTAGCGAAATAGGATATTGTTGTGTGTGGAAAGATCGGAACTTTTTTTTTATTTGTTCAACACATTTGGTAAACCTATTTTAGTTTACCTTGATTTACGGTGCACAAGAGTGAAACAATAAACTATAATTATTCACTCTATAGCTAATCTTGGTAATAGAACTATGTACCTTGAATTTACGCGTAGTTACTCTTGTCATTGATTACAATTATTAATACTTTTCGTCTGAAAGTCTTAAATAGTAGATTTTGCTTTTTTCTTTATTTGGCGTGCTGCTAAGGTATATTTCGCGTGTTTAACCCAATTCGACTCATTTCGGAGTGGCGAAGAAATTCCCAACATTCTAATCTCGCGCCATGCCTAAACTGCCTAAACCTCAACTTTACTAATGACTAAATTTCGCGACACTAAACGGATTATTTGCGAAGCTACGAAAAGAACTAGGTACAATTGAAAACCATTTGCAAAAGAAATATCAAACCTTAACCAAATACATATGAGCTATCGAAAATTCTCGCGATAGGTCGGTTGAAAATCACTAAAATACAGAATCGTGTCTCTTCGTGGGATTGGTCGATCGCCATCCACTGTTGGAATCACGAGCAGCGTGGAAATTGCGTCGAGAGCCGTGGGCAAGAACGCTCGTAATAATATTACGGAGCCCGGATTCTACGGAGGATCTCCGCGAAGCGTGCCCTGAGAAAAGACGCATGGGTAGAGAGATGCACTCGAGAGTGAGAGAAAGGGAGAGACAAAGTGAGAAGAAGAGAAGCAGAGAAAAACCGAGAGAGAACTGGTCGTGGATGGAGCCACGCAGCAAAGAAGGAAGGAAAAGGGCCGAGGGCCCAAGGAGAATCGAGGGGAGCTCAAAGGAAAGATAGAGAGAAAGAGAAGCAAAGCAGTAAGCTCGGATGCTGCGGGAGAGTAGTAGAGGCAAGAGAGTGGACAGACGACATACCACCATCACCAATACCACACCACCGTGATCGACTCTATGCCAGTATTACTATACTCTTGTCAATTCTATACATTGGTTTATGCCGTTAAATTCTTCCTTTTCCATTAATTTTCAACAAAGAATTTGACGAATTCCCATCTATTACGTTTATTCAATTGGATTAACCGAGACTTTAATATACCTTTGATACTTTTAATATACAATGTGCATAGTTGGTAGTAGCGCTTAAAGTAGCCGGAATAATTTGTAAAGGGTACCGTGAGGTTACTTCTCTGAAGTTTTGTAATAAAAACTGGAAACCGACCGTGAACTCGTCTGTAGAAGCAAGGATTATTCCACTAGGTGGATTCTTAAGAGCAGTAGCGTTAGCCATTCCAAGTCAGCCCACCGCTACCATTGGCATTGGTACTCTAGTAATGGTAGAGTGTCATTAGCATGGGTACTGGGACCAGTACCAGAAACGAGTAAGCCGCAAAGAGCTAAGCTTAACGCGGCAGCAGTACTGGCAAGAGTACTGGCGCAGCAGCAAACAACGCGAACCGACACCACCACCACTACCACCACCACCTCCTCCACGATGTGTTAGCTTCCTCCTCTACTGTCTATCCCACTCTCTATATCTCTCTCTGTCTCTTGGATTCCCTCTCTCGAGGCGACGTGACTTTTATTCACGGGGGCCGCCTTCCCAGGCTGCTGCCTCCTTCTCTTTCTTTCTCTCTCTCTCTCTCTCTCACTCTTGGTATCTCGCTTCGTTCCTCGCTCTTTCGCCGCGGTTCGCGTTCTCGCGATGGTGGTGTGTGCTGGTCGTCGCTCGTCGGGGGAGAGCTGCAGCGCGTCGAGAGCTCGCGAAATGCCAGTGATTCGAGGCGACTTGGACTACGCGCACCAGGAGTTTTTCTCCGACAGAGAGAGTGAGCGCGGTATAAGGGAGAAAGGGAGTGAGAGAGAGAGAGAGAGAGAGAGAAGAGAAGACGGTGTAGGGAGCGTCGTCGCGACTCCGCGAATCTCGAGTGCTCGGAACCCTGGCCCACCCTTCGTATACTTGACTCGACCCCGTCTCTGTGGTGCTGTTTACTTATGCCACCGACACCGCGAACCCCTTGGATTCCGCGAGACTACGGACCCCTCTGTTTCAACTCTCGCCAATGTATTTTCTATGCGAAAGGGTGACTCCTTCGAGAATCTACCCTCCTGGGTGTATCCTGTGTCTTTCGAGGGCTGGCCTTACCCTGCGACTCGTGCTTCCCTTAATTGGTAGTTCGCCGGGGAGCATGGATTCTGGAGTCTTTAACTACCTGGCTTGGCGGGTACACTCGGTCTGGATCCCCTTTGGTGGATGTGCTCGTCGATCGACTGGATAATATGCGCGCGTTGGATCGTGCAATACGCGGTTTCTTACTCGATGCTTTCAATGGAGATTGGGAGAAAGGAGGAAAGGGATGCTTGGATATTTAGTGTTTGGCTTCGAGAAACTCAATATACAGTATACAGTGTACTTAAATATTAGATATTAAAGACTCTTGACTACATATTACATATTCTAAGAGGGAATATTATCTACTGTATACACTTAGTGTATCACACATGACACGTTTCACACATCATTGTGCAATGAGAAAATCGTCAATCAACTTGATTCAAACCACATTACATAAACTGACATAACCCAACCAGTCGAGCAATTTAAAAAGCTGTGGTAAAGGGTGAAGATTTTTATTGGCGCGTGCCGGTCATACCACAGATTTATCGTGCAGAGGGCAGGACCGGCTCGCTGCCTTGAGAGATTCGTGCGCGTGACTCGCTTTTTCGCCGTAACCAACCAGCCAGCCAGCCAGAGTCAGCTAACCAACCAGACTACCAGCCCTTCGAAAAGACCAAGGAGAAACTCTCACAGAACGGATGCGTAACGTGAATCGAACCTCGCGGCTTACGTGCTCTCTCGAGGGATCGGGAAGGGAACGGAGAGTCCGCGCGCACGCTCACCTCGCCCGTAAACAGGCCAGTCCCGCGCTCGCGGCGCTCCTGGAGCGATCATCCTCGGATCTATCGGTCCGCCCAGTGATTTTCTCTCGCCTAATCTCTCTCAACTGACTCTCTTCGCGGACAGTTCCGTGTATCGCGGCAATTGCAGGGGATAATTACTCGTACGCGAACGCTCTTGGTGCTAATGTTACGCAATAAAGAAGAAACGGTGCTGTGTCGACATAGTGTTGATAATAATCCACTTAGAACCGGCAAAGCTTTTTAAAAACGAAAGTACAAGTGTGGTGCAAAATCGTGATGGTAATAATTGATACGGTTGAGAAGTGATCTAATGCATCAGAATGAATAAAGGTGAAATAATTGTGAGTGAAATTATTTTCTGCGATGTGCATAGTCGGTAGGGATTCGAGGATTCTCTTCCTCCTTATACTGCGATGCGAAGGAGGCACTTGGCGGTGGAATCTCGAGGGAGAAACTCGTGCAGACGCACCGAGGATCAAGGTGGAGGGGAGAAAAGGGTGAAATCAATGTCGTAATCGGTCGAGGGCGGAGAAAGTATCGTCCGAGATCTTTTCGAGGATTCAAGGTACTACATACTACTTTCCAAGCAGTGGGAGCTTATATGGAGAACAATCGTGCTCAGATGCCGCTTGAGTCCCTCGAACCGAGAGGGAAGGTCAGCGACGAGAGATCGAGCAGGTTTGGGAAGAGAATCGAGAAACACCTCAGAAACGTGTTTTGCTCTTATCGTGTCGTTGTACTTGCTTGAGCAGAGTGTACAGTCGAAAATTTTCCTCGCGCTTCATATCATTGCTATCGATTGAGCAATTATACTTCGCTGATGAAGTCGAGTAATTGGAAGAAAAGAGAAACAAGGAAAATAAGAAGAGAGAAATAAAGTATAAAGAAAAAGTGCAGATCGTAAAGGGCCCGATTGCGTGCGTAGGAATTTTTCGAGTGTGCCGCCAGCGCACTTATCGCCGGCTGAAAATCGAGAAGAGCTGCTTGTCTGGATTCCAATCGCGAGGGGATCCCATCGGGGCAGAAGCGAACGCGAAGATATCGCGGCGAAGCCCTGCCAGAGCCACGATCGAGTGAGTGAAGTGCCGAATCGGTTTTTGTCGAGGAATCCCGAGCGTGTCGAGAGCATACAGGAAGGAGCAGCAGAAGCTCGAGAAGAAGACGAAGAAGAAGAAGAAGAAGAAGAAGAAGGCGTAGTAAGTAGGTACAAGTGGTCGGCCAAGGTAGAAAAGGGCCAGCGTGGCGAAACAAGAGGGGAAAAAAGGAGATATAAAAAAACAGAAAAGGAGAGAGAGAAAGAGGGAGAGAGAGCGAGAGTGAGTTCGAAAAAGGAAAGCCAGCCAGCCAGCCAGCCGGCCGATTCGCGAGTGGAAGACCTCGGCCCCGTGTTGCACCGTGAAGATCGGGCGAGAACCGCGCAAGCGTGCTCGCCCACGAGAGAAACAAAGAGGAAGAGAAGAGGAAGAAGAGAGTCTGCAAAAGGTTGCTCGCCAGAGCTAAGAAGGGAACCAAGAGGGGTACACATGAGGACTCTCTGCCTTCGGCAGGAATCAAAGAGGTTCTCGTCTCCTCTTTCCAATTCTGAAGAAGGACGACGCTCTCCTCTTCTTTGGTGCTTCTTCCATTCTGAGAAAAGATGAACACGCGAAAAATTCGGCGAATCTTCTCTTCCCTCGCGGATGAAGTCCCGGACCCATGAGGCCACTTTCCTTCGAGAATCTGAGGAGGCTCGTCAGCCGCAAGAAGGACCGCAACGAGCCCTCCTTCAAGCGCAGCGAGTCCTTCAAGCGCATATCCATCAGGAAGAGCTACCTCGATCGTGGAAAACGACGCAACAAACTCCAGAAGAACTTGGAATCGAGTGCACCATCGCCACCTGCTGCACCAGTTGCCAGCGAGCAGAATGAAAAGCTCGACCGGGAACGTATCAAGGCTGAGGAGGCCAAGAAACACGAGGAGAAGAGCTTGGGCCGCGAGTCGATCAGCTATGACGAGTGGCTACAAGGTGTCAGTTCTTCGTCTCGAGAAAAACTTCACGAAGAACAACAATTACAGCCACAACAACAACAAGCGAAGCAACGAATCATCGTTAAGAGTAAAATCTGCAAGTATCCGAAACAGATCGAAGCGGATCAAGTCACGGAGGATTTAAAGATCCTTGAGCTTGAGGATTCACCAATTTTATCCTGTAAAACAGCGCTTCGCACCTCGAGTGAAAAGATTCAGGAAGAGAAGATCTCGTGTAGTGGTCAGGAAAGTTTGCAAGAACCCTCTATCGAGGGACCGCCAAGTGTTAGCATCAGTTTGGGAAGAATTTGGCGCGATGCTGTACCGGTTCCTTATATTGCACCGGCAGTTCCTACCAATGCGCCAGTTCATCACTCGCTGGACAGTGGTCTGAAGGAGAGGAAACCGCAGCCAACGGTAGCGAGGACGGTCTCTGCCCCCGAGAAGAGCGTTACCTGCAAGGATACGTCCTCGTCCTCGTCCTTCGGATTCTCTCTTCGAATCGCTCGTCTCGCCGACTTTCGACCAGGGTTATTATCATTTCCAAATGAATAAGGCGTTCCTTTTAATCTTCCGGGTGGTTCGTTTGGTCGATGAAATTTTCAGGATCGAAACTCACTTTAATATGGTCTATAAATTCTTCTAAAAGTCAATCTTTCGCAATATGTATATTATGTTTTGTCATTTGTTGCTTTTTTTAATTTATAGCTGAATACCATTAGCATAGTTGACAGATTAAGTATTATTATGAGTTAATGGAAATTGAACTTTCGAGTTCTCCAAATTTCATCGACCGACTTTGACCGACCCGACTTAACAATCAACCGGTTGAACCTGGAATTCACGACTTCAGGGGTCCGAAGAATGGTTTCTTCGGTCGAAAATCGCAGAAGCCAGCACCGAGCGTCAGCAACGAGGGTTACTTCAAACGAACGAGTGGTTCCCGTCGTTCTAGTACGCGACGTCGCGTTAACAACGGGGGTGGAAAACGACTGTGTCAAGTCCGAAACAAAAAAGTAGTGTCGCAAGTAATTACCAAGAGACCAACGAGTCCCGTGTGGTTTGTACCACCCGAGAGACGTCGCTCGAGACGTCAACGACGAGTCTGGCGAGAGATTCGATACTTTCCAGACAACGAGGCACCAACGACCGAGAGGATCGACGACTGTTCTTCGAATTTATCCGATGACCAATTCGATGATTTGAAGCTTCTTCTTTCCGGTGACTTTAACGAGCGTCGTGACGATCCTCTCAACTCGTTGGTCTCCTCATCCTTGGGTTCCTTCTCCGCGACGACTTCTTCGTCGTCATCGGCTCGACGTCCGCCAAAGATCAGTGACTTCAATGAGGATAAACTCTTCTGCGAGGAATTTAGAAGCAGTGGTCTCGCGAGAAGGACCACTTGGAGACCAGCCACGTCGAATTACTTTGCCAGTAACCAGTTCCTCAGTTTCCTGTCACAAGGCTCCAGTCATTTGGTTGTAAAGGACAAAGCTAGAAGCGAAGGCGGTAATAGTTACTATCGATGTCTGTCGTCGACTGACAGTGAAACCGAGGATGAACCTGGTAAATTGGGTATCGAAAGAAGAAAAAATTCTCACAATCATCAAAGACAGCAGCATCTCAAGAGACAAAGGTCTGGACTTCGAAGGAGACCTTTACGCAGAAAATCACAGCTGAGGAAACCTTCTGGACAACCGGTCTTCCTCGTGCGCAAGTGCTCGTCTTTAAGGAAAAGACCTAGTAAGATCTCTCGCATTCTAAGATCAAATATATTCTATTCTATTATAACTAGAAAAATGTGGGATACTTTTAATCTCATTAGAAATTAACTCAGGGTTAATACTACTTCAAACAGTTAAACTAAAGTTGAATTTTTTCCCACTATTATCTTATATTTATCGTTAATAAGCCTTTCAACGATGCTTCGTCGCTTACTTAACGTAACAGTACCTCTCATATATTCTCTCAAGGATGAAATATTCTAATTGACACGAACTATTAACGTCAACTGTAATTAACTAAGTTCTATTTTTATCGCATTCATTGAATTAACAAGTTCCTCTTTATGAAAAATAACTATACAATTGAACGTGTCACAATAATGTTCGGTTGACCAGGTGTCCACTCATTTGTTTATTGGAATGTTGCCTGATGAATACGCGCAATGGTGTTCAACGTCATTTGTATTAGCGACCGAAGCTGCGAAGATGATTATCATCGCCACAGGTGTTTGATTGCCGAGACAACGGCGCGTCCGAACCGCAACTTTAAATGCGAATCGCATTTCGTCGCTGTCACACTTCCTCTTCCAATGCGATGCGTTAATTGTGCAATATTATTTTCCGGGTTGCAATTCCACGACAGATTTCATATTTCTAACAGATCTAAATTTTACTTGAATTTCCATTCAACATTGATTCAATAAACTTTGGTTTCTCACAAAGAATAATCTTTTTTTTAATAGAATTTGTTTTATTCAGATCAAACACGAAACTGAAAATATTCACTTATTATTTGGAACATACTTGAAGAAATTCCTAATGTACTAGAAACTCAAATCAACCTACTTTTAATAGTAGTTTTAATAGTACGAGTTGGATGCTTTATAAGGCCCATGCAAATGAAATGGTGAAATAATAGTGGTTCTGACGCGTGTGTGGAAGATAGTGAATGGAAACTGGCAAAAGTAGTTATAGGGGGAAATTAACAATCGAGAAGCAGACAAAGAAAGGCGCAATATAGAGACAAGAGGGATTAGGGAAAACCGCAGGTATTTAATAGTCGACGGAGAATTGAGCGAACAGAAAGCCCAAGAGAAATTCTTCATCCGCATAGTAGACATAACTCGACTGTGCAATAATACCCTGGTGGACGTGTTCGGGTCGCAATAGGTGCGCTCGCAATCTGCAGTTTGCCCGAAGGACTAGTCGCTCGATCCGTAGCTCGATAATTTTAACTAGCGGTTAGATAGCCCCAAGAGATACGCCCCTCTACGAACTCACGCGAGATACTAGCCACTGCGTGATCCAATCTCTCGTTTTGATTCTAAAGGATCCTAGACAAATTTTACCCTAGTGGATATTTCTTAATCTTTATAGACTATTACAGTGGATTTCTATTGAATCTTATGTCTCAATATCGATACTCTGAGATTGTGATACAACGGAAGCATTGTATGATACTTTAACACTTGGAATTATCAAAATTCATGAGAATCAGTTGGGAAATCAACATTATAGAAAAATAATGAACTGTTTGACAAAGATCATCGAGTGGGTGTATCGATCAAGAAACGTGTTAAAAAGTCGTTTGAATCGATCTTTGAAGACAAGAGTTATCTGACCTACGAGTTTCGTGTGTTTGATAAATCAAGTTAGTCACACCTTGACAAAAAGTGCTCACGATAAATTTATTAATACGCTCAGTGGCCTGGTTCGGTCCCATGACCATGCTCACACCCGGAAAAATCGTGTCTCGGCCGTTAGCCGATCGATTCGAAGCATTTTCTCGAGTTACGAGGCGTGACGTGAACGTAGCGTGCCAACTGGTTTCGAACACTAGCTATGTACCAACCACGTGGCTTAATTCTTATTTCTTATTGTCAGAAACACCTTCGCATTTCTCTACCGCAAACTAATCGCCTACGCGAGTTTTCTTATCTTTGATGCAACCCAGACTTTTTTCGATGCTTCACTGTCAAATGTCCCGAGGGACGTTCGAGATCCAAATTGTTAGATCTTCCAAGATAGATATAGGGTATTTATGAGAGTGAAAAAAGTTCGTGGGCGAATGATACGTTCATGGATATATGGGGAGAGAGATTGAAAGAATAGAACTCTGATTTCGTGTTCAAAGGAACTGGAGGAATGGTGCTGGCATACTTATTCAGTATCCCCAAGGCTGATGACTGTATTGTCGAGAAACTATCTTGTGTTTTAGACCAACGATCTTTAACTCTTTCCATTCTACTTTACCTATTTATTTTTTGTCTGTGATTTTTTATCATTAAAGAGTCTAGACTTTTGTGAGAAGAAGTTAGTCGAGTTT
Source organism: Trypoxylon attenuatum (assembly GCA_963989405.1). Lineage (NCBI taxonomy): Eukaryota > Metazoa > Arthropoda > Insecta > Hymenoptera > Crabronidae > Trypoxylon > Trypoxylon attenuatum. The sequence continues at coordinate 2,906,806 of OZ022489.1, read as the reverse complement.
GACACCAATATAGATAAGTTTCGGAAGAATATAATATTTTATGCAAGGTTTTAGAAGTTTCATAAGACAATGAAACCATTGATTTTTTTTTTTATGGGAATACTGTTGAAAGTATGTGGGCCGATTGGTATTGGAATTATCCAAAGGATTTTAGATGAGCGTTTCATTTCGAAAGGCAAGTCGCTGGTAACGTGTCCAGTCACACAAGAGTCAGTAGAGAAGCATTCTAGGCGCTCTGGAGCCCTTTCGCTTCTGTGGGCGTATAATATTCTCTCTGCACGTTGGTTGTATCCTTCTCTTTCTCCCTTTTTCTCTCTTATTCTTCTCTGAGTCTGGTATCCAGCCGACTCCACGCGGCTCTGAAAAGATCCTCTGGAATATAAATACGGAAGATGCTGCCATCGTTGAAAAATATTACGCCACTTTTACCTGGGACTCGTGTCTCTCTCTCTCTCTCTCTCTCTCTCTCTCTTTCTTTTTCTCTACACTGGACACACCGAGAAGAAATGTTTTTCTGACCGTGGAAACACGGGGGACGCTCACTCGAGAGTTAACGATGTCTTTTCGTGCTTTTGCCAACGCGCGTACTTTTCACTTGAGCTATTAGGAAGAAAGTGTGGCGACGTTGGTTCCATTGAATCCATCTCATTAAGTGAGAAAGATGAGTTAACTAGGTTGGCCATTTTTCTCATTTGCCAAATGTGTGCTTTGAATTGTTAATTTAGATATTTTGCAACGTTGCAAAGTAACTTAGTAGTTTTATCCCTTGTTTGCAATTTATTAATCTTTTATTTATTTATTTATTTATTTATTTATTTATTTATTTATTTAACGTTTCCATGTTTTACTCGATTAATTGAGAGAATGAAATAATGGTTGAATTCAGGAAATTTAGCATAATGATACATGAAATAGCGTAGTAATACTATTGGTTCGAGTTCTAAGTAAATTTTCGTTGTGAGATCGACAAGAGTCGAGCTGCTCGGTACGACCCCGTTCGCCGAGAGACAAGAACACGGTCTTTCTTAATGGGCTCGTGAATTGCTCCGGCAATTTTCGCCGCTTAACCAATGACACGCGTTCACCGATCGTCCTCGAGATTCCTCGATCTCGTGCGCCGAGGAAATTTAGTCCGAGTCTAATACCCTCTTGCATGCAAATTCTGAAAACTTTATTTCCTCTGCTTACATTAGTAAAAGCATCAGATTTCTTTTACTCAATCCTATATTTCTATCTCTAACGTTTATCAGAACAATATCATATTACCATGCAAGTCAAGATGAATACTTTTTAAAATATCAATTTTATATTCCTAAAAAATCTTAGGTTTCAAAAATAATTTAGCTGACATTTTTTCGTATAATTTTCGAAATTACTTATTATGAAAAAAAAAAAAAACAGGTGACATTATTGAATGAAGACGAAGTATATGTATATTAGATGTGCAATTTTTCACTTATCAATTAATGGGCTTGTCACTGGAATAAAAGTCTAATTGTCAGTTATAGTTTTCTTAAGTCTGAACTGAATAGCCAGTCGATCAAAAACGTGTAACTCAGTAATAGTTCCTGTCTCTTAACTTTCTCGAGCCATAAATGGTCAGTGAATTATCGCTTTTACAGCTAGACAGACCGTTAAAGAGAGCAACAGTTTCATCAACACTCTGTGAAACGGGATCGATCGAAGAAAAAAAAAGAACTGCAATCGTTTAATGGCTTGTATTATGTTGGTCAATATGTTTTGTTTTTTATGTAAAAAGTATGTAAAAAGGTATAAGAAATTTAAGGAGAATCTTTCACTTGTTCCAAACAAGTGCTCTAAATTAATCAGTAATGTTCATTCAAAGTAGATTCATTTGAATGATTCATTAGCAGAATTCATTCCCATTCATAAGAATAGAATCTGTCAAAGTCCCCTAACCCATGATTTACGATGTAATAATAGTGCAAAAGAATTGTGTACAATTTTCCAATGGCTTAAAATAGATAAATCTCCGCTAAGCGGAAAGAATTTTTTTTGGCTGACCTAACGAATTAGTAATGCATGACAAACTTAATACGGAAAGGTTTAGAATAGATGTTGACGATCGATCGAAAAAGCAACTCTCAATGTCAGATTCGTTAGTATTGACCTATATGTATGTATGTGTGAGTAATGTAGTTTACTTAAAAGTGTTCACAGGCCACTTCCGCGAGTTTAACCTTTAATTACTGGGGCATATCCGGCCTTTATCTCGGGGCATTAATTAGCAGCGTCTCGACGAAATTGGAGTATTTTGCGTATCGCATCGTCCGATCGAACTGGGACAGGGACGCATTGGTCGAATTAACCCTTTCGGCTAATAGATCACAAAAGTTCACTCACAATTCACCGCTTGATTTACCTTAAATCTAACTTATTTTTTCTCCTCATTTTCTGACAATATAGAATTAAATAACATTTAGAGAAATTCGAAATTGAAGAATTCAGTCTGAAGAAAAGAATGCCACTAATTCGATCTTTGTTTTTTCTTTCAGGGGACATCACACAAAAGGGTTATGAAAAGAAACGGACACGTCTACTTCAGCAGTATGCCTCGAAGCAGTTGGGTGAGTCGGATGTTTCTTCTGCTCGCAAAAACTTAGTGAACAACTCATGCTCATCATCATTTCATTCTTAACAAACGCAACGAGAGCGCGCGCGCGCGCGTTTACGTTCGCTGGGACGAGAATTTTCCTTTGAAAAGCAATCCTTACTTTCCTGTTCTCTTTACTTCCTTTTTTTTTTACTCCTGCTTATTTTTTTACATAAATTTATCGAATAATACTCATTTGGGAATACATAATTCACAGTTGAAGAAATTGGATACATCGTAAATGTAGATTGGACATCAGAGTAGATCAGAAAAAATGCGGTTGAATTCTTCTAGTTTGATAGAAAGGAACAGTGATGCAAAGTCCTGTACGAGCATGGAATATCTGAAGGCCAGTTGCATGCTTGCATACTGGCGAGTTAGTTGGAAGAAGTTAGTTGGTGGGAACAACAAGACCGTTTCATCCATAATGGATAATTAGAATACAGGTTTTTTCTTTTTTTTTTATATCACACGCCTTGACTAGTGCAACCTCCAAAAGTGATTATAAACGGTCAAGGACTCGAGTTTGTTCCTCTGAATTCCATAAGTGTTACTTGTCTAAATGGTTACTTCACTTTCTACTCCTTTTAAGTTACTTGATTACTTCTTTTTCCGATAGAACACGCGTTTTTCTACACTCTATGCACGTCTATTAATTCCCACGATCAATTCCAAATACAACGTGTACAATAACACATTTATATACATGAGTAACTATAATTAAATTCTATAATCCTGTTTCCAGTTTTATGAACTTGGGTTCCTATTAATTGTACTTTTTTTTTATCTCGTAAGACATTACGTCAAGGTTCCATCAGACTCTTGTTTTCAATTTAATAATCTACAGTCTTTTACTTTAAGAAAATTTCAGTTTACTCAGCATTTTCAACCCCCATTCCTTTCTACTAATATTTCAAAATTACTAGGGACAGTTTAAAAACTGTTGATCAATTTTTAATGTTCTTTATACGTTTTACTACTCCACACCTTTTCTAACCTTCTTCGCTCTGTCCTGTGAAAGATTTCGCGCCTAACATAAGCGAAACCTCGTCCCAGCGCAGCCGCGCGTGTCGCATGCGTGCGCGCGCACGCATTGCGCCATCCAGACGAAACACCAGTTTCCCCGGCTGGTCATATTAATCGCGTTCCGATTCTCAAGAGTCGCGCGGTCGCGCGCTCACAATAATGCACGCGAGATAGGATCGCGAGAAAAAGAAGAATAAGAAGATTTAAGAACAAAATTAGAGATAGAGAGAGATAGAGAGGGGGGAAAAACAGAAGATGTGGGAGGGGAGAGCACGTGCGGAAGAATTGAAGAAGCATAGACTGTAACCGGATTCTCGCAATACCCTTCCACCCTCTTCTGCACCCTCTTCTCGCGTCTCTTTTCTCCGGTTTTCCTCCTCGTTTATTACGCAACTTCTCTCATCGCGATCTCGAGGAACCGAGAAAATACGACGTTAGCTCGTCACGCTTTGCCGCTAAGTCTGCGGTTGTATAATTGCGCGGATTAAGTATGAACTGATTTCACGCAACGTGACTAGGTAGCAGTCGCAAGTAGCGAATGGTATCGGGCACGAAGTACGCCTGTCTTAACCAGGAATTTTTCTTCCGTTACTATTACTTAATTCGAGATTTTTTTTTGTGCCGTGGTTGGTGAGGCTCTTCGAGGCGACATGCGACACGTCCTGATGAGAAAAATCGTTTCAGGAGATCCTGCGTGAAGGGTATTAGAAATATTCTACTGCATTTTGTGATAAATACATGTAAATTTGATTAAAATCGATGAAATGTAAATAATTAATCAAGATCTTAGAACAGTAATGTCTCAATGAAACAGTCAATGTCCTCAACGAAGGTAAACTCGTTTGACCTACTATTTCGGATCAGAAATTCGATCGATGCCTTTAACAAAAACTAGAGAATTAACGACAATCACGATTGAAGGACATTCTCTGTTAAGTGATTTATTACCTTGCAGTTAATAATGTACCGAGGCAATAGATTAATAGAACCGGGAGGAAGAAGAATATTGAATGACGACCATGGAACTATTTCGCCATTTAAATGAAATTTCGAATAATACATTGATTGTAGATATTTCCTGAAATGTATTGATCTGCAGTTTTTCCTTGTGTACCCTTGAAAGTAACATTCTAACAGAGGAGATTCATTTAAGCGAGAGGAAGAAGAGTATTGAGAGGTCGCCGTGGTCCGGTTGTGCTTTAGCAGGTTTAGCAGCACTAACAGCTGCGATCGGTCAGTCGCTCGTTCGCTGGCGCATCGTGCACGGTTTAACTGTACCTGCACGCGGAAGAGCCGCTTCCGCGTTATCTGCTCTTATACGCTCGTTATATGCGACGTGCATCTGCCATTGTCGTAACAGCGACGCCCGCTCAATGCACTCTTCCGTGCCCTTATTACGAACGGTGTCCTTTTCGACCAATTTCAACTTTTTCAATAATAAATTCTCTTTGGCAACAATTCAATTTTATGCATCTTTGTTGTCTTGATGTATAATTGACTAAAGGACATCTCACATCTTTCTGATACTTGTACTACATCATATTTGTAAACATTGGCGATTAAACTTGTGCCTGATGCACGCGTCAGAAAATTCTGAACTTTTTTAAACTATTGGTTAATATATGAAATAGGCTCCATCACAATTTTCTCCCCCTTTTTTTTGATGTTTTAACATCACTGAACACTTATGCATTCGCCAACGAAGACTTTTAACCTTCTGTCTATTCGACTGAAAAAAACTGCTTCATCCAATGCAAATGAATTTTCTGCTTCCAATGTTGTGGGCCTTGAGGAGAGCACCATTGCGTTGCTATTCGAAGCAGCATCTTGAGACGATAGAGCAGAAAGATAATATTGACAATGTCGATATTGCTCTGAGAACTTTTATACATATAAACCACCTATTATATTATTGTACATATTAAGTTATAGAACAACTATAAATAAATAACGAACAGACGATAATTAACTCCAGTCTATTGACAAGCTTCATCCAAGAGGAAAAAAGATTATTTCAAAATTCTCCAGAACCCTGACAATCTTACACAAAAATACATTGATCAATAGAAAATGAAATAGAATAGAAAATAATGCTAGTAGAAAATCAGTGTAGGCGGATCAAACTTGTGAGGATCAGCTCGTCGCGAGTGGAAGTTTCAAGCGGGTTCCATTCGTTCGAAATTAAAGTAGCGGTATATCCTCGGAGATTTTCCAACAGCTAGCCCGCGGCGTTTCTACGATGGAAAGGTACACGATCCTCCCAACGCTTCATTTATTCTCGCGTTCGATTTGCAAGACTCATATACGTATAGGCACTTCTATTCGAGAAACACGTGGTATTGGTAGTATATAGTAGTATTGGTAGTACGTAGTATGTGATAGTAGTAGCAGCAGACGTGCCGTTATTATGCGGGGCTAGTTATTATCCTGTCACGGCATTGTACGCCCGAAGTTTCATCGGACAGTTTTTATTCCGCTCGTCTAACTCACGACGAACACGACGACGTCGGTGGTTCCGCGATTTAGAGAAAATCAACGAGAGTTCTATTATCTCGTCTCGCGTTTTAGGATGTGGAACCTATTCTATCTGTTCTAGGAAACTTTTCGAAGCTGTTAGAATTCAATTTATAATGAAATGTTATTTTTGAAAGATTTCATGTAATTGCATTTAATTGAATTCAATTGAATTTAATTCAATTCAATTTCATTTAATTCCGAACTCGTCGTAAGTAAAGAGAATGAGTACAGAGGAGTGTACGTGCGCGCATGTCGCCTGCCCGAAAAGGAGTGCAATCGACATAAACAAGTATCGAACTTTGATCAAAGTTCTCAAAGCAAAGGTATCGAGTAACCAGGAAAAACATACTGATTATTCGTGTTCGCGTCGTTAAGATAATAATCCATCAATTGCGAATTCCTGTTCGATAACTATCTCCAGCATCGATTCACTATTCTCCTTTTAACTGCATCTCGTGAAAGAAATTGGCTGTGTCGTCACGAAAGACCGGTAAAACCATTTCCACTTGTGCACTCCTTTTCCATTTGCGAAGCCCTCGCCGCTCGCCCGGCAAAGAGAATCGAATCAGCATAGAACGAAGCAAAGCAGCCTTCGCATTACCGCCATGTCTACCTTTTCTACGATAAACCCGACAACTACTGCACACACACAAACACACACACACACACACACACACACATACGCGCACATATAATCTACACGTCAATCAGAGGCAAAGTAAAAGAAGGGAAAAGGAGAAGAAAAAAAAAAGAAAACGCGAGAAAGGGTGAGAAAGAATGAGAGAGGAGGTAGTAGTTAACCGAGAGGAAAGAGGAGAAAGAGGAGAAAGAGGAGGAGGAGGAGAGTAGAAGGAGGCTAAAGTCCCGACGCGTCGAACTGCCAAGTACAAGGCAACAAGAGGGGTTAGTGGCTAAGGGGTTGAGAATCGGAGTCGCATGCTAAGAGAGAAAGACAGAGCGAGTTAGAAATCTACAGGGTGTCTCATAAGTCACACCCTATTTTTTTCCCCCAAAATCATAAGCTCCACTACTCGTTACTCGATCCTACTAAAATTCTAATTAGAGTCTACCATGTGGATTGGTCAATGGTACGGCAGAAGTAACGTCACTTAAAATATTCAATAATCTTTACTTTACAGACTTTATCGATCTAATATTCCTCGTCGCTAATAATGGCAGGATTAATTAAAGCTCAATTCTATTAACCGATCCAACGATAGGAATAAAATCAGAGGATAAATCAGGAAGGAAAGATCCTTAAATAATAAAGAGCGACTTGTCGTACACCCTGTAGAAAGAGAGAGAAGGAGTGAAAGAGAATGAGAGAGAGAGAGAGAAAGAGAAAGTGGTAGAGAGTCTGGAGGGTGGCTTTTGCATAGGCGCAGCTGCTGGTGGAGTCGGTAGCTACGGTGGCGGCTACAACTGTACTGGCTACGGTGGCTACATTGGTAGTGGTGGTGGTGGGGGTGGAGGCTACATTGGTAGTGGTAGCGGAGGGCGAGGTGGTCGGCCCGACGTCGGCTTCCTCTATGCCCCGCGGCTCGAGAGAACGTATTACAAAAGCGGCGACGGCGTGATTCGCGCTGTTACCGGCGACGTCACCGGCAACATTACTGGCAATAGAGGCTGCGACGCTGGAGACGCGACTGTCACCAGCTATGTCAGTGGAGGACGAAGCCGTCCTGCAACTGGCAGACCCAGGCCTGCGCCAAGGACACTCCTGGACGCTGCAGCTCTCTTGACAGTCGGAAGTGGAGGAGGAGGAGGAGGAGGTGGTGGTGGAGGTGGTGGTGGAGGAGGAGGCGGAGGTGGCGGTGGTGAACATGAAAAACCCAACGAGACGATCTTGATGATGGAACGACCAAAACCACGTGGACGACGCGCTCAACGTCGCTCGACGCGACAAGAGAACCGCTATCGTTCAGGTAGCGGATTTTAAAGAGAAAATCGTTCTCTTTTTCCTTTGTATACTCTTGTTTCCCGGAAATAATAGATCGCTAAGAAAGATAAACGTAGAATCGATAGATATTCTTAGATACTAGCTTTTCAATTCGATTTCAAGTATTTCAAAGTACATAATTCAATTAACGTTGGAATCAGAACTGAATTTTAATATAGAATCACGGATACTAGTAGGCATAACCGGTAAGACTCGTTTGTAACTGGCCTGGAAGTGGATTTTGGCAGCTGACACCTCGACACGATTTAACGAAACTACGTCTAAAATTATCCGGTGCACTTCTAATTCGAGATAGACCCGTCAAAATACAGGAAGAACTGACCGACGCGGCCGCATAAGAGAAAAAGAGAAGGAGAAAACAAACAGTCGAATTGGGTTGGTGAATTTTGGGAGAGCGTGGATTTCTACGAAACGTAAGGTGGCGCAACTAAAGTTGAAGAGAATACGAGAATGAAGAAGGAGAGGAGAATAATCGTAAGAAGGCGAATGCCTGTCGGTGCTTGGAGTACTCGTGCTTGGATAATTGCGGTGCCGGTGGTCCTCGTCTTAATTAAACAGGGCCCCCCTAGGCCTCTGTGGTTCTCGCTTCGTGCGGCTGCTTTCATTCCCCGACAAAGCTCTCTCGAGCTTCCATATCCCAATTTCTCTGGGATTTTTCTTCTATGTACACGTAGTTAACGCGTTCACTGACGAGACGACCACCGGTGACCGACCGGCACCAAAATCTTTGTTTAGGTGACTTTTCTTCCGCCTCGACTACTATGGCCAGCAGCAAATATTTATATTATTGTTATACATCAAATTCGATTTCGTAGATGAATAAAATAGAATAAGATAAAGTGATATAATTCTTTGTTGTAAAATGTATTTAAAATTGTATATAGAATATTTCATAGTGAATTTTCTTCCAATTGTCAATTTTATCATCGATTCTTGTAGATGAAATATTTATGAGGAAAAGCACAGAATTTGGAAAAGCTTTAAAATCCCTGCTGTAACGAATTTTCACCGGAACGTAGGTAGTTAGTCGAATGCATTCACAGTGCAATTGATCGATTCACCCAGCGAAATCAAAGTTCTCATTCGTCCCATGCTCTCCCAATTGCAACCCAAGCATCGTCTGCTCTGTAAATACGCGTAAACGAGGTTTGTAGTACAGTTGATCTGTAAGCCTCGTGTCGAGGGTTGATCGCGACCGACGCGATCGGGTGTAAATAATACATGTTATGTACTTCGTTATGCGGTGTGCACGGTTTAGAAACGTAACCTAAGCCAATGTAAGGTCTTGTAAATACGATTTATCTAACCACTAGGCGACAGCGGCGACAAGAAAGTCACGAGAGAGCACGAATCGTTAGAAAAACAAAAGGGTAAAATAAAAGGGAGGAATTTTTCATTTAATTGAATGAGGTTTTCGAGAATGGAATACCGTAGTTACGCTAGAGTAGTCCCATGCATAATTAGTGAAAACTCGCAAATTTTTGGCGAATATATATATATATATATATATATATATATCTAGATGGTAGAGAGTATTTAAAGCATTTGTTATCATCATGTTTCACACGAATCATTAGTTATCATCGAGTCCGATCGCGATCGGACTGTCATCCAGTTTCATTTACAAAGTAGCAATTACCAGATTTTGTGTGTGATTTACTTGTTTCTTTTTTCTCTTCAATGTAGTTCGCTTGCTTGTAATCCTTGGTGCATAACTGACTTTTTTCGTGTGATGATCATGATGACGCTTTGTTTTTTGCACCTTATATCGGGCACTCTTGCCACTCGACCATAACCGAGACCGGTTGTTCCACCCACGGGTGGCCCTATGCTCGTAAATGCGAGCGATTTCTCAATTGGCATTCCTCGCTCTTTGCGCGACAGCTTTGAAAATTCACTGCCGAAAGACGAATGAAAAGACCTTGATGAAAAAAAAGAAAAATAAAAAATTGCGACTTGTCGGAACGAGTCAGTCTCACTTCAATGATATTTAAATTCACGCATTTCAAATCAAATAGCTTTGCAAAAGAATTTCTCTAGCGACTGAACTGGATTCCTCGTCTCGAAGCCTCCTGCTGTTTTTTTTTTCTTCCTTTTTTTTCTTCAACAACGTGACAGTTCGATGCGCCTAACGATTCTCGATTCTATCGATTAAAGCACTTTGTTCAAAGTGCAAATTGTAGTAAATCTACGTATGAAAGAAAAAAAAAATATAAGGGAATAAGTGTTTATAGAATGAAAGAAGGAATTTTTTGGGGAAATTTGGACAGTTCGAGATCGCGAACGCGACACACGGTGTATCAATAGAAATGAGTCAGTAATCAGAAAAATCAGATATCGGGAAACAAGAGTGCCGGGGTCACAAAGGAAAATGTGGTCGTCGCGAGAATTAGCGAAAATGCAATAACGTTTGACGAAGCGTAGGAGAGATCGAACAGTGGTGTGAGCCTCCTACTCCACCTCTTCCTCTTCCTCTCTCTTTCTCTCTCTCTTTCTCTCTCTCTCTCTCTCTCCATGGCAATTCCCTCTTCCGCCATGTCGCAGAGCCAGGAAGAATCGATAAAAAAGTGAAATCGTCGGTTGCAGCTTCCGAAGGTGGAACGACCGATCACCGACTGCACCATTGCGACGAATCCACGCTGATTAGTCCGATCACCCCACCCACTAGATTACCGAAGCATTATTCACCATAGCACTGTGCGAGTACTCGACAATTTTTATCATCTTTATTTTTACCACTGTTACATTACTAATTATTCCATCGATCAAAAGAACACTGATCGAATATTTCTACAGCTTTTTTTATTATCAATGGAATCTGTGAATGATCCAATAGAAATTTGAAACGAATAGATGTTCAGGATGTTTCAATGATCAAACTTGTTCGGGTCAAGAACGTTTCGAGTACTCGCATATCCCTATTCCAGCACGCTTAACACAGTTTGGAGTTACGTTAATGCCAAGTTACTCGAGTCATGCTGCCAGATGACTGGGGTAGTTCGTCACCTGTTTAGTCCCTGGTTCAATTGGACTAGTGTACATACTTTGCTAGTTTTTAGATCCTGAAACGAGTCTCGTTAGTGGTTTTGGTTATTCTTATCTTTAATTATTCTAAATACTATCCAATTTAACTACAAAACTTCGATTCTTCGGATTATAATTACTAAGGGATAGAAATAACGATTTGATTAGCTTAACACTTTCAGTGTTAATAGTATAGATTTGTGAATCAATTTAGCAACACCAAAACCATTAACAGTCTCGAAACACCATACTCGAGTGGCTTGACCGACCCTATAGTGTCCAGAGTTTCACCGAGTTGCTTGCAAGAGACTCGGACTAGTCAGAGCGCCTTGACTCTTCTCCGTCAACAAGAAACTGCACCTAGAGAAACTTACGCTCAAATCTTTGCCAGACAAAAGCTTAACCGAAGCCATAAATGTTTCACTCTGAAATCTTTTTCCAATTTACGAGTAAATTGCTACTCCTTTTAACAACGACAAATACGGTGCCTTGTGCGCTATCGCTTTACACTACTGTGCAATTTACCTTGACGTCAGACTAGATGCGCGAACGATGTCCTGCTCGTGTACCGCGATTCCTCGATTACTATGTACTACTATCGATTACCTACTTACGCTCGGAAAGCGATTCGAATCGTTGCGGAAACCGATCCTTTCAACTCCGAGTATCGCTTGGTAGTATCGTGCATCGATCGCAGAGACGTAAACGAGGGTGACATCGGATCACCTTTACTCTTGTAATTTGCTTCGTCTTTCTATAAAATCATTCTAATTTCCTGTGAGAAAATTTGAGGTAGCAAAAAATTGAATTTTATAGTTGGAAAAATTGTATGGCAAAGAAATCGAGGAAAATGTTTATTCTTCGGGTGCAGTTTTATTAGCAGTAGGAGGCCGTAGATCGGTGAAAAGAGAAGGAATGATACTGATACCGAAGAAAGGGGGAAAAAAACAGAGAGAAATGTTGCGATGGTGCGTTTGTGTCGTTTTTGTCAATGTGCAGTTGTGTTGTTGTGTTGCATGCAGGCGGCCGGCTAGTACCTGGCGGGATCGCCAGTCCCCCGGGATCTGGCGGCTCGACCGGAAACACCGGGAACCTGAACTCGGCGGCTGCCAGACGCGGCAATCGCAGACTCACGCGCAATGAGAGCCGCTATCATTCCGGTGAGTACATCAGCCGAACCATCCTTCGGTTCGGTCTAACATCCTAACGGCTCCTTACTACTACCTTCTTTACCCCCTTACTGCTCTTTTCCTCACAAATTTACTCGCGCGTTTACCTGCAAAGTATCGCATCATTTGCTTCCAGTTTTTCTCAACCAGCTGCAGAAATCATATTTATAACTGTGAAATGAAAAAGAAACACTTTCGATATATATATAATAAATATTTATTCGAATTGTAGGAATAAGTTTGTCTTAAAATACATAATTGATGAAATTATTATTATAATATTATAAAATTATTATTTTTATCAATCTTTTCTCGTTTTCATATTCACGATTATTTTTCTGCAGTTTGTCAAGGAAAATTTCGAAGCAGCCTCTGTAAATAGATAGAAATCGTAGGATCCATGAAACCAGCATGTTTTGTTGCAAATGTCTCCCAATCATGGGCATGTAACCTGTTGGTCTCGGTGCTCGTGAAGTTCGAATTGCCGTTCGCAATCTATCAGAGTAGTCATAAACTTTTCGCTTAGTATTACCGAAAAGTGTCCACCGTCGTCTGTTTCGTTGCATCGTGCGTTCGACGCTTCTTAAATCGTCGATGAGTTCCGACGAATAGCAGCAGCTGCTTAAATTGATGGGCCAGTCAAAACTTAGGAAACGATTTATTCGAATCGTAATCGAAACAGTGAAACATTTACACTGATACTTAGAAGGTTGAAAATCGTCAATCTATTAATAAGGGAAACTCTAACAGTTCAACTTTTTTAACTCTAGTTTTTAATTATAATTCATTTTTCTGTTATAAAGTTAGTATAAGTTCGCTCTTATGCGCGCGTTGATGGTATACTCATTTACCAAAATACACTAATACGATTATTATCAACCAAGTTACAAAGCGAAACTTTCAATGGTACACCCACGAATAGTTTTTTTTCTTTTTTTTTCAAAGTTTCCTGAATTTTCTATTATTACAGATTAATTTTCCGGGGTTTGTTCTGTCAATTCCTGGTGTCATTGCGAAACTTTCTGAATTTTACATTTATTTTTTCCGATTTTCTTAATTTACATGTTCGATCCCTTGTGGTGAGGCATAATTTGGAAAAAGGGTTGAGGGACACTGTATTCCAAAGAGTCAGTTGGTTCTGGAATTTTGCTAGATACTCTACCTTCGTGTAAAATCTTCCGAAGGTGCTCGCCGGAACGGAACGGGGACCGAACGGTTCTCTTCTGCGACGCGACGTAGTGGCACACGTCGAATCTTCATTTATGTGGCTGCTGTTTCGCCCGATACCTGCAGCTGCTGGACCGTTACGAGCTCTCTACTAGAGTCTCTAGACTCTGGAGAGGATCGTGACCCGATCGAGGGTGGTCACCTCTGATTCTTATCGATCCGATACGAGAAAACTTTACCTCTCGTTCGTGAACTTCGCTTAGAAAACAATCTTAAGCAGATCAGTCGCAGATTTCCATTTGCAAGTTTTCTTTTCTCTTACTGTAACGAAGGGGGGGGGGGGGGGGCTCTCCTCGAAGCCCGTTAGACTCGAGCCAACTTCAAATTGAATAGGAAATTGTCTCTCTTTACTTTCAGTTCTTTTTACTAAATGCAAATTCGAAAGGCAACTTACATTTTTTTATCCTTTTAAACGTAAGTCTTTAATATAGTAAAATTGAGACGCTTTGGACGATCTATAAAATGACAAGGTAGGATAAAAAAAAAGTGACTAAAACACTTTATATTCTTTATTACATGTTTCTCTTAAATTTCTTTCCAATTCCTGTATAATAATACTTTTGACACTTTATTATAATTTGTACGATATCACAGTGTAATCAATGCACCAATTACAACCGCAAGAATTATGCATTCGGCACAAGTTGTATTGATGTTCTACATAAATCTGATGTTGAGAAATATTTATTCACCACTCAGAATATTAATACACCAGATATTTACGTACTGTATATAAACTCCATTATTGAAAATATCAGTGAAGCCTTCCTTGGCGCGAACCCCACGATCTTTCCTTGCCGATCCCCGGATACCAGGATAGCATAACTCTGGCTGCACTTCGCGCAAGGGGAAGCCCTGTCATGCAAGTGCATCTACGTACAACACCCTATACACTCTCACAGATAAAACCCACACGTATTCTCAGTTTGCACACGTGTATACACACGGCTGCACTTGGTCGAACAACTAAAGTCGCGTCCATATTCGAGCTATATGTATTTTAGCTCTTGCGTCTAATGTGACCAACGATGCAATGATATATTGTTATGTTACGCTTACGTTAGCAGACCGTGCGAGTCTTAACACTGTTAAACGAAGGCTTTACATTGAGTGACGTTGCTGGTTGGCGTACAACCATTACATACATACTCATAATAGAGAGTCCCGCTTCCTCGATGTAACTAGCAAACCCACAAGCGCCATTCGCGCATCGAGAATAAGCTCAATTGTAAGCAAATTCTAATGAGTTAAAACGTTTATGCTCGCTATGCGATAATCATTGTTCTCTCGAGAAAGTAACTTTCTCGTTGGGAGTAATTGAGAATTAAGCGAGTACATAATTGTTACCCTCGTCCGCACACTCTGTCTTGTTATGTGCCATAGGGAAATTTTGATAGGTTTAAATGGAATGTCCGGGAAATGGGATTCTACGACAAGTTGCTTCCCACAAGTGGTGCGCAAGTGGCTCATTTCACTGAATCGCTTCGTGCAATGTGCATCGTACGTAATTCTCTGTCAGGATGCATTATAGCCGGAAATGCAACGACCCGCTGACCAAACTCGATTTCTTTGCATTGTTCAATCTTGGAGTTATTTGAACTTAACTACCAAACATGTGGGATCAAATTTAAGTTCTTCGACTTGTTATATCACGATGCGCTATTAAACTTGTATGAGTGTGTGACTTGAAAAATACGTAAACGATTAACTTTGTCTAATTTATAGACAAACATCGTTATATACGATATGCCTCCCTCCCATATTCTTCCACTCTATTAGTTCGACTAACGGGGTCTTTTACCGTACTCTCACTCGGAAATACAAGAGCCGAAAATTTCCGATTTATTAGGGTGTACCATTGAAAGTAATAAATCGCAGGGTGCTGAAAGCGTGCACTGCTAATAGAACATATCGGTGCAAGCTTATTACTCCTCGAGCGTCGTTGCTTGACGCTTTTGATTACAGTGTTGCGATTAAAAGATCTTAGATAATATATATATGTATACCGTAGAACGTAAGGTGGAAAGAAGATAAGAGAGATAGAAGTAAAAGTCGAGTCTGATCGATTCTCGATGCACAGAGGTGCGCCAGGAGGCGGTGCAGCAGGCGTTGGCGGCGATGCAGGCTCGACCGAAGCCTTCGCTGCCGATGCCCTCGAAGAGGATCTCCGTGATGGCGAGAAGTCCTGAACGCGAGCGTCGTGACAGTGCCGAGTCCAGCAGTGACGAAGACAGCGTTGTCACCGAGGAGAGTCCTGGAGCTGGCGGTCCAAGTGGTACGAAAATAACAATTTCAACAAGGTCTACTTATTGTATGAACGTTACTCCAAAATATCCTTTGATTATTTATTATCCTTCAAAATCTTGGCTTAATTGTCGATCGTATCTTTGGTATGTTTTTGTCAAAATCTGGGAACGCTGAGCTTTATTGGGTGCATGTGTATTAGGTATGTCAAGATGTTTCTCTGTTCAGTCGTTCGAAAGAACAAATTATATCTATCGTGCTCGATAATACTTCATTTCTAACGAAACAATAGGTATTATAGTATAAATGGACAGAATTTGTAGACATCCTTGATACATTTGTAACGATCAATGTTTCATAACATTCTTTGATTCATCCTCTTTTTCAATGCTCCTCCTGATCTAAGGATCGACCAGATTGAGATAAAGTATTTTACGTATACGCAGGTGCTCGAAAAAAATAGAACTCAGGTAAAACTATTTTTTTTTCTCGGTTGTTTCAATGAATGTAAATATTCTGTACGTATTTAATAGTTTTATAATAACAGCGCAGCTTCAGGAAAGTCAAGTAACATAAACTGCCAACATAAGAAACCGTAATGGCTCTATGTTACATGTATTTACATGACAATAATGTTAAACCGTTTTCTTTAAATATATTTTAAGTCAGACCATTTTCATAGCCACCGATACATACATTTAGAACTTTAGGACAGGTTGAATGTATCGCGTCAGAACAGCGTTGATGAATCAGTGTGGTTTGACCCTTAGGTACGGGGTTATCGGACACTAGCAGCACCGGTTCCCCGCGGGACACGCCTCCGCCTCCAAGACCACCGACTAGAAGACCTCCCGGTGCGGACATCACGGACGTCTCCGAATATACGCCTCATTCTTACTGCAACATCGAGCCGCCCGATGTTACACACACGGGTAGCACGCACGCTCAAATGTCCTCTTGGCGACCTGGCGCCGATCGTGTCAATCGGTATCTTTCTTTTCTCTTTACTTTTATTTCCAAAAATATTTCAATCCTCTTTATTACATCCGATTCTCAAGAAACGACTCTATACATACGTGTATGTATATGGAGATAAATATTGTCACCTTTTGGGATAAAGTTGGTTAAATGCAAATTTTATGGAAAATTCAATATTGTTTGTTGGATCTTAAAATTCGATGAAGCGAAAAGGATTAGGGGTAACTGGGTACGGTGTGAATTATCGTATAATAGGTATCACGTGGAGGACCAAAATATCACGGGGACAACGGGTCGGTGGAAAGTGTCCGCAAAGATTCAGCAGCTGCTGAATACTCTTAAGCGGCCAAAACGGCGGCCACTTCCCGAATTCTACGAGGACGACGACATCGAACTTGAAATTGCGGCTAATCCGAAGGATCCGAACGCTCCGAAACCCGAGGGCGGTGCTATGACCTCCGCGGTCGGTGAACCGCTATCGGTGCCTTCGGGGCTGCCCAGGTCGCTTGAGGCCGCCATACAAAGGTAGGTAACCCAAGCATACACAACTCGTAATACCTCAATGCCTGTTAGTTGATTACCAAAGAATTTCTAGCCAAACAAATTTTTATTTCCATTTAAACCACTTTTTCAATTAGTCATTTATTAAATTGTCTGTAACACATTATGCGAGCGACACATTATGCAATTTCAATGAGTTTATTTGACAGTAAAGTAATCTCGTTGTTTGAAGAAAAGAGATGAGAATTCTTCATTTTCCAGTTGATCAAATGATGAAAGTGTTAAAAGGGTTTTAAATTGATTTTAACAGTACACCCTGTATATTGTATTTGCGGCTATGCCGCAAGCGAGGCTCTCGTGCTGGCACAAACAGAATTTCTCATTTCCATGGAAAATATTTGCTGTGCACAGGTATGGCTCGGGCACGTACAAAGCACCAGCGGCTACGGTACTCGATCCCAATGGCAAGCAAACCATGACATTGACCTACGGAAAGCTTCTCACTCGTGTTCATAAAATCGCCTATACGCTACTAAACAAGGCTCTAAGTCGCGGTGGTGATTGTTGCCTGAAACCGGGTGATCGGATCGCTCTGGTTTATCCGAACAACGACCCGCTTAACTTTATGTGCGCATTTTACGGCTGCCTTCAAGCTGGAATCGTCCCCGTGCCAATCGAAGTCCCTCTATCGCGTCGCGATGCGGGCTCCCAGCAGATCGGCTTCCTCTTAGGAAGTTGCGGAATTCAGGTAAATCTTACGGAATATTCTATTTTAATATGCTACTTTAACAAAATTGACTGTGAAGGAAGTAATAGAAATTTGTCTATAACTTTTATTGAATTCAATTATAATACATGTCAATGTGTTTATTAGCATCATTTCCGTACAAATATGTACACAGTACCAGTCAACGCAGTTATAATCCCTAATCCGGTAGTTAAAAGAACGTTAAGCTATAGCTGTTGTAATTATAGTGTTAATCTTTAATTAACTATGCGATTTCGCTTCATAAAGGCATTCGCGAACCGCACTTTAATCTACAAGTACCAGGTACTCTAAATGTTTCCAACGTGGTGTACAAATGAATTTGACGGGAAGGAGAAATATCTAACTTATTTGTGTGCAAAGCGAATACATACTACATAATTGCTTTACTTCCACCTTATTGAACCAGCGTGAAAAAAAAAAAAAAACGATGTAACATTACTTCAGGTGGCTTTAACGACCGAAGCTTGTCTGAAAGGCTTGCCAAAGACCGCAGCCGGTGAAGTGGTAGCATTCAAGGGTTGGCCAAAGCTTCATTGGTTCGTGACGGAAAGCCTTGGTAAGCCGCCGAAAGACTGGTTGCCGCCACCTCGCTTGACCGACGACACGCCAGCATATATCGAGTACACAACGGACAAGGATGGATCTGTGATGGGCGTAACAGTAACGAGAGCAGCTATGTTAGCCCACTGTCGCGCTTTGACACAAGCTTGCGGATACACCGAGGGTGAAAATCTCGTTTGTGTGCTGGATTTCAAACGCGAGGTTGGCCTTTGGCACAGCACTCTGACCAGCGTCCTGAATGGCATGCACGTGATCTTCATACCATACGCTCTCATGAAAGTGAATCCAGCGAGTTGGATGCAAATGATCACTAAACATCGTGCAAGCGTGGCAGTAGTGAAATCTCGAGATCTTCACTGGGGTCTACTAGCCACGAGAGACCACAAGGATATCTGTTTGTCGTCGTTGAGGCTTCTGCTAGTCGCGGATGGAGCAAACCCATGGTCTTTATCCTCCTGTGATCAATTTCTCTCGGTATTCCAGTCGAAGGGTTTGAGGCCGGACGCTGTGTGTCCGTGTGCCTCTTCCAGCGAGGCGTTGACCGTTTCGGTCAGAAGACCCGGTCGTGCGGGTGTCAATGCTACTGGTAGAGGTGTTCTCTCGATGTCCGGACTTAGTTACGGTGTGGTCAGAGTGGACCAAGAGAATTCTCTTACCTCCTTGACGCTTCAGGACTGCGGACAGGTTATGCCTGGAAGTAAGTACTACCACTGGAATAATCCGGTTTTAATATCCCTTTCTAATAACTCTCTGCAACTCGCAAAATGTTCAATTGTAAAATGATCCATCGGATACAGGTATCGTGATAGTAATTAAAATGGAAGGCCAGCCATTCATCTGCAAGACTGACGAGGTCGGGGAGATCTGCGTGCATAGTGCAGCAACTGCCAGTCAGTATTGGGGACTACAAGGACTGACCAATAATACATTCAAAGTAGCGCCAACGCAGGCCGATAGTAGTTTATTTGGTGATGTGGAATACACTCGATCAGGATTATTAGGCTTTTTGGGCCCTGGTGGTCTCGTATTTGTCTGTGGTTCTCGGGACGGTCTTATGACAGTCACTGGAAGGAAGCACAACGCCGATGATATAATAGCCACTGTGTTAGCAGTCGAACCCATGAAGTTCATCTATCGAGGTCGAATCGCGGTGTTCAGCGTGCGAGTGCTGCGCGACGAGAGGATATGCGTCGTTGCTGAACAGCGACCAGACTGCAGCGAGGAAGAGGTAAAGTTTCAAGTATTTTTCGTCAATCTCCTTTTTTTATTCGACATTTTTTCCAATGATATTATTATTATTATTATTATTATTAGTTACATTAATCGATTGGAATTGGTATTTGTTGGATTTGCAGAGTTTCCAGTGGATGTCACGGGTATTGCAAGCAGTTGACTCAATTCATGCTGTCGGAATTTATTGTCTCGCTCTAGTGCCATCGAATTACTTGCCAAAAACACCGTTGGGTGGTATTCATCTGTCAGAAACGAAACGACGATTCCTTGAGGGTACTCTACACCCGGCAAATGTCCTGCTTTGTCCGCATACTTGCGTTACCAACTTACCGAAACCACGCGAAGTCCATTCAGGTAAGTGGTCACGTATTCAGTCGAGACAGCTATAACCGAGAGCGCGACTACCGGCACGTGTTGCGAGCGCACATGCGTGCCTAACCGAACCAACGGATATCCTTATGAATTACATGAATGTCAGCAAGTATTAAATCGGTCGTATACACGACCCTAACTTATTGACAAAATATGTTCGCCTTTTTCTTTTCGTACTCGTAATTTACGACAAAACGATGTTCTGCTTGTACGAAACATATTTTATTCTAATTATTGCGAGGATCCAAAAAATTCACGAGGATACTGGACGATACTGCTCTGCCTAGACTGATGGAACGATAGGTTCTACTTTTTCATCATCCATGGCGTATCTTTCTCTCTCGCTCTCTCTCGCTCGCTCCAGCTATAGTCACAGTAGTAGACGTAACCACCGAGTCTATAGAGCATTAGAGACCCCCATCGCAAATTTTTTGGATCGTTGCGCATGGAGAGATTTATGTGAATGATTAAATGAAAGAGTGAGTGAGAAAGTTAAATACACTAGTAACCACGAAACGTCACTCTCTTTAGATTCCTAATAGACACAATGGAATTTTAACACTTATTATACATACTTGTTCCATGCATATAAAGATCATTGGTAGGCTTTTAGTAACTTGGCACAGACACTTATAGTATAACACCTCTTGCTACATATCATGTACATACCGTTAACAATGCCACACTAAAGTACCACCATGTACGCTTCGCATGTAATCGTTAATTATTTTGATCCTTCTTTCTTTTGGCTGAGCTCCGAATTACCCTGTAGTACCCCTTGAGCCCATGTAGTCGAATCACTCGCAGCGATGTGAAATTAATCGATTGCGAAATTAAATCAAAATAACAATAATAATAATAATAATAATAATAAGATGATGATAAAGAAAAATAAATGGAAAAGTGGTTGAAGCAGAATGAATTTCACATCGGTGCTATAATGTAGATCTCGACAAAGACAAATTAAATTTCACATAATTGTACATATATTGTCCATGGAATGCCCCAAGCACGCAGATTACGGGCGTGTACATTAATCACCCATGCTGCACTGAGAACGCGCAGTTTAGCCAGGCTTTGATTTTCCGGCCTCAGTCAGGGGAGAGTGTGTGAGCTACTCATTACTGGGTTGAGTGTTTGTGTTGGTTTACTAACGGAAAGGTGCGGGGGCGTGTAGCGGGGGATTCTGTTGCAGATGTTGGTCCGGCGAGCGTGATGGTGGGAAACATCGTCCAGGGTAACAGATTGGCATCCGCTCAGGGTAGAGACATGGGTGTCTTAGATGAAGATAGTGACAATGCGAAAAAGGTTTGTTACCTGAACTACTATTTTTAATATTTATCGACGAATCTATTGCAAATAAATGTTCCACTTCTTCTATATCGTTTCAGTATCAGTTTATTTCGGAGATTTTAAGATGGCGGGCGGTCAGTACCTCCGATCACGTGATTTTCACGTCGCTCAATTCGAAAGGCGCTGTGGCGACCTCCCTTTCTTGCTCGCAGCTACACAAGAAAGCTGAAAGAATTGGAAATCTCCTGCTGGATCGTGGAAGAATCAATACGGGAGATCATGTGGCGTTAATATTCCCTCCTGGAACCGACCTCATTTGCGCCTTCTACGGATGCCTCTACGTTGGAGCGGTACCAGTCACCATCAGACCACCGCACGCGCAAAATTTACAGACTACGTTACCCACTGTTCGCATGATCGTGGACGTCAGTAAGTCCGTGCTCGTGCTGACGAATATGACAATTTTAAAGCTGCTCAAATCAAAGGTACATAGAATTATGCCTCTCTGACTTATTAGATTTAACTCTTTGCTTTATTCGCGTAGCTTAATTAGACACAATTAATAGTAGGCAATTAAAAACTATTATTACATCTTACGAAATCAGGTGTAACCAAGGAATTGGACAAGTTTCCATTAGCGAATAACAGCTTCATCTCGAAATCCTGTTTGCAGGAGGCGAACAACGTCATTGATATAAAGACTTGGCCGACTCTTCTCGATATGGACGACTTGCCAAAGAAGAAGCTACCTATTACGTATCGGGCACCGACCGCGGAGATGTTGGCTTATTTGGACTTTAGTGTTTCAACAACCGGTATGCTCGCGGGAATTAAAATGTCCCATGCCGCAGTTACGTCCCTCTGTCGTGCCATGAAGCTTGCTTGCGAACTTTACCCATCCAGACACATCGCTCTCTGCTTGGATCCTTATTCGGGATTAGGATTTGCTCTTTGGTGTTTGAGCAGCATATACAGTGGCCATCACTCGATACTCATACCGCCTTCGGAGGTTTGTTTACCTTCCGTTAAAGACTTTTGCACAATGCATGTAAACTTGTCATATATCGTACATATACTTGTTTTGTACAGGTCGAGGCGAACCCAGCTTTGTGGTTGTCCGCAGTCAGTCAGTCGAGAGTTCGCGATACTTTCTGCTCGTATGGTGTAATGGAACTTTGCACGAAAGGCCTCGGATCTTCGGTACACGCATTGAAAGCACGCGGTGTCAGTCTAGCCTGTGTAAGGACTTGTGTCGTGGTAGCTGAAGAACGACCGCGAATCGCTCTGACTACAAGTTTCAGCAAACTCTTCTCTGCTCTTGGATTAAGTCCCCGCGCGGTATCAACTTCCTTCGGCTGTAGAGTGAACACGGCTATCTGTCTCCAGGTAATACATGCTAGCAAAATTATTCTATATTGTATAGCATCCTGAATTTGTCCAATTAAAAACAAATGTAATACGAATGTTATTGTTCTGTTACAGGGCGCATCGAGTCCAGAACCATCGACGGTTTATGTCGATCTCCGAGCTCTTCGCAATGACCGCGTATCCTTAGTGGAGCGTGGTAGCCCTCATTCTCTCTGTCTCATGGAATCTGGAAAATTACTTCCAGGCGTTAAAGTAATCATTGCGAATCCCGAAACGAAGGGACAGTGCGGTGATTCGCATTTGGGTGAAATTTGGGTTCAGTCTGCACACAATGCTAGCGGTTACTTTACTATTTACGGAGATGAGAGTGACTATGGAGATCACTTCAACGCTCGATTGGTTACCGGGAATACCAACGAGGTGTACGCGAGGACTGGTTACTTAGGATTTCTCAGGCGTACCGAAAGTGTCCAACAATCGATCATCAGTGACATTCCTGGTGACACTTCTACTACTGAAGCTGATCACGTGCCTGGAGATCTTGAGTTACACGATGCTGTTTTCGTCGTGGGTGCTCTCGACGAAGCCATTCTACTTCGTGGCATGAGGTATCATCCGATCGACATTGAGAACAGCGTCATGAGATGTCACAAGAAGATAGCTGAATGGTAAGTTACAACGTTTTTCAATTTCACGTATACGTGGAGTTATCGAACTGAATTTTTCACGACAATATTTTTCCAGTGCCGTATTCACCTGGACGAATTTGCTGGTGGTAGTAGTGGAGCTCGATGGAAGCGAGAGTGAGGCTCTTGATTTAGTGGCCCTGGTAACCAGCGCAGTCTTGGAAGAGCATCATCTAGTAGTGGGAGTAGTGGTAGTAGTGGATCCCGGTGTAGTACCAATTAATTCGCGCGGCGAGAAGCAGCGGATGCATTTGCGCGATGGATTCCTGGCGGACCAACTCGATCCAATTTACGTGGCATACAACATGTGAACACGTTCAACATCCACTCTCCATCTTTCCCAGGTCCTTATCCTTTTTTTATTTTTTCATTATTCCTCTCTTGGTTTCATATCGACACTCGTACCGTTCCAACGTGTTCATATATACGTGTGTTCGAAACTCTCCTATATGCATTTGACTCCTTCGATTCGTTCTTTGATCGTTCGCATTCGCATTCTTTCATATTTTTCTCGTAAGAGTGTTTTGTCTCTTCATGGAATTCTACCTCCGTCGAAACAGTATACACTTTGAACAGTTTTGCGGATTACGAACTTTATCCAAAGGAGAGAGTCGCGTTCGTCCTCGATTGACACGGAAGAAAGCGGGTCTTTGTTCCGCTTTTCAAGGAATGCTTCTCGTGAGTACAAGAGACTCCGCTACTCTCTTGTATCGTACGATATGACGCAACGATTTATGGCATTATACACGGGCACTTAGACTACTGTCTTCCTGGCGAACAGTAAAACGGAAGGCAGATTGGTTGCCAACGAATAAATCTTTCAGACTTAAAACTTGCAAACGAGAAACTTGCAAGCGTGCACTGTTGGAAGCAAACCAAGAACCGACTGATTACGCACAATGCATCATTAATCTTCAGAGGGTTACTAAAGAAAGACGTACGCTTCGATGAATCACCTACTGGAACAAAAACAGAAAAAGAGAAGGAGAAAAGTATACGCGTAACAAGAGTGTCAGAGATTTTTCAATTTGAGACTGTCACGAGAAATGCTGTGCAGCTCAATTGTTTTTTGCTAGAATCGTGCTTTTTGTACGTGATATTACCTGGACATTCGAGTGACGAGAATAGTATCTTCACTGAATAATAAATAATATGAATGACGATGTCAGGAGCGGTAGTGAGCTTTTTTACAAGTGAAAAACTCGACGAACTTATTTTAACGGGGATATTAATTAACTAACGAATAAGCAGCCAAGGTAATGAATCATGCTCTTATTAAAAGATGTACAACTGTTCCCGCAAACTATACAGATACGTAATTAATCGTCGTCTGCTACTAGAAGAAGTAAAATGATAAAAAAAAAGAGAAGAAGAAGAGGAAGAAGAAAAGGAAGAGAAGGAAGAAGAAGATGATGAAGAAGACGAAGAAGAATTTGATAAACTTTATTGTAAACGTATGTAGTTTAACGATTTTTTACTACGAGGACTAGATCCTTAGCCCGGTTATAATGTACTGTAACATGTAACGTTTTTACCATCGTCAATCGTCTGGTTTGCTATCGCTCTGATTTTTCTTGTTCAACTTATATACGACTCCCATCTTTGTTCTATCCGGAGCAGTTTTTCTACATTGTTGATCTTGTACAACGATTGACGTAAGACGGCTTTTTTTTCTTTTGCGAGAGTCACGTTTCGACCCTTAGCTGCGTCGCGCACAAGATTGCACTTTTATACATTGGGAGCAAGAAAGTCACTTCTACTTTGTCGCTTGACAATTTTTTACTCTTGCATTCGAACGGACCTTAACCACGGCGAACGTGACGGCGATCTCGTTTTATAAGAGAAAAAAACTTAACTCTACAATTAGAAAACCACCCTCCTCGCTCCGTAAGCGAAGCACGACGATAGTGATGACATTCACCTTTTTAACGATGATGCGATTGTGATGATTGCTCGTGCTCCCAATTCTAGTGTCGATCAGTTCGTGTTTTTTTTTTATCTTTCATGGTGTGCGTTCAAATGTTCCACGAAGCCCCGACGAGCCTTTTTTTAGGATCTCAATTCAATCTGCCCCCGAGGACACCGGTACTATTCAGAAAATTTCATTCATAGGAGAAAAAACGATATGTCGTATGTTGTAATTCGCGTAGTTGGCCGCTGCAACCATAGCTCAATTCCAAAATCGACTTTTGGACCCAATTCAATCCACAGGATTTCGCGAGCTTTATTTTCTGGCCTTACGCATCAAATAACTTTATAATTTTAACAATTGACCACGATGGAATCGGTATTGTTTTTAACGAACAATATATTCCGCGAAACTCAATTTTTCTAAATAATAACAAATAAACCCAATAATTGTGTTTAGTCCAAGTCCAGAAGTCGAGATCGAATTCTCCCAATTTTCATTCGCATCTTTATTGGCCCCGAGAGATTTTCTATCGGCGTGTACATTTGTTGATAATTTTATCATTTTCTACTCTTGTTTCAATACGACAATGTTACGAGTTTGACGCGCTATCCTGCGACAATTCGTGTATTCGAGCGATTGTCGCCAACGAAAATTGCATTCTCACAAGGCTCCCAACGAATTCTTCGGAATACGGTTTTCCACGAAAAGAAAAAAAAAAAAGAGAAATCCTTGAGTATCGATCGGCAAAGCGGATAACCATGCAAAACAGGCTGCTAGTATTCCAAAGTACAAAGGCCTACCTTTTTCTTATTCGCGTGAGTGCCAAACGAAGCGAGACGTTGCTTGACCCTCGATATACGAATATACACAGTGTATGCAAGTAGTTGAATATGATCTTTTCTTAAGGTACTGACAACCTTGTCAAGTTCCTGTAAATTCAATTCTCGAACATCTCCATTCATCTTCTACACTATAGTATACGTAATTCTAAGTATACTATATACATACAATAACTATGTATAACTATACGTAGCTTATGAGTTTTATTATTTGAGTCGCACAAAACCGTTCGCTTGTCGATGCTCCATCCTTAGAAGTCACGGATTCATTTCCACGCATACGATACGTGAGTTAATACTTTCATACATTAGAACTGCCAATAAGAGATATTCTCATTTTTTATAAAATAAATTCAAGTATAATCTTTGTATCGATAATATTGTCAAAAAGTTTCTAATTTGCCAACTATTTTGGAACTTGGCATAATTGAAGCACTGAATTACTTTTTACTTGAAAAAAATCCCGTACAAATTGTTTTGATACTATTTTTGGTAGTTCTAGTGTTGAAACTCGATAAGAATCTTAACTGGAAGTATTTATTCGTCCGAAGCTCCACTTAAGAAGCGATTAATTTACCAACATTGAACAGTCTTCGAAGAATGAGAAGACGAACATTGTTAAACCGTAAAGTTATTCCCTAATGAGATGCGAAACATTAAGAATTTCCTTCCAACGAGACTATTAATTTGAGTGTTACACTTAATTTACATCATCTCGCAGTGAAAGTGTCGAGTCGGGGAAAAGTACGTCTTTGAGAAATATAGAGCCGTACTGTGTGCGGGTGTATGGTACTGCGTGATTCGTACACGTACACGCTAATCGATTTTCGATAGCCTCGTAAGTGCAATACGCGTGGTCCGCGGATTATGATAATTAATTAATAATTAATCGTCCCAGACTGGACGCCCGTTTACAGGCGTCTTGTAAATATAGCCGTGAAGCCAACGGATTATTAGTATCTTCTATTAGAACCAGCCCCCTTTTTTTATTATACATAAACAGACTCACTGACACTAGAACTATCGACAATTACCTTTCTCTCTTTCATTTCAAAATACAAAAGTAATTAGATTTTAGTAAGTAACATAATAGTTCAAAACTCTTGATTTGTTCTTTCAATTACACTCATTCTTATTTCAGATTATATTTTGATAGTTCCAGTGTTAAGTGTGCATCATTTCCTTCGATTCGACTTTTTTTTTATAATTACATTGTGCCATGTCACCCTTGCGTCTTGTTGCACTTTCATTAAGAAGATTTCTTCTTCACTTTTCCCCCTTTTTCTTCGTCCTCTTCTGTGTATTGCGTGACTATATTTGGCGCGAAAGTTGCACACTCTACTGACGCAGAGAAGTCGCAAATCAGTATTCAACACATTGACTACCACTTATTAAATCTCTTACGATTTTATAATCTGGAAAATCCTATTTTTCGATCTTCTCTCAGAAAGGATGCTCGCGATTTCTCGAGGACAGTAGAATCGAATGATCTTATATCCCTAATCGATAGCTGTTTAGGAAACTTTATCGATATTTCATTTAGCCAATAGCAGAGACCGGTGAACTCGCGCACGCTCGCGGGACATTTTTTTCGTCAGATAGACGTGAATCCTTCGAGGAAATTAGCTTCGCGAGCACGAATATCGTATTCTTACTCTTATTCTTATTCATGGCGCGTGTTTTCTTCGTGGGCGCGAAGAGACCCGTACCGGGGCCTCATCTATATTACTCTAATAGGGACGTGCAACGTTCCCCGTAGCTTCAGCGACTTCAACATTCAATCCACTTCATTATTTTCCCTATTTTCCATCTTGTATTCTATTGTCTCGCGATTGCCTTTTGAGTCTTACGATAAACTTAATTTTCAGCACAGAGATCAATGAGTAATCTTCTAAAGTTCTTAACGTTTAATTAAGACTACCAGCAGTTAGAATACTTCGTTAAACATATATCCTAAGTGCAGTTGAAATGTTTGCAATTCTAATTAAATGAAACGCAGTACTTTTAGTCATCGGTAAATATAGACTTTTTGGTTTCATCGTTAAATTACTTGGGCAACTCGTGAGTCCATAGAAGGAATTAAGAAACTTTCCGTTGACTTACAGGAAGACACAATAAAAAGTTTATAACCACGCGTTGCACGAACCTAAAAATGGGGCAGAGAAAGATAGAAAGAAAGCAAGAGAGAGAGAGAGAGAGAGAGAGGGTAACAGAAAGAAAGAGAAAGAGACATAAAGAGAGTGTATGCGTGCGTGCGAGAATCTTGGTTGTATTATGTATAAATGTTGATAACTAGTTAGTAGGAATGTGGAATACTTGTCAGCGTCGCAATCGCGCAAGCAACACCGAGAGAACCATCTCCTCGTTAGAAGGAACTTGGTGTTCGGCGCGTCCGCTTCGTATTACGGTACCGCGTACCCTGGACCCTAAGCAATGGTCTAAGGCTGTGTAAATACCCCTTTCACCCTCCCCCTGCGTTAGAGGTTACTAAGCTACGATATAGTTTGTACGTTGAAGTATATATATTATATATATACATATAAAAATAATATAACGGTCACTGTCTCTACCAAGCTGTAGCGGTACGCCTATATCGGTCCGACGAGAATATTCGTATTCGTGTATCCCATACCTAACAACCCTCGAACCCTCCCGATTTTTCCGGATATTTCACGGATATTCTCATCCTTTCTCTCCTCGCACTATGACGCGAGGGAATCGTTTAAAATTAGGAATCTTCGAGAGAAACCAGGTAGCTTCGAAATTAATTATCGATGCACCTGCCACGGTATCTGGGCTGTTTTGGAAATAGATGACTAAAGTTGATTTTAATGTATTCTAATTTCACCTAAAAAGGTGAAAATAATAATGCAATTATAATTCTTCTCTTTTGGAATCTGATAAGTATGATACCTTATTTGCCAATCTTTTTTAATAATGAAATCTTGTAAAGAAATTGGTGAATGAATAAGAGTACTTGTAGATTGCATTTTTTTGTTACTATTTCACGTGTGATAGTTGGTAGTGTGAAATCTTGAGATTGATAAAGTGGAAGTGTGAGAAAAGAAGTGTAAACGGAATACATTATCGAATTTTGGCCAGCTATTTCTAAAGCAACCTGCACAGTATTCCCTTTCCATAATATAAGTGGGGTTCCCGCCGAGTAGAGTGAAGAGATTCTCACTTTTGGAATTAATCGACGCAATTTTACTGTTTTATAATCTATCATTGTGAAAGTAGTTCTATTTGACTAACGGGACATTTTATCGAAGAGAATCGCTAAAGATGATCTTCGCTGATCGTGAATCGTCACTCTACTAAAAAGGGGAATACTGTATACATGTATCTGGATTGTGTACTCTTGAAGAAAGCGCCACTCGATCGGGCGGCCCTTTGTAATCGACACAAGATATTCACGAAGAGCTTTCGCGAGCTATCAATAAACGTAATGTACATTTTTGCAACTTCCTTGTCAATAATGACAACCCTGACCCCATGACTGGAGAACTTGCGATAATAAGTCACAGGTCGAATGAGAATGGAACGAATGATTTTGACTTTTATTAATACGGTGAGACTTAATTGTCGCTTGCTAGACGTAGTGGTTTGAAGGAAGAAGTACATAGAGGGCTTTGGCGCCGGCCACGTTGTCCCTCGAATTATAGCCTACTATTGATGGGTCAACTTCAATTACGTACAATTATACCTCGGTCCAGTCACTCTATTAGTTAGAATTGAGAGAAACGTATTATAAGAGGCTTGAAAAATAAGAGAAAGATTAGAAGAAATTGATTTGATGATTGACGATTTATTCGTTCTCATGAATTCAGATCTAATTAATCATTGAAGAAAATAATCATTTAATTGTAATAATAGGTTCCCAATACATATCTATAGAGCAGCATTAACTTCTATAACTGATCTTCTTTACTCGAGGATATAAGTGTTACCCATTAAAATAGATGCTCGAGTGTAAAGGGGTTAAATATCAAAAATAGCACAAGATAAAGTAAATCAGGGTCTCTAGGATTCAGGGTCTACTGTCAGCGATTAAAGTCAAAGTTTTACTATTACCAAACGGGGCCAATGGAAAGAGGTTGCCCTGCGAGAGTGATGCATCACTCGTTTCCTTTATTACAGACTGAAGTGAAGCGGTATAGTGCACAGTGGGCCCTCCTATCCACTCGATCTGTGAGCATTTTACGGCACGACCCTTTTTCATTCCTATTTTTCACCAACTGACGTAAGAATCGTTTCAACTGAATTTGCATGTAAACGCAATGCAGAGGAGAACGAATACATAGACATACTAGATTGGAACGTTGGTCAGCTCCTGTTCTCTCTTGTGCTGGTCGCATATGCATCTATGCAAATCGAAGGGTAGCAAATACGACGCGTTTGCTCCGTGCAAATACATATCAGACTCGTGACACGACACCACACAGTGCACTGGCCTGGACTGTAGAAACTCTGTCTTCGTCCAGTTAAAATTCGCGAGAAATTCACTATAACGGAACTTGAAAGAAAATATTCGGCTGGAACGAATTCAATTCGAATGCAAATCGTTCGCTTGACACAGTGAGTTGGGAATAGTTCTGGGAATGGCTTAGAAAGACAGATTTAGACGGCTGAGTAATTCAGAACTCGAATGGTACATTGAGTTTAGCTTACACTAAATCTCGAAGAAATAGGAATCAATATAACTTGGTTAAATTTGATTAAGAATAAGGGACTTTTAGAATGATTAAGGAAATTCGTTCCATAAAGTTTTATTGGGCCAATTGTGACTAATGAACTCGCGGACCGGGATGAAATATATAGTAAAAGTAGTAATGATGCCAGAATAAGAAATAATAGTGGGAACAGGTAGCGTAATAAAAATAAGAAGACAGACATATAAAAGTAATAATAAACGAATAGTGGTAAATAAAATGGATATTAGAAGAAAGCAATAAAAAAGATAATGTAACAATGGAGAGAAAGCAACAAGATTGTGATGTACAGAGCAGTAGCCAGTTGGCGAGGGATTCCCCAACATAAACAAAGAACATAAGAACTCTAACCTTTTATGACCGATATTATGAACGACGGCTATATAATTGTTTGGTCCTGGAAGGCTACTAGAGAAACCCGAAAGCCTGGCGAACAATTCCAAGGTAAACACCGACATACACGCACACAGCTTATTCCAAGCATTCCAGAACGATGATCCCATCTCTCCTGGAAGACTGCACGTTTAAGCAGTATTCACCCGAATGCTTCCAAACTTTTGAGCTTACTTCCTTACAAAACCCTAGACACATAATTTTTAAATCTATTACTCAAATCGATTTAGAGCTTAAAACTCTAATTTTCCTTTATTTTTCTATACGATACTTGAATGGTCACTATAGAGATAATTACATGCTAATAAATAATTAATTCATTTTAATATGCACTAGTTCAAATTTGCTTGCACTACTGTGCGAAGAGTCCAACCGTTGGAATCTATTTCGCATAAGAAAGATTCTATTGTACTATGTATACGCGTGAATCGTAAAATTATTGTCAGGATAGAAATTTAATTGAAGTAGATCTCCTTTCTCCAAAGTGATCTCTCTCTCCAATCGAGTTCCACCGAAAGCATATCTCTCTCTCTCTCTCTCTGATTCTGTATAGTGTTGCGAGTTAGTGTCGGTGTCTATGCCTGTGTTCGGGGCCCCGACCGCGGCCGGGCGTAAATACCGGTCGAAGGCGCGCGCGAAGAAAGAGAAGAGAAGCAGGAGCCTCGTACAGCCTTTCCCAAGGGAAGTCGCCGGCAATAGGCAAAGCCGCTCGAGAACCGACCAGTTCGGACCAGTCTGTCAGCGACAGTGCTTTCGTCGGGAGTGTCGGGACGACTCGCGTACCGTTTACTACCACGTTACTGTACCCTGTGTCACGCGAAATCTCGTTCGTTCAAAGTACAAATCGTTTCACCTTTGTCATCTTACGTTTTTTCTTCTTTTTCAACTAGCTAGAAAAATTCATCGTCATCGGTTAAATAATATAAAAGTTTCGAGAGTTTCGAGTTAAAATGGGAGAAATGGAATGAGTGTCGAGAGGAAGGAGTAGAAGAACGAAGAACAGAGGAGGAGGAGGAGTGGAAGGCACATTTCCACCCGGCGTACGTGGCCCCACGGCCACACGCTGTCCACAGGAACGGCTGCGACTCGCGAGTATTGTTCCACTTGCACCTTAGGTAAGTGTAAGTCTGCATTCAATGTACTCTCTGACAGCATGGAAACCTCTCCTGCTGGTCAATGAATGCCACAGGAAGCGGATGAATGTATATACATACGGCCTTATCGAACGTGCGATATTACGCGGAAAGACGCCGTGATAAGGCTTTTCTGAATGATCCTAGGGGGTTGTTAATTCAATCGAGTAACCTGATTATTGCACGTTATTCAGGATAATTCGCTTTTCCCTAATCGTACAAAAGATGTTTAAAATCTTTTTGTAATAAAGTGGAATACATTTTCGGCCCACCTCAAAATATTGTAATTACACTTGAAGTGTAACTTGATGACCTGATATCTGCATGGTATTGTGTCATATATTATTCATTGGAATTATCACTATTAATTCCATGAATTTTTTAAACTTATTTCTCGTTCTGTATAATATCTCTACGCATTGGTTTATGACATACGAAACCTGTCGTAATATGACTCCATCTTGATACACCAAATATCTACTCAATATTATTATTATTATTATTATTATTATTACTATACTCGGGATTGAATTTCGATGATTTGAGTAAATACGACGAATCACCGAGTAAACAATCACAGAAACCTAGAATTTGTACTGTAAGTAATCGAGGAAATGATTGAAATAGCAATTTATGCGAAACACGATATCGTAAATACAACTGGCAGTTACATAGTTCGTTCAGAAGCCGGCTGGAGACCGTTACAGTTTGGCAGTAGATCGTGTCGACGATACGGGGAAAGTGTTACGCTCTGCAAGCAGTATTATACAATACAGTATATAGTTTGAATCGATTCCTGCGAGATACTCTTTGTACTATCGTGACAAAGGATTCTGACCTGAAGATCGGTTTACGATTCAACCGAATGCACGATGCATCGTTAGACCGTTACTGACAACTATATAATTGGTATAGTAGCTTTAAATTCTCATTAATATTCGTTAACCAATTTACTCACAGAATTTGATGAACATGAAATTATTCAAGAAGCTTAATAATAGCTATATGTATATTACTATAGTATACCTAATTATTTATTCGATATGATTTATAGTCGATATAGTTATTTGGATAGTAATTATCTCGAGGGTTTTGATACATGGAACTCATTGAAGATTTAATAGAGAGAATTTATTAAGTGTATATAGTTCTCTTGTCACATTATAAACGTGAGTAGGTGTATTTGATCAGAGTTACTGCTTCGTGCATTCTTCGCACGTACTACAGTGGTGTGTGACAGGTATTTCCAATGTTGCTCTTCGTACTTGACATTGTCAAAGGTAGACTGTTCTGTTTACAGTTCGCTCGCATGGGTTCGCGTAGTGTTTACCAGCCCGAATCAAATAGACTTGAATTCCCTTGTATTAATTTGGATTTAGAATTTTGATTTTATTATGGTGAAATCTATCCTATGGTGCAATGGTACACATGTCATTTTAATTAAATCAACTTTATTAAATTATCGAAACTATTCTATTTAATGTAGAAGTTGCGTTGCTATATTCTTAATAAATTTATAAGGAAAATTTACTATTTATTAATCGACTTGATGGTTCTTAGCTTAGAATTTTTCGAGAATTTTGAGTTACACATTTCGATCCGTAGTCATGATACAACAGAAAATTCATGATATAACAGAAAACAGTGAGCTGCTTTACCCTCGATTGCACTTTTCTTATCTCTGTGCCAAGATTTTCCTGCACGAAGTCTTTACAGCGAATGCAAAACAACTCGAATATTTTAAATTCGCTTAATGATAACTGACACGAAGCTTCGAATTTACATCTTTAATTTTCAAATTAACATTAAACATATTCCGTAAAACTAAAGGGTTGACAGTTGATAATCGCAGAAGATACGATCGACAAAGTTAGCAGGAAGTTGAAAGTAACCACAGTGCCAGGGAGTAATCTATTTTCGAAAGAGCTTTGGGAGAGCTCGTATACATCGAGGGGGAAGAGCATGCGTTTCTTAGCTGTCCTCGGTATCTTCGTGATGCATTATACAAAACCTCTTCTGCGGTAAGAGATCGCGCGCAAGGTTCTTGATTCTTATGAATGATGGAGTAGTTTCCTGTCGTCGCGAATTAATATCCAGTCGCATAATTTTACACTCTCGATTACTTTGTTGTAGAATAATAGATTACTAAATGAAGAAAAGTTCGTCTTCAACATATTGATTAATTATTATCAAGGAACGATAAATATTTTTTATTCAATCTTTTCTAATATCTAATCTTGTAAAATAATCAATAATCGATCAGTAAGTGAATTATTGTAAATTTCGTACAGTTTGCCATTGACATCCTGTCGTCGGAACATTTGTTCAGTACTAAAGAGGTGTCAAAGCCAGACGAAAATGGATTCGATGCTTCGCTTGACTCGAAATTCATACACGTGACGACTGGTCAATTATAGTTTTGGCAAGCAACAGTTCCTTTTTCTTGGCTGTCCAACGACGCGTGTTTCTGAGATTTCGAATTTAATGCTCGTGAAATCCACGTGCTTCGGACAAAAGTTTGATGTCTCTATTTGAAATAATTTCGGTTTAAATTCTTCCATCAGTTGCAATCGCAACTTTTTAATTATCATTATTCTTCGGAAGATTTTAAGGATGACTATTAATAATTTCCCGAATATTAAAACCATCTATAATTTCATATAATTTTTATGTAGTACAAATTTAAAGACATTTAATGACATTCTTAATCGACGATGATGAATTTGCTCGTCAGTTACGATTAGGGTCATTAGGTCATCAGATTTTGAAAAACTTGTCCAGCAGCCAGGACGATGCGAACATTATGTTTAGAAACAGTACAGGCGTTTTACGAGTTGTAGTTGTGCTGATTGACACCAGTGATTCTTTTGATAATTAACAGCTGTGCCAGTTTATAAAACGAATTGCAAAGTAGATATCGAGCGCCAGCCGGACTACATCGTCGTGGACAAATTTTACGTTCGAATTAATCTGCAGCTCGTATTCCATTTATGTCTTTATACTTTATTACTTTAGCACTAGATTTTCTGTTTTACACAGAATTCTCAGAGATAATTAACACAGACTCTTGTGTATTCGAGAGTATTTAAAAAAAATGAAATATAAATTGTTAAAAGTAAAAGGGTTTTGAGTTAAAACTGAGAATCCTGCGTCAGTCCAGTCGTTCGAAAGTGACCAAACCAAGGTGACTGACACTTTGCCTGAAGAGTGGGACTCATTGTCAGAGGGACGAGAGAAGAAGAGACGTTGGTTCACGCGAAAGCAGCGATTATCGATGGAATAGCGTTTGATTGGAGGCTCGCGCGCGCACGATGCCAGTTCCAGTCACGAGGCAATCTCACTTTCAATGAGCTTAATCGAGCTGAGGCGCACGCGACGTCCCGTGACGATGAATCACCCTTCTCTGGATCTCCTTTGGATTTATTTGTCACAGTATCATTCACCCAGATTCCTCTGGCCCTCTGTCATTCCTTGCAAATTTTCAACAATAATTTTCACATTCTCAAAATACAAATCAATTGATTTATCTGTTAGGAAATTCCACTGATAATTCACCCATTTCAAAATATTCTCAATATTTTTGTCGTCTCAATATTGTTACTGAACGAATAAACTAGAGGCAAACGGAAAACTATGTTTAATAATAGAACTGGAAATGACGTTAGAGACGCATTCGCTTGAGACATTTTATTTCTAATATTTTATAGCTATTATTATGTAGATAGGTATTGTTTCATTGAGTTGCTTGTTCTCTAACAAATCAGTCACTTTAATCTCTGGTGAAATTATATACGTGTGTATACATAGTTACGTTTTTCATTGATAGTTCCAGTGTTAACAGGCTCGCGTGCATTGCTACTTCGTTCAAGTATTCATAGGTCAGTAAAGAGAGGATTTAATTTTGACTCGAGATAAACATTTGAATTGCTTGCGGTAAATCAATCTATTAATACATTTTCTGTGGTTCGAATAGTGTTTGTTTTTCGACTAAATTTCAATCGTGAGCCTCTTTGGAAATTTCACTGTTAGTTTGGAATTAGTAACATAAATTTCTAAATCTGAATGTTTGCGGTTATTCAATAACTTGGACTATTTTCCTCGGAACCAAGTAAAATTTTATTGGGTCAGTCTTTACGATCGAACCAAAATCATAAATAACTTAAATAGAAGTGTATTATTTGTAAAACAAACGGTGACGTTTTAACCAAGAGAATAGCTTGTATAATGTTCTTGTCTCTAATTGTTTCCCATTCACTTGAAATTTTCTCCATATATTCATAGAGTTGAACAAAGGAATACGCTGTTGCTAATAATTAAGAGTTGGTAGTTGAAGTAGTTATTACACCGCGATAAAGATAAACTCAAGACTGAATGTTAGCGTAGTATTTAGTCGACTAGAGTATAATAGTTATATTTACATGTAACACGATGCACGCGTATCGATCGACATCGCTGCTAACTTTAGGCAATCCGATTAACAGTATAGTCGTCATCGAACAACATTGACACGAGAATACCGTGGCTAGAATCTACGACAATGACCAATATGTCCAGACCAGCTAGCTAATATAATTACCCACACACACACTACGTATTACCCTTGCGCGTAAATTTCTCTCATTGTCAGTTATCAGTGGTTCTCAATCTTACTTTCTTTCGTTCACTGTCAATATCCTTTAATTATCAAAAAATTACAACTTTTTATTTTACGTAAATAATTCCAACTCAATATAAATAATATACAATTGATTAATTAATGTGTCATGAATCAACAATGATGAATGATTTGTGAAAGCTCCAGGATTATTTAATTTTTCGAATTTCGAAAGTTAGGGATAGATTTGTCTTGTTACAAAAATAACCACGTGTGAGTAGTGCCAAATGTTGCAATGTGCAAAAAAAAGGGAAGGAAAGGAATGAAAAGAAAGGAGAGGTAGAAGCGTAGTGAGTATCACTGGCCAGGTGCAATAGGGGAGCAAGGTAGCAACATGAAGAATAACAACCGATCGCGTTCCGGGCAGTAATCGGCAGACTTGCTAGTGGCCACACTGGCTACTGGCTACAGGTAGTCCATCTAGTAGTCAGTCGGAATGGCCACGGGTCTCCGGGTCTCCAGTAGTGTCCACGCTGCCACTCTTCGCTCGCGTCTACCGTCTTATTGTTAGTACTTTAGTCTTTCAGTTCAGTCGTTGCACGGCTTCTCTATCTCCAATCGTCTTTCGCGCTTACAAAATTGATGTCTCCAGTTAATATTCAAGATTTAATCATCCGTCATAGAAAGACACTCGACGTTGGACGTAGAAAGAAATTGATAACGTGCGTTTAAAACACTATTGTATCGTGTGATGAAGGAATAGGACATCGTTAAGAGGATCGAAGCAAGTGCGAATTGTGTTTCAGGTATGTAAAGTGTGTCATTATGAATGATTTGTCATCGAGGGAATAATTCTAAGAAACATCTAAACAAGGAAACGTTTCATGCAGTTTCTAATTGCTATGAAGTGTATATGGAAAGATTCGGAATAGTAAACGAATAGATTAGGAAGATTGAAATAATTGGTAGGAATAATTGTTTTTGATTTTCTTGAATTGTGCAATTGGGATCTTCTACAATCCGTTTAAATATGTAGAAAATAGTAATATTAAAATATGAAATACTGTGTAAAAGGTCGAGTGAGATAAAACCAATTGATGTATTCAAGTATCATTGTCATAAAACACTGGTTTCGATTGCGTAACTATTGGAGGTTCTCGAGGGTGTTGATTTAATCCTCAGATAAGGACTCGTGTGGGGGGTCACGTAGAGAATTCTGTCCTATTTTCGTCAAACTGGCATCGTGCACGTGTTGGCATACTCACCATACCGAGACTCACTATCCACGAGGCACTTGTTCTACCGGGTGGAACGAAATTACTCCTAGACACCAAATGGACCAATTAAACATTGCAAATTAAACAAGAACCTTAGTAAAAACTTTATTTTCGGGATAATCTACAAGTCACTAATTCTTATTCCTGTCATTTATCATCTGTACTAATAGGACTAACCGAAACAATCGGCAACAAAATCAAATAGGAAATAAGCTAAAAAAAGTAGACTCAATGATAGTTTTTTTTTTCATATTAGAATACTTTTCACATATGAAATTCGTCTATTCTTATTTGAATCCTTTCTTTCCTTTCTTTTTTATTGAGATATGTTAGACCACGAATTTGATGGTACACCCTGTACATAAAGTTCGCAGACTTCACTGGCAGAGTTGACCGCGCGTCACGCTACGTTCGTCTGGCGTGCTTTTACTGTCAGGACAAACTCACTGTGATCGATCAACTGCTATTCTCATTCTCCGTTAACGACGAGAGAACTCTGCTACTTTCCAATCTCAATGCATTCATAACGAATACATATATAAGTACATATGTACTGTATACATATATATCGGTGAATGCTAATGCATGCAAATTGAACGGTTCGCTTTTAGTTCTCGTGTCGGTTAAATCGTGCCTCATGAAAATTAATTAATCTCCTCCGCGAACAAATGCTGGTCTCGTCTTTGGAGAATGTTTTTCATGAGGTTTGTCGATTTGGCCGAAAGGAAACGGATGCAGAAGTTATTAGACTCCCTGAATGGAGAATTTCTGATATCGAATGGAGATTTCATGATTTGCAGATTTATGGTGAAATTATCTTTTATGGTAGATGAATGTACACATAAGATACTTATAGTTGTCATATTATTTTCTACTATGCAATAGTAGACGATTTAAGTATAAAATAGTATAAAAACATAAATATGCTGTACATAATGCTTCAAATCCATAAAAAATCAGTTAATATTTATCAAGCTATGTATATGAAACCATATTTTGAAGTCATTTTCTCTCAATAACACTAGTTTTACTACTTTAATAACTATATTTTCTTTTACATCCACCATTAAATATATTTCTGCCAATAACTTTTCAGATGTAGCGCGGAAGACAGAGGTTTAAAATTGTTTTTGACAGAAATTGTTAATTAAAATTTTTATTAACGAAAAATGAGAATTGGCCGACTTTTCTGAATATTAAGTATTTCAACTGATTGGTAGCAACTAATAATGCGTTGCGAAAAGCAGTGAGGACACGTTAACGGATACGAAAGGGTTGGTTAGAATATCGATCGAAACCTTTTTCTCGTTGGTAGCAGTTGGACCTGTATTTCAGAAACTTAACCCTTAACAACTGGAGACTCATTAAAATCAATAGTTCTACTATGTACCATGGAATAGTAATTCTAATCCTACGCAGCTTGAAATAAAATGAGAAAGCAGAAGCTAAAATATACCAACTATTTAAATTATATGAATAAAAAGTTGAATTTTTTTACAAAATTTGAAGTCTGTTTGCTAAATTCGTGGATTGCAATAGCGGAGAGGATGACATGTTTGAAAATTTATGGAACGAAAACTTCCTGTTGCATGCAGCCCTATCTCTACATAGTTTACTACAAATCGTGAACTCACCTTTTCCGGTGATTTATCGCGCGACATTTGGTTCCCGACCTTTTTCTTTTGATTGCGATCCTCCTGTGTTTTAGATAATTGATAAAAATTGCATATCAAGATGATTGATCACGATAGATTCAGGGGTAGGTTTTTAATCAATTTAATTGTGTATTGGTGGCATTGTGTAGGAGATACATTGAGAAATTAATTTTCTTAACTTTTAGTGAATAGTACTCGTTTATGTAGTACATTCATGTTGCACTGTTATAGTCAGTACGCGTGCAGAATCGAACAGTGAAGAACACGAGAGAACCACGCCTCGCCAATACACAATATGCTTTTCCATTACGTAAACAATTTTGCCTTGTTAATTTTCTTAGGATTCCAACATAAATAAGGGTCAAATTTACCCAGCAAGAAAATAAACGATAAACTTGGCACCATTAATACCAAAAGTTACAAGAATAATTCGTTTTCATTAACTAATTATTTTTATGAAGTAATTCATTAAGGTTATTGTGTCATTAATGTCAAATGGGTAGAAATATTTTTGAAAAATATCTTCTGGAAATACAATCGACCAAACAAGTCTGTTTTGCTAATTCTATTGTGAAAAACTTGACAGTTTGAAAATTGATGCCAAGTACGAGTCTGAAACAATGTGTTACAAACAGTTTATTCTACAGTATAATTTGATGCGCGATCTATTTTTATCATAATTAGACCTGATGCCAGACGAACTATTCTTCCAACCGAATGCAACATTCGATGTATCTTATTCTTCTTGCAATTGGCTAATTGCTCACGAGACTGTGCGTTTAGCAGAGACAAGACTTTACCAAGGTTGCAAATTGTATCTCTCAAGGCCAAAACGAAATTGAAGAATTTTTTCCTCTTTAAAAAAACAAAGTACGATAAGGAGTGTCGTTGGTCAAACTCGAGATGGTTCGATCGGAGCACTCAATCAGTTGGACACGAATGCTTTGAATGCAGTGGCACGTGCTTCCGATGGTGATTATCACCGTAGAAGCTTGTACTCCTAATGACGCGTCAATCAATCAATCGAATCGGTCAATTCGAAACTCGTACTGCACACTAATTTATCTTGTTCTAATTCTAACAGATTCAGTTTTAAATCTTATTCCTACATATAATTTCATTCAAAATATCGATACACCTGAAATCAATTAATAATTTTCCAATAATTAATACGCCATCGGCATTATTTTATTGCAACTAA
Source organism: Trypoxylon attenuatum (assembly GCA_963989405.1). Taxonomy (NCBI): domain Eukaryota; kingdom Metazoa; phylum Arthropoda; class Insecta; order Hymenoptera; family Crabronidae; genus Trypoxylon; species Trypoxylon attenuatum. Next base: position 2,865,548 of record OZ022489.1, on the reverse strand, counting down.
AAAAGAGAAGTCGAATTATATTTTAATTTTATAATTAGAAAAATTCGCAGCAAGTAACTTTGATCCATCGAATAATTATTAATAAACCGTGGATTAATAATAAATTAGCCTTGATAGGATAAAGATTATTAAAATGTGTATTAATAAAATTTACAAGGTTTAGTTTCTGAACTTCCGCTGAGTAAAGTGACGCGGACGTAAAAGGAATTTGTTTTCGCATGGCGCTGGCAATACTGACGCAATTAATTAAGCGAGACTGTTAACGAAGTTTAAAAGTCCTGTCTCGGTAAATTAAGGGTTGAAAGCATGAAAGATGTGCCGACAATAACGCGACAAACATATTTCTCACCAGTAAAAACGCCTCGTTTTGAACTTGGTAATATCGCTGCTGATAATTCAGCACTTGACCGATTCGGAGTACGCTAATTGTACCAATTAAGGTTCGCTTCGCTTTGCACTATGACGCTTCTAATACTTGCTCTCTATTAATGGAATTTCTAATCAATAACTTCCTCCGTCTCCACTGACTTCCTTAATGTGTCCTGTGTAATTCACGCTAAAAGCTAAGTACGATCTTGTAGAGATAGCAAAAACTTCTTAAGATTTCGTTTGCTAACAGATTTTCAAACACTGTGTCTTAAACTATTATACGCGTTAAATCTCTAGATTAATCGAATATAAAAAATTAATCTATGTAAAACGCTGTGAACAGTTAAATTTTTGGTTCCTGTCACACGGTTTTAAAAAGCAGTATAATTCATAAATATAATATATATTGAAGAATGATAAAGATACAGATAAGGATGAGGATGCAAATACAATTAATATTGTATTTAATTGAGAAGAGCAGTTCGCGAACTCTTTTTGCTACAGAATATTTGGACTGTATATTTTTCTGGGTTACTGCTCAGCGGCCTAGAGCTCCCATTTTTCAGAAGCTCCAATCAGATAAGTTTTCAAATAGAGGTTGAAATGCGTTTTACGAGCCGTAACACCGACAATAAAGCGCAGACCAGTGGCAGTCACGCACCTGTAGACTCCTTACTGGCCTACTATGTATGTACCTAACGAATTCGTCGCGATTAACTTCGTGTAGTACACGTTAGATGTGCTCGATCTTCAAAATCTCGAAAATCTTCTATTTTATGTATTATGATACTGTATCACAATATTCAATTCCGTTAGAAACACACGTTTTCTAGAAAGAAATTCTGTTTAAGAAACAATGCAAACGACATTTATTATAATTCCATTAAAAATAGAAGATTCAAAAGATTAACTTTATTCATGTTAATGATAATCTATCATTTTTTTATGTTTATAAAACCAACAAAATTAACCATCAACCTGTTCTAAATTTGCTACCAAGATGCTAATTTTACTTTTAAAGAACCACTCACAAAAAATACCATTCAAATTTACATTTAAAAGCTTAACGTAAAATCGCAGAGGTATCAAACAGGGACTTTGCGTACGCAAATATCTGCGAAACAAAACTAATCCGAGTGACAGAAAGAGAAAGGAGCGGCTTGGTTTCTTCTGACGGTGGTCCGTGGTGTCCTTTGTGGCACAAGGTTACGTAAGCGGAGGAACCGAGGTTTCCGACCCGGTTTTATAAATCTCAGGTTTTATCTCTTAGCAAGGATCGTTCTCGCGCGTGTGACTACTACCTTTCTCGTTGTATCCTTACTATCCTTATCCCCTGTTTCTTTCCACTTCATTCTCTTTCTCTTTGTTTCCTTTTACATTTGTTTTCTTCTCTTTGTCTCTCTTCTGAGTTAGGCTCACCGTTTGCAGAGAGAAATTCGAGTCTCTTTCTCGATCCTTCCGCGCTCCTTGAATTGGTGGAAGGGCTTCTCGTGGAAACTTCCATGACAGATACACACAGTTTGGGCCCCCTTCTCTTTATTTCTTTGGGATTTAAACTCTCGGGGACATTGGCCTCTTCGACCTCCTTATGGGTCTAGAACCCTCGAACAATCGCGGAATTTAAACCAATGGAAAGAGACATTGAATATAAATACAATAAAATATGTACTTTCTCTTGTGAAGGTAAATGGCACAAATCTCTAAAGATTTATTTATAGAATTCACTATTAAACAATATTCTTCTTCTTTTTGCTTTTTGACCTCTTCGATAATTCTATTGTTGAGCAAAGTTCAATAAAGGAGATGGAATTTAAACGATACTTTAGTTTTTAATTATTTCGATCTATTCAATCGTTAAAAATTAAGTAGAAATAGAGACCATCGAAAGCTGCAGTTCTAAATTATGGATTTGTGCAATTAGAAAAATAGCAATCCTCATCCTTCGGTGGATCGTGGCTGTGACAGGAGATAAATATTTAACAATGACACTAGACTGCAGAGAGTTATACACGAAACGTACACATAATACTTGTAACTGTCACGACGTAATGCCAATTTACTTATTCATCGGTTTTTACTGGGTCAAATCCATGTCCATTCTTTATTATACACGTTAGTGAGCTACTCACGAATATTTTCTGTTGTTGGCTGTCGCGTGTTCAGCCACTTGTTTAACTTCGGTGCGTACAAGTTGTCCCATTTGCATGAATAAACCGATTCTATTGTCTTCCTCGAACCTGTTGAAATAAATTTCAAGAAAAACTTTAAGAAATCTAAAAAAGATTGAACAATTGATTCTTAATATTTGTTAGAAAATTAAATAACTATTAAATTGTATTTTATTACATTCTGTTTCATTTGTTTCACTGACATATGACAAATGAAATTTAGCATTTTCGCTATCCTAATAAGCCGATTTTAACTTCTCTTCTTTCAAGGATTCTAATTCTATCAACTTAAATTTAATCTGTCCTGCTACAGTTTAGAGGGCGAGCGAAAACTTCGTAGCTGCTCATTTAGGTTTCAGTTCGCGCATTTAATCGGCTACTCGAGCACAAATTCAACGAATTACTGAAAAAAGGCTTCTTGTGCAACCGGTTTGAAGGTTGCGAACTTTCACCAAATTATTTCCTCGGTTCCTTATTTTTCTATACTAAAACTACCGAAACAACCTAAACTTCCAATAAAATTCTTGTTTTTATCAATTTCCTAAATCATATACATAATCAATTATTCTCGTTAAAGAAAGTTTTGCAAATATTTTTAATAGATATTTATGGATATATCTGAACATAGATACATATATGGCTTGTAAAAAATCTCAAGAAAGATCAGCTTCTTTACATGGTGGTGCTTCAGGCTATTCCAAGTTTCCAACCACCGGTTTAATCGAATTCCACAACATGATTATCAAAATGCTACACTGAGCGAACCTTCTGGAACGTTCGCCAAGTTACTCGAGGGTAATCTTTGCCTCGCTGACTGTTCGGGAAAGCCTGATTCAATACTCGAGCTAGGGTGGGCCACATTGCTACAAGATTCTTGAGGGACTTGCGGGATAGTGGAACTCGTGTCTGAATTCGAGCTTTCAGATACGTAGACATGTATATCTATATGTGCATATATGTACATGTATCGTATATTATGTATCTTGCCAAGTTACCCGCTATTCGGGGAATTCGACGAAGCTCAAGGGAAAATTAAAAGCCACTACGAAACGTTTTATTACCGATAAATAATATTAGTAAGTAAAAACTATGTCAATGTAATTGTTAATTAAAATCATTATAAGTTGTAAGTATAAAATCGTGTTAACTGTACCGTCTAATTTTTTGTCCAATTCTTCGAATTTCTGTTTTCCAACTTTCTATATTAATTTCCTATTTCCAAAGACACAATTGGGGAAAAATGAGAGAAAATATAGAAACTGTAATATCGTGACAGGTGTCAGAGTGACAAAATGAACCACGATATCTTTTCATTAAAGCGCCTTCTGGAAGGTGTATAGTGCACATGCCAGAAGACGTTCTTTCATAAAGTACTGTAAGTAAGTGTATCCGGCAACACGTGGTGTAAAAGCTGCAAAAAGATTGCTGCGTTAAAGGAGGTACACACAGTCATTCTCGTGACTTAACCCCCCGTGTTTTTCTTTGCGCATTTGTTCGCGCACTCGCAAACTAAGCGCTATATAATCCCACCTTCCAACAACTCGTCCCACTTCGTCGATCATTGATGTCGATTCGTCGACAAAACCGAAAGACGTCGATTACAACTGGAACCAGAGAGCAGAGGCCCACTGCATCCGAGTTCATAAGGGATACAGGTACACCTCCAATTCCACTGAAAGATACTCTAATATTTTGCTTAACTTCAATTAACACATCTGTCGCTTGTCTCTAATAAATGTAATAAATAATGAATAATAAATAGTTCGTAATTATCGAGAGGAATTTTCGCTTCGCTACTTCAAGAAATTACAATAATTTAACGTGGTAATATTAGTTTTGATATTTTAGTATAGTACGAAGGTTTAGTGTTAGGCTGATTGCATTGATAAAAAGTTAAAGCAGGTATATTTAAAATTTAATTCGTAAAACTATAAAAAATCTCCGTGGAAATTATTATCGTGAAATGTAGTAGTTGAATTTATTGTCGCATTCTGGATGGGTCGACTACACCTTCCGTATCAAAAAAAATGATCGGTCATCATTTTCCTGAACTAGGTCGGTTCGTTGAACCAGTCATTTTAATGGTTGATATAAATAGATATATTGATCGTTGCGAGTTCTATTGTTGAGATTGGCATCTATATTAAGCAGTTATCTCCATACTGACTCTGACAAATGAATTCTTTTATGACTTTTATAAAACCACAGAACAATAACAATAGCAATTGATAAAAATAATAATTAATAGAAATAATAATGGTCAAGAGTGATTCTCCAGTCGATTCGCAAACAGAAAAACTGAGTCCGTTGTTTACAGTAGTTCAGAAACTCGTGTAGATAGATTCTCTTTTTTTACTGTTACCGAAGAAAGGCAGATAATCAAAAAGTATCAACAATCGGCTAAACTACCATCGATTCTAAATGTCAGAGGAATCCGAGAGACTGTTTTTCTACGCAGGGAGGGATAAGCCTGACAAAAACACTTGAGAGTGATTCCATTCGGGGATCCAAGTCGAAGGAAGCAGCAAATTGTTTTGCTATTCTCTGACTGGAGAAGAATCTTGTTGTTGTGCCAAGAAGATTTATCTTCGTTACTTTGATCCAGAGACCCATCCCTCACTTTATGTCCAAACAGAGACAATTCAAGCTAAATACCCATTATCTTCCTAAGAATTACACTGTACAATGAACTTTTATTTTTTATTCTTTTAATCTTTGTTCAACGTACAGAAGATCTTATTATGGATATTAAGAATAATATTAATTTCGCTGAAAAATATAATCTCCTATAGAGATCGAGCAGTAGAAAATTGAAAGATACTAACGAATTTGATAATGATACACGATCAGTTTTCATCCAAGTTTGGGTCAAGAAACTCAGAATAAGAGGTAGCGTTAAATAAGAAGAGTGCAGTGTAGCGAAGTGCATCGTGCAAATACAGAAATAGTAGGACGCGGCAGAAAAGTGGCGAGCATTTCGTTACATCAGCCTATCAGAGGGCAATGTGTAATTGGAGATGAGTAAGAAGACCGCTGACGGTGGGCCTCGTTTTTCAACGCGATGCGCGCTTCATTCTCTTAACGCATCGATATAAAAAACGCTCTGCTTCTAGATTGACAGCTCGATTGCGCTCCCAAGATTCCGTTTTCTGCACTCCAATACAATTTCAATCTATCTATCCATCCTTTATATCGAATCGGACCATTAGAATCTTCCTTCCGATATTACAGTGTTTAATCATAGATTTACTCTTTTACTTATATTCTAGCATCGACACTAAAACTATCTACTACCATAAAAAAAGCACTATACACCACTATACTACTTTTCCTTTGAACAACAGTTCTATACAAAACATCACTACAACACTTTATCCCAACATAAATCTAAAACGCAAAGAGTTGGTTAATATGCTTAAAATTAAGAAACACTATTAATCCCTCGACTCGAAAACTCAACGGTTGTAATACGAAGTTAAGACCAAATAGAAGATTGGATATCAGTAACGAGAGGAAAAGTAAGTCGGTGTCGGTCTATTGGATTCCACGGCTATTTAAGCTAGAAACCACGAGCGTTACGCGATGCCAGTGGCAACAAGCTACAAGCCACCTAGTAGTAGCACGCTTATTTATCGAGGTTCGTATTGGAATTGTTCCTGCGGCTGGATGTTACGATCCGACTCCGACGACGACGACCACGACGATGATGGTTGTTGTTAGAAGTATACTAGCGTAGTTGTAGTTAGTTGGTCGGTCACTGTCGTTAAGGCGCCTCTCTTTCTCGATGCTGGCTGTGAGCCACTCAGCGCGACGGATCTCTACGATCGTTAGTCCGCGAACGAATCTTCGAGAGATCGTTTGCGATCGTGATATACACTTTTCTTTCTTCTTCTTCTTCTTCTTCTTCTTCTTCTTCTTTCTCTCGATATTCACTGTTCTTCGACCTCGAGACCCTCGTGACGCTACTACGATCTCTACTACCTTCGTTCGAACTTACTGTCGCGACTTATATTTTTAATAGTATCCTAGTGTGGTATCAAGTGAGTTTTCTAACCATTTGGGACCCTCTCTTTCACGAACTTTCTCTCCTTGTGCTTCGTCTTCTTTCCCGTTTTCGGAGCCAAATATAAGGTGACAGTGTTAATTACAACGATTTTAACTAGTTTTACTTGTGTACATTATCGTTTATTTTTTATTTGCAATTCAATTTACAAATTTTTTAACAATCCATTGATCATTAACTTCTTATTATTAGATTTCAGAATTTTGTGTAAAATTGATATTAAGAAGAATTCTGAAGATTTTACAATAACAAAATCTATTTGAATTTGACTTCCTGCTGTTGTTAAATTTATTTTTACATCTAGAGTCAAACTATAATTTGAATTTTGAGCTAATAGTGGAATAAGGATACGAGATACAAGAATCATAATGATCGTTTTAATAATTTTTCAGCAGCCAGCAGAACGGAGCTGCCATCCCAGCGATTCCTCCACATGTGGACATCGCCGTCCCGACTCAGGATCGGCCGAGCACCCAGGAAAAAGACGTCACCCTAAGCTGATAGCTGCCGCCTAGCGGCTACCGCCCACTTTGAATCATGGACAACAACACCGATGGTACCAGACGGAAACTCTCCTTCCTTGGATTCGGCAAGAGGGTATCGGTGAGTCATCATCAAATTTCATTAACGATCCTCTCTCTTTCTTTTCTTTTTTTTTTTCCTTTCTTTCTTAAATCCTCGTCTCAACCGGGGAAAAGTCTTGGAAAATATTATGTAACAGTTTCAAGGCATCAACGTTCTCTATCGCCTCTGGCGATTCCAAGTACTAGTGCAGCAATGGACTCATTATGGATCAATTACTTCGGTGTTCGCATATGTACTTACGTACGGCGCGGGTGACAGACGTTTTTCTTTGTGCAAATTTTTCCACTGATTTTTCTTTTTAATGATCCTTGGATAGTTAGTCGATAGACAAAGGTGAAAAGGTTGTTTATAAGCATTTTTTTGTGTGTGGAAAGGGTTGCTTCGGATTTGTTTTTATTCCTCTTAGAAGTGCTTCGAGAACTTTCTTCGCGATTAGATTATCGATAGCAAAATAGAGGATCACTGGGGAAAAATTCAAATTATTAGTTTTTTTTTTTTAATATCATTGGAATGTCCTTTGGCAAAGTTGTTAGTTAGCGCGAAGTTAATCAGTTTTAACATCTGTTGTCAAGGACTCTAGTCCCTCGATATTCTTTGAGATACAATCAGAGAATGGATTGTATCGATGAGGAATTGATAAAATAGAAAGATGCTCGAAGAGGCTTTAAAGGAAATTCGATTGGTTTCTGCGATTTATCAGATACCGGTTATACTCAATGCAAAAGTGCGAGTTACTTATACGCGAGCTGACTTTTCCGGACGTGCTATATCTCGGCTTATCTCAATTACGCCGATTGATATCGATTAACCGATAGATCCTCGTCATGGGACCCTCACTATACAGGGTGTAAACGGGATAGAAGAATGTGTTAGAAAACTTGCAAACTTGCGTAAAGACTCTTTTAGTAAAATTCTCTAATTCTTACATAGATCCTCAAATATAAAGTTACATTTAATTTCTCTAATTTTGATTAAATCTTCCCAGGACCAACACCGTGCACTAAATACATTTATTTTTACTATTTTTATTTATTATTTTTAAAGGAACCACTGTTAAGGGAAATCGCATCAATAAAGAGAATAATATTTGATAATATATTAATGTGAGATATAGAAATTTTCAGTTGCAAAGTTCGAAAGAGAAAGTGACTTTTAATCCTAATGTCAAGTACACTCTCGCTTTTAGTTTCGACTTCAAGTACATTGTCAAAAGCAAATCGGCTGTTGAAACCGGTTCCAGCGGCAAATTATGTAACGGCATGTTTACCAAAATTTAAATTCACCGTCACTGATCCTTTCCAGTCGATATTTCAAAATCGATTCTCAGATAGAACCGAATCGAAATGCTCATTGCAAATGAGTCTCGCTTGACGATGCCAGGGTGATTAACGTTCGCTGGACAATGTGAACACGTGCGAATACGTAACTCATCGCAATATTGTCTTCGGGCTTAATCTTAACATAATAACCATGCGATTTACCTCACGACCAATGTACGCGTCTCTAGCCTTGCGGAAATCTCGATCAACGTCGATCGAAATGAGCCTCTCACGATACAATCGACTCAAATTATTTTTATTTTCTCGAAATCAATTTTTTTGAAATAACTATCAGTCAGATATTGATGAGGAATATTTTTATGTATAAGTTTTAATATGTTAATTGTATATTGAGATTTTTATTTGTAGATATCAGATTTCGTTACAAATTATTTGTAGATTTAATTTGACAAATTATCCAGAAGAATTTTCGAACTTCTGTCGAATTCTAATCGAACCACCATCAAAATTGCACAATTCTATTTGGGAAACTACTCCTCGCTTTATTCCGAACTACTCGACTGTATATTGGGAACAGAATTAAACGAGATACTCTGCTGTAAAGTCTTCGCAAAAGTCAATGCACGATTGCGGCTCCGGTTAACTTGCTCAGCGAATAACTTCGAAATTACTCGAGAGTTTCGCGGCACTGAGGAACGTCTTACAATTAGATTCTCCTGCGGATCTGGATCCCACTTTCTAAAGAAAATTTAGTAATTGGCTCCTGAGACGAGTTTTCCTCTTAATTGTTTATTGCGTTTTACTGCAAAGTATAATACAAAAAAATACAATAATAATAAATTTTAGCAACTCTCAAATACTATTTAAAAAAATATAATTTTTTAAAATTATATTATATTAATATTAAAAATATAATTTTTTAAAATTATATTTTTTTAAATAATTACATTTCCAAATTAATTCACTGTTTTTATAATATTTAAAATTTTGCGATCGCAACACCATCAAGTTTTTTCAAATGTATGGAATTGGTTTGCTTAGCTAATATCGATATACAATGATAATTATTATAAGAAATAGAAATTGGGTGGGTTTCCTGAGAAACTTTAATTCACTATCGATGTCGCACGGTGACGGCTAGCGAATGTTTAGGTGTCGTGTGATCTCGTGGAGTACTCAACGTTCCGTGTCAAATGGTTATTGACCCGCGACCGTCAACAATCAGGCCAATCAGTCCGCTCGAGGTCGTCCCGTTTTTCGAATCCATGTCAGAGTTAAACGCGACTCGGTGCAATCATAATCCATGCTACCTGGATCCTTAATACTCAAGAAAGAAAGAACTCTGATCTGATCGGCTCCAATTTGTCCACTTTGCCGTGGTTAAGCCTGTTACGAGGATTTACCTTTACCGCGTCAAGCTTTGTCATTTCCACAATAGTTACAACTAAAGAACTCCAAATCGTCATTCTAATTCCATCTTCATTAAAATTTTACTTGGAAAAAGATTACTCGCTTTTTCCATTAATTTTTATATAAATCTTTTATCACATAGTATTACTAAATAATTGTTCGTCCAATTCTGATTATTACGTGTCAAATGCATTTGCCAATTAATCTATTTTTCTCAGATAAATTGTACCAATTAACTCGAATACAAAAAAAAACTTAACGAATTAAATTTTGTGATCAATCATGATTCTTCTTTACGTAAAAAATTCATTTTAGAAAATTCATAGTCAGAGGGTTAACGCAGTCGAAGCACGTTGCATAAGTTGAGAATAGCATCGAATGCAGATGGAACGATCTCGGTTTCCAACGAACGGTAAATAACGAAACTTTACTTGCTATCCAGCTGTCAATGCAACTAGAAATCCGTTAATTGAACTTCTGGCGAAAAATGTAGCTTCCGTCACATTCCGACAATTCGTCGATTATTCCCTACGAAATAAATCACTTACGCAACTAGTCGCTATTTTTTTTTCTTTCCTAATTCACTCTCCATGGAATTACGTAAGTTTAAATGAACTTCCAAATTGAATAAGCTTGCCACGAGAAAAAAAAAGTCTACGACGACTCGTAGTAAATTCGTCAGACTGTCGTGAAACTACTTCTTGACAAGGAGCACGTATGTAAAAGTATGTACTTACTTACCTCGACAGAATAATCGACAGATCGATAGAGATAACTGTCGCGTTATGTTTACGCGTCATTCGAGCGCAGTATGTACCTCCACGTATTACATACATATGTAAGTATAATATCATTGGGCAGCACTCGGTGTTATTGTTCGCGATGCTAGTGCAATTTCCACTGCGAATTTATCAAAAGAGATCGACTTTTTACATTCATTTTGAATCGAAGAAGATAAATTAAAAGCACAGACGCATCTTCTTCTTAAATTATATATTTTAAAGAATAAAAATAAATTTTAAATATTGTATGTATTAAAAAGAAAAAAACAAGTTTGACAAGTTTCGAGAGGTTCATTATATATTTATTTTTAAAAAGTATCTTTCGCAGAAGAAAAAGAAGCATTTTTTAAAATTCTGTCGTCCTGAAATCAATTATATCTCACGACACCTGTCTCTCCGCCTACATCAGGCAAACAAGGAAATTCCCTTCGCAATTAAGGAGAGTGGTGGTTGTCGTGGTTCATTAAAGGATCTCGTCATCGTATAAACTCTCCGATATAGCACACCCAACGTGTCACTAATGCAATCGAGAGGGTATAAAACGAATGGAAGAAGGGAAAGCATTCAGGATCGTTCGATTTTCTAAAAACAGCGACTATCCTTATCGAGCGGTTATCTGGAAGGCAGGTCGTGGTCTGGTAGCTTCCCTCGAGGCTAACCAATTACAAAGTAACAAGTAATCAGCATTACATCTGGCGACAAACAAGAAAAAGTTGTCTCTAGTACATACAATAGTCAGCAAAAGAAAGTTGAAAACTGAAAAACTTTATTTCTCTCATAATAACTTTTTTTATTTCCAATAGAATTCAATAAAAAATTGATCAATCGTTCGTTTTTTTATTCTAATATTTTATAAACAAATTGTGTAGAATGATTATACTTTAAGAAAGTTTCTTAGAACGACAGTTTTAAACTTCTTTTTGTCAGTCGATGTACGTAGTGGTAGTTGGAACACATATACATACACACAGACACACACACACGATGGCCTTGAAAACCGGGGCTGCTGCTGCCGACCCGCACGAGGGAGCAGACTTACGCAAGGCCGGAAGCCGCAAATTCGATTACGAGACTAGTGTCAATCGCGAGCGCAGTGTCGCGAAGGCAGATCGCGGAGGCAACACTCCGTTATCGGTAGAGAATAAAGATTAAACGAGAGATTCTTATGGGACTATGCTGCTGATCATTATACTGACGGAAGAAGATCCTCCACATGTTTGCAAATACCTCTGGAAAGGTGATTCTTCTTTCTTCTTATCGAATCATCCGGAAAAGTTGGTGTCAGGTGCTACTGATGAAATTTGATAAACTCTACAGTGAGATTTTAATGTGGGAACCTATGTGGAAAGTATTTCTCGTGGAACATGTTTTGGAAAGAAGAAGGTAACGAGAAGTAATAAGTTGCTGTTAAAAGGTTGCAATTATGCGATACAAGAAGGATTAAAGGATTTAGACGAAATTCGTTCAACTAAATGCGTAGTTTTTTTTTTTTACCATCTTTTCTATGACAATCTTACATCTTTCTTTTTAACACGCTTCTATGTAGTTACTTTTTATTCTGGATTCTATTTAATGTCCTGTACAATCATGTTTTCTGGTTGAACGTTCAGAATGAAATATTGCATCTCGTAGACAACTATAAATCTTTATGCGTAGAGAAAATCGTAGTTGTTTAATCGCAGAATGCGATCTTTTAGATTTCCAAGCGCGTCGAACTTTCCTTCGATCGATTTGTTTAAGAGGCGTTAGACTCGACGAAGATTTACTGCGATCGCGAGATAGCATTCTCCCAGGATTTATGCCTCCATGAAACTCACTATGAGAAACTAGTAGTAATAGACTGCTCTGGAAACATGATTTCAACGCGTTCACTGCCAAACAGATTTGTATTCAATAAAAAATCGTTTAATGATATCGAGAAGTTTAAACACAATAAAATATAAAACTAGCCAAATTTAATCAATGATTTTTTTTGAATAATGACTATTCATATATTATGAAAGTAAAAGTTATCCTGCGATGGTGTTTAATGATTTCAATGAAACTAGTCCATTCTAAAAATAATTCTATAGCTTTTTAATTGAAATGGGATACATTTGAAAATAACGTTCTTTGTTTGATTGGATACTCTGTCCTAGAATCTAACTTTAGAGTGCATTGTCTCAAAACTCAATTACTTCTCTTCTATCAAAGTTCATCCTTCTTGGAAGTTCAACACATTCGAGCAAGTTCTATCGATCCATGTACGCAAGAGACGCTTCAACAGATTCCAATACACATTCCATTATCAATTCCAGCAAACGTAATTGTTAATCGAGTGTTAACTGTATCTCGATTTATTTCAATTATTACATATTTATTATAATTATACGTATTGGCAGTGATTAACGCATGAATGATAGATCCGCGATCGCTAGAACCTTGCAAAATTTAACACTGGATAAAAATCTTTCTGAACAAGGATCTTAGAATTATTACATTTTAATAGAGGTTTTAGAAAATTTTTTTATATTTCTAACATTAGAAATCTGTTAATTATTTTCTTAACGTAAACGTTTCTGTCACGTAAAACGCCAACAGGAAACTATATTTCCTTTTCAAAAACACTCATTGAACTAAAAATAATAATCCGCTGAAATTGAAAGCTTCCTTGCCATTAACACACTTACCGTAAAGTATATTTTGACAGTTGTTCGGCCCCGTTTTCGAAACTCCATTCCACTTGGTGAAATAACGCGTTACGAATCAAAAGAAATCAATATATAGAAAAATCATGTATTTCTTTCCTTTTATATCAATTTCAATATTATTTCTGTAATTAAATACAATAACGTTAAATGCAGAGGAATTGATTCGAAAGCGATGGAAATAAATTGCGTTTGGCGCGAGAGAAGAACCGCGCGAAGGGTAAACACACCTCTGGCCGTGAACCAGAGAATGAGGAGTTATCGGAGGATAGAAGAGAGAGCGAAGAAGGTCAGGGCGACGGTAATGGGTGGGTTAACGGAGGGTGTCGCACAGTGACTGTATTTTTATCCTACTCTCGTACAAGGCCTCTTGCGTTCGTCTACTCTTCATCCTCGACACTTTTACCACGTGCTAAGCTTTAAGGCTTTTCAATCGGGTGATCTTATTGATGGATCGCCAGCTGGGTTATTGTCTACCCTTAACGCTTTCTTTCCCACGAAACCACATGATCCAGATTGATCTCGTAAAAACGTGAGTGAAGAATTGGGATTAAAGATTCCACTAGAAACAATTCCACTTCCAATTTAAAATCGACAGATTTTTTTTTTTTTTAATTCATTATAATAGTTTGCATTCCTAAAATTATAATTCAATTTGTTATAATTATAATGTGAAAAATTCAAAGTTAGGGAAAAGGGGATATAGAAAGGAAACGGATAGGTTGTTGGCCTCTTGAATTTAAAACCACGACTGTGAATTAAAAGCGCTGACACCTCTCGATTGTACTCTGCCAGGGTTGCTCGACCTCTCAACAATCTAGAATTAGTGTCACTGCCACAATGCCTTTTTAGTTTTTTTGGCTCATTCAGCGTCTAGGTGATAAAATCTGATGAAAATAGTAGGCTGTCAGAGTACAACTGGTGGTGGACTAAAGAGAAGCTCTCGTCACACTCAGCCAACATTGATCCCTTTGTGATGAGCCAACCTAATTCTTTATTGGCGCAACAGTTAGCTGCTCGATATCACAGGATCGTCTGATAATGAAATCTAATTAAAATGGAACGATGCAGCCATTGATAAAAGAGCCTGTCAATAAAGCGCGATAAAATACCGCTGGGACTATTTTATAAAATAGAATCCTCGATAAATGTCAGCTCTTGGATGCTGTTTTTTAAATGCGTGTCATCAATCAGGGCTATTTTAACAATCGAATTTTAATTTAAAGGAAACAAACGTTATTAATGAATGTAAAATAAAATAGGAGAACATTATATTTATCAAATGAAAATCTTTAATTTCCATTTAATTTTCACTCGTTAAATTCCACGATTAATTAATTTACTATTTTTTCATTCAAAATCAGCTTTATTTCTACCGCAGTGGAAAGTGTAATGCAAGGCGCGAAAGTTCTCTGAACGAGCGGTGCACGAACTCAAGTAAAAATAGCCCTTTAAAGGAAAGGGAAAAAGCAAATTGTCAATTGTCTCGATTCTCCATATTCATTATCCTCGTTGGAGGTCACGTCGCGTTGCTTGTTGCAGACTGTTCATTTCTGCTACGGTGACCGCGATATAACAGCTCCATCGATTTGCTCGTCCAACCGCTGGCCCAGCACGAATTCAATTCACGTTAATCAAAATAATTAGCCGAACGATTCGTGTTTCTTTTGAGGAACTCGAGCTTGACGTATAGTCGAATACCATACGCAGAACCAAAAGGCCAATGTGATTATGTCACTTTTCGCATGAGAGCAATCGTATTAAAAGCATCCAATACATTCTACTCTATCCAGAGCTTTTTAATTCTTCGCAGATTTTTTACACCCTACGTCTGGAAATCTTTGTGTTGTATTTTTAGAATTAGAATAGACGAAAGTCTTTTAAACATTATTTCAAATTTCAATATTTTAGTGCCAAATGTACTATCTTAAAGCTAAAAGTAAACTTGGTTAGTAAACTGTTTAAAATTATATTTGAATCGTTAATCCAAACTAATATTGCTAACAATGAGAAAGATCAAAAAGTTAAATAATTTCTTTTATTAAGATATTACTCTATAACTCATTGATTTCTATCGTTTTTTAAATATAAAACTGGATGGTCGTTGGTAAATTCACGAAAAGTGAACGTCACTGGTGGAGTCGTGGGAGAAATAATAAATAGCGCATCGATTTCCAAGCGGCATTTCGGTGGAAAGGTCAGAGGCGGGGCAGAAACGAGGGAAGCTGTGTGGTTCAGGTTCAAGGTCGCTGGAGCAGGAAGCGAGAAATGTACGCGCGCGTGTACGTGGACATTTAGCTAGCAACCCCGGTCGATGCTGGAAGAGAGCTTCCATCCCCCTTTCCTCTTCTCTCCTATCCCCCCTTTCACGTTCCTCCCCATCTCGTGCTCTTCAACCCCTTCGCGGCCGGGTTCTCTCCATTCTCCTCTCTGCAAACCTCACAGTATCTATATTTATTCATTTCTACCTACTAATAATAAAATCATATTCTCTCTAAGTAAGCTCATTGTCAGTTATTATTAGTCTGCTGAAAGACAATTAGATTCGTATAATTAGATTAAACTTATCGTAGGAATTTATCCAATTCTCCTCAAAGTCTATGACTGTTGGTTGGTTTACTGAATAATCAAAAAAATTGAATTATAATAATTGCATGAATCAGTCCTTCAGGGATTCTAGTAAAAACCCACAAGGTTAAATAAGAACGAATAATAATTATTACGAAGTTAATAGTTTGTTTTATAGTTCCAATATTCAGAGAAAGATCATTTATCCAAATTTACTTGTTAAAAAAAATCTTAAAATCCATAAGAGAATCTTTGCATCTTTCTTGCAAGGAAGTTGCTTTAGGACTCTGTTTCCAGCAGCTGCGAGGGAGCTATTTTTTGCAGAGTCAGTCTGGGTACTCCGAATTCCCACCTCGACTTTTCCAAGGACTCGTCGGGTTTTGTCCGAGAGAGAGAGAGAGAGAGAGAGAGCGAGGATTGGGAGAGAGGGTAGTAGGAGGGGAGGATGAAGGGAAGGGTGAGAGGATAGGAGGAACGATGCAGCGCCACCCCGAGGATCGCAATCAGCTACTACCCTCCTGCAACCGCGGCTCGCACTCTCATTTCGCTCGCCTCCGATCCGCGAGGATCAGTGGTGCATCTGCCTCCTTCTTAGGCTAGGCTACCCTCTCCGAGCTGCGAACCGCGGCAGGCTCATCCATCTGCAGCCTTCCCAAATGCACCGGAGATTATCCGTATGTTGTTGTTGTTGAATCGTTGATTCGTTGACTTGGTTCTTCTATCCACGATATCACGATTGTATAACTATACTCTTCTGCACGAGTTCCTCTCGCTACGAAATTGTGCATCTGACTTTATACATGTATACTATGTACATATATCCTATCTGCACGAGCATCATCTTCCGTTCAGTTTTGGCTCACCTGACCTCTGCCCAACCTTGTTCAATAGAGTTGAGATAGTCGAGACGAAATGTTGTTCTTCTTTAGAGTTCTGTCATTTGCGTAGAGAACTGTCTGCGATTGGTAGTGCAGTGATGACTGTTCTTGATTAGGTGATTGTAAGGTGGCTGACAGTTGGAGTACGATGAGAGCAAACGCGTCAAGTTTGACGTGTACATCCGTATCGTATACTCTGTTGGTGGTCGATAAGCTTCTGGTGTGACCTAGGCCTAGAGTGGTGCGAGTGTGAACCACCCACCTCAGCTGCACGGCCAGCTGACGGATCCATCATCCACCCCTACTTTCCCTCTTTTCTCCGGTAGAGAACCTACGTCGCAGACCACGAACCTGCTTGCTCCATCCATTCTCCGACTAACCCTCCAACCCCTACTTTTCTCCCGGTACCGGGTACATTATCTATAGACGTACCTTCCTCTCCTTCCTCGACTTCACGGCCGACTGACACTTGTTGCGTTCGCCGCGCAGACCAATCTGCTTTGATCCTCTCGTCGTCGTCGTCGTCGTCGTGAGTGCTCTTCTTTCGGGATTCTCTCTGCCGAAAACAACTGGAGGCGTGAATCGTTTCGCGATAATAATGGAAAGGAGTTCAACTCGTTTAGAAGAATTAACGTGGTTACTTTTGGCTGCTGGAGCTCAGTGGAACGTGAATTCTTATTGGAATCTGCCTCAATCAAGGAAACTATGTCTTCCTATATTTTGTACCTCTGTTGATCTTATAGTCTCAGGTTAGTTATTTTAATAAATTCCGATATTATATCTTCATTAATCATGAGAATATTTTCAAATACTTCTTCGGGACTCAATTAAATCTCTTGTGATAATGATTATTATTAAAAAGAACGTTTCACTGTCAGTTGGAATTCTTTAATCGACTTACGAGGAAAATTGGACCAAGTGTTTCAATCAGTTCGTCCACGCGGTTATCGACATCGATAAGAACAGGCCGATCGTACGAAAGCAATCTTCGAACCGGAGACACGTAACATCCCCGGGAAATTGGTTCTTAGCAGCGGAAATTAATCCTACGAGAGCTCGGAACTCTCTGACCAGGCGCGGAAGGGGTAGTAGCTTGCTTCAGGAACCCTTCGCTCGCTATATGTACGATATATGGGGTTGGTATCGACCCACTTCCCACTCTCATCGCGTGCTTCTCCTCCCGGTGCAAGCCGGTGCACTCTTCCCAAGTTAAGGCTGATTCACCTCGAACCCATTAGTACTCCGAGCGTCTCCAACATTTGCATCTCATAGTTCAACGGTATACCTTTCACCTCTCGAAATTCCACCGAGTCTACTAGCATCCTTTCTAACACAATTGAGGTAGACGTCTGACAAAATTCTTAAGAAACTACGCATGCACCTTCTCTTACCGAGTCGTAGATACTTATTAGCCACTATAATTTCTAAAACAAAATCAAAAAGACCATTACACTTTCGATTTGCATTTAAATCAACCTCCAAATACGTAATTAATTAGCTCTCACCTAAAAGAGAAAATAGTGAAAAATATTATAAAAACACTGAAAATCCAAGGGAGAGAACTAAATTCCAAATCTACCGAAGCTACAGCTACTTATAAGATCGCAAGCAGTGACGTTAATCGTTGATAATTCTAGTACATTAGTTTTATCAGTACAAGTTGTTCTTTATCTCGCACGGAGATTGCGCCGGGGGTAGAAAATATAGAGAGTGGGGGAAGAGATTGAAGGGTGGTGGTAAACGTTAAAGCAAGTGATAGTGGAAGGGTTGAAATGGAATAGAGTGGGGGTATTTGTCGTAGCTAGGTGGTAGACATCCCCTCTCGATGGTGCGGTTTACTTCTCTCTGTCTATCGTAAGGGTACACGGGATAGTGTTTTCTCCGTCAGTTTGGGTGTTCGACTGGTGCAAGCGGCGGCGCTCGCCGGCCGGGTGTCACTTTGGCCCGGGATGCCATGCCCGAGGCGGCCGCTAATTCCTCCGGGAAGTCTTTCCTGCAACGCGCTGGGGGCAAAGTACTCCGGTGGTTAAGACGATCTCTGCGGTCCGCGCACCAGGTGATACCCAGTGGCATAGACTCTTTCACCCTGACAGTGACAGTGTTCCATATACATATACGTAATACATATATACATATATACATCTTATCTCATACATCTCTGTAATATCTCTCTGACACTGGCTTAAGTCAGCTCTGCATACCTAGCTGGAAATATCCCGGGGACCAAATAAATTTATACAGACTTATGACGCGAGATACACTTGTAAAAGAATTGTAATAACTGAATTTATACTGGCGATAAGGGGTGATATACCAGTTTCGAATTTTACCATCACAATAGGTGCACAAAGCTCTTATCATCCCGATAGTGATTGATTGTGACCCTCACGAATATTTCTATAGTAATTTGCTTTTATTTTAAAAAAGCTCGAGAATAATATTTACAAAGAATGTTTAAATTTGTTGGTTCCCCTCTTCTTTGAAGATTCTTGGATTGAACGTTATTAGATATTTGCATGCTTTAGTTACTATATTCCATTGTATAGCTCCTTTCGACTTTAGAAGATGGTTCATATTATTTTTATAAAATATTTCATCGTATTTCACTAGGAATATGTAACACAGTAGCAATAAATGTTTATAAATACCTATGATTCTGAAAGGACAATTTTAATTGTGCACTAGTATTTTCCGAAGATTTTCCTCACTAACGAAGTTACTTGATTTAATTAATCTCGGGTGATTCTTCGGTTTACGAAACTTCGAGATCGAGGAAATTGAGTCGCATGGAAAATTTTGCGAATTCCTAGACGAAACAAGGAACAGTCAAAGTGCGTTTAGGTGACGGACATAGCACAGTTGTCATATTTCTCTCGAGCAGTAATTTCAGCTTTTCGCGGTCCAACGCGTCGAATTAACGAGCGTCTCGCGATACTATTCTCGGTGGCAGGTATTAACTCACTATAAACAAGGATCTTCCTGGTGGAGTAAACTGCAAATCTATAGAACGGAATTCTAAATCTGTCAAAGCTAAGTCGATCATCGTTGCATCTAAAAATGCTCTCGGTCTTGTCTATTTACATTTAATATCGAAATCTGACGGTGATCTTGAACCTCGCGACTTGACGTTCATCCTTGGTTGCAAAAATTGATTTTGGCATGTATACAAGACGGTTGCCTCGAATTTTCTCAAAATGGGTCAAAAACAGCTGGGAAGTTGGCAGAGGAAATTTCGAGTAGACTGGACGTCGCCACGAGCATTTGAAAATTTATATTATAACAAAAATGAATTTATTCACTTCCTATCATTATTCTCATCATCAAATAACTTTAATATTTACTTTTATATTAATACAAATAATAGTTTATTTGAACAATTATTTTTTATCTCAGTTCCAAGTACCATTGAAACGAGGATGTTAACTTAAACTATTCGGAGAAAATAGTATTTTCGTACTAGTTATTAGACAGGCTGCTCAACGTGAAGAATCATAACGCGATTAAGTTCACAATGACACAATGACCATCAATATCAAAACTTTGTTTTCACGTTCGAACAATCGGCGACCCAGTTTGGTGGAATACCGATTAATTCCGATGCGTTAGTGGTCGGCAGAACTCTCTACGTATTTCCCTCTTTCTCCCATTGCTCTCATTGTTCGCGCGAAAACTTTAATTCGATTTAAGAAGTCGCGAATTCTCCAGTCTCCAGTAATTATAGAATTAGCTTAACTTGAAAATTGATTTCTTTTTATGCGAAATATAATAGTACAACAAATATAACATTATACATAATAATATAACAAAAACATTAAGTGAATCATTCGTAGAATTTTATAATTTATTTATCTATTTATTTAACTATATTGTCTCTTATAGAATCTCTTGCATGGAAATAGCTAACATATTTAATCAAATTATTAGCAATGTTTCCTTTCGACGAGATAATAGAAAAATAATAACTATTAGTGATCGATTTGAATACTATAATAATATATCGATTATCTTATTTCACATCCCTAATTACACTTATTTGACGCCATCCAATATTAACTTCCAATACACATTATATTCCCAAGGAATAAATTACATGAGAACAATATCGAAGGGGCTATTTTGACCGCTTCGCTAGTCATATCGTTAATCGAAGAAGGTTCAAAGGTCTAGGACGGCTTTACATATTCGTACCTATACATAGAAGAAGGGTGTATTAAATCACTAGCTCTGGTTCGTTGCGATAAAACCCATCCATGGAATAAGGATAAACCTTATTGGCAGCTGAAACTCGATTTTCGTTGGTTTACCAATTTACTTGTTTATGATATTATCAGTTTATGATAATGCGAAATTGATAACGATAGAATTCGTAATACAAGATTGTATTAATATTTGTCAATAGATCGACGGTCATGGCACGGAACCGGGGCCCGAGCTCGACGAGGAGATGGAGAAGGTCTTCGCCATGGATGCTGGCGAAAAATTCGACGTAGCCCAACTCGGCTCACCCTCAGAATCGGCAGGTTCCGATCGAGATCGCGATCGAGGACCACCCCCACGATATGGCGACCGCGATTTCAACCGTGAGTTCATCAAACTTTTTATCAAAAATCTTTTATTCTTATATTTCCTATTTTACCCTTCAATAATTTTTTATGTTTTCATTGAACTATTTTGTGTAATTTTTATGTGAATATAATATTATTAAATTTGAGGAGACTCACTTTCCAGTTTTCCTCTATAATTGCACAGTGATATAATTAAATCTGAATGTTATCTTCTACTTGAATTAATTTATCTATGATTCGATTGGATACGCGATTCCGGAAGTCACGTAACGTCTGTCATAGATGCCCTTTGTACGATAATTAATACATGCCCAACTCTGACTTTCTATCTGTATCATTTATTATTAATGAAACAACGAATCAATTTAGTGACACATGTCACAAGCGGTAAATCAACGAATTTTTGTTGCAGAGCACCGAAAGAGAAGTTACCCTCACCCACATATGCCCCTGAAGAGCCTACATTCCAGATCTATGAGACGACACCTATCATCACCGTGAGTAGCATTGCAAAAATATCCCTCTATTCGCAGACTTATCGCCATCTGACACAAATTCGTACCGACTGGAGCTAATGGAATCGTAAATAGAAGATCTCAATAGAAACTTGACAGGGATAGTCTATCAAAGGCGAACGAAACTTCGATCGATAGACGTCATTATCAAGAGTAGACGCTAGAACAAATATTCTTTACATGGTCTATAGGAATTTGGCAACGTGTTGCTATCGCATCACTATTGATTCCGACGCGATTCTCTATTTTACCTTTTTATCGATTATATAATCGCTTTACGTTGGGAACAATTGTAAAACTTCTACTTACTTGTATAACGATTAAAATTGACGAAATACGAATTTCTCTTGAGAATCTCGAAATCGAATTATCTGAGAAAAAAAGATTAAGGAAAAATACTTAATGAAAAAGGATTCTGTACTGATTTCAGCGAAGGAACTCCAGAAGAAGAAGCGGGCGGTATATTAAGTAGAAAGAGCAGCACACAAGGAGAAAATGGCCAAGATTCGGAGACCGTCGACAATAGTGTGTTCTCGGGCAAGGATTCCTTGGACCGTGGAGACGAAGGTCCAGACGACCAAGATCACACAGAGAACAGCGAAAGCGAAGCACCGATATCCGAGCGAGCTGCTTCTGGTTTTAGCGATAGTCCAACCGTTGGTAGTCCACGAGTACAATTCGAGCGTATCAAAGAGGAAGAAACACCAGGTGGTGCCGAAAAACAACCAGAAGCAGCTAACGCACCCACTCAAGAGGAGGATCGCAAATCTCGCAGACATCAAAAGCACGAGCATAAGTAAGCGAACCACTTCCACTCTGTCATACGATACACTAAAAGCGTCCAATGTTAAACCTCGATTAGTTTGCTTACCGAGTATCTATGAACGCTTTGGCTCGATGATGCTTCACCTTCAATTGCCATAGACAAGGTCAGAAGGTCCAGAGACCCAGGAAATTTACTTTTTTATATATACATTTTACATTTTTACATATACATATATATATATGTATATTTTTTTATTTGGTGTATTTAAATACAGGTTTCCCATTGATAATGATCTTGGCTGACCTTGTTCGAAATGGGAATGCGACTAATTGTGCATAGAAATGTCAACTCCATTTTTAAAGCAGCATAAGTCATTCCTCGCGGTAATATTGCCAGAGACGATCAATCGTACCATCCCGAGACACGGCAAAAAGTTTCAGCGCGATTAACTCTCTCCTTGTCGTGAATCACGTTTGATGCAGTATTTAATCGAGGAAATGCAGTCATTAATTTCCTTGTCTTCGGCACAAGACTCGTTGACTCTAGTTATGAGCTATCTTCTCGGTGATAGTAGCCCAGTTTTCCGTTGGTTCTCTTTTCAGAACCATGCATACGGGTTTGTTGAATTGCTATGAACGTCCTTTCTCGTGACACCTTTGTCACTGGCAATACCAGGAAAAGTAGAATCGATTTTCGCGAAGAAAACGCTCGTCGGACTAAACGAAGTGGGTACTCGACACCATCGCGATAAATTGATGAGCCATCGAGGGTGGTCCTGGCTCTAAAGTGCCAAAGCACTGATTACGATTTCATCGCGGAACTTGTTCGATTTTAACCGTTGGTACTTTTACTCTATATTGGTCCCTTAATTAAATAATGTGACCGACCGAGGAAAAAGGAAATTTGTGACGAAGAGAGAAGAATTTTTTCATCAGTGCCAGTATTAGATAATTTCATGCAACTCTACGAACAGGGAGAATTCATTGCCATGGCCTTTAGCCAGCGGTTCGCGTCGCCTTTGTCAGCGAAACAGACAGTCTACCTACGAAACGGGCAATGACAAAGGCCGCACTGTCGTCCCGCTCCTCCGATTTAATTCGATCTTCCTCTTTCACGTGATTTCTTTACGGTTCAAGAAAAGTGACAACTCTTCGGAAAAGTCGATCGAACCATGTCTCGATATCGCGAACAATCTCCCACCCGAAACAGCACGAATATCGGCCAAATCCGACACTTCTACAAGTACGGTTTGCTCTGTGATTACATAAATCCTGAGATCATTGAATATTAAACAAATCTTACAGCCCTATGCCGATGATTATGAAAGTAACTTAAGCCAATAAACAATTGATAATAAATCGATCACTTTTTGTTTTTTCTTCTTCCTTTTTTTTAATTTCAACCGCTTTCGTAATTACCGGCAGAATTTGGCTGGTTCAGTACATCTTGATCTTGACTTCAAGAAGAGCATTAACTTTCACTGCACTGTATATATGACTTGTCACATGACTTTTCCTCTAACACTGTGTGAAAAATTTGAAGAGTGCGTCATGCGCATCCGACCAGCTTCCCGATCCCCGGTATTCCATTCGAGCTGTCTGATCTCGCTCGAAACCGGCGCGACTATGTCACTGCCAGGTTCACGTACCAAATCGTCGTAATTCTGGCATCCACTTGCATACCACCTGTGTGCAAAGACAACGGTCTTCGTCTATATTATCACGAATCTAATTATTTCCTCACGGTTCGAATTCAACTTTACTGAAACCAATATATTAATACAATCTAAATTATTTTTTCCACTTGCTACAACTTCTGTAACTCTCCCTCATACTGCTTCAATCACATTTCTAACAAAAGAAATTGTACATTTTTCTCGGCATTTATGTATTTATTTATTTATCCAATAATGTGTATCCAAATTATTGAGAATCATATTGACACGATTGTTGGAATAATTAATAACTAGAAGACATAGATGTGAGAAACTGGAAAACATCTCATTGCAGAAGGCATCATCACAAGTCCCGAAAGTACTCGCTACAAGAGGACCCACAATGGAGAAAGCGTTCGGGAGCTGGTCTTCCGGATGGCGCGGGCCTGTTGACGAGAAGGGTGAGCGTGCAACCGGAAGAAGCGAGCACTCTCCAGGAACTGGACATCGACGATCTCGAGTCTCACAGAAGCGACGATCCACGTGGAATGCGACGACACAAAGCAGTACACCCAACCATCCAAATCGGCCGAAGAAAAGAGGGTGGCATACCACACGATACCGTCAAGAAAATGTATGATCACTCGCCACACGAGGTCTTTGTCCAACTGGATGAACTTCATGGATTAGGAGAGGAGAGAGAGTGGCGAGAGACTGCTAGGTGGATCAAGTACGAAGAGGATGTTGAGGAAGGTGCTGATCGATGGGGCAGGCCCCACGTCGCTTCCTTGAGTTTCCACTCTCTTCTAAACCTTCGTCGATGCTTGGAAACTGGGGTTGTCTTGCTGGATCTAGAGGAGAAGGATTTGCCAGGCTTAGCTTATAGGGTTGTCGAACAAATGGTCGTTGAAGAACTGATCTTACCGGAGGACCGACCAGTCGTCATGAGAGCATTGCTACTTCGACACAGACACGTGAATGATCACGATCGTGGTTTTCGTTTTGGCGGCAAACGTAATTACTCCAGCTACACTAGCCTCCAGGTAAATGTTAGTTTGTCGATGGTATGGGTCTTTGGTGAAATATTTGTGTCACTTGTCCAATGGGGTGGCTCTAGACCACAATAATACAGCACTCGGTCTTACTTTGATAGTTAAGGTCGTTATGGTTTCTATGTAACACTGATGATCCCTTTAGACAAAGATATATTGATATTTTTTAACATAAATTGAGAAAGGTATTAATCATCGATCAAATAGATACCACGACGACCAAAACACATTGGAAGAATATTACTGTCGAATATTTAGTGGAGATAACTCTCCCTGTTAAGTGCTTCGCGAGTGTCCACGTTGAGATATCAGTGTTGACTATGCTTTCGTAACGCTAAAAAATCGGCATACACGTTTTAAGAGACATTGAATAAATCTAGATGCGCTTGATACCGTGACTAACGATGCTTGATAGCGACTCGTTTCTATTAACACGGCTCAATTATTGTCTCTCACCAATTATTGTCAAAATAAACAGCAGAAGAAAAGAAAATTAGAATCCTTCGCGAAATGGGAGAATGAATATCAGAAGCGCATAGAGAGTATACTATAGGAGAGGGCCTGACTCACGGTATCGTAATGTTATTTCCACAGTCCATCTGGCTGGAGGAAGAAGATGCTGCGCGGGAACCCGCTGCGAACCATGTAACCAAACATGTAAATCTCTCGTTTCCCGAATCAAGTGCAGCTCTTTTTCAATTTTACCGCTAGTTTGAAACTCCAACCCCCTTCAACCTTTGAATGACCGTTCTCTATCATACGTCATACGACATCACAGTTGCTAAATAATCTCCATTCTTATCTTATATCCCTTTTTCTTTCTTTTTTTTACTTCTGCCCCGATTGATCTTCCTTCTCTTGGCATGAAATATTTCACTGAGAAATCTGTGTGCGCTTTCCCATTTTTTTTTCACAAAGCATTCCTCTCCTTTCTCCTCTTCTCGAAGTGACAATGTCATCCCTCGAACGATTCGCCGACATCATTGACATACGCATCGTTTTACAGGCACTGATTCAGATCGTAGAAGGATTTAGAGGCGAATCTTGTTAAAGAGTGAAGCACGCAAAATCGTTAGAGGTGATAGTTTTTCATTTAGCAGGTAGAAATATATATACGTGTATAGTGTTCATAGTTTCATCAGAATTCATAGGTCATCGGTAATAATCATAGTCATGGATACTAAAGAAAGAATTCAGTTCGCAATTGCCTTGTAGTTTGCAGAGATATGTTCCGATCTGCTTCGGCTTCACGACTGGCTGTTCGATTGCGAAATTTCATTTCTTGATGCACTCTTCGTCTATGACGACTGATATTGCAGCTTTAGAATCTTTTCATTAAAAATAATTTCTCTAAAACTCGGGAAAGCTTTTTATGGCATTGTGATTGACGATGTACAACATTTATGCTTGCTGCTTGCTCGCAAGTCATTGATAAAGCTTCGAGAGTTCATTTCGCGAATGAATCAGGATCTCTTATATATTTTTACCAGGAATTCTAAGATCCAGCTGAATTTCTGTACTGCAATTTGGTCGGATAGACCGTCCCCGAGTGTCTATCCATATTTCCTTCGATGCATCGTATCTCGGCATACTAGCCCTCTATAACTTAATTATCTCATAAACTTATAATCAATTTAATATGATGCGAAACTTCAGGAATGCATCAATGACTAATTTACAATTTTAATGAATTCTTCAAAAGAAAATAGATTCTTAAAGAAATTTTGTAATTTTGAAACCACGATACATACATACCATCCCCTGGCATTGCTTTTCATTGCTACTCGTTTCTTTAAAAAATGGAATAGAGTATTTAAAATCGTAGATATGTGAGCATGTGATTTCAAAATTACACAATGTTATAAAGGGTTAGCGTGTACATAGACAGAAATCGTAGTTAAACTTGATATTCTAATCTAT
Organism: Trypoxylon attenuatum; assembly: GCA_963989405.1. Classification (NCBI taxonomy): domain Eukaryota; kingdom Metazoa; phylum Arthropoda; class Insecta; order Hymenoptera; family Crabronidae; genus Trypoxylon; species Trypoxylon attenuatum. The sequence continues at coordinate 2,838,286 of OZ022489.1, read as the reverse complement.
AATCCTGCCTTTCTCAGAATTTGAACGACACCAAGCCGAAGATCGTGTCCTCCAATCAAGCGCTCGATAATAATCATACAGTCGTGGATATGAAAGAAGAACTGACGTTCACAAGCAGCAACGAGGACCTAAAGAAAACCCACAACGACTATATCCTGAAAAGAATTCCAGCTGGTGCCGAAGCTACGGTCGCACTGGTTGGTGCGGTCGATTTTCTCGATCAACCGACAATAGCTTTCGTCCGTTTAGCAGAAGGAGTTTTCATACCTGCAATCACGGAAGTGACGATACCCGTGAGATTTCTCTTCATTCTCATTGGCCCAAGAAATGCAGACCTCGACTATCACGAAGTCGGTAGATCGATTGCCACATTGATGGCCAATACTCCTTTCCACAAAGTCGCGTATAAAGCTACCGAGAGACGTGAACTTCTTTCGGCTATCAACGAGTTCCTTGACGACTCGATTGTTTTGCCACCCGGAGACTGGGAACGACAAGCTCTTTTACCATTCAACGAACTCAAGGCAAAAAGTGAAGCAATTAGGAAAAGAAAGGAAAAGGCCCTTGAAGAAAAGACTAAGCCGGTTCAGAGTGAGGCAGCGGTGAAAAAAGGTAATTTTTCAAATTTTCAATTACTTATAAACGATCTATGTAATCAGTGGATAATGAAAAAGTAACGTTATTGTTATAACGTTGAATTTATTTAGCTCTTCTTGCTGGCGAGGAAGAGAAAAAATATCCGGAGGACTTAGACCCACTTCGCAGGACGAAACGTCCCTTCGGCGGTCTCATCAATGATATCAAAAGACGATATCCTTACTACTTGTCAGACTTCACCGATGGTCTGAGCTCATCCTGCTTAGCAGCAGCGATCTTCATGTACTTTGCCGCTCTCTGCGCAGCCATCACCTTTGGCGGCCTGATGAGCGACAAGACGCACAACGTGATAGGCATATCCGAGACCCTGATCTCTGGCTCGTGGACCGGGGTAATAATGGCCCTCTTTTCCACGCAGCCGCTCGTCATTATCGGCACAACCGGACCTCTTCTACTTTTCGACGAGAGTCTTTACAACTTCTGCCTAGCAAATGAGCTGGAATTCTTAACAGTTCGAGTCTACGTTGGCGCGTGGATGGGAATTATAGCATTGGCTATCGCTTGCGTGGAAGGTTCAGTTTTGGTCCGACTGTTCACACGCTTCACCGAAGAGATCTTTACCGGCTTGATCTCCCTTCTCTATATCGTCGAGACTTTCATCAAGTTATACAACTATTTCGATAAAAATCCAATTCTCGACGAATACAGTTTCGTTCCGGAAACTAATGGAACTGTATTTTATGGTCCACTAAACTTGACGGAGATAATAGTCTCCGCGCCAAATGGTAGCGAGATCGTAATTCCATTGGACGAACCTCGAACTCTGATACCGTCCCAAAATATGGCTGGATTGCTGATAAATCAGCCGAATACCGCGCTTATGTGTACTATACTCTGCCTCGGTACATTCCTCGGTGCTTACTACCTGCGAATCTTCCGTAACAGTCACTACCTCGGTCGAAGTGCGAGAAGAGCCTTCGGAGACTTTGGAGTTCCCATTAGCATCATTGTCTTTGTCTTGGTCGACTATCTCGCTAGGGTCAGAACGGAGAAACTCTTGGTGCCGGAAGGACTTTCGCCTACAATACCCGATAGAGATTGGTTCGTCTCACCCGTAGGAGTGGAGAAACCCATTCCTCTGTGGATGGCGCTTGCCTGTGTTGTGCCGGCTCTACTCGTTTACATCCTCATCTTCATGGAGACTCAAATTTCCGAGTAAGACCTCTCGTTAATTACTCTTTTAAATATGCTAAGCACAGAAAGAATTAAAATAAAACCAGGCAACTATAAGAATCGCATTATCGGTTTCAGACTAATAATCGACAAGAAGGAACGCAAGCTGCGCAAAGGAAATGGCTACCACATGGACATCGTCGTGGTGTGCTTGATGAACGTAGGATGCGGTTTAATGGGTGCACCATGGTGTAGCGCGGCCTCCGTGAGGTCGTTAACACACGTATCAGCGGTAACTGTAATGTCGCGTACTCACGCGCCAGGTGACAAACCCCACATTGTCGAGGTAAAGGAACAAAGGGTTAGCGCCCTTTTAGTCGCGATCCTAATCGGTGTGAGCGTGCTGATGGCTCCGCTACTTCGCCGCGTACCTATGTCCGTCCTTCTCGGGGTCTTCCTCTACATGGGTATCTCCTCGACGAATGGAGTGCAACTCTTTGATCGCTTCAAGCTCTTCTTCATGCCGGTCAAGCATCATGGCACCGCGAATTATGTGCGACGCGTGCAAACTTACAAGATGCACATCTTCACCCTGATCCAAATCTTATGTCTGGCGGTACTTTGGATCGTAAAGAGTACCAGAGCGGCATTGGCGCTACCGTTCTTCCTTATCCTTATGATACCATTGCGTTCACAGCTCAGTAGGTTCTTCACCGCGTCTGAGCTCAGGGCTCTTGACAGTAAAGGGTCAGAGAACGAAGATGAGCCGGACTTCTACGAAGAAGCTCCGTTACCTGGTTAGACTGTGCCTTATTCGACTTCTCTCCGACACAACCGAGTCTATTTTATTTTAATCGATCCCATCTGTTCTACTTATTCTCTATCTCCTTGTCCTTATCCTTTTATCCTACTTCTTCTTGTTCTTTTTCTCTCGTCTACTGCCGCCTCTCCTTCGGATTCTCCTCTTTCCATCCCAACGTGGCTCGTACTTCTCGCAATAAGCTCGAGTTCTCGACTCGAGCATTCCTAGGATCGGTGTGTCCGTTGCATCAGGGTGTCTCGAAGTATGTAATTGTGCGCGGATGGATGATCTTCAGTAACAGAGTCTATTTTCGTGAAGAGATGCGCATCCTTCGAGTATCGATAAGGTCGATGATTATTAAGAAAGAGAGAGTAACAGAGTATAGCCGACCCGAATTCGCAAAACCCGGCGAATACTATTTTGTACTATATAGGCCCTGTAAATAATCAGTCCATTGATAATGCTCGCGTATCCGTAATCTGGGATTACGACTGATCTCACTTATCTTCGAGTCAGACGGAATAAAAAGGTGCCTCCGAGTGCCTCAGTGGAATATAGCGAACGACGCATTTTCCGTAGCGGCATCTGATTAGGATAGTGCCAAAAGGAAATTGATTAAAGACACGAAAATAAAGATGGAAATGGAAGTGGAACATATGCGACGATTTTTCAGAAAAAAAAAATTATATTGATTCGCGATTTATTCGGGACCTGTAAAAATTTCAGCATCTTTTAACTACTTCTCGACTTATGCCACGCTCAATCGATCAAACTATCACTAGTTTCAATTGCCTGGCACTAACATACGACACATCACTGCTGATTTTAATTAATCCACTTCGGGGGACACACGGATATCCGTTTTCTGCCAGTGCACTGTCTTCTTTTTTCTATCTACTTTACATACTTCGTTCGAATACGCCCACTTTGGTGCATTAAAACGTAATTACGATACATATAATATACATATGAAAGATACAAAGCTCATCAGAAAATAGTATTCTCCTCTTAAACTATGAATCGAGCACGTATATTTTTCTCAACTATTTTTCGAAAAAAAGTTCTATCAGATATTATACATACGACTCCATATAGCGCGTAGAGTACAGAATTTTTCTAAGTACACACCGCACGAGAGCGATAATAATTCGAGAATCAATCGTAAGAGTAGAGAACGTTGATGCTCCAAGCGATATACAGAATATCAATATTTAGAAGTGTACCTGATCTAACTCAGTTGCGAAAAACAGCTTACAAAAAAAGATATACATAATTGCGATATTGATATTGGCTGTTGAACATGCGATATCTTTCTCAATAGTGAGCCTCTCAAATTATTTACTCAATAATGGAGGAATATCAAAAACAAAAATTAACACATATATTTCTTCCGAAATGACAAATATCATATTGTTGCACCTTTCGATTTCACTGTGTTTCGCTGCCACTGATCAGTATCTGCAAATGTAATGTTCGACGAAGAAAGTGATTTTCCTCGTGAGAATGTTAAATAAAGAACTAAGTAAGTAATAATGCATAACCGCGGCTGTAAGATTTGTACGCTGTGAAAGAGGAGGCCAAGCGAGCGGCGATAGGCACGAAGAGTTCTATATACATATATATATATATATATATTTTAAAAAAAGGAAGCTATAACGAAAGAGATTACTCTATTTTGATCCGTTAAAAAATATTTTACTAATTCGCAACGCAGAATATTTTAAACGAGCAGTTGGGTCGTAATCTCGCTATTTCTGTAAAAGAACGTATTTCCGCGTATCGCATACTACTACTACTACTATTATTATTAGTACTGCTACTACTACTATACTACTACTGCTACTACTATTACTTATAAAACCAGCATACACGAGAAGACAAAAAAATTGCAGACAAAAAAAGACAGTGACGTACACCGACACAGATCACATGTACTTTACACGCGCACACACGGATACTAGAAACACTGAGAGCTAATGTAATAATGTGATAGAGAATCAGAGCTGCTCGAAATAAAGAATACCTACAGTACTTATACTACGAGCATGTACTATCTGTAGGAAATTTCTAACAAAGAATTTCCTTAGGTACATTATAGAGATAGGAGGTTGACACACGTTATTATGTACACGCCACTGATATTACCCGTATTCAGAAATTATCGAAGTAATATCTTACATTGTTACGCGATAATAAAGCAATTGTAAATAATTTTAGTTTATCGTGCAGTATTAAAAAAAATAATAATGATTAGTGAGGAAGACGAGAGTTCTACTAGATAATTAAAGTCTTAATTTAGAGAGCAGTGAAATAAAACTTATTTTATTTTGCTCTGATATCCTTGTTGTTCAATTATGCGTATTGCGTTTACCTTGAACAGAATATTTACCAGTGTTTACGCCTATAAACCTTCATCGATGTTTACCAATTTCGATCACAAGACTAAATGGATCGGCCAATGACTTGTCTTGCTAAGTATTCGAAAATATTGCTACCAGAAGAGGTAGAGGAAGAAGTTACTTCAAATATGTAATATACCGTACGCGTGTCAATCGGTTTATCTGCCAGAAAAATGGCTTCTCCGCGAAAAATAACTACCGCGTTAAAAGTACTATCACCTCGGCCTCTACAAAATAGTTCTCAAAAAAGGTACCACAAGTTAAACGATTTATAACGGGCCATTTTCATATAAATAGAAACGAATAAGTGTACACAACGCTTCGCGTACTTCCAGGCAATATCTATGTCCCGTGTCACCCGTTAGAAATTCGTACAATGAGAACAGATTAACAGTTTTCAATGTCGACACGCCTAACAGAATGAAGATATTGGAAAAGGGCCTCAGTCCCTCGAAAAAATGCCATTGCGTACTTGGAACCGGCGGGTTCGGTACAGTGTACAAAGCTTGTTACAAAGGTATGCAGTACAATCTTCACAGAGTTCCAGTGGAGTTACACATTATTTATTTAGCGAGTAAATTATTTTGCCAGGAGATCAGGTCGCAGCAAAGGTAATACCCACAGGAAAACACAGCGAGTCGGCAATCAACTCCGAAAAGCATGCTACCTTCCTGAGACACTCGAATATCGTGAGAGTTCTAACGGTAGAACAAGGCAAATCTCTCTCACTGGTAACAATGGAATTGTGTAGCGCGACTCTCCAGAATCGTTTGGACGAAACTCCTCTCAAGAAAGGGGAACGAGTTCGCGTGTTGAGAGACGTCGTATGCGCTCTAAACTTTTGCCACGATGCTGGAATCGTGCACGCTGATGTCAAGCCAAAAAATATTCTCATGACCGAGGATGGTCGAGCAAAGCTCACGGATTTTGGTAGCTCGGTATTAATTGGCGATCCGCATAACACTGCTCCGTGTTATGTATGCTATCTTCGATATAATATGCTATACGTTATACTCCAAAGCAGTTTTATATTAAAAAGCACAAATGTTTTTGTCAGGGTACGCCAGGATACGTGGCACCGGAGGTATTAAAGGGAGATATACCTACTCCCGCAGCAGACATGTATTCCGTAGGAATAGTCGCTTGGCAAATGTTATCCAGAACTTTGCCATTCGCCGGTTTACACGCGCACACAATAATATACCTCACGGGCAAAGAGCAACGTCCGACGGATGAGGAACTCAACGATGATTTTGATGGAAGATATAAAGAACTTTATAGAAAATTATGGTCCCAGAATTCAACGCTGAGACCTACAGCTACCGAAACAATTAACATTGTTGATACACTGATCAGCCAGTAAGTTTTATTCTTTTCCTGTCCTTGGAAATCGAAGGACATTGTCCTTTCCAATTTTGGATGTTACGTTAAATAAATGTATACACCTTTATAGTACAAAATATAATGGGAAGGATCCAACCTTACGTATCCGGCATCTCGCCACCAGGCACAAGCTGCAACAAATTCATAATAAGCATATATATATCGAATGCAATATATATATAAGAAATATTTTAAGTGAATAGAATTAGGTGAATGAATATTACTGACCATTGTAATATTACTTCCGTTAAGTAGAATAATATCCAGTTTGGTAACCCTCCTTCCTTCCGGCGTCGCTTCGCTCTCGGTTACGTCTTCCAATAACATATTTACGAAGTCATCGAAGCCTAATAAGGTTCCAACGATCTCCTTGTCATTCTTCATGATAATGTGTATCCGCGAACCGATACACTTGTCGACCAACTCTATAAATAAACATCGGATAAGCGAAAAGTGAATTTAGAGGTTAGAAAGAATCCCGCCACTTGGAAAAATCTTACCGAGAGGCAACAAAGTCGACGGATTCGTATTAACGGAGCACGTCATTGCGTAGATACAAATGCGAAACGTGAAAAACTCGAAAACGAAAAAGCAAAAAGCTGGAATGGAATTGATAAGAATGAGTTGTTACTGTGGCCGCTACGCCAATCACCTCTACTTTTCAAACAATCTGCCATTTGCGCGCAGCCGACACTGGAGAGAGAGCAGGTTACTCTGAATTCGATTGACGCGCTATCTGTTTGCATCCCACGTGCGACCAATCCCGTCGACGCTTTACCGTGGCTTTATACTTGGGGGAAGAACATGGGGAAATTGCATTGAAGCTGTTCCAAACAGTGTGCGGGCACACACCGCTACTTTCGCCAGTTGGCCAGTTCTCGGTGGCAATATTTGGCGAGTGCATCGTTCGCGTAGTTCGCATTGCTCTCGGATAAGTAAAAAAGAGCGCGAGTGACCGAGGGTCCAGAGTGTCGAAGTGTAGTGCGGTGGCGCGGTTAGTGCTTCTCGATAATCGGTCTCGCTGAAGGTCGAGAATCCGCGGTAATCGGAGACCTCGAGTGCGGCAAACTCAAAACCTACGATCTTTAAAAAACTTTCGGCTTCCATTCCTCAGAGTTTTTGCTACAGTGTTCTTATTGCCTTTTCTCTCTCGGTCTCTAGCGGATTATTCTGCCTGCCTAGATTCGATCGAGACAACTTTCTACTAAGATTACTAGGTTTTTAATATTTGCTAAAGGACAACGTTCAACGCCGAGTCTCAGTATCGGTATATATTTCGTAATCCGAAGTGTTCATAGTGTTTAAAGTTGGCCTCGTTAAAGGAATTCAACGTTTCTTCGAATTGGGAAATTAAGACCGAATATTCCTTGAAGAATATAGAATTCGAAAATTTGTGGTAGTAACAGCTGCAGTTCAGGTAGCCTTCGCAGCGAGTGGGAGGATAGCCTTGGTCAATGTCAGCAGGGCATACCGGGTATACGCTGCGGACAGGGACTATACCTGGTAGGAGCGCGCAGTAGCACAGGTATATGTATATCCTTCTCCGCATGCTCGTTTCGCTCGTTTGCCCGTTTACCCGGTTGCCCCTTCCTGCGGGCTACGTGCGCCAGCGCGAGCAGAGAGCCACCACAGGACTAAGCAGCGGCTTCCTCGGTTCCCGTTAGGGCAAAACGGCCAGAACAGACAGAACCAGACGGACCGTGCACGCAAGAGGCTTCTTCTTCGCCCCTTGAATCAAGAGATTGCGAGAGAGAGAGAGAGAGAGAGAGAGAGAGAGAGTAGTGTTCCTCCGGGGGAAAGGAAGGATCCGCGATTAGTATCGCGCGCTTAGTATCCGCGCTGGTGGTGGTCGATGCACGGTTCCGGCCGTGAGAGTTAGTAGCCGAACCGAGTGAGCAGGAGGATTCGCACGCACCGCGCATGGTCCGTTCGCGCGCTCGCCGCCCTGTCCTTTCTAATTGTTTTAATTGCCGCGAGACCACCGCCGAATCGTTCCGCGAGTCGTTTCCGCTTATCTACCTTTGCATCTCGCCACTCGTGGACGAAGATGGCCGACCTGACACTCCGATAAACCGGCGGCGAGCTTGATTACATTGAATCGACTCTCCTCGACTAGCAGATCGCGAGTGCACGACGCGCGAGCAAGAGCTCTACTTGTGATACCATCGACCTCAGTGATCGTCGTCGCGAGAGAACTGTTGGACTCGATTCTACTCGACTGAAAAGAGGAACCAAAGTCTATAGTGGTGCATCGAGGATCTTAATTGTACCCTGCTCACCGGTTCACGCATCACTGTATTCATCGAGAGCCCGTTACTTCACTCGCTCCTCGCGCATTTTCGCGAGGAAATACCAAGAGTTTGGAAGTTAACTTTTATATAAAACAAGAAGCAAAGGATTCCAGGGTTACGAGAACGAGGAAGACACTCTGTGGAACCAAAAGAGAAGAAGTGATAGATTTTTTTTTAAATCTATCTAACGCAAGAGAAAAAAAGGCTCTCGAGATCCTGAAGACCCGCAGAATCCAGTGTCTAACGGTACGTTCGCCGAAGAAGATCGACGGTTAAAAAGAGAAGGAGAAGATGAGAATAGTCGAGTAAGTTCCGCTGAAATCAGAGCGAGGAAGTCGATGAAAGGTGGTGAGAGGGTCGGCCGGATGGGAGTAGTGCCGGTCGGACAGAGCCTCAATTCCACCTCGAATTCTCTCGCCGGCTCCAGGAAGGAGAGGGTTCGCGTGGAAAAATTGCGATGGCGATGGCAACTGCCAACGGGAGATACGCCACTACCGAGATGAGGCATTCGAGAAGCGAAGATCTCCTTGGAGTTATCTCTGGATCGCGCTCCGCGAGTCCGACAGGACCACTCGCTAGTACAGCCTCCGAGGACGATCTAATAGCAGCGAGTGCCCTTCGCGATACCCAGCCGAAACCTTGTTCTGCTTTGCTGTCGCCAAGGGTGGTTGGAACACCCGGCGTCCTGGCGGATCGCATCGACCCGGAGGACTCCATACGGGACATCGTCACCGAAAATGACCTCTATAGGTTCGTCCTTTTTATTTAATATTTCATTATAAATACATCTTTCACTTTATCATATTTCCGAAGTTATTGCAAATTATTCGTATTTACGGAAAATATAATAGGTTTAATGAATAAGCACTAAAAATACTCAATATTAACATTGACGAGAGAAAAACTCATTAATAATACGAATCGTGACATAATTTCTTCTCATAACACTTCTGTTTTGCAAAGCTGATCATACATGCCATTTGTACTCTACTCAATTAACATATCTACGCGGCGTGTCACATTTTCACACCTCTTCACATTAGAGACCCACTAGCCACATTTTCCTTGTACTGCCACAAATGATTCTGACGTCAGACCGCGCGGGAGATAAAAGAATCGCCTCTTGCATAATACAGAGAGTATCGTTGTACGTGGTTAAGTGGAGGACACTAACGGTACCAGTTTTTCACAATGGGCCGCGTTAGGGTCGGGCGGCGATCGGAGTAAGTAAAGTAAAGTGTACATACTGTATATTCCAAAAGAAGGCTTGTTGTTTGCGATGGAATGACTTCATCGATCGCTATCGGGTTTGGTCGGCTCTCCCGCGGCTGCGTTTGTTGACCCGAGCGGTACTCAAACTGTTCGAACGTACTTCCGACGACAGTCTTCCAACAGCGCATACCGGAGAGGGCCAATCTTGTTCTTGATCATCGATACGTATCCAAGTGGTACAACGTATGAGCGACAATGTTCTTAGTCAGTTAATATACATGTAGTAACTATGTAAACCGCTCTCGAAACCGTGATGTTAAAATTGAGTTCAAAGTCGCCTCGATAAACCAAGACCCTCGCGATAACAGGATTGACTCAAATCTCACGATTTCACCAGAGATCACAATGTTTTTCGTTGCCGATATAATTTGCCAAATTCCAGCTTGAGGTAGATAACGGAAAAAAGGAGAGTAAAGATAAATGTGGAATCTTGTTCTTCTTTGATTGTCGAATGGATTAAAAAAGAATGGTAAAAAGCTTTAGAAGTAGAAGCTGAAAAATGGCAAATAAGACGGTATTAATATTCAAGCTTGCTTGCAACGCTACTTTGGTATACTAGTACACTCAGTTTCGCGGGTATCCGTGGACAGAGAACGTGGACATTTGCTGGTGACCTTTAACTCTTAACCCAGTTGAGCTTGCAAACATGTTACTAAGCATGTATGTACTTAGATACATAGTTACTTTTCATAAAAAGTCTGAAATTTGAATCTAGCCTTTTACTAACAAATTTAGCTCAATGACTAATAAAAATCGCGCGTTATTCGTTCCACTATATATTTATCCATCTAATGAAACAATATTAAGAAAGACCCTTAGTACAATTTCAAAGTTGGTTCCTCGTTAATGAGGGGTCGGTGGTCCTTATTTTGGAAAGAGCTGGACTTTCCAAGAAAGCTAGTAAATTTGTACAACGGGGCACAATTTACTCGACCCAGCTTAAGAATTCTATTGTGTATCACCTTCGCGAGCGATTCTCGAAGAGTAGTAGAGAGTTTCCTGTAATAAGGGTTTATGAGCGTGCAATAAAACGGTCAGACTGCGTCCGTAAACGGATCTCTCTTTACGACAGACTGGGCCCGAAATCGTGGTGCTGGATATTCACTGGCTCCGAAGTGGCTCGTACATACACAGCATATAAATTATGTATATATAGGATACTTTGATCGGTATATGAGCAATGGGTTTGCGTTTTGCAGTTAGTATCCTTGAACCAACCACTAAATACCGCTGTATGTCCGCCTACACGCTCGTTAAAAAAAAAAAAATGGATATCTACCGATGCTTCATTTTGAGGTGTTACTGCATATTATCAACTCATTCGTACCTCGTAGTCATGCAGACACTGCGATGCCACCACCCTACTCTCTCGGCTTGAATCGATCAAACATACGCTGCTGATGCTAGAACCAGTTTTCTTTGAGTACACGAGATGACAAATGGGGTTGCGCTTGACGCACCAATCGATTAGAGAACCGAATGCGTGTGTAAACCTAGTCATGATTTTTGTTTGAATTTACATATGCAAGATTTATCGGGAAATTTGCAGGATATACATAGTGTCGAGTATATACGATTTTTGCTTTACTGTTAATTGCATACTAACGATGCGCATAGATTTGCATAATTTCTTCTAGAATTTAGTATACAGGGATTTGAATCTTGAATTTTCAATTCATTACATAAGTTCGCATCGAAATAAATATCAAAAACATGTTGTTCCATTTCGAAAATATATTATTATTCAACGTGAGTTACTATAGGGCATTCTCGAGAGGTTGATTTTTCCAGCGAATTCTCTTTCCAGAACTCAGGTTTCTTAGAGATTAGGGACAAGACGATGGCAGGTAAACAAGACTAGAGTTTGTGACACGAATGCGCAGTGGCACCTTCGCAAACGATAATGGACATAATCCGACGAAATCCTGGCTCGGCTTCTACCTTCGAATTGGCAATTGAACCATTCTTCGATGCGTGACCATCGGCTTATAACCACGGAACTCTCCATCCGCCTATCTTTCGATCTATTGTCGACTCGAAAAGCAGGCTAAAGATAGAGATACATTTGAATAGGTTCTTCTTCCACGTAGTGTGACCCACCCTGCTGCTGCTGACCACCGACCTTCTCGCTCGACCCCTTCCTTCTACCTCTGTTCCCGGCCAAAATACACTCATGCTCAAAAATTACCTCCTTTGCAGCCAATCATTCTGATTGCAAGCCCAAAACTTTTGGCCAAATGCCATAAGCATTTGATGCTACAATCGGCAAAATAACATTTATAAAACATACTTAACTTAATTGGGAATTTTTAATAATAATTGAACAAATTTATATCGAAGCAGTAGTAATCAGAAAGCTAATAAGAAAAAGCACGTCGTAAATACAAAGCAAAGTAGAACAATGCCAGTAGCATTTAGAATCGCAGAACTACGTGAATTGGGAAGCAACTATAGTTTTTTCAACGGCGCAGAATTATAGTGTTGGCTACGAAAGAGGTAACGGGTCACTCGTGCTTCTATTGTGTTTCGTGGACTTGGCTCTCGATATCTTTCTCATTGTAAGCAGTCTGCTCTCGATTGTGAAAAGCATGGAGAAGCTCGATATACGTATAAGATTTCAGGATAAGAATCATATTATGTTGAACCCAGTGATAGTTTAACCAGAATTATAGGACATAGATATTTACTACATACGTTAGAAATTAAAGGAACATTGACAATGAGAGTAGGTGCTTCGCGGTCACTTTCCAATTCCTTATCCTACAACTTACAAATATCAGGTTACAGTGGAAAGGGTACTGTGTATCAGAGATAGACATTAATTTCTCTAATGGTTTCGCGAAACCTATAGATTACGGTGACTGGGTCACCAAAGGATCACTAACGTTTCCACGAGGCATTAAATGCTACTTTAAATTCATCGAAGTGTTTGGTGAAAGCCCAGAATCGTGATTGGGACTCATAATGAGGCGAAACAATGTGTGTTGATGAATCATAGGGTGTAGAAATTGTCGAGACTGCGGAATAATTGTTAAGTAGAGAAGTTATGTAAAGAAGATGCAGGCTATGGAAGAAGAAACTTCACGAGGAGACACGGTCCATAGAAAGTTTGCGGGATGAGAACGCTCGAATTACGAAAGTAAACTCAATCAACGACCAGCAGTAATTTTTTGGCGAGCATTGCGAAATCCTCGCGCAATTTCTTCGACGTTGCTAGAATTGTTGGAATACGAGCCAAGTTTCGAAATACAGGAACTAGGAATTTAAAGAATAGATCTTTCAAATCTGCAGAAAGTCGAATATTTTATAGAAAAAGAAACTTTAGATTTGTCTAATTAACATAGAATACATGATTTATTAATTCTACAATAACAACTCATTTAAAAAGCAGCTTAAAAATTCACAAACGTTACGCAATCGAATATGTTAAAATATTTGTTAAAAAAACCCTTATTTCTCATTTGCATAAATAGTCATAATACAATTACAATAACCATCTATGCAGATGAAACGAACTTTACATAAAGAAACATTGAGATTTTATGAAAGATGGAGATTAATATTGCTCTTTCCAGACTCTTGACCGACAATAGTGCAAACACAGCCGTCAATCTCGCACGAGTAAACTTTTTCTAGCTCGAAAGCCGAAATGGGTAAAGTTTGCCGCACTTGTGTTTCTTTGATTGCTGTGAGCTCCACAGTGTCTGTCCTCGACAAAAGCATTAAAAGCAATCGTTCTGAATGGTGCGCGTGAAAGGAGCATCCACGTTGACCCTCGAAACTCGCATTTTGAGGGGTACCCTTTCAGTAATTGTGACTCTCGGGAAAATAGGGGACAATAAGCTTAAACAGAAGCCATCCAGCAAATTGGCAGTCAAAAGCACAAAAGCTGTGGCTCACGAATATTTCAGAACGAAAGTTACATCTTCTGTATCATCTTTTTCCATAACATTAGTTTAACAATATTCAAGTTAATGTCAATTTCTGTAGAAAACTTAAACCAATAATAATAATTCCCACGAGAAACTTGGTTCACAATCTTGTGCAAGAAATATGTAAAAATAGTACTGAATATCGGGTCAGTTTATAGAATACTTAAGAAATTTAATCCTTTCACAGGGTAATAAATTCATGAAAAACACTTTACCAGTATGTAATCATTAGCTTATCTAAATTTTTGCTTTTATAATGAGAAAAGAAATAATAATATAATTCATCTACTTGGCACAATATAAATTTTAATAATCGCGTTGCGTACTGTAGAGTTTGAACCGTGGAATGCACGTTCCACATTGCACGCTTCACAGTAAAATCTCGTTTCTATCTTAACTTTCTTCCCGTCAATTTTACTGGTTTCAAAGGTTTGTCCAGAAGAAAGATATATGTATATCGTGAATAGAGAGAGATTCATGATTGTTTCGAATACAAAAGAATCGACAAAGAAATAATTTCATTTGACAAGATAAAGGTGAGACATTCGATGAATATTCTCATGTTGCATCATTTTTTCTTATACTTACCGTAGATCATTGCGGTCAAAATTTCACGCAGGAATATCTTCACTCGAACAAAAGAAAGAACGAATCAGTTAGTTCAACACGACTTATATTAGAGAATTCGAGACCTTTTCCCTTAGTGAGTAAAAGTGGACAGAAGAAATCCTCTCGCGGGACTGACTGACGCGTATTCCAGGAGTCAAGCCACAAGTGCACTCTTCCACACTGTGGCTACGTATTGCATTACTATCGATTGCATATCGCATTACGAGAAACGTTGGGAGCCGCGTTTCCTGCGGTAAATACTACTCTCAAAGAAAAACGCGAATGAGTTAGAATAGGAAGGATAACTCGAGAAATTGGTAAAGAAATTTCTTCTTCTTCTTTACCGACATTCTTCCTCAATACATCATGTCTCTTTTTAAGTTGAAGAAACTCAGCGAAATCGCAGACTATGACTGTCTGGATATTCTCGAGTTATTCGCGGCATACCGAAATTCTCGACATGCCACTGACTCCTCTTACCACGAGCACTTACGAGAATGAGTTTCCAGGACACATCCGAAGCACTAGAATCTATCTACAAAAGAAATTTGATATTTTTGCGTAATTGAAAATGATTCGCTATTGACTCTAAACTCTGATATATTTCTTAACGAAAATTCAATGTTTCTATAAAATCCGAGTAAATTCGAAATTACATCTTTTAGCTGTTAGATATCGTTTCTCATCTTCTTGCTATTAGATATTGACGGTAGTCACCGTGGCTACTAGAAATTTGTTCTTCTCCGTTCCTTGGCAAGTGGCATTGATTACTGTCGACTTCGGTAATCAAGATCTACGGATCCGCAGAAGTAGATACTTGAGAAGGGATGAGCGTACTGTGGCCAGCGGAACGTGAACTGTTGGTGTCCTAGGATTCGGATGATCAGCGATCGGTGCTCGCTTTGCTATCGATTACTCTCGCGTTGTCCTTGGACGAGGGCTAAGATTGCATGTGGATCGAGAAGCGATTCACTGTAACTTTGAGCAAAGCTTCAGTTCTCGGGAGAAGAGACAAGCTGAAGCAACTGCTCGCGTTTGCTCTTAAAAAGCGATTTATCCTCATCTCCCAGTGATCGATAATAATAATTCAATATAATTGTAATTGGCGTAGAATAGTTTGGAATAATTGAAAAAGGTGAAAAATAATTGTGAGAATAGTGAAGACTTGGTCGATCGAAGAAAGACGGAAAGTTCGTGGTTCTGCGATTTCGACGTTGGCATTGCGTTAGGATCGGGATCCCGGGCGGCGTGAAAGCGAAAGTCTCGAAGGAGAGAACGTCGAAGCGCGAGGCGGCTGTAAAGAAACATGTGAGTAAGTTGGCGAGTGGCGAGAGAAAGAGGGAAAGAGGAAGTTTTCGTGCTGCCACTGCCCTATCCGATCGAGGGAGGCAGAGAAATCGATGTGCGATGTACGGTCCGACCGCGGAAGGAGACTTCTTTCTCTTAACTCTCTTCTCTTCTCGTTATACGGGATGAATCGACTTGTCGAATTCTCAGAAATTAATCCACTATTAATCCGTTAACTACTATTTTTTATTCTACGTCTCTTTATTCTAAGACATCGTAAAATAGTATAAATAAATTCAATTGGTTGACTAACAAGTAAAAAATTACACTTTTGTTACAGGTTCGTGTTGTTCAAGCGCCACTACGACAAGTACGTAGCCCTGGCCGCCAAATACGAGGAGGCAAAAGGTGTCGCATACTATTTGGAGGAGCGCTATCATGAAGTCAAGGTACGTCGAACAGGTTTCTTTACCACTGAAAGTACCCTTTTCCATATCTCGGGCGACATCGGTTTAGAGAAACGCGAAACTTATGGAACATAAATCTGCAACACTATATCTGCCTATACTATACATATAATAAATCTAGCAACTATCGCGAATCCTTTATTAGCTCTAGGGTCAAGTAGGAAAATCGTTGCGATATACATGCAATGTATATACTATCTCGCGAACGGTGAAACCCGCCGAAGCCAAAGAAGAGAGTCGCGGCAGGTCGTTGGCTGTGACTCGCGAAGCTCTATCCCATCGCAGACTGTCGCGGAAAATACGCGGGTGTCACTACTCCCGCACCTGAAATAATATAACAGAACGAGAAACCGTAAAGTAGAGTCGCGTTTTTTCACTGTGAAGCTCCCTTTTTGTTCCTGAAATACAAAAAGTCAATTTCATTAGCAATATATCACCAATTATAAATTACAATTCATAGAATACCATGTATCTATCGTAAATAATTATTTCCTCGTTGATTATTATACCAAAGAAAAAGAGTGCATGAAAGTTTTTCAATTATTGAGATAGAGCATGACCTAAAAAGCAGAACTCACATACAAACTTCTCTTCAAAAATGTGAAAGAAGCACATGATATAGATCGGCGTGTCCTAATATTCATCCACGCATTTGCTAGCCTGCGCTTTAGTGCGTTCCGCTCTTTGAATAAAAGGGTAAATAAGACCATCCAACATTAACAGCTGAAGTAACGCATGGATACTACTCTGTCAGAATGAAATATCAGTCGGAAGAATAAAGATAAGAGTTGCAGAAAGGTTGGAAAGTATCTTTTTGGGAAGAAGAAACAAGAGGGAGGAAATGCGTATGGTGTGAACATGCGCACTCACGCATCTACGTAATGCAATTCATTCCCGAGACGATTGCAAAAGAGATATGGTCCTTCCGCGATCTCGTTAGTGTCGCTGATGGTATCTGCTTATACATGTATATCCGAAGCAGCACTGCATCCAAAGTGAAATCAAGTCTCACCCGAGTCTCGCTCGTTGTAACTTTATCCACAAAAATCTGACTGCCACGACTGAGCGAAAGAGAGGGAAAAAGGAACTCTCTTTCCTCTGACGATTGAAAAAAAAAGAAAAAAAAATCTATTGACAGGATGCCGCTCCCATTGTCGAAGCAGGGAGAAACTTTTGCGCTTCACCGGAAACCGGTAGTCTCTAATTCGTTGTCGATATCCGATAAAAAACTGTGTCCGGTTTACTACGTATGACACGGTGTGACATTCGCCCCAATGCGAGAGCAAGAGTCCCTTATCCAATTTTGTAATGTTCTGCAACACGAACTTGTGATACATACATATATCTACATAGCAATGTGTATAAGTATGTATGTACTTTGCCACGTTTACTACCTCAGGGTTGAGCCGTGACACTCGGTACTTGTACGCGTTGACCACAAGCAAATCCCTAATGATGTCAGACTAATAGCATTTCTGGATACGTGCATGTACTTTATATTGTTTTAATGCAATGGAACAATCGTGTAATGGTGCATCGTGCAAGACGAGATGGATTTGATACTAAAATGGGTCAGCATAACTCGACTACAAATTGGAAATGTTTAATTCATTTAATTTATTGTTTAAATGGGAATGTATTATCGATTAAGATTAAATGAAGTCGTTGGTAGAATGTTAAATTGGTTGTATTCGGTAAGAGACGGGTTAGGTAGAAAAGTAAGAACGTGTTAAACATCGGTGGTTTCCGCGTTGATTTCACTTAGATCGCGGTGAGCGCGGTATTTCCACGCGACATTCGTATTTCGAGATATCGCGAAAATGAAGCGAGGAAGTAGAGGTGGTTCGCAGACGGATCGATGGGGAATTTGCGGCCTCGGATATAGGTCTTCGCAGTAGGGTAAAGAAACGGAGGGAGCCAGATGGGAGTGGCGAGGAGCGCCAGAGAAAAATGGTTTGCGGGCGAGAGAGGGAGAGGGAAGATAGCAACAAAGGAAATGAGTAGAAATATCGAGATCCAGCGAGTAACGGCACAGAATTCGCAGAGCCGCCCAGAACTATCGAAATTTGTTTTTGCTCCATCCGTAGAATTCACTAATTTCATGGAAATAAGTTGTATGTTAACGAAACATTTCATCAATTATTCCTGCACATTTGCATATTTCATGAAATAAAAACTTCTAATAAAAGAAGATTCGGAAATAAGAAATTTTCAATTCGTATGATTGTCGATTTTCTCGCATTGTGATAGTTCTAGTGTTAAATAGGAGCAGAAAAAGGGCGGCAGCAAGTAATTAACACCTACGTTCAATACCGCGAACCGAAATGACAATGAAGTCCGCACAACACCCTTGAATGAGCCAGTTTCCCTCGCAGTTCGCGAATGAAAGGGTCTCAAAAGCTGATGAAAAGAAGCACAGAGACAAAGTGGGTTTCACGATATTATTTCCATCGAGGCTCGGCCGCACAATTTGCCAGAAAAGAACGCGAAAGAATCGCAGCAAAATGCGAGAAACCGCATTAAACGCCTCAAATTAAAGCCGCAATTACGGAACCGTGAGAGTTTCGACTCCTACAGATCCGGCGGTAGTACATAATTCGTTTAGACTGACTAACTGGCCCTGAGAGTCTTCTTGGAAAGAAAAGTAAGCTGAGCGAATAGAGGAGTTAACGCGTTCCGCGAGCAACGTCGCACTACGAAATATCAGTCTGGTTCCGTCAAGTGGTGCGTAAGTAAGTAAGTACTTACTTACTTAGACTTCTCCATCGACTGCGGAGATTAAATCGAGCGCCTCTCTGGCGACGGTAGTTCCGAAGAACTTACCAGGGAACAATAGGGGGAAGAAAAGGTTCAAGGAAGCCTTTTTCTAAGGGAGCTCGACGAAGATGGATTTGCTAGGCTCTCGTGGTAGCGATTTACGTGGCTCTACAATGGTTTGGGTCCCCTTGGCCTTCCAAGATCCGCTCTCGCCCACTTGTACGTCTGCCCACCTTGCTTATTCTAACTACATAAAACCTATACTCCGTCTAGAATAACGTATAGTGAATTTTTCGTTTTTACCACTCTAAAATTATATTTTTAATACTCGAAATGAGCTAAAGGGTCGAATATAAAAGCTCTACATCCTTTCTTCACGAAGTTAAGCTTTAGAGGCTTGGCGAATCTGAGATAGAAGAGAAAAAGGAGAAGGCGAATCAACGTAGCGCATTTCCTTTACTCCACTTTTCCTCTTGCGGTTTCGCGTCTTCTCTTTCGCCCCATTTCACTGCTACTCTTGTTCTTTCTTCTGCTTTTCTCCGGCATCTGGAGTGACTCGTAGTGGGCAGCGCTCGAGTTTCGAGTAACGAAACCACAGGAGGGGATGGAGTTAACCATGTTCGAGGACGGGAAGAATCTCGTTTTCGTTATTGACGTTCTTAAAGCTTCGGTGATCACCCCCCTGTGATAAGGAAGTGCCTGAGGAAATTATGCCGCAGTCCACGGGCACGGCCCGTTCATCAACCTTCCGCGAGTCGAACGACTACTGGCTCATACCCACCTAGTTGACCTACAATGCTTGACGCGCTACTACTCGTAATTAACCCTTTCACAGTGTGGCCCGAGTGAGACTCGGGTGAGACACATTGCGGTTGGACAGTCCATGCGACACGAAACTTTTTATTTCTTGTCTCGAGGCTAATATACAGCCTCTATTCTTACTGCACTTCACACAAGTGGTAACGAAAACCTTTAAATTCACCGAGTTCTGTAAATCTTAAATTAGAACAAAATTCAATATTATTTTATTTCTTTGTACATTATGCTATATTTTTTGCAAAATTGATCTCGAGCGAAGGGATTAAAATAGTGGATGGCGCTTCTCTTGTTTATATGTATCGTGTATGTATACATTCCGCACGGCGCATTGCAGTGATCTCCAACGCACGTGTCCTTCACTTTTCCAGTAAGCTTTTCTCCTATTCGCTGCACGAGGCAACCACTGCCAAGAAAGAGAGACGGGCGAATCTTTGCGCTCTATTTCTCCCGAATGATCGATCAATTGGACCTAATTCTCGAGAGATTCTCTTATTAGAAAAAAGGAACATTCGAACCGTTACTCCTTTGAACTAATGTACTAGTAGTTTCAGCGTAGTGATTCGCGACGGTGAGCGTTATGCAAATACCGATCGCTTTGGTCCGTAGAGAAAAGAGGAAACGGTAAAGGATAACTCGCGATCCTCGGTGCTGTGGCCGTGAAATTAGATGCAGTGCCACGAGGCTGAAACCGTTCTCTTAGTATACTTCTCTTTCTCCCTCTAATTGGGTTCATTATCTCAATTAGTACAGATTTTTATGCGAAGTGCCCTCAGGTTGCCGTTTGGTGGCTCCTGGAACATAGAATCTTCTATGTTATTATAGTTCATACGATTCCCGTAACCGACTTTAATCCCGATCTCGAAAAACTAACAAAGAAGTCTAGAGCGTTTAACTTCAAATTACTTGTTAACACAATTTAGTACTTAATCTAGATGGAGATTCAGACTGATTAGTCTAAATTACATACAACTTTTTTTTCTTATCCTTTCGATGATTTTAATGTTAGTACATAATTCGAGATAAATCAGTAAATTGAAGTATCTCTAAAACAGAGTAACTTATAAAGAAATTTTATTTTACATCTTAAAATAATCTTCTTTTTTTTGTTCAATTGTTTTGAATATCTGTCGATCGTTGAACGATCTGTATCTTTATGTACCTTGGCAGAGATAGCAAGACGAAATATGGCCATAAACCTTTCATATTGTGATCAAGAATTGTAGGAGTGCCATTGTCAGAGAGATACCATTCACAAGTTGTACATACTGATATTTGAGTAGGATCGCTAGAATGCGAGACCGAGAGAAACAGGTCGTCGATCCAACCGATACGATAGATATGACTGGCGCTTTCGAAAGAACGAAACCAGTGTGGGAAAGTCGTGGCAATTTATTAACCCAACGATTGCACTTTAAAGGCATCCCGCTACAATCCGCCCTCACTGATGCACCCTGCTGCGATATCTACTGATGAGATGTCTTATGTGAATAAGACTGACTCGCAATGTAATTACGGCTGTTCCAATTTGTAATGAAAAGGAAAAGTTAATGAACTAATTAGGTTTTCTGTAGCATACACAACGAAGCATTTCGTTGGTGCCTAGATTTAGACAGCAAACTTAGAGATTAATAACCGACGAAGTTTCACGCATGAATCTTTTTTAGAAACTCATTGTATGAACCTTTGTCATTGGAATTACAAATTAATTTTTAGAGTCAGTAAACTTAACAATAATTAATTCGCAAACTCTCAACTAATGGATTCACTTTTTAAGAATACATGTCTTTCGCATTAGCTTTTAATCAAATTAAAAAGAGAGCATATTGTTTCCTTGGATCAGTTATCTTTTATCGAGAACCGCCCATTCTGTCGACCTCGCTTTTAGTGCTGACGTGTAATTTTAATTTCAGGTTCACTTCCGCGATACCGTCACACCTATATCGAATCGTGTGATCACCTTGTGTTTATTTCTTGATTGGAGACCAGTCGACCGATACAGACTTTTATCGCTATTTAATTCAAATAAAATAATCAAAGAAATCCAAGTTATTATTTTACGAAATGTATTATACTCAGAAAATATTTATGTTTCTACTCTTTTCTAATAATTACTATTATATTTAATCTTGTTTTTATTAACTTTTGTGATCACTTTTGTTTTTCCAGGCGGAGAGAGACAAGTTGGAAGAGACAAGACAACTTTTGGAGAAGAGACTGGAAGGTTGCGAAGCGGAACTTCGAGGCAAAGAAGATGAATTGTTCCTCCAGCTGGAGCGAAGTCTTCGGCTGGAAGAGGAAGTCGAACGAGCGAAGAACGAACGAGACAGTTGCATAGCTGCACGAGATCGTCTGGATCGACAACGGGAAGCGGCTCTTCGACGTCTTCAGATGCAGCTCGCTCAGAACGAGGTTACTAGACAGACTCTCGAACGAACTCGACAGGATGTCGTCAGGCAGGCGACCGTCATTCGCGCCGAACGTGATGCTCTCGAGAGAGAGGTAACTCGAACTACAGACAATAATGTTGACAAAAATTCACCGTTCGTAAAAAATTTTCGGACAAAAAGAAATCCATGTCAAAAAGATCAGATTTGTTTTTGCACAAATGAACATTTTTTTCTTGCTATGATTTCTTCATTATTAGTATTGATTAATTATGTATATAACTTACAAGTTACAAAATCTTTCAATTGCTAGAACGAAGTGTTAAAAGAGAAGCTACGTATCGAACACGATGAACTAGGGGAGGAACGTCGTAGAAGAGAAGAGGGTGTCGCAGCTTTAACTCGAGAAACTATAACATTGAGGCATGCCGCGAGACATCTCCGTGCAGCGACCCTTCACGCCACATCTTGCCGCCGTCGTCGACGATGCTCCGTCTGTTTATATGCAAGACGCACCTTTGCGGAGATTGACGATTACCGAGACGAGTGAGTCAACCATATGAATGCCACTACAAGATGATTAGTCATTTCATTGCCACACTGTCCACTTGAATAGTTTCTTCCAACACCCTAGATTCCCAGAATAGAGGCACGCAAACAATACAATCTTGCGTAGAATACAAATTGTGCTCAATAGTAATATATATTTGGATAGTTAAGAAAAATTGATCTTGACATTACTATTCAATTTTTCAACTAGTAAACAGTACTTATCCACTACTCCCAACGTTCAATTTGCTCTGACATTGTCTAGCGGTACTTATAGTCATAGCATGTTTTGCCCTGACAGTCGTACACGTTTGCATTATACCGCTTAACTTACCCACAGTTGAATACTTCCCGTGTGCAACATAGTGCTTCCTGTCGTTTTTTTTTCCTCTTTTTTTCTGGACTCGTTTCATTATATCTGTACTTTGCCCCGTAGTATCATGGAAGGTTCAACATCTGCGAATTACATACATACAATCTCTGTTTCAGTGGGAATCTCTTCAAGTGCCTTCAAGCGCCTCTACAAGACCTGCGTACCTGGCTGCGACCAAGTGCAGCTTCGACAGCATCGACATCCCGGGAACAGCGAAACAGTGGCTTACCCTTAGCCGATCGCGAGATAAGCTTCATCGATGATTCGAGTGTCGAGAGTAGTGCCGCTGGGAGCAATAGCACTAACAGTAGCAGTAGCAGCAGCAGTAGCAGCAGTACGAGTAGTAGCAACAGTGCTTCCGATGACGAGGCTTATCCTACTACCCCAGTAGCGGAAATGTCTCTCTCGTCAGCTAACTCCGGTGTACCGGCTGCAGCTAGAGCTTTCTCTTCGGATTCAGGGTAAGGTGGAACAGGTCCAGTTCACGTATCGAAACAAGTGGATATCGTATAAAAAGAGGCCCAGGTTAAACAACACGATCCCCCATACCATATTTATAGGAGTTACAGAATTTTATTAATAACGTGTTTTACTTGGATTTCAGGTTTTCTTCCGAGATCGGTGACCGTAGATCTCGATGCTACGAGAATGGCGGTAGTAGTACCAGTAGCAGCAGTGGCAAAAGCAGAAAAATCAGCGAGTCGCTAAGTTGCAGTGAACCAGACGAACAAGCATCGAGTGGTGGATTTACTCGTTCCAGGTGGACGTCGTCATTCCGAAAATTACTCGGTCGTAAACCGAAAACTAAGCCGACATCCGAGCGTCCTTCGTAAACGATCCAAGACTGAAAGGCTCGTCGTTAGATATGAGCTTATTATACTCTTATACTACATAGTATACCCCCCGTAGTTTAAAACCATCGTGATGCGGGGTCACTATGTCCACAATGGTTTTTTTCACGTTTCAAATTCTTCGCTGACTAAAAAAAAGAAAAAACCTAACGAGTCTTACCGTAGGTTAGATAACATTCCAAAAGGAATTGTTTCGGACAGTGAGTTCCATACTGCCAGTCTATTGATATTACAGAACGCGAGTAAATAATTAGGAGTATCTTGAGTGTTAGAAAAAAAGAAGAAAAAAAAAATACGCGATGTTTTTACACGCGATTCGTATCGTATTCTACGAAATTTATCATGTATATCGATGACACGTTGCTACGAAATCTTTTATTCGTAGATTATTCTCCCTCTTGTCCTCCCCCTCTCTTGTCCCCTTCACGTTAATAATTCAGATTGGCCGACTTCGAAATATCAGGAAAGAAGATTCGTGCCGCAATCTAGGAATTGAACTTGAAACTATAACTAATTACATTACGAATGATCGATCGAATTACTCTCGACGTCGTAGATATATTTGAAATGTCTGTTGATTAGTCAAATTTGATTAAAGTATAAAGTAAAAGTCGAATTTTTAATGTCAGTGGCGATAGTTCGTCGTCGATCTGTTTTTCAATTGGAAAACAATATAAGGATGGCGTTATTGTTTAAATCGCCTCTTGAGTTGTTAATCCTTCTACTTGTTCTTGTTACGGTGACTGTTATTTAATTAGCCAAAGAGTATCGTAATCTGTGTATATACGAAACTTTGAACATAACAGATCGATCGTTATACTTAAATATTATCCTCTCGATTTATAGTTATTAAAATTTCAGCTGTTTTTTTTTCTTCCTTATTATTCGAATTTCGAAAATTATTCCTTTCGCGGGATAGTTTATCTTTGACTGTGAATTCGATTTTCGATTATGGAGTACGCTCTATTATGATGTCGTGATCTGTATTTGACACGAAACGTGTTTGTCCCGTAAGGCGTGTACATGCCTACTAGAAATTTGATGGATTTGTAGAACCAATTCCCGATATAAACCCGATGTGTATGTATGAACTGTAATCCGTAAGGAGATAAGAATGCATTTAACTATTTGACTCGTATTTAAACATTTCGTCCAATTATGTAACAGGATAGCAATTTGACATGAATTTGTCAAATGTCGCGTCGATCATACACGTACCTCCCCTCCCCCCATGGTATCGAGATTTCTACTACGTTCCAGCTGTACCTACAATCTTCCCGTTTGCATCGATTGTTTTAGTTACTACATAGATGTCTGCAACTTTCCATTGGTTCCTTAATAAATTATATTTATAAAACGATCTGCTTTTCGATTTATACGACCATCGTAGTATTAACATGAAAATATGATTAAACACTGAAGATAATTAGTGATTAACGGTAGGGAACATAAACTATTTACCGTGGATAAAACAATTGAATCAAATGTGCAGTCTTATCAATTGGTATATCATCGATTTTGATCCTCATTTCTTGTTCCGGTTGGTGATGTAATTACTGTATACCTGTTGATTCACTTTACTTCTGTTAAATGACACGATAATTTATATATATAGTTATAGACAACTCTTGAGTTACTCATTCAACGTTTTTAGATTCGGAAGAATGAATTGAACAAATGAAAACTCTGTTGTCTGTATGGTTGGTGATAATATTTTCTGTCTGTCATACGAAGAAGTATACAAGATTTTCAAAGCGAAAAAATAGTAGATATTCCTATATTATCTTCTCTGTTAAGTTCTCACTTCCAGAAAATCTGAATTTCTTTCTGTAGGAAATATCTGATTTCTGTTTTTTTGGAATTTCACAGGAAATAATCTGAATTTTTGGAAAGAGTGTTCAAGTTCAACATCTACTTCCAGTTTTATAAGATGATGATAAAATGATTGATACTGGTTTTCGTTTGTTTCTCGAATTCGCCAATTCCATTTATCGATTCATTTATCAATTATCGAATGTTTATCTCATGCTTACAGGGACTTGCAGATAAGACACTAATAACGATACTCGTTATCATACTATAGAAAGCTAAATACGAGAAAAGCACTTTTGATATGATATATATTCAAGTTTTCTGAGAAAATTTTTTGGCAGTTTTCGAAATGGATCAGACTGTAGATAACGAGTTTGCTAAGTCCAATTTTACATTATTATCGGATCGTTGATACTTGGAAGATAATTGATACGCCGTGCCATAGGTTACAATTTCCTGTAATTATCGCGTGTAGTGTCTATTTGTAATATAAATAGAGAAACGTTTTAGCACAAATAATACAAATAGAATCATTCCTCTCAATGAGATTAATCTGTAAAAGCTCCTGATTCCTCATTATACCGAACAGCTTCCTCATCTATTACGTTTTTGCACATTTTCCTTATTTCCATAATTTTTTACTAATAAGTTTTGCTACCATGTGCTGTTAAACGCAATCAACAGTAGAAGGACACGATCTTGAGTTAGTCAACTCGTCAGCAGTTCTTTGACTGTTCGGCAATGCTTCGAGGAATTCTCCCACTTGGCGACGAGGGATCTCCCCACTAGCGATTATGCGCCGTGTATCTGCGTTCAGTCCGCGTTGAAATTTGAGGCGTAAGGCAGAAGAAATATCGTGGTAGCAAAGTTACGCAGCTCAGTCAGGCCACCACAGTAAAGAAGAACAGCCGTTTTGTGTAAACTGTTATCATCGTTCATCGTTTTGCGGTGAATCGCTAAAAAGCATCGAGTGAAATCGTGATCTCTTTTTCCTGCCTTTCGTGCGATCTTCCCTTCGCAACAGGTATGCAGATCTATAAATAGCACTTTCTGCGTTGGCTCCATCGGTGCAATTCGTTGTGCGCCGCACAACGGATTACAGAGATTCGAATTTAAACTTGAACTCCAAAACTGAACTTAAAATATCAGAAAAGAATTTTAGAAATCTTTTCGAATTCCTTAGTCCTTGTTTCGTTTTATGTACTTACACACGTGATCTCGTTATTTTAATCTTACGACACTCCCCTCATTGCCATGAAATATCAAAGTAAACGAGGGTCTAGTGCTTGAGAAAGCCAGACATGGCCTTTTGAAAGAGTTTGATTCAACGGCAATTGCCAGAAGCCCACGTTTATGTTCGAAAGCGAATGTTTGCTCGTGAACAGAATTAGATCTTCGTTGCAGAAAAGTGACGTGTATTCGTGGTATTGAAAAATACCTGTTAGCTTGTTAACCCTCTCGTGTCATTAAACCGGCCGGTGAATCATTGTCTGGTATCTGACGTACAAATCCTTATACAATACGTCACAAGAGTTTCTCTTCTCTCTTCGCTTATTGCAAGTCGCGTTCATTAAGCGTTACTCCGCCACGTCAGTAGATTATCGCGACAATGCAACAATGATGCAACAATATACGCATAGAATTTGATATTATGCAAATTAACACGTAGACCTACTGTGGCAAGTTGAAATTGAACTTATATTAGAAATTGAAGCAAGTACTATGCGGTACCACTCGGTGCATAGTAGCGTGTTTATCATCCTACTGATGTTATTCTTCCGACAAAAACACGGGTTAACATACTTCCGGTAAGAATCGCATACCTTGCATAATTGCTGTGAAAGTAGAATCAAACGCGAACTGACCATTTTCGTTATATTCTAGCATAATGAAAATGTTTGCTTTCGGCAAAAGGCGATAAGTTTTATTGAACATTTTACTCGATCAAATATAGAGATTATCTAATCTGCCTGGAAATGATACCTAGGCTGCTGTAGAACACGATGACACGAATTCGAATCATTAGTTCCTTATCGGATACGCAATTTAAAGGATAATTCTTTTCCTCCTATAAATCGCTTCATTTGGTCTGAATGTATAACGAATACGACATCGTGAAGAGCGTGATTGCATACATAACAAATTCCAAATGACTCATTATAATTCAGATCATAATTGTATGTAGTTCAATGAGTGGCGTGGCCATGTAGTCGATATTACAGCCAGATTTTGTTCAACGCGTAAAACAGAGTCGTAAAACTCACAGTTCTAGCTTATCGAAATGCGCTGTACTCCCAGTATTTGAACGTACACACATGCATTGTAGATCTCGTTCGTATATCTTGCTACGTACTCTTTGCAATTTTTTCATTGCTCAATAACGTAATCATCGATAAACCTGATATACAGTCAAACGTGACTATCCCTCGACAAAAAATCCATTTGACAAATATCCCTTGGGTATCGCGATATTAACACTATTTATAGTATGTGTGAAACTATGTTATATAAAACTATAGCAAATTCATACAATTATATAATTCACTTGTTAGATTTCTATTATATCGATGTGTCATATATATATTTGTTTACATGTATACAATAGACTTGTACCAAGTGAATTGAAAATTGTAAGAGCCGACTTCTGTCAACCACACGTGATAAATCATTTCGCAATCACACACTATGCTAATCGGTATGCGAAACAGACAACGTCGCTGCATTGTGTTTAGTAATACCTATTGAATGTCTAAATCGAATACACACTGTACTATAATAGGATCGCTTTGCATTCCTCCATTATCTCAAGCCTAATGAGTTATAGCGTTATAATCGAGCAATCGAAACACTCGCATACCTTATGAGCAGCTGTTGAAATATAAACAAATATTGTATATTATAGAGAGAAATTTGAAATTTGAAATTCGTTGGATTTCTTAGAACTGAGAACTAATTTATTATTTCTGTCGATTGGAATTGATGAGCACGTGCAACGAATGGTAGTCGATCATTATTATCGAAGAAACCATCAATTTGCTATCTCACTTTGACGTCATGCCCACAAATACTTGCTTCAGTTGCATCTATGCATCTCGCGGTAACATTATCCCTAAAGTGTCCTCGCATCCCAACGAGCCATAAGAGTCGCAAATTTTTTTTACTTCTTAGTTCTGATTATGCAACATAGTCGCTATAATAAAACCTATATAAAATCAACTTTATTTCTCTCAATTTTCGGAAACTCGAGGTCGCATCCCAATGCATATCTCAGTTTATCTGGCGTTAAAAGTTCAATAAACAGTATTATCAGAATTGTAAATGAAGAGAAATTAGGACCTGGATACGGTAGTCAAATCTCTCGAAGATTCTTATAATTTTGTAGCGAGGAATTTTCTCAATTCTAACTCATTTCCAAGTAAAAACTACATGAATGTTTATCTCAGGATCTATTACCTCTTACGTATGAGACAACCAATTATATTTTTCCATGACTAAATTTGTATCGACGTAGGATTTTAATTGAATTTAAATTGACAGAAGCACGATATAACATTGAATATCTGCATTTAACGATAACTTACGTAAGGAATAATAGAAAAAGTAGAAGATATCGAAAATCTACAAATTTGTTCCAAGGATCGATCCACGTCGATTGTAACTGCACACTACAGACTCTTTTAATAACTACGATAACAGAGATATCTTATCGCGAGTCGGACTGCTGACGATAAGAGTCCTCTTGAAACATTCGTATTAAAAATTCGTTTCTCGGAAGTGGCCTTAAACACTGGTAAAAAACTTGCTAACACCTATAGAAATCCACCATGATAATCTCGTATATTAGGATGAGTACACGAGCACCAACTAACATATATACGTACTCAAAAAAATGTTCGTCTTACGTCATTCGCGAAATTAAACTGTGTCGACGACGCAACCTGTCTCCTAGGTTCTTTCAGGGTCAAGAAGAACCAGTCGCTTTGACTGTAGACTATATTGAAAAGGTCAGAATAAGCTTCGATCGTGCAGGATAAATTAGGTGTTAATTAAATCGACAAAAGTCAAAATTAATTCTATATCTACTATTTTAGTTGTATTCACTGTCCATTGGTAATTCCAAGAAATATTTTCGATGCCGTCTGGACGTACATCACAATAAAAAAGAGTGATGAAGAATAGTATGTAAATATTGTACTCTATTGTAGCTCAAAAAATATAGACTATTCCTCATAATCGACTGCATCCGTAAATTCCGCGAAGTAGCTAAATAATTACTGATTCACGTCGAACGATTAATATCTATGAGTGTCGTGCGAGCTTTACGCTTTATTTAGTCGGAATAAAAAATTTCAACGCAGAAAGTTAATAGTGGTACAATACCACAATCGATCAAACGGATTGCCGGTAGCAGGCAATTAGACTTGCGATAGAAAGAACAGGCATACGGGAGGTAAACTGACTGATAAGCATGCGAAGTTAGTCATGTTAACGGAAGAAAAAAAATTGAAGTAACACAGGAGAATGTTGAATTCGAGAGTGGATGTCGCAAACAACGTTGTCATCATTGGAAAGTAAATTTCATTAGCATTGTGTAACTTGGAGTATCCGAGAGAAATTTCTTGAAAATGAAGAAGAAACGAAGAGCAGTGGAAAATTTCAGTGGTAGAAGCAAAAAATTCAGTGAAGTGTCTTATGTAAAAGTCATTCCAATGGTTTTTATGACATGAGCGAAGGGTTCTGTAGAACCGTGGGATTTAGAGATGTTTTAAAGTACTTTATGGTGTATATTGTGGTGTCAGTGAACTATACTTGCACTTAGCTTGCACTCCACTAATACACTCTATCCTAAGTGACACTTCTGCGGCTTAGTCTACGACCTACAATTCGAAAGTTACATGAAATCCAAGTGACTCATATCGTATGTCTTCTCGAAAACACTTCTTCAACACAAAATCCAAAGATAAACTGGAACTTAAATTGTCGAAGATTTCTCAGAAGTGGCAAAGTTAAATACAAAAATATTGATAAGTAAATTCGGTGAATTTGATACGTTTGCGCTGTGGGTTCGCAAGACTAGAAAATGCACGAAGACTATACTAAATTTTAATATATACAGCGCACTTTTTGTCGGCGTTTTTTTCTTTATCCTTTTGCCGAAAATAAACACTCGCATTAAGAAACAGATGGGTTTCGTGCCAATATGGTACGCTTCACGGTAAAAAAATGTAACGAAACTCAGGCCAGTAATACAATAAAAAGTAAATTATTCACAGAAAACCGTATAAAAATTCTTGTTATTTTACGTTAACAGATTACTAATATACACAGCACCTCGTTGTGAAGTGGCGAAACGATCATAAGCTACAATTTTATTAAGACTGATTTATTAACAATATAAATAAAATGGATTTTTCAATTGTCTCGTTTTAGAAACCTAAAAGAAAAGTAAGATGGAAAAGCAAGGAGCACAAGGGCCACCAATTGGTTTCCAATATCCACCACCACCACCCTATCAACAAGGACCACCACCACCACCTGGACCAAGTACGTAATACCGTTTAAGTTTTAAATTCTCTATTTCAAGTGCAGTGACACAAAGTGAAAAAATCCTATGGGATAAGTAACTGGCGTAGATTGACATTGTTAATTGACTCGCGAAGCCCGTAAACTTCAAGGGTACGCGAACAACGCGATCAGAGTTAACAAGCTTCTGGTCAAAAGCATCGAACGAAACCCTTCGCTTATAAGTGGCCTTCGATGCAATTGACGAATGAATACTGTACAATTACAGGTTTTATCGTTATCTAATATATATAAAATATATATATGATTTATTTGCAGGTGTCATCGTGGTAGGTCCATCGGTATTTGGTTCAGAATCCCAGCCTATGACATGTCCACATTGTCACAGTAGTATAACGACAACCGTGGAGACAGAAGCTGGTACCAAAACTCACTTGTTCGCGCTCCTATTCTGCATGATTGGGTAATTATCCAAATGATGTAATGATATATTGTGAATATTCGAAATAATGTATTAAACCACTAATTTTCTTTTTTATTACAGACTATGGTGTTGTGTACCATGTCCATATTGTATGGATAGTTGTATGATTAAAAAGCATTACTGCCCCTCATGCAAATCGTACCTTGGTCAATGCGATAGTTAAATCATCCAACTTAGCTCTAAGAACAAATAACAACTTCAAACTAGCCATCATCATCGTGAGGACTACTTGGAATCAGTATGCAAACGAGGAATCGAAGTCTAAACTCAAAAAACGCAAAGCCTGCAAATCCAGTGAAACTTCTTGGAAATCGCAACTTTGTTAAAGAGGAAGAAAGAAAAAAAAAAGGGCACAAAAATATCGACGAAGTCGGATCCATTTCGATGAATGTTATTTAATGTTGGCATCGCACAATTTGGAGTATGGTAACTCACGAGATACAGTGCACCCTATGTATAAACTATGTATTCCTATAACTTTTTTAATGTATACCTATCGAGTACGAATGAAAGTTTTATACTGTAATTTCGTATAATTCAATTTCTTTGTGTTGAAGTGCATTTATATAGATCTTAATGAAGATCGATTATTACCCTCGGTACGTCTAAATCGTGACGACCTCGTCAATGACAGTGAAAGACTATCACTGTTGTGCTTCAGTGTAATTTTTGGAAGAATTTAATTTGTTTTACGTTCAAAGTAAATCTATTTCTTATCCAACAATTTTTTCATTATTATTAATCCCCCTATTAGTCGATTATATCGTAGTTTGTGACGAAAGCGGAAAATGGATCTTGAGGAAATGACGTCATGTATCGATTATATATACATGTACATATATGTATTGGTCTTTTGTAAGAAGGTTTATTCTCCAAGCAGGTATCTTGTAGCTTATATACATTGACCTTCCTGTGTTATTGGATTGGCAGTATGTACGGTCGAGTTACACCAATATATAGAAGAGTATATTCCGCATGGGTTAGAATATGGGGTTACCAGACCCTGAAAGTGATTGATTTTAGGCCGATTAAAAATCCTATTCGTATATCCACTTTTCAGCCCACGATGCCCAGTCAATAACTTCCTTCTTCTTCTCCTCTCCGAACCACAATTTGATCTCTTTGTTCGCCGAGTCTACCGAATCTGATCCGTGAATAATGTTGCGGCCAACTTGAATACAGAAATCACCACGAATGGTGCCAGGAGCAGAGTCCTTGGGGTTCGTTTCACCCAACATAACGCGTCCTGTCTTTACTGCATTGAGACCTTCCCAGACCTGAAGGAAAATAGTATAATATTTAACGTGATTTGAAGGTAGATATAATCAGTGAGATAAAAAATACCAAAATTCATTTCGACACCTACCATGGGGACTACCGGTCCAGAAGCCATGTACTTTACTAAACCAGGGAAGAATGGCCGGCTGGACAAATCAGCGTAATGTTCCTTCAGTAACTCTTCGCTAGGCTAGAAAAATGACATAAAATATGAGGAAATATGCCTGTGTACTACTTTCGATATATGGGACACGTCGATCGAAATTGATCGTCAATACAATATAACGTATCTAGTTCAAAAACATTTATAATTAGATCTGGCTAAATTAACATACGTAAAAAAGAAACTAAAAAAGAATTATTCCCAACGGTAAAATAAAAAAGAATTATCGCTGAACGTATCATTAATTGACGTAGAAGTAGACTGTCGCAGAAATGTCAGTTCAAGACGCAACTTTGATCTATCTAAGCAACTAATACCGGGTGATAAAGGTCACGTGGGTTACTTATCTCGCAAGCTGGCATTTACGCAAGGTGTTTCGCATCTGCTATGAGTTTTCTAAAGAATCAAGAAAGAATAGAAACGCGAGAGAAAGATTCAATAGAAAGCCGGTTCACATCCACGTGGCCGTAGAAAATCGAAGTATTCGAGTTTTCCATAAATACCAAGGCGCATTGAATATATATGTGTGCACACATGTTCACTTACCCAGAGCATCTTCATGGCCACAAGCTTGAAGCCTTTGTCCTCAAAACGCTGTATGATCTTGCCGACGAGTCCACGTTGGACACCGTCGGGCTTGATCATAATGAAAGTACGCTCCTTGTTCTCTGCCATAACGTATTTGCAAATAAACTGAAAAAATGAGAGTACGGAGCAAACGACCATGCAATGCCGGCCGCGACGAAAGAGTGAAAGACCGAGGACGACGGGCCGAACAGTCCACGAGTCCACAGCAACGTTTCTGATCCTATAGTTCGCGAAGTAGTGGGGCGTACAGCACGATATATGAACGCTGACGATTCGCGAATTGTCTTGATTTTATATCTCGTTTTGCTAATATATCCAAGTAATTTTTTGCCCTTGAAATTTTATCGCGCGAAATACATGAGTTTAAATTTAGCTACAAACTTAATTAGAAATAACACTTGTATTTCAAGAAGGATCTAAGCTAAGTTGGCAATTTAATTAATTATATTTTTATTTTACGTTTGAATTAGTTACTTTTTGTCTTAGTCTAGTGCCTCATTTATGTATGACACGAAAATGCATTAGATGACCGGTCTTTTCTGTACCAGCGTGTATGTTATTATTGTTACTTATATGTTACATGGTTGCAATTGAATACTCTGTTACCGACTGAAACAGTCCCGCAGTATTACAAGCTTCGTCAGATTGCCGTTTTGGCGCTGACATCCTGTTCCTTATTCCGATACATATCCATCCTTTATGTATATGCTTTGATAATTAAAAATTAAATCTTCGTTAATTAATTACGTTTAATAGCTCCTGTTATTGGAATCTCTTGTTTCTATCATCACGCTGAACAAAAATATACTCCATTTCAACTACTACTATGTTATCTACTATCTTTTTCGTCTGTAAATCTAGATAAAACTTTTCAATTTGACTCATACAATAGTCAGTAATACGTGAAAGAATGTAAATAAGAAAAACAGGTGTATGACATGTGACAAGATCTATCAGAAATCGTTGTTTTTAAATGATCATGACGTATTTCCCGCGCTAGTACATTGTACGAGTCTCCGAGTTGGATTGGATTCCGTGCATCGATTGGCTTTTCCTGCCGACCCCTCTTACGTGGTCGCGTTATGCCTGCAAAGTGGTGCCCGGTGGTACCAGAGGTGACGGACAGAGCCTCCCGCAAGCAGATTCCAGCCCCTCCTCGTGAACTTTACTAGAACAGTCAGAACTCCGAAGTTACGAAGCGTATCCTCGAAGAAACCAAGTTCGCGGGATTTCTCAATTCTCTGATCCGGCCAGTATACTGTGTTCCAAGCTCTAATCATGATGGCGAATGTTGAAAAATCACGCTAGTGTACGCGGACGTGCCGTGCCGCTGATCGACTGATTTGCCTGATTTGGTTCCGCAATTCAATTAAGGTAGGTATTCGAGAGAAACCTCGTGTTGAGAGAAAATTCTTACGTTACGTTGAGAGACATTTAATTGATGATCATACGGTTTTTGCAATTCAAGCTAAAACTCTGCTACCTTCTACGGTGCTGGCTTTTTATGGTGGCCCTAGTCATGCAAGCGCAACAGCAGCCGCAGCAACAGCCGCAGCAGGGTCATCAGCAGATTGCGGGTACCAGTGTCATTCTCAAGATGAACGACATTCAGCAACTCTCGACTGTTGGTACGTAGTACAATACTGCATGCACAACACATCCTCCATTACAATTTTCCCCAGTTCTCGCCGTGTCACTGCGGTCAGGTGTATTGCTTGACCCAACAATTTCTACCTCGACGAAGATTCGCGTCATTCGAGATAGATTCTCTTGAATAAATCTCTTGCTATCTTCCAAGATTGCAAATAGTAATCACATGTTTCGCGTGAGAAAAGTTTACGTCGACGCTTGATGTACGCGCTATTTTTGAAACAGCTCTTTTGCATTCACATGCCTGTAGAGATACGGCAAGTTTCGACTCTATTTCGTTGGTACATATCATTGAATTTAGTTTCTTGTACCGCTAATCGTAATGGAAACATCTTCAATGAAACTATCTTCGTATCCGCATGCTAAATGACTTAATGCAAGAATCGAACTATTAGGATCAATAGTTTCATTAGTTACTGATTCATGCTATTTCCTAAAGCGACTTTAAGCGTTTCCAATTAAGCGTAAATCGTATTACGTGATCATCTCAAGCGTGTAACGAGTACAGTTAATACTAGGAGTGGTATATAGAAAAGTATGTATTGTATATCCATTGATCTGCATGCGTAGCCATTTTGCAGTGTAACTTTCGTTGTAACTCTCGTCGTGGTAAACACACGGGTTGGTAAGGTTTAGTGAATAGCTTGGATCCTCGTGTTTTCTTCGAATTTTCTCTTGAATAGGAATATCACGGTATACAACCGTTCTTCGATGGTATAGGTATATGTATAGCTCTCGTGAGATCGCTCCCCCAGTCGAGTTTGCTCTCCCTCGGTTCCTTTTCCCCCTTCTCTTTTGGAGCTCTTTAGCCCGCCGCTTCGTCCCTCTCCCTCAATCCACAAAGCCGTCGATGGAATATTCCACTGGCTACCTATTCCATCTGCTGCCCGTACCGACATCCGAGCCCCGCTATCCCTCCGCGATCCCTCCGCTATCCCTTCGCTCCCAGGCCGTTCGTACGTCTTTGTCTCCCTCTATGCTTCCCCACTCCCTCTTCCACTTTTCTGCAACCACGTACCAACGCTTCTCTCAGACCACGTACCCAGTTACGTGCTCTTATGAAAGCTTATGCAGAGTTTTCAAGCACAAAGGAATTTTCGTTTAAATATTTTTTAATATATAATTATTCGCTTCAACGTTTCTTATTCAATTCTTATGACATGACAGTAACTGCTCGAGGAAGTACGATTGTACGAAAAGGAGACTTACACGAGTCACATGTAAAATTTACACGATATGCCTCTTAGAAAAACTTTTTTTCCATGCAAATGTATGTAAATCAACGCGACTAGATATGCTGGTTTGAACATCGATATTTTTCGTTCGATACTAGTGACATTCTACGATTCAGTAAGTTATTACAGCAAAGACGCGTAGAAAAACCTTTGTTCGTATGAAAACGAGAAAAAAAGACGGCTGCTACGCGGAAGTCCTGCGAGAAAAAGGAGAGAAGCGATACGATAGTAAACAAGTCACTCGTTATGTTGACCTTTGCTGAGAATGTAGCTTATATTAGTCATCAGCTATAAAATGAGTTCCCCGAATTGATGCCATATAACCAGAAGAAAGTAATAAAGTTATAAATGCGTAAAGAAGATAAGTTTGGAAAGAAAAGCGAGAGAAAATTTGCTTGGTGCAGGGTTTGCAAGAGTCCGTTACCGGACCTGAGGTAGCGTATCCCCTCACTCCATCTCGTCTGGTGTCCCAAGCGACGCGGCAGTCGGTTGAGTTCGCCATAGCGTTGGTCGGGGGTCGAGGCGACCAATCGTGTGGCTCATTTGCGACTTGGCGGGGATAACCTGGCCGTCCGATCCGGCGTAGTCGAACTCTCTCGGAACACCTCGGGAGGTACGGAGAAGACCTTAGGAGAACGAGAGCGGAAGAAGCCAGTAGGAACGAGATCAAGGAATTAATAAGTCTTGCAACGCGGCGTGGATCGACCAAGATACACACACACACGCACACGCATACAGACGCATCTTTCAACTTCCACAATCGTACGGGAGAAGCCGATGAAGACAAAGACGGAATCAAGTGGAAGCGCAGAATCGCAATAGTGAAAATCATTGAAATCGTCGTGAGAAAGTAGTGAGTAGTGTCGAGTAAAGCGTTCGCGAGGATTGTTCATCGCGAAAAAGGGCCCAAGAGGCAAGAAGGCCGCTCCATGATGAGCGTACGGGTTGCCGAGAAGAAGGAGAGCGGTTTGAAAAACAATAACCTCATCGGAGCCGTGCTGAACGGGACGGATGACGTTTGCAATGGAACCGTCGAGTGGCAAAATGGGCAGAATCTTCTCGTCGTCACGCAGGATACCCAGGGCAAGGAGTTAATTGCGATCGCCGACAATCAGACCATTAACGTAGCAGTCGACTCCTACTGTTCGTATCATCGTTCCCTCATATTCTCTTTCCGTGCTTTTTCTCTCTTTCTCACCATTCCCGAATACCAATAGGCTTCCTAGTTGATTCTCCTGTATTGTATTTCCTTTACCTCCCCCTTCTCTCTTTCCTACTCATCTCCAAAACTCTGTCCTGCGTTCTCTATCTCTCTCTCCTTTGTGCGTAGCCGCTATGAAACCGCTTCAATTTCTAAAATGTCCCGCCATAGCGTTCCTTTATCCGCCATGCCAGTGGCATCCAAGCATTATTTTCTCATAGCATCAACTTGTTTCTTTTTTTTTGGAGCATCGTCATTAAGACCTTCATTATCGCAATGTCATTGCTTGTCGAAATTATTTGATTATCGAACGCAAACTTGTGCAACTGACCATTTTGTTTTATTTCCGTCGATAAGAATTGACGCAATTTTTACGTTTTATCCGTAAAATGTAGAGCCGGGGAAACGCGATACTCTTACAAACGTAATCGTATCGGCAAATTTGTTTCTACGCACATGTGTTTCTTAGTACGATTGCATACGACGTCCCATTTGGGAAATATATGTTGACAAACGTAATGCAACCATCGATCAAGTATATATAGATTTCGTATGTAATACAATACATTTAGATATATATATGCGTATATATGATACACACACATACACCAATATATATATATTCATTTTAATAATCGCAGATATAGTTTCATACTCACTATCGTTGTTACGGCATTAGGAACAGAGATACATAATTCCTTTTCTCATGAAAATTTCCGCGATATTACCAAACATTGTTTTGTATAATATTTAATCTTGTATATTTATGTTGCTACAGGGTTACTGGAGTTGGCCCATCGAGAGTACCAAGCTGGAGATTACGAAAATGCAGAAAGGCATTGTATGCAGCTTTGGCGACAAGAAACCAATAACACGGGTGTTCTTTTGTTACTCTCGTCGATTCACTTCCAGTGCCGAAGGCTAGAAAAGTTAGTATCGTCAACGTTATTCGCACACGTTTTATTCGTACTCTCGATAATCTCTTATTCTCGTATTTTATATTTCGTAATATTGTCTTTCAGGTCTGCCCATTACAGCAGCTTGGCCATTAAGCAAAATCCACTGCTGGCAGAAGCCTATAGCAATTTGGGAAACGTTTTCAAGGAGCGTGGTCAGCTTCAAGAGGCACTGGAGAACTACCGGCATGCTGTTAGATTGAAACCAGATTTCATCGATGGTTATATCAACCTCGCTGCTGCTTTGGTAGCTGCTGGAGACATGGAACAAGCCGTGCAAGCTTACGTGACTGCATTACAGTACAATCCTGTGAGAAATCGAACATTTCTTTTTATACCGTCCACTTTACTATTCGTTTCCCCGATACCTCTAATTTTGGAAATTTTGATTTTTACGAAATTTATCGACTCAGTGAAAAATAATTATCTATTTCCGTTTGTTTCAGGACCTTTACTGCGTGAGGAGTGATCTCGGTAATCTTTTGAAAGCATTAGCACGACTTGACGAAGCAAAGGTAGGTTGACAAACAATTTGATATCTTTGTATGTTGTACTAACGTGTCACGCACATATCGTATGCATTGGTACCGCAGTCAAAAGTTTTAGGAACTTGGTCGTAGCCCAGTACGCCTCGTCGATTTTTCAATTTTATTTCTTGATAAAGGTACAAATGCATTTCGTACAAGGTGCACGAGCGTCTGCTAGAAGTTCCGTGGATTGGTCAGGAATATTTGCCATGTTTGCATCTTTCACGCGGGAAGCTTTTTCTCATTGTGATTGGTCTTGAAAAAATTGCGCGTGGCGTACGAATGTGTTTGCTATCAAAATAAGTGCTCACTTGGTATTGTTCTCTAGTGAATTTTGATTGCAAAGCATACGTAGATTTGGACTTTTTAACTGCCTTACTTGGTGTCATCGTAATTATTGTCTTGGAAGAATATCCTTTGATATGGATAAGAAAAGAATATATACATATATATATATATAGAGAGAGAGGGAGAGAGAGAAATGAGACATCAAGAAAGGCAAACCTTGATTTTTAGTCTGAAAAAAGCTGGGAACAGCAGGGACACCCTCTTGGCAGAGCGCGCTTTGCAGTAACACCGCGCGACACGCACATGAGACAACCTGGCGTCTCTGTCACGGTGTTACCGCAAATTATCTTATACGATGCCTGATCCTGCCAAGGCGCTACAATTTTTTCCACTTTTTTCCGAAAGGATAGAATATTAACATGTGTATGTAGAATGGAGCACAGTACGAGGGGATCTGCAGCGCGCGACTATTCTATACTGAGCTTTTTTACCTTATTTGATCTAGCTTATTCACAATGTGTATTTACTTTAGGTAAATCAACATTCTCTCTGACTTTGGGAACCATCGTCACACTAATTCGTGTGATGTCATTGGCGCGAGATCACTTGACTGATTTGGTTATCGAGGCTAAACTGCCGTTCTTAATTCGCGATACTAGTGTTGCGTTGTTATTACCGTATATTTGGATATGTTGTTCTTATACAGCTTCCATTGTCACGCTAATTCGTGGCTTATCGTGGAATTAACCTGCTGGAAACTCACGGGATTTCCACCAAATCCCACTGATTTCCTAGCACGCGTGACTAGATTACTGCGCGTTGATAATCCAAGAATAGGTGGAAAAGTTTTTTTTTTCCGAAAGGTCAAGTGGTCTGTACAAGTTACTGCAGCGCGGCGCGGCGGCACTACGATTAGCGGATCACTGCGAATGGTACACGGGTGTTACTTTTATTTCCAATCATTTTATCAACGCTTTCTCGAAAAGAAAATACATATTTCTTGAGAAGCTTTAAGAGAAAGTACTTTTCGCAGATACACGCTTATCGGTGCATTGAAAGCAGCATTGAGAAAGGCTTTCCGCATAATCTTTCCTGTCACTCCCGAGGGCTTGCTAGTTCGCTCGTACGTTTTTCGTTGAGTACGTTTCGCCACCGAGATTCGTATTTTTCATTTGCTATTATAGAAAAGCGCGTTTTATGATTTGACATAACTATAATTTGACATTGCCAATAGTTGAGAAATTTCATTACGACTTTCGATCGGTACGAAGTAAACGAATGTCTGGGTCAGATAGATATATGTACCTAAATCGTGTATGGTGGCCGACGAGCTCAGCGAAGCGTGTCTTTCAGCGTCACGCGTGACTTAGGTACCTCTATATACGTATATAGAAAAAAAAGACAAAAAGTTGAGGCGAAGAGATATCAGTGAAGAGACATTAACGCAGCTGTCTTATTGTTATGGATGGGATGGTCAACTCTAGGAAGGGAAGTCGGAGCAATGTCGTTGGTCGATTACCATGGGTTCCTTCGTCAAAGGGTGAATCTGAATCTGGTTATTCAGTAACACACTGTCTCTCGGTCTAAGTTTATTATGAGAGCTTGCGAGCCGTACCTACCGTCAACCTACCGAAGGGTACACTGCAGGTAAAGTAATTCCCAAGGCCGATCTCCGCACATTCCCCTCGACTCAAATTGGTTCCACTCGCGTTTCGTC
Source organism: Trypoxylon attenuatum (assembly GCA_963989405.1). Lineage (NCBI taxonomy): Eukaryota > Metazoa > Arthropoda > Insecta > Hymenoptera > Crabronidae > Trypoxylon > Trypoxylon attenuatum. The sequence continues at coordinate 2,796,919 of OZ022489.1, read as the reverse complement.
GCGAGAAAATTCCAATTCGCGTGTCTATATCTATAAATTGAAAAAGCAACGCATTCTGCGATTCTCTATTTTATATGATTTTCTCATCTCGTTTACTTTCTCGTTAAAAATCCTCGGGGATTCGTGAAGATAAAGGAAATAGGCGGTTCGGTTTTTCATTTGGGATTAGGATAAACAACGATCCTCCAATTATCCCACCATATCCGTAATCTTCTTTCAACTTCACTTCTTCCTCTCCTCCCGAGAATCCTACCTTCGAGAGATCGGTCGACTGTAAATGCCCTTTTACTTATTGTTTAGGTACGGATTACACTCTGTTTTACATGATGCAGCCCGCCTCTCGGTACGCGCGATGCACAGATCCTGCTGAATCCTTAGGAGCGTCGTCACTCGAGAGCAAGGAAAGGATAATCTCCAAATTCTTTTAGCTTCGTCTCAGATCCTGCTTTAATACGTTTATGCAACTCGTATGATTTGCGAGAAACGATCAGAGAAAAGTAACGAGTATAATGTGTTCTAACAAGGCAAAATTTCTTATTCAAACTTGTATATTGAAGGTGTGAATTGGCGGTGAATTCTGGGACACGGCGTATCGCGTACCAACGAGTCCACCGGACGCATTCCGGAGAATCGCTGGTACGAACGATGCCGTGTTTACCCTCCTTTCCAATGATGACGTTTCTAGCGCGCACCTCGAACCTTTCATCCACTCTCTCGACTAAATCCCGACCCCTCTACACACTGACGAATCATGGAACGAGCTTCGCTCTCCCTGTCTCTCTTTCTTTCTCTTATTCCCATAACCGTGCGGTGTCGTCAACCGGACTATTAATACGGTCGCCGCGGTTCTCGTCATTTTTATCTTTTATCACTTTTCACCGCTTGCATTGCGCTCTCGCGTGAAATCACGCGTCTCAACTTGCTATAAAGATATATATGTATGAATAATAAATTAATGCATCAATAATCGGATGAGAATGTGGAAGACAGTTTGAGTAAATGGTAGTCGATGCAGCTGTTAAATTTGCATCGGAATTTTCTTTATATTGACTCTTAACACTCGTTAAAAGTGTCACGTCAACAGGGATCGTGTGCATCCAAATTTAGTTTAGTTAGTCAAAAATTGGAATTTTCCACGGGAGAAAAGGTGGTCATTTTTTGAACCAGGATAAATAAGAGCAAGTCAATCATTTAATTATATTCAGATTCATCTTTGACTCACAATTGACCCAATTAGCAATATTTACCGGTTTATCGATCGATGTTGAAAAATAAAGGAAAAAGAAGGGTTGTATCCGGGTCGCGAAAAGAAATAGAAGACAGAGGAGAGTAGAAGAAGATGACCGAAAGGTCAATTCGAATAAAGAGAATCCACAGTGAAACAGGAGGTGGAAAAGGGGAAAGAAGGGAGGCAGGTGAGGACGGAGACGAAGAAAAATAAATGTTTTTTCTGAGGTTATCGAGGAAGGTGTGAACCAAAAGCTGCGGCGCGGCGAGGAGAGGTCGGGCAAAATGCGCGGCGCGTCCACTAGAGTGCTTGAATGTCCTCTATAATCGTTCTACTTGTCTTTAGGCTTGCTATCTAAAGGCTATCGAAACCCGGCCAGATTTTGCTGTCGCCTGGAGCAACCTTGGATGCGTCTTCAACGCTCAGGGAGAGATATGGCTGGCGATTCATCATTTCGAGAAAGCGGTCGCTCTGGATCCCAATTTCTTGGATGCTTATATCAATCTTGGCAATGTACTCAAAGAAGCTCGGATATTTGATAGGTAAGAATTTTATTTCTCTCTAATTTCTATTCAAAAAAATAGCTCCGTTCGCTATGCATAAAAATTGTGGAATTTCTTTAAATCTTATTTTTGAAGCTGAATTCATCAGCCAATGATCTAAGTAAGATTTTTGTGAACCATCGACGTAGCTCATGACTAGCGAGCGCGCTTAGAAAGTCCTACAAATCTATAAAGGTCCGTGGTTCGAATCCCTCGATCATCGGAAACGTTTTTCGTCTCGTTATTTTCGATTCACTCGATGAATCGCATTACATTATTGACGAACATTATTTATTTCCTTGCGAACACCTGCACAGTTTGATCAATCGGCATTTTAATAATAACCTAGATGTCGGTTTTAAATCTGTGCGAAATAAACGTGACTAAGTTATTCCATCGATGTCACTTCTCATAACGTCGGCGGTAGTCCACAGTCATACAGCCTTTTTGCCGAAGGACACGTAGAGCATTTAATTACGAAGCAGAGCATCAAAGTGGTCTAATGCAAATACGGCTCTTAATTAAAAGACTGAAATATTCCGTTTAATTTGGGAAATATGCTTGAAAGGAATCGGGTAAAGCGCATGAGCCGAGACATCTAAGTGTACCCAGCAACGAATCGATATTCGTGTAACGCGTATTTCAAGTTCATCGTCCTCTTCCAGAGCGCAGTTTACGCGAATAATACAGTACGGCGTTATCTCTCTGTTTATTAATTGCTTTAATTAATTATTTAAGTTTTTCTCAATCTTTGATGAAATATGAAATCAGATTTTTTTAAAACCGAATTGTAGCATGAAAAGGAATGAAGCAGAGTTGTGAGAAACCTCATTAGTGAGAAATTATTAAGAGGCTTAAATATTTTACTAAATTCTTTTTCATAATTGTCGGCAGAGTATAAGATTGTACTATCTCGCAACTCGCGCCAAGTCCTGAATCGCTTTCGTGCTCGAGATTATTATACCACGAAGTGGTGGGAAAAATATCGTGACCTCTAACGTAAAGTACTGGCGTCTAAGTGACCGAGCTTTTCCACTCGCCGGTCGATGGCAGACTCATATATTTTTTGGTCGGCGCCAAGGGTGTGCAGTTTCCTGGCAACCAGAGTAGAGGGATGCCTCTTTTAGCTTAATGACCTCTCTGGCACGATCCTTCGTGTCTCTAGATCCAGCCTGATCCTAGCCGCGTTACGCACAATACCCGAAGAAACTCGAGGACAACTATCGATTTCAAGAATCGCCCCGCCCTCAAGAGAGAGCTAGAAAGAGAAAGAGAGAGAGAGATAGAGTACGGTACTACGCTTCGCGTGGAAGAGAGAGTATGCGTGCTTGCTTCCTTGCTTGCCGGGTTTTGCAAAAAACCCTCGGTTTGCTCGTCGAGTAACCTAAGCTCATCGCCTCTCTCTCTCTCTTTCTTCTTCTTTTTCTCTTATCCTACTGGCCGCGTTCTTTTCTTCTTCTTCTTCTTCTTCTTCTCTATCCTCGCGATATTTTGGGCACCGTTATGGACGAGGGATGAACTACAAGTGTGTTGTTGTGTACACTGTGATCTCGCCCTCCACTACGATCGCTCCTTTCTATCGCGCTTGGCAATTGGAGCGAGCATTGTCTTCACGTTCCTCGAGACGTAGCTGCGTTTCCTGGTTGAGGCATCGCATCAGGTTCGAGAGTTAACACCACCACCTGTGGTTACACGTCGAAAAGTGTGATATACAGTGAATAATAGACACGTGTTTTTTGATCCTGTATAATCTTGGGGTGTGTCAGGAAAATTGAGAGAAACGTTTAATAGGACCCGGCAGAAGTGATAAGTTCATTATCGAACGCGTAAAAATTTAGTGGAAGAGCTTCGTGTGAATTACGTGCTCCATTGACAAAAATCCCAAAAAACCCCATGAAAAGGACTTTTGATTTACTCGGACTTTTTTCTTTGACAGGGCGGTAGCTGCTTACTTGCGAGCTTTGAATCTCAGTCCAAACAATGCTGTTGTACACGGAAACTTGGCGTGTGTTTACTATGAGCAAGGGTATGCCAGAATTTGATTTAATCATTCTCTGATGTTTTATATATTTGTGAATTCTATATTGAAGGACATTAAAATTCAATTCTCTTTTTCAATAGACTCATCGACTTGGCAATCGATACTTATCGCCGAGCTATTGAACTACAACCGAATTTCCCAGATGCCTATTGTAACTTGGCAAACGCTCTCAAAGAAAAGGGACAGGTGGTCGAGGCGGAAGATTGCTACAATACAGCACTACGACTTTGCCCGACACATGCCGATTCCCTTAACAATCTGGTACTTGAATCTTCTTTTTAATAAATACAGAATTAAATTGCATATTTCCAGAAAAACCATAATGAAATTCTTTGAAATTTTTGCCCCCATAGGCCAACATAAAACGCGAGCAAGGCTACATAGAGGAAGCCACTCGTTTGTACCTAAAAGCACTGGAAGTGTTTCCAGAATTCGCAGCGGCTCACAGCAATCTTGCTTCAGTGTTGCAACAACAAGGAAAGCTGAACGAAGCCTTGATGCATTATAAAGAGGCAATTCGTATTCAACCAACCTTCGCCGATGCTTACTCGAATATGGGAAATACACTGAAGGAAATGCAAGACATACAAGGAGCGGTTCAATGCTACACAAGAGCCATTCAAATTAATCCTGCTTTCGCCGATGCTCATTCCAATTTAGCCTCAATTCACAAAGACTCCGGCAACATTCCCGAAGCGATTCAGTCCTATAGAACAGCGCTCAAGTTGAAACCCGACTTTCCTGATGCATATTGCAATTTAGCACACTGCCTACAAATCGTTTGCAATTGGACTGACTATGAAGCAAGAATGAAAAAATTAGTCTCTATCGTTGCCGAGCAACTTGAAAAAAATAGGCTGCCTAGTGTTCATCCTCATCATTCCATGCTTTATCCGCTGTCTCATGAGTTCAGGAAAGCCATTGCTGCTAGACACGCGAATTTGTGCATCGAGAAGGTAAGAGGTGTACGTGTAAAATTTCATATTTCCTTTGAACTTGAAATTCATCACTTCTTTTTATTTCTTCTTCTTCTTTGTATTTCAAATCTTTCAATTTATCTAATTATTTTCTTTTTATTCAGGTCCCAATTTTGTATAAACAACCGTACAAATATCCCCGTGAAATCGGTGGTCGCTTGAAGATTGGTTACGTTTCCTCCGATTTTGGAAATCATCCTACTAGTCACTTGATGCAATCGATACCGGGTCTTCACGAAAGAGCGAACGTAGAGATCTTCTGTTACGCTCTTAGTGCGGATGATGGCACTACTTTCCGAGCAAAGATTGCTAGAGAATCCGAGCACTTTATCGATCTCTCACAAATTCCGTGTAACGGAAAAGCAGCTGTTAGGATTAATCAAGATGGAATTCATATTTTGGTCAATATGAATGGTTATACGAAAGGTGCGAGGAATGAAATCTTCGCATTGCGACCTGCGCCCATCCAGGTGATGTGGCTCGGATATCCAGGTACTTCCGGCGCCAGTTTTATGGATTACTTAATTACCGATGAGGTCACGTCACCTTTGGAACTTGCTAGTCAATACAGCGAAAAACTCGCTTATATGCCGCACACATACTTCATTGGCGATCACAAGTAAGATAATTATACATAAAATATTTCCTCTATACTTTACATTCTATTCTTTATTTATTTATTTATTTTTTTTTTACTCTCGAATTACAGGCAAATGTTTCCACACTTAAAAGAGCGTCTTATTCTCACGGACAAATTGAACAACAAAGGCAAAGTAGCCGACAACGTCGCTGTAATTAACGCCGCGGATCTCTCTCCGATGATCGAGAATACGTTAGTCAAAGAAATTCGCGAGGTCGTAGTACCCGATGCGAAAAATAAACCAGTAGAAATTTCATTGAAAATCGCGGAATTGCCTACTACTACACCGATCGAAACCATGATCGCTTCCGGACAGTGTCAAATGTCCGTTAACGGAGTCGTGGTACAAAATGGAATGGCTACGACACAAGTCAATAATAAGACAGCTACGGGTGAAGAAGTACCTCAGAATATTGTCATCACAACGAGGCAGCAATATGGCTTACCGGAAGATGCGGTTGTATACTGCAATTTCAATCAGTTATATAAGATTGATCCTCCCACTCTGCAAATGTGGGCACACGTAAGTATTATTCCTTATCTGTTTCTCCGCCACGCATCATTTTACACAAACGCTTAGAGATATAGTAAATTTATCGTTTGATTATAGATCTTGAAAAACGTGCCGAACGCAGTACTTTGGTTGCTCCGGTTCCCAGCGGTCGGTGAACCAAATCTTCAAGCGACAGCTCAGCAATTGGGTTTGACGCCTGGTCGCATCCTCTTTAGTAATGTTGCTGCAAAAGAAGAACACGTCAGACGAGGTCAACTCGCGGACGTGTGTTTGGATACGCCATTGTGCAACGGTCATACCACGAGCATGGACGTTTTATGGACTGGTACTCCAGTAGTTACTTTACCAGGAGAAACTTTAGCTTCTCGAGTAGCCGCTAGTCAATTGAACACCCTCGGCTGTCCAGAATTGATCGCACGGACGCGAGAGGAATATCAAGACATTGCCGTTCGTTTGGGCACGGACAGAGAATAGTGAGTGTTTCGACTTTCACTTGTTAGCCTTCGTTAATCTTTCTGTCTCTCTTTATAACTTTTTAAAGAAAGTATTTTAAATTCTTTAAATACTGTCACCTTTTACCACTAAGTTTTAATTTTTCACTGTTTTCAGCTTAAGAGCAACGAGAGCAAAGGTCTGGAAGGCACGAAACGAAAGTCCTCTTTTCAACTGCAAGCTCTACGCAATTGGCATGGAGATGTTGTACAAGCGAATGTGGGAAAGATACGCGCGAGGCGAGAAGCCCGATCACGTCTGGGCGGTAGAGAAAAACGAGAGGGATAAGATGGAAGCCATGGCGACATCATAAACGACATCTCTTTTTTTCCTTCCCTCCTCCCCCCGTTTGATTCTTGGTTCTCATTCACACTCAGCTTTAATTCCACATCTTTTTCCTCAACACTTAGCATTTAAACCGAGAGGGGATCGAAAGGAAGGGAACACTGATCAAATATCTACTTGAATGAACATACCTCCGTGGCATGGATTTCATACTTTCGGCATCACTCCTATTTTGTATGATAAATCATCGAGCTTAATCTATGATAACACGGGGATCATTGTGTCGGGCATGAATTGAATACTTGTAAATTGCAATATGTCACGAATCATCAAAATAATCAGGTTCGTCTTACGTAACGAACTATTCTCTTATTTCGCGAAGATTTATTTATATTAAGATAATCGGGTGTCCTAAGTTATGGACCTGTCATCGTTTCCCGGACTTCGTGGATTTTCAGAGTCTGGTGAAAGTGTTGATTTTGATAAGAGAAGAGAAGCGCCAGCCAGATTATAAGTACTGTACGTAAGACGCGTAGTATAAAAGTGCTTATAATCATTGACTACTTATGAAATCCAATCGATCGTGCGTTGGTTTGCATTTAGTCTTAATTTTTCTTTGCGTACGCATCATCTGTATCGAGCAGCAACGACGAAGGACAATGACAAGACAAATGCGATTTGCCAATTGCATCTTCATTCATGACCACCATCCCTGTCTACTTCTCTTTTTTCGCAGCTTTTATTTTCAACTGCGAGTAACGAGAGAGCGAGAGACAGACAGTAAGAAGGGCTCGAAGGCAGAGTGTGCTAATTCACATTTGCGAGACATTATTAAAACAGCAGTCTCTGACAGCAGACAATGCAACTGTATTATATACGACAGGACTAATATACGACTAATCATGTGCGTGTAAATATTGAAAGAATAATCGTTAGATATTATTACTTTAATTTGATAGTAAAGTATGTAATTTAAGGAGAAACTGTGTCAGGTAGTGCGATGTTGGACTGTAGCAAGCAAGAAAGCAGATGTACGTCTAGAGAATAAAGACGATTCAGAATACATTTGACATAACTTGGACGTTTTGTGAAATGACGACGTCGTAAAATGATCTCGATATTTGTCACGTTAGGAGGATCTGTCACTGTGTTAACTCTTATGGAAGAAAATTTCATGACTTTTTGACAATGCACAGACTGTCTCCAGACTAGACGCTAAACGTTACAGATTTCATGGTGTATTTACGATCGTGGTCTTACATCCTTGTTCCTAGTGAACATATCTACAACTATATTACCGAGTCCTCTTATACCTTGCTATTTAAATAACAACCGACTGCAGAAAAATCTCTCGAAGATACGGTATCAGCTCGGTTAACAAGCTAGCCGCTCCTCACGTATAATTGCATATCCGCCCACTATTTCTACTATCGGCATTCAGCTGTTTTGATAGTAGTTAATTATATTGCGTACCATGACCGCATTTATATTTTAATTATTAAACGGCGCTTGCCACGATGCCACGATGATTATTGTCCGACTAAGTAAGTTCATCCATAGGTTGAACCGATAACGCGCTTAAAGGATAATAATAAATTAGTCATTCACTTCTGGTAGATGGTAGTAGTTAAAAAATCACTATTCCAATTGAAGTAAAGGCATAACAGTTTCAATAAGATTACTTGATTTCTCATACATTTTCCACCCAGTTCCCACAATCGCCGCAAAATACATTGAATTATTACAAGACTCCTGAAAACGTCAAAAATATATTTACGTTGACAGGATTAGATAGTAGAAATAGTAGAAACTAATTACAGAACTTTATAGTATAATTGAATCAGTTGCTTCCTGTGCCAAGCTTTATTTTCAGAATCTTATTTCTGTCTCATAGAATTCTTAATTTAATTTTAGTTCAATTAAGAGAGTAGAGGAGGATGAGTTGAATTTCAAAATATTAATAATTTTGTTAGTCGGTGAGTATAATTACAGTACGGATACGACGAATTGCAACTTAACGTGTTCGTTGGTGACGAAATGCATTTTACAAGACTACCATGCGTGTCGTTATGAAACCATTTCGACGCGTTGATTTGCTCAGCTGTATTTGCACTATCACCGAGGTGCTCGCCCCACAAAATTGATCGTGCTGCTATGCGAAAATCTCCAATGCAGCGCGTAGCAACTTTCGCCCTGACTAAGCACAACGAAGTACGAGAATCTTGCGAAATTCTCCAGAAATCCTTGTTACCCTGGTAAAACAATTTCAGCTACATACTATATTTTTAATACATTCATTGCTAAAACGAGTGTTGGTCTATCGATATTCCGCAATTTACGTACAACACTATTTTTAAAATTTCTTCTTTATACAATATTGTAAATTATTAATATGGGGTGCAGATCATTATTATATGTTTGGCATATTATATTTTGCACAGTATAATAGACAAATATCGATCGGCCAGTCAGTGATCGATTGATCAGTAAGAAAATTCAAGAATTGACGTTATTGCGGATCGGCAGAATTTTTATTCTGTCTGAGGATCTCCTTGCACAAATTGATCCGTAGCTTTTCCACCAAAAGCATTTTTCTTTCTGTTTCAGCGAGCGACCATGGCAACCGCATCGATCCCAGTTTACATCGCGAGGTCGAAACCGGGGCCAACCCCTACGAGCGAGCAGCGGAGTCTCCTTCTTTCTTCCCTTCCTTGTCTCTCTGCATTGCTACCCTGCTCTACTACCCTCTCTGACCTCCCCACTTTCACCCTCTTGCTGTTGCCCTCGATTCTCTCGGCTCGCCCCAGGCTTGCCCTGCCTGCGCCACCATCTCTCTTCATTTACCCCTCGCTCACCTACCACCAGAGATTTCTCTCTTTCCTTCCAGCTAGACAATTCATCTGCTCCTGGTTCTGGCGCTGCTGCCAGCGTTGCTGCTACTGGTGTACTGCTGCTCCCGTTCCCGTTACCACTCGGACAACACTTCTTCGCTCCAGTTTCGCGGGCTTCTCGTGGTGGCGGTAGGCCAGTGCGCAGCAACCCTCTTGCGCAGAACGGACCGAGCCCTTACTTCACTTTCGACCCGACACACTTTTGCTCGGGGAATCGAGATTTTTGGGCCACGCGGTGCCACGCGCAACCTCACCCTCGCTCTTCCCTTAATCGTCCTCTCTCTCTGCCTTTATACTCCTCTCTCTTTCTCGCTCTGAGTCTCTCGCCATCATACTAACCCCTCCCAGTACCAGATCGATTTCACCCCACGAGCCTCGAGGAACCCACTGCGGTTCACTTTTATCGCATCTGACGCTGAAATTCGGGCATTAGTGCATAACAGACTTGGGATATTAATATCTACTACTGCCGCAAGTATTTTTACTGTGGGTGTATTTTCCTTGAGGTTACCTATGTAAAATTGAGATGAGGTATAATACGTGGAATGGAAATGAGGAAAGATTCCTTGGCGACACGCCTATGATCCGGAGATACAGTATAGTAGAGATAGTAGGGCTGAAAGAGGATTACTGTCCAAATAGTACAAAGAACATAGTTTTTATTCGAAGACTGGCGTAATAGTCATGGATTTATATGGAGTTTCAGTTTCCGTGGTTCTACATGCCGTATATGATGAGCAGCGCGAAAAAACGACTGACTTTCCGCTTTCGCTCGTGCCAAACGGGTTGCGCAAGCTACGACAGCGCTTAGGGAAAAGAGTCGCAAGCGAGCGCACACATTGCATTCAGCGTGCGCTTTTGCGCAATGTATGTATGTGGCTACGTTGCGTTTTTTTCCCCCGTTTCTTGACTCTGCTATCTTCGCACCAGTGTTTCGTCTTTGTAGTCTGTTTTTTTGCGCTTCAAGGAAACGAGCTTCCCGGCGACACTATTATGGCAAAGAGAATGCGTGAGAATATGTGCCGGTTGATTATGAAAGTAGCTTAAGCCATATAGAGACGGGATCAAAGAATGTATACTCGTTTCGATGAATGCTGCTAGTAAACTTGTAAGTTGAAATCAATTATGGCAACACTGTCTACCATTGTTATCGCTAAATTTAATATTGCAACTTTTATCATTGTGTTTCTATTAAAACAGTTTTACATTATTCCAATGTAGTGAATGCAAGTAAAAGTATCTTCTTCGTTTCATCGCGATTTCAGTTACGTTTTATAAACGCCAAGAGATGCAAAAGAAATAACTCAAATCGCCTGTCGTCGTGCAGGCGAATGCCATATCCGTTCGCTCGAATTTCGCGAGAATCGCAAAATTTGCGGACGTCGGTGAGAGTTGATAGCATACACGGAACTCTTTGATAGCAACTTCGAAGTTTGCGGCTGCGATACAACTGCAATAACGGTATCGCAAGGAAATCGGACAGAATTCTGCTGTGTTCGCAGCTCGAACTTCGAGGTTCCTCCATGAGGCTCCGTCAACGCCTTGCTTGCTTTTCAAGGCTGCAACGCCTCTTCTTTGCACTATCCCCTCTCTTCTTCCTCCCTCACGACACCCCTGAATGCTTTGCTAGTCGCGACCCATATTCTCTCTTCCAACCTATTCTTCATTCTCTTCCTCTTTGTCATCGTTTCACTGTACTTTATCTTTTACTGGCTCACAACCCACCGTCTATTCTATTTCTCTCAAGTATCATAGTTTATCTTCTTCTAGTCTTCAATCTATCTCCCATTCGATTTCTATTCATCATCATTGTCCCTCTTCTTCCAGCTTGAACAACTCATATACGCTCACTTACATACTATCTTTTTTCCTTCTATACACATTCGAATAAATGTTCAATTCATTTCTCTCTCTTCCCTCTGTAATCTATGTGCTGCTTGAACAAATACTCTAGTTGATCGAAACGAGCACAGAATTGTTAAAAAATCCCTCGGAGAATACTGCTTCGCGCTGATCTATATTCCATTATTCTTTCGATAAAACCAGGCAAAATAAACAATGGAACGAACGAAAATGTAATTTTTGAATATAGAACATATATCCAGTTTTGTACGATGGCCATTTTACGGTTTAATTCGCGCGCGGCATTAGTGATGCAGGGCGCTGTCAGCAGCTGCGGATCTCCTATCTCGCGCTATTGTACGTAGCCTATCGCGTGGCCCTGCAGAGTTATGCAACCAGCTCTATCCAGCCAGCATTGGGATAGGAAGCGTGCTGGTTGTATGTACTGGGCAAGCGAGTCATTGCAACTGAGAGGGAAGCATCAAGGCAGTGTGCAATGCGGAGATGGAATCGTTGCTGCACATCCGAATGCAAAATCACTCTTGAACCACCAGACCACATCGTACCTACATATGCTATACTGCCTACAAATACTACAAATGCTTCTCCCTTGAGTTCGAATATAATACCTACTGCCTGACCCAATCGTCAGAATTTTCTTGTCCACGATAAAAACGATCTGTAGTAGTCTGACGAATATGTGCAGCATAATATTTAAGATACGTACAAAGCATCATTACCACAAACTCTGTACTAGATTACATATGTTGTTTTTCGTCTAATAATCTCCCTTTTTACTTCGAAACATAAAGCTGTTCGTTAACCTAAATACAGGAAATCATTTAATCCAGATAAATGGAATATCGAAAAAATTCTATGTAGTTTAGAAGTTTTAAGTTTAATAATACGCGGTTATTCACAGTCGATAGATTTTTCATTGGTATCCTGATCCATTGCTCGCTTGTCGATTAATTATTCTATGCAGTGACTTTTACGCGGCGGAACTAGGTATGCCAAGTATTTCTCGCTTCTCCTCAATGCGCAATTTGCACGAGACTTTTAACCAGACAGAGTAGTAAGCTCTTCTCTTCGAAGTAGGAGAAAAAAATCAAATGTGACCCTTTGGAAGAACTTAAAAAGATACATTATGCGAGAAGAACCGAAAAGGGTAGGGTATTCTTTCAGCTTTGGGATGGAGATCGAGGAGCGTATTTCTCAATTGTTTCGGCTGCTGCTTTAAATTCCTTATCGGCTCTCAACATACTTTCGACAATGGCACCTTTTTCACGCGTTGCGCTCGAAGGTCGTCTCGACGCGAGACGGCACGGTGTCGAATGAAAAGAACCAAGGCAAAAGTGGCACGTCGCATTTTGCAACCTGAAATCACCGACGCTCCTCTATTCCGGTTAATTAGTTGCTATTGGGAGGTCAGTCTCAATGACGTTCTACGTAACACGCAAGAGTACTTACTGACGGCACATTCACTATTATACTGATTCCTATACTGGTTACCAGTAATCGTCACTATTACTTCCCATCCTTTATAATTTTTGTGTCAAACATTACAATATTGTAAACTAACGAATATAATATACATACATTATTAATACAGTTGATTTTTTTCAAGGAAAAAGTGTTTGCGAATTTCCATGGGACAGAATTAAAGAAGGAAGGAGAGCTTTTGGTTGAGGAGATTTGTCGCAGAATCGGTATTAGGGGCGCGTCGAATCAGCAGCATCGGCGCATCCGACCTAGTTCGCGAAATAACGCAACGGAGGTGGCGTGCTCGCCCAAATGTGGGGCAACCGTACTACGTACTATGCACTTATAGTAGATGTATATAGTATCTATGCGTAGGAACTGGTCCAATATCGCAAACATTCGCATAAGAACTTGGCTTCCATCATAGCACACATAATTGCTCTTAATTTCATCTTCGCAACGCAAAAGAAGCCTTTAGCTTTTTCTTCGTGAATTGTAAGCTTCCACCTGGCATCGTTAAGCGCGATCACGCATGCACAAGGTTAATTGGTCTTCGTCTCCGAAACCTAGCTCCATTTAGCCACTGACTGGCTAACGCGGCCCCAAGGACCCGTTCGTTAAGATTCCCTATTCTCGTAGGTGGATTCATCAAGGCAATCGATTGTTTGCGCCATTAATTATGAAATTGATCTAACTTCGCAGACTCTACACAGTGGCAATGCAAAATATTCACATAGTGACATATTCGTTATAGGATAATTTATTGATAGAACACAGACTGTTAATTATCTACCACAACCTAGACGATTGTAAACTGAGCTAAATTACTGTAACAACATGTTAAATACTATACTGGCCATAAACTATCTCTGACCTCGTGCAACGTGATTCAGTAAGCAGAGACTAAAGTATCGGTGTTTTTGTTCCACCATCCTAAATCGCACGTGAAACACAGGGTAATTGTCCCTATCCGATCTCATATATCAATTTCGCGAAATTCAGTAGCGCAATAAAAACCTGCAGGGTAGTAAAACCTAATAAAAACTAATAGGGACATTGTTTTACCTAGACATTCAACATTTCCGCGGAAATAAAAAAAGTATCAATCTTTACGAGTCTCTCGTTACGTTGCTATACGTATTGTACTGTATACCTGGCCTTCTCTAGGCCCACCTCCGCGTAGCCGCGATTTCTGATTTATGCGGACGCGCCGTCCCCTCGGCTTCCCCCGTAGCCGCTCTTCGCCAGTTCACTCGAGACTCGAAAATTCCGCGGTTTTGGGACGAATCGCGAGCGGGCCAAGAACACCACACTGCGAAACACGGCTGGTGTTAGGCGATAGAGCGCCTGTGCGGTGACACAGATATCCGCCCTCCTCGCGTTTGCAAGCGGCTTGTCCTCCTCCACCTCTACCAGGCTACCGCCGCTGCCATAGTTACTGGCAAACTGGGCCAGCGCATCTACCAAACGGACGTGTAAATTTGCTGGATTAACCGTAATATCCAACTCTGCGTGCTCGAGTACTATACTACTACTACTATTACTACTTTTACTACTACAACTACTACTATGGCCCAGGAGAATTTTCCGAACTCGCCGCGGGCGCGATCCCCTTTTTCGAGGGGATCGATAATGCGTCACATCTCTCTCTCTCTCTCTCTCCCTCTCCCCTTCTGTCTCCCTTTATCTTCCTCACTGATGTGGGTTTCTCCCTTTCTACGTCTCTCTCTCTCTCTCTCTCTCTCTCTCTCTCTCTCTCTCTCTCTCTCTCTCTCTCTCTCACTCGCTCTGCACCCTCTTCCGCGCGCGCACTGCTTCCTGCATTCATCTTGCTCCAGCCTAAACCGATGCCAGACAAAGTTGGCAGGAGCACCAGCCGGTCACCGCATCGGAAATCGCGTGTTTGCGAGTTTCTATATCATGCTTGGAAGCTCAATCATCCTCCGGTGAGTCGAAGCCACCCTTCAGCAAGAATCTCTTATCTCTACAATATGTACTCAAGTAGGCACCCCTTTTGATAAAATATCCAAATGATACTCGATGGAGTAACAAGATCTCATTATGGAAAATCAGGTCACATGGGGTATAATTATGGATTCAATTTATTGGTATCTCTCTAGTAGCGTTCTTTGGTTCGTATTCATGATTGGATTGGAGTCCTTCAGAAAGTCAATAAAGTATCGCCGTTACCCGGGGATGAGTATCAGTCTTCAGTTTAAAGACAATACTGTATGTACTAACAATGAATATAACAGTAACCAGTACTCAATCGGGTTAATACATAGTTGTACATTAACGATTCTCATTCTGCAAATTCATCGAAATCTCCTCTTCATCTCGGTTCATCCGCTCGACCCTGCAACGCTAACTCGGACTCTGTTGAGGCGCTTACGTAAGAAAGACGTACCTCTATCTACCTACCTACCTACCAACCTACCTACCTACCTACCCACCAACCAACCAGGCAACCTACCTATCTGCAACCAACCAACCAACCAACCAACCAACCAACCTACCTACCTACCAACCCACCTCTTAGCTATTCAAGGGATCAAGGCGAACCGGTAGGCGAGCAGGAGCAGCAGCATCAAGAGGCGGGAGGCAGGGGCAGGTGGTAGTCTGTCGACAGGAGGCAGGAGGTAAGAGAACGAAAGCAAAGAAGAGAGAAAGGACGAAGGAGAAGGTAAAAGACAAGGGAGGGGATGGGCTAGGGCACCGCTGGAAATAGGCGAACTATTATGCGAATAGTAAATCGATTGACATGTGTCAATCCATTGCACTTTAGTACAACATCTATTTTGCATAAAAATATTGCATTCCTATTGCATAGCCTTGCGATGGCTTCTATTTGCTAGAATCCTTAACCCTTACTTACTCTTAACGCTCTAAACACCAATGTAGTCGCAAAGAGCCATTTAGAATTTTCAGCATAGAGAAGTAATATTGATTATTTTCATCGGTGGTTGAAGTAGGTTAACAGTATTCTTAAGAATTAATATGTGTCCCTATTTTTTTCTAATGGACATTGACCCCAATCAAAATCGACCAGATGAGTATTATTTCCTTGAATGAGTTATTTGTTGAGGATTAGGCTATTTTGTATGGTCGTGGATCATTAGAATCTTTATCCCAGAGGATAATATCAACCGAATTATTAATAGTTGCGTAATAGCCCAAGGGTTCTTAGGGGCACCGATTAATTAGAACGGTGGAAGAAAAAGAAGCAGTCGACAGATCGCCACCTGTTTTCAGCCGTGGACCATCACAGGATGGGTCAGATCGATAGGAATAAATGGCGGAGAAGGGTGCAGTTACCCCCCATTGAAACGTTGATTTTCGTTAGTTGGTCGAGTGGTTGGCGCAACGTGGATCGAACGAGGGGGAGCACTTTAAAGAAAAGCAATTCATTCGGTTTTGCGCTTCCAGGGCTGGCCGCAACCGCGCTGAAACTGGCACAACCACACAGAATACACCAGCCGGTGTAATTGGGCCAGTGAAATGGGTCGATCGATGCTGCGCAAGAATAAAAAGCTTGCGCGCGCGATAAATCCGCACCGACTGCTGCTCGCGGCAGGTGACTTCAATCTTTTTCCTGTTTACGATTCTTCCTACTAATTTGCCTTTCGTAAGATATTGAGATGCAACGAGATTAAGTCCCTTTCTTTAGAGTTACCGTTGCTGTTTTAATCTCATTTGTGTGTTGGATAAAGTAACAGGATTTCGATGCAAGATAAAGAAGAGTCGGACAGCGGAAAGCTTCTACAATGGTAGATAGGGTTTGCAGGGTAAAATTGTAGCACAAAAGTAATTAGGAATAAGAAACAATTACTACATTAAACCTCGATTCTAACATGAAATTGCTATAACATGACAAAATACTCATAAAAACTCAATGATATTAACCTTGTAAAGCAGATGAACAGTTAAGACAGAATCTTAAAATCTTGTACTTGACTGTGACGTAAGGAGAAGTGACGTAACTGAAAAATGGAATCCTTAGGATGAGAGTAGAGAGAATTGAACAGGTTCGGAAAAGGATAATTATAGGAATCCCTCTTATTAAATCGAATCGAGGAGAGTGTTACTTCCACATAGGTATCGATCGAAGCGATCGTTCGCACGTGAGCAGCAAGTCCTCCCAGGTACTTGGTAAAACAGATAAAAGAAGGAAAGCGGTACCGGTGCTCGTCCTTGAGGCGCCCTTGTCCGATTCCCGTAGCTCGCGAAGGGGGACCCGAGAAGAGAAGGATGAGTAGAAACATCGCATCGTACCGTCTCTTCTCTTGGAAAAGGTAAGCTCGTTCCACTCGTTCCGCTCGAATCCGCTCGGTACGGCTCGGCTCGGCTCGGTGGTTCCGCGTTGCGCTCAACTTCGTTCTCTACTCGAAGAGATCTCTCTACTCGTCTCTCTAGGGCGTGGTCTCAAGCACACCCGCTGCTGACCTCCTGACTGTTGGGCAGCCATCTTTGAACGTGGCACGTCGTCTCGGCGTATCGCGAGGGTGAAAGTTAGGGTGGGTTTTCCTGGGAAAGTCCGGACCCTCTGCTGCAACCCTCGTGCCGATCGGTCCGACCAAAAACCTTACTTGAGGAAACGCCCTCGCTACACCTGCGATCTTTTCTCTCGGATTATATTCTACCCTTGGATTTTTAACCCTTTGCTCTCGAATTTCCCTTTTACGAGGTTGACACGAAATTATAGCGGAAAGTTATAAAAAAAGAGTAAGCTAGACACCTTTTATTTTCTTTCGTTGTTTTTCTTAAGAATGAATATAGTTAAATTATTCGTCTGAAAACCGAGTGCTAAGGGTTAATTTTTGGCTGAAATTTGATTGACGGGTTGAGAGATATATTGTATCACGAGTATTTAGTAACGACTATTGTGCTAATTTTTGTAAGAGTCTATAATCGAATTGGAGTAAAGCATCCTTTTTATAGTTAAAGATCTGTTTAGTGGTGAACGGGTTAGCAGTCGACAACCCTGCTGTGTACCCTGCATTCAAGTACTCCTTAATACAAGATAAACAACGCTTCTTTAATGACAATCTGCTCGCGCAGCGGCTGGCATCGGCTTTCATTCGATTAGTTTGTAAGCAAACTAGGGGAACTGAAACGAGGGGTGCGTTATCGTTGGATTGATCGAGAGGAGAATATTTCGGCAGCACAGCGATGGGAAATGTTCCTCTCACGTTTGGAGCTTGCTAAACTTTTGGGTGAATCATACTGCTTCGTATTGTCGATTATTGGAAGGAAAATAACGTGGGATCGAATAAAGTGCGATCAGTTAAATCGATGATATCGATAGATGATTTATAAGGACAAATTCATCTGTCTGGAACATAAGTAGTAGAAAGGATTTCCTATAAATCACCTTCGTGAGTAGAATAGATGTCAGAAAATCCATTCCGACTAAATGAGTAATTCTGTGACTCACTGTAGTTTTCTTTTACTAAACCAAAGTCGATAAATAAATAAACGGACGATAATGACTCTGATCGATGGAGGATCAACGAGTAAGTTAGTTGTAAAGTGGTGTCGCTATCGATAGAAAGACGCATCCGTGTTCTCGAGACGCGGCAGCTCGAATCACCGCGACGAGCTTGCTTAATAACTGATATCGGCAGTGGTTACGCAACAACATTACCAAGCGTACGCGCACGAACACGCGGCTTCCTTGCGATAAGAGCGCGTTCTCGGTCTGGCCTTCGTGCGACTCGCCTCTTCCCGCTTCACCGTCTCTGCAGTTTTACAATCTGCCACGTACTGTACGCTCTCTCTCTCTCTCTCTCTCTCTTTTTCATGCTACTTCTCGCTTCCTCTTGCTCGACGCATTTCCGTCCTGACCTTCTTTACCTCGATTACCAGTTCCTCTTCCGTTTCTAGATTTCTTTCGCCTCCCGAGTTCTTTGCTTCTTGCAGTATCATACTTATTTACCGCTACGGATGTAATAAACTTAATAAGTGCAGATACTTAAATGCATTGGGAAATTATTGCATTAGAATCTTCATGCTAATAACGCAAATAATGTTGTATTTGCAAAATGGGTGGTGGGGACTCGAAGAACTTCGAACCTCAAGATATCTTCTTCCGTGTGTCTGTTCAATGTTAGAATTAGACTGCACAAATGCCTAGTCAAAAATGTAGAAAACGAAAAACGAATATATATGGTGTATAATCCTTTTCCTCATACTCGAAAAGGGAGAGTGATAACAATTAAAAGAAAAGTCATATATGAGAAGACGGAAGAAGAAGCTCGGGATCCAGCATCTTGGATGCTCCCGTCCGATTTTCGGGGAAATTTATGAAGCAGTGGCGAATCGGATCTAGTCGAAGAGCCACAAATCTTTTTCTTTCCATTTGTTTCTTCAAGGCCCGCTTGGTTGGTCGGCCGTACCGCCGAGCGATGCTTCGTGGCATGGTTATATCACAGAGGCCTGCTGGCGTCGTCCTCCTTCTCTCGCTTCTTCTCTCCCCTTCTCTTGCTCTCTCACTCCCTCGCCTTCACCATTTTCTTTCCTTTCTCTTCCTACCGAGCCCCTCCCTCTCTGCCCCAACGATTTTTCTGCACGGTTGATATCACCAACAGGAACCTTCTCTCTTTCGCGCACGTGCTCTTCGCCAAGATTCCTCTCGGTCTCGTTCACCCTCGCACCGGCTTCCCTCGATTTCCAAGACGAAGCCTCGTCATCTTCCTCTTTTCCTCTCTTCTCTCTTGGAACCCTCCTGTCTTGCCTAGTCGAGCGTATTCCACTAGTACTCGACGCCTGCTGCCCCTACGATCGTCACGCGGCCGACCAACACGACCGCTGAAACTATCTTCTCTCCCTGTCTAACATTCTCTATCTCTCTTTTTCCTTCTTTCCCTCTCTTTCGACCCCCCCTAACTCTTCTCTCTCTCTCATTCGCTTTACCTCTATCGTTCTCTCAGTCTCTAGCTAACTCTTTCCCTCTCTTTCTTTCGATCGACACCCTTCCTCTCTACCTTTTCTTGAACCTCCTCGCCTTCTCCTCAAGCAGCAGCAGCAGCAGCAGCAAGCAACCCATCGGCGACCAACCGACTCCCCCCTGGCCTTTCCAACCCCCTACTCATGCCTATCATACCCGTCCTCCTCTACATTCCTCACACGACCATCCTTACCCCTCCGTTGACCCTCTGCAGTACCCTCCTCTTCCTCACCGCCCCCGTGCCTCACCACCCCCGCCAACCTCTACAATACTCCGTTACGGTTCCTCGGACCCTCCCCTCTTCCTCCTCGCCCCTCCTCAACGCTCCTTTCGCACTGATGTCATCCACGACATTGGCGCGGACTTGGAAAGATTCGGTATCGTGCGCGCCTCCCGGAAAAAATACTGGCGAATCAAGGAAGGCGCACAGGAGAATCATCGTGCAATCACTTCCGCTTCGAAAACTTCTGAACTGAATTAAAACTGGGGCTTGATGAGGGTGAAAAAATAATTGGATCGTTGATTGTTCTTCTACCGATGGATTTGGAGATTTTTGAATTTTAAGTCACGAAACAATGTTCGCGAAATTGTTCAATCTTGAAGAGATAAGAGTTGCTTCTTGACATTTGGCGGATGGTGAATACTGTACTTATTAGTATGTAGTGGGTTACGTGATTCGATCGAAGTAAAAGAAATAAAGGATTAGAATATCATGTGGGTTACGGTAGCATTGGGGAAACGGAGTCAAGTTCCCGGTCGAGAGTTAAGTGAATCAATAAAAGAATGTAACGTGGGAAAGCGCCGGTCTAGACTCGACAATAGTTGAATAGCTGACCAAGAGTCAGGTATCGCAAAGGTTAGAGTTCGCGGGCGTTCTTGTACCGCGTGCAGTACGTTATCCATGTAGAATCTGTAATATAGCACGATCATTCTTGCAACCGTGCACCGCATCGCGTTTATTTTTCACCTGTAAATTCAATACCAAATGAAAAGTACAGCTAACGTTATAGCTTCATTCGATTTCATTATCATACTGTTTGAATTCACGAGCTTCAAACCCTATAAACTATGTTCGATCTAGAAAATAACATTTCTAATGTCTAGAATCAACGAGGGTGAATTGCCATTAGTGTAATTCCAACAGTGCTATTATATAGATTATTAACAGTTGGACTGTACATTCGGATCTTGCTACCCTCGACAGAATGTATTAAGAATACAGCGAATCAAAAATTCAAGATTTTGATGGAGGGGGTGTCCGAGAATTACGGCGATCTTGGAGATCGAAGAAAACGAGTACTTTCCTTAGATTGAGGTAGCGCGTGAACGCGATGAAGCATAGCATGGCAAGAAGATTCGAGGTCGCCTAGTAAAATTAGACATCGCGGATGGAATCCGAGCCAATCGCGCGGATCTCGAATGAAAATGGCAACGGAAGCAAAAACGTAAAGCATACGGTGCGAAAAATGGCCGCAATGCGGTGCCTTCAAGAAAATGGCGATTCATCGGACACAATTTTACTCGGGTCATCGTGAGGCTCTCTTTCCTTCTCTCTCTAGCTCTTCTTCTGCCATTTTGCTTGACCCTGGAAAATGTTACTGACCATCCCTCGCAACCGTTACTTTTCATTGGTTGAATTTTCATCATTCATTCTCACTCTGCGTCATAATTTTGCTTCTTCAAATGGCCAGAACCAAGGACGCTCAAAGAAGAAGAAGAAGAAGAAAAAGAAAAAGAAGAAGCAATGTTTCATCGTGACTCGCGAAAATACTCTCACAAATACTATGAGCATTAGAACTGCCAGCAATTATTTCTATCTTCTTCAAAATTGCCATCTAAAGTTCCATATATTCCCGAATTCATAAGTCCCGTTAATATTTCAATGCCAAACGTATTCTTATTAGTTGCCTAATAACAATAAAATTATATTCATGGAATTCTACAAATATTATTCCATGGTAACTATAAAATGTAGTTAATGAAAGAGCGTGTGCTGTGGGCACCGGTGGCCTCCACAATACACAGCCAACCAAGTGACGCATCCCTGGAAATTTTGTAATGAAAGGAAGTATCAGGTTTGATGAGACTTGGCTGACTGGCAATCGCTTTGGTATCGCAGAGGCCGCGCGCACTAACTGCATTATTAAGTGAGATGCTCGAGCGAGATCGGGTATCCTTGAGTGTCGTTTTCCCTGTTAAGCAGTTGCGAGAACTCTCTGATCTTCCAGAAACTTTGAAGCGTTCTACGTTGATAGTAGATTGCCTGCAATCAGCGCCGAAGAGTTAACACATCGACTAATGTACAGTAGTAATCAACGTTAACCGGCACCTGTAGCTCTGTGTATTTGCTAATAATATTATTTGTTAAATATCTTATCGTTTCCATGTAACAATACTTTTCAAACATTCGACAAACACTATAGCATTATCACATTGCGAAACAGTCAATACATCTTTCGCAATATTTGGCATTGAATTTGCATAAGAGTTATTATAAATCGATTATTAAATTCTCCGAGAGTGCAATACTATAATAAGTTACGTAAGATGAATAAACAGTACAAAGTCAGAATGAACAATTGCGTGGTTCCATTTGAACGAATCCAATATTAACCAATGCGAGTAATCCACCGCAGTAGAATAGCGTTAAAAGTATTGGATCTAGCGAAGAAGCGAACCCAATGGATTTCACAGGAGTTCTGTGAGCGAACTATGGAGCCTATGATCGCGATAGCCGTGCGTACGCAAGCACAAAGTGGCACAAGGCAAGCCAGTCCCACTTCCCTTTCCTCTTGGCATGTAAGCGCGGTTTGCACGCGCACGCGCACGCGACTATACGAACCATGCCGTGTAGTACACGTTGCTTGCTTGCCTCGTTGTTTCTATTTGCTCCATTGGCCTCTCCTCTATTTGCCTACCTTCACTCATGCTCTTCGTTCTCTTTGTCATATTATTACAGAAACTTCTTCTCTTCTTCTTCTCTCTATAAGCATTAACTTTCCAAAACTTACCTCCGGTGTTCTACTCTACTGACGCGGCTCTCCCCATTCCTCTTGCTCCTCTGCCGATTTATTTCAATTACATCCTTCCTGAGGTTTCTCTGCAAGCCCTGCGTCCGCACACGTACGTCCCATGCCAGATTACGTACCATGCGACAAGATCTAAAAGTCTCATGGAGTAATCGCGCAGCCGTCCGATTGTATAAAAGTAAGAAACTAATGTCGTAGATGAAACGGTAGACGGAATACCGAGTGAAATGAAAGGAGTAGTAATAGTCGATGACTCAGGTGCGACTGCTGGACTTGGCACGTGCTTGATGCCACTTACCGATTATTGTGTAAGAATGAGCACAAAGAAACTTGAAGGCTATATGGAAGTAAAGTTAGAGACTAGAAGTTAATGATTCCAGCTGAAATTTGCGAATAATAGAAAATGGGGAGAGGAGAGTGATGGACAAAGATATACATACACAGAACTAACTATTTCTACATCCTTTTTCTATCCCAACTACGTGATAATTAAATGCTCAAGTATTTACAGTGTTTCAAGTTCTCTATTCTACTCTTATAATCCAAGTTCTCCGAAAAAGTTCTCTCTTTTTGATATACGGTTTATGTGTTTCAATCAAGTGCAAAATTAATGGATATTATTATTTATTCATATGACTCATATCTCTTATCTCTATCCATTAAAAATTATACTACAAATTGCACAGTGAACATACCGAAAGATTGACTTTTACCTAAAAGCGGAGAGAATTTTTCGGTATTCCGAATATTATTATGCATATGGATGGTCCATCGGGTTGCCAGCAAGAATAATACGGCATTGATTTGAGTCACATGTGTGCCACCGCGAACCACATTGCGTAGGCCAGAGAGAACCGTGGGGAGAAAGAGGGAGAAAGGGAGAGAAAAAGAGAGAGACAAAGAAGGAGAGAAGGTTCGAGAGAACGGTGGTGGTAGCAAAAAATCGCGGGCACTTGCTGTGGAAAATGACGCGAGGGAAGGTTCGAGCAAGAAAAATCCAGCCGTGCGCGCGAGCGCGTTCGCGATCGCTTAGTCGCGGCTACGAATCCGGTATTATACAGCGTGAGTGGGAGAGTAAGTGAGCGAGTGAGCGAGTGAGCAAGTGAGTGAGCGCGAGGCCAGGACAGTATTTGTCGAGTTACGAAAGTAAGCGGCTTTAGAAAGTATAGAAGGCTCGAGGTGAACGGCGCTCTAGTCAGAGATCTTACCGGGCAATTATAAAGCAGCGGCTTTGCCAACCGCGATTGCGAACGAGCGCTCTTCCAATAGCTCAATGTAGCAGGTGCATGTGGGCCTGATGTTTCTTCTCTTAAAATTCTTACCAAAGTCGAAGATTAAAAAAACTGCAAGAATGCGACCACTTTCTTTGTCGCGAAATAATTTCCCTCGAAAGTATGCACTTTTCAAGGAAATTAATCTCTTATCACCTTGATTAACTGCCACGTTGGTCACCCGTGACCAACACGTTAGATCTAAGTTTGCTCGATGTTTTCTAATCCTCTTGGAATATTACTTTAGAATATACTGGCATATGTTACTCTAATCATCATATATCAACATATCGTATACTGTAAAATAGTCAAAGTCCCAATTGCGAATAGTTGTAGGTTTAGCAGTATGGATCCTTGAATTTCCATTGGACTGACAATATCGAAAAATTTCTATTAGCCAATGTGCTAATGCTACAAACATCCAGACCAACAATGAAAATCCGGAGTCAAAGCCAACTACTCTAATACCGTGTCTGACTAGTGTCTTAATTCTTAGGAATCTACTACTTACACCAGTTAAGCGTACATAGCTCTTCAATCTGTGCTACGAACAAGCAACGTTATTCTTGAGTACTACACGATGCTAAATGTAATTCTACAACAATGTGTTAATTAAGCACGATAGGTTTTCAAAAGAAAACCCATAGAGAACAATAATCAAACTATCGTAGAAAGTATCTGAAAGTGGGAATTGAAAGAAGAAATACCAGAAAACAGTAAAACAGAAAAGAGATAATTATGGGTAATGTTGAAGAGACTAGAGAGTCAAGGTATATCGGCATGGTCCTCTTCAGTTCGTCCGCTCGATCTCGTCAGGCGAGCGATTTATTTCGGGAACGAAATTTTCCGGTGCATGGCCGCTCGATAATCCACGCTCGTAACGAGCGGGAAAGTAATTTACGTACGTGGCCGTGTTCGAGCGCGCGCGCAGCTGGTCAAAAGCGCATAATCTATCGATGAGAAAGAGAGAGCGAGAAAAAAAGAAACAGAGACAGAGATAGTAATAAAGCGAGGATGAATAACGGCGAGTACTCGCGCAGTGTTGTCCATGATCCCAGAGCCTCTGAATAAAGTATATTACAGCTGGGGGAACAGGGTTTTCACTGCTGAGCCCGTTGTCAAAC
The DNA here is from genome assembly GCA_963989405.1 of Trypoxylon attenuatum. NCBI lineage: Eukaryota > Metazoa > Arthropoda > Insecta > Hymenoptera > Crabronidae > Trypoxylon > Trypoxylon attenuatum. The sequence goes on along the minus strand of OZ022489.1, from coordinate 2,771,615 downwards.
GCGCGAAGCTTTTTTCACGTGCACTGTCCGTGAATTCTGAAAGAACAACTGGACAAGAATAACTTTTCCATTGTGTCGATTCGAAGCCACGCGAACGAACGAGCGAACACGAGTGTACTCGTCATCGGTAGATCAGCTTGAGATGAATCGAGCGGAATCAGCGGGAGAAACGAGAATCGAAGAAGAGTTAAGTGAGTGAACGAGGAGGAGGAACGTGCCGCTGAGCCGATAGGAGAGAGAAAAAGACTGACTGTAGTTTTGCAGAGCCAAGCCAGTTTCTCACCCCCACTGACCTAGCGACCGAGAGAGAAAGAGATCCGCAGTGTCGATGTCGGTGGCAGGGCCACCATCGTTGTAGTACCAACTTGCGATGATCCAATTCACTCGCTTTCCGATTAACTTAGCTCTCTTGGAACGCGAATTTTCCAACGGAACAACAGCAGCAATCGTGGCGATAAGAGAAACTTCCTTTCTTCGTGGTGGTTCCGCTCTCTGTTCGAACGGGCTTCGAGAAGCTTGGTCCGTAGTCCAGTGGGTCGCGTATCCTCCACCAACTGGCGTAACAAACGTTAGATCACACACTGGCCCAGCGAGAGCCGAGCCACGGTTTGATCACGTGACGACGGGTTGCGTCACACTTGCCCCTCTCACCACTCAACGAACGAACGAGCGAGCGAACGGGCAAACGAGCAAACGAACGAACGAACGGATGGGCGAACCAACCAACGACAGAACCGCCATCTTTACCCACTGAGAGATCAAGAGACCAGGCACGAACCACGACACCGACGTGCTCATAACGTTTTTTTGCCAATTTTTCTTGGCCTCCCGCACAAAGGCTGAACCTTTGCCCTCTTTGAGTAGTAATGTCCACGTAACCGATGGGTAACTTGTTCTTCGTCATCGAATTGAAACTCTCTTTTTTTCCTCTTCCTTTTCTTGTAGTCACCGTTGTGCTTCCTCTTGAAACTCGCGCTTGCTAAATGATCGTACGCGCACGCGAGTCTGATTGCCAGCACACTCGTCGAAGTCAAAGTTGAGGCAGCACGCCAATTATGCCTTAGTTCCGCGAATCGATCAATATACCACCACGATACCCGCGAATTCTTTAAGAATATATTTAGTACTTGCTCCAAACGTTCTTCTCTTTCACTTTTGGGATTAAAAGACATTTGAGAATGAAACATAGAGTCCACGGGAAATGAACAAGCAAATAAATTTGAATAAAGTGGAAAATATTAAAGTAAAAGCAACTCGAGAACCGATGGAAAAGATTTTGAATGAAAAGCAGAATCGCGATCTTACTGAAAGAAAGAGACAAAGAAAGCGCAATCTGTTCGGAGTGACCGCATGGTCTTGGGCGCTTTTGACGGTGACTCGAAGTCTGGTACTGCTCGTTTCCGGTACCACGAAACGAGTGATCTCTCTCGCAAAACGCGTTAAAAAAGACACAGCGTCAAAGGAGTAATCGCAATAGTTGATAAAAATCACTATAAGACCCGGAACGGATTCGTAGCAAACGAATAAAGACGATCAGATAGAGAAGGCCAAAGGTTGATCGAAAAGGAAGCGGAGAGAGAGACCCCGACCACAGGACGTCGTAACTGCGTGCGGTGTGCCGAGATTCTGGCAAGGAGACTCGGTTCACGACTGCGATCAAACTCAGAGAGACTCGCGCGAAACACGACCGACCCCGAAGGCGAGCTGCGACGAACGAGGATGCGCTCGAGCGGGTAGCCCGTGCCGCACTCTCAGTTGACCCCCACTACCAGCCCAACTCGGGCATCCGGCGGACACGGTGGCGCGCACTCGCGAGCTGTCGAGCTCGGCTATTGGTGCAACGCGGTTGCTACTTGGTCCGCGATTGGTTAGCTGCGCAACGTGAATTCCCGCGACGTTCACCATATCCACGACGGCACACATACGCGAACACGAGCACTCTCGATCTTCCACGCGAGTCGCCTCTATATACACGCGCTCGTGGCCCGCCGCACGTGTATAAGTCGCGCGCGCGCATTTCTGTAACGATATTGGAGGAGCTTTGTGCGCCCGCGCATACACACACAAGTAGATAGACGTGATACACATACGAGTATCGAAATACGCGCGAGGTCGTAGGTGTAAGCGCGCTGTGGCGCGTGCAAAGGTGAACGCGACCGTACGGTGGTCGAGCAAGAACTGGTTGGAAAGCCCGCGGAAACGCGCTACTTATGCCGCGGCTACCAATGAAATCGACAAGCCAAAGCGATCAAAGCCTTCGAAAAGACTAGCGCACTGAGGGTGGATGGGCGGAAGGATGGAGAAGGGCGGGAGGGTAGAACGAGCAATGCGGTCCAGTACGAGGAGTACAGAGAGCGGGGAGGAAATCGCGCGCGCGCCACGACCCTGTGTCGCTATGCGCAAAACCACCGCGAATCCGTGTCGCGCGTTTCGTTCGACGCGGTGGCAGCGGTCGTTGTCTCTCTCTCTTTCCGGTACCAGTCACCACCCAGTGATAGCGCACTACAGCTAAAACTGCTACTGGCGCTACTACACTACTTACATTGGAGGCGGCGCCGAACCTTTGACCCATTTTTCTATCGATCCACCTGCTTCCGTATGTAGGGCGCAACAATAGCTCTGGCAACCGAGATGTCCATCCATGAGAGGCCCGGCGTCCTTTCGAATAGGTCAAGCCTCGTTCCCTTTCCTCGTTCTTCTTCTTCTTGTTCTTCTCACCAACCGATCGTTGCCACAATAATCTTCTATAGTCCGTTCGTTCCATTGTCGTCTATATGTTTGGCCCGAGTTTTCAGGCCTTCCGATGGCTCCCGTAAAGCAGTCGCTAACAAGTAACTGATCAGCGAGTCGAAACGCACACTCGATTGTCGCTGTTACGCAACACCCGCTCGCTCGATGGTACCTCGAAATCTCGTTGCGAGCTTCACGATCGCTTCACAACCTCCTGGATTCCCTGCGGGATTCGTTATCGATCCCGTTCCACGTAACGGCCGTATTACCCTGCGGCCGCGTTAACGCACGCGAAGATGCGTGGAAACTCTCGACCTGCTGCGAGAGGCACGCTGGCCGATCGATACAAGCCCGACATACATACATAGTATGTCAGAGTACGTACTATTCGCGACAAACGCCCAACATAGCGCACACCGTGCTAAAAGACTCCGAAAAATCGACCGGAGGAGGAAGCGTTGCCGTGCCAAATGCAGAAGCGAGCTAGTCAGCGCGTCTTCTTCTTCTTGATTTTACTCGATAGAGACGATCGAACTGCACAACGGCGCAGAGGAGAATACGGTAGAATGCGGTGTGGCGCGGTGCGCGGTGAGCAACAGCAGCGGCAGTAGGAACATACGAAGGAGAGAAGAAGGCGAATGGGGAACTGCGGTGGGAGAGAGCGAAGCACAGAGCACAGGGCGGCGGAAGAGACAAGGGGCTCGAAGGGGGGAGTAAAAGAGGGTAGAAGGAGAGGAGGGTTACCTCGGTAAAACATTGGGATCCGACTGGTCGCTGTCGTCCTATTTCCACTGCTCGGGAGCGTTCGTGCCGCGAAGCGATCGCGCACGAAGCAACGAGGATATAAGTAGGTCGTTCGGAGCCGCACGTGTCGTCCTTGACTCACATAGCGTGGCGCGCAGGCGCTTACCGTTGCCGCATTGCTGGTCGCTAGGGCTCTTTCTTTGTTCCTGCTCGCGTCTCTCTATGCGTGTACTTACACACGGTCGAGCGAGTGAGCGAGTAAATGTCCGTACGTGTGTCGTTCTATGGATTATGGATGCGTTTGACTGTGTGGGACGTACTGACACACACGCTTCCGGGGGCCTCGTGTCTCTCATAGCATATTCTCCTTTCCTCTTCTCCTGCGCCCTGCTCTCCACACCCATCCCAGCTCATACTCTCTCGCTCGTTCCGCTCGCGAACATTATCCATTACCGAATACCTCGTACGAAGACGTACTCGTCAATTCTTCTTCTTCCTTTTCTTCCTCTTCTTTTTCTACTCCGAAAAATCATTCTGCAAGGAAAGCGGAAATCTGCTTGATGCCGATGTACATAGATGCTTTGTCGACTCTCTCTCACAATCATGGATGTAATCAAGCACGCTTGCGTACTGTTGCGTGCGCGTGAATCCCTGTCTTTCACATGTGGACCTATGACCATGTGAACTGTCGGCCAACTTCTCCCTCCTCCCCATTCTGTTTCTTCTCTTCTTCCGAAGCTGCTGGTAACATGGAGCCACTCCTCGTTTTTCTAGCCATCACAGAGACTTGTAATTCAAAAGCGTTCGACGGACTTGCGTCTACACTATTTGACGGAGGCCAACTATAGAATGGTCGTTCAAAGCTGTCAGACACGCGCGCCAGCGACCAATTTTATATTTTACCGCTGCCTTCGACGATCATCTCGCGTTGGCGGATTATCCCGCGACGTGTTACGTAAGTAAGCAGCGCGCTAATAACTGCTCTCGAGTGACCAGACACACACCGAGAAACCATGTGATCTTTGGTTATCGTGCTCTCCGATCCATTCGGGATATCTTCCGCTGGGTGAATAAAAGATTGTATATATGCAAAATGAAACTGCAGTTATCTGCATTACGGTTATACTCGTCGACCTTTGTGTTCTGGTACATTTTTATGAGAATGCTATTAATGAGCAGAGAGGTCAAATGTAATTGTAGACTTTAGAATAAAAAATTAGGTACTTCCTCATATGATCCGAATTATTCACTCCATTTAATAGCTCTTTGACTAAGAGCGATTCATCTGGCGAGCTACATAGAGAGAGAGAGAATATGTAGGAAGAAAACAACGAATCAATACTCATTTCCAAATACATACGTGTACCCATTCATGCTCTACATATTCGACTTGAGTCTCTCCTGAGCGTGGGCTTCTCTTATCGGATCGCGCGCAGTGTTGTTTTTTTTTATACAACCAAGTATTGCAGGTACCCGAGACGAGATGAGTTAGCAGGATTTCGATCGCCGTGCGTGGATTACGCGAATCGTAAGGTCGAGCGTAGGTTCGAGGAACGGGTTCCTGATGCCACGGGAATTGGGGGGGAGAGGGTGGGATGCGAAGAGGCGTGTTGTGCAACTGGAAGATCAAGCGTGTGTCGATGCATGCGTGAGTGCGTGCAAGTTTGTACGTTCACGGACGCATATGCGCACGACGACGCGCACGCCCGGTGATAATCGACGGAAAGAGAAAGGTCATCGGAGACCGAAGTTTCGCTTCCTCTTCCTCGTCGCGATTGCGGATAGGTGAGCGGCCATCAGATATTAAGACCGGTGACGCAATTTGCGCAGCTGTACATACGCGTTTTTGGTATGTACACTTTAGTTAATAATGCGCCCGCATTTGCAGTTGAACTTTAAAATGAACCATTTCGTTGTCGGAAGTCCGCCACGGCATCCATTGGCTTTTACATAATGTGTACATGCTCCCATCAAGTCCATGAATTTAAACCACGAAAACAAATTGAAACGACCTCAAATATTAGACTCGTCGCAAAATTCTGTCCATTTGGTACTAGTGTACTTTGAGCAAATTGGTAATTTAAAATAGGAATAGTACGTGGAAAATATTCCAAATTTTAATTTAAACAAAAACTCTACGTTCAGTTCTACAGAAAGTATTAAAGAGTATTTTCTCACATTCAATCCAAACTATGCCAACCATAAAAACTTCGAACAGATCCTCATCCAGTTTTCTGCTCTCGTATCCATTGGAACTAAGCATAAGTGACAACGACACTAAAACCTAAGAGTATACGAGCAAAACCACTGAGAAGTATCCGTCGTGTTGGCAGTGACAGAGCAAAACTAGAGTTTTTCACTTTGATCCGCAGAGTGGGTAGAGTGAGTCCGGTAGTGAAGCCCCGGTTTTTTCTCGGATTACGTAATCGCGCTCATTCGCTTGCTAGCGCTCGTTCGCGTGTTTGCTGGTGCGATAATGATAGAAGATTCTACTGCATTCTGCGGTAGACGGAGGGAGAAGTGGAGGGCCTCGAATGATGGAGGGTCGAGACTACCGCGAATCGGGTCTACTCGTCAAGGACAGAACGCGCGCGAACAGTTCTGCTCGCTACAAAGTCGGTAGACTCGGTTGGCTTTGGCATCAGGGAGTATTGATCGCAACGGAGAACTCAAAGGGGAGGCCACCACGTTGGGCTATTCGAACCCCAATTGGATCGACCTACCTCGTGCTAGGCAGCAGCGGCACATATACACACAAATACATACACACCGGCAACGAACTGTTACGGTACGGCATGGCATGGCATCGTACTGGAAACGCCAAACGCGGCCTATTTCTTAACAGACGGATGGATACACTCGCTTTTTCCCTATTCTTGCTCTTCCGATCCTATATACCACTAGAAAACTCCATTTCTCCGATTCTCCTCCCCGTGTTTGCTGTATTGCGGATTACGCGTGCACAAATAGGCATGGTAAATATTACGGGATAGACAGTACAAATATTGGAAATATACAAATAGCTCGTTTGCAGTCGTTTTGAAGGAGGGATTCCGGGGAAATTGCAGCTTGTATAATTATTCTGGAATTGTGTAATGCGTTACGAAAGATTCGTATGGATGAGTTGCAATAAAATTCTGAGGAATACTGGAACAAAATGATACTCTGAGTTTCATTAAGAAGCTTCGAAGAATACGCTAGCCAAAAAAAATCCTGCAGCGACAAAAAATAGTGCATGCTACTGGCGTGAATGGCTTTAGGAGAACAGTATCGTAGTATCCTTAGAATTGTACTCTTTTATGTCACCTCGGGTCGTTGGATAAGAAATGTAAGAGTACTTACGTATTTCTTGTGTTTCGACTACGTGTTTTCTGGCTCTTGTCGTATTCAGTGATCACAGTTAACAGTTAGATTCCCAAATTGTGGATGTGTACTTTGATACTTCGATGTATGCGTATTTCTCAATGGAGCAAACAACAACATCAATATTCATCACCATTGCAATTTACCACGTTTGGCATGGTGGGTTTCACACATCAAATATTCCTTCATAATATCCCGTGACAATTACCTTTATTATCGCTTATAATTTCATAATATTATTCTCTATCAATAACGCCACAATCCCTGAATTTCATAACAACAGTAAACTACCAATTGCAACCTTGAGCAAGCGAATAACAATAACTCGATCGTCGGACGTGTAGATTGCATCACGCAATCTTTTTTCCAGCAGTCTGACGACGAGGAATTAAAAAGCGTTAGCAAGAAAACGCAGATTATCCGCATTCGATAACCACACATACACACGTACACGCAAACAAGCATATCCACATCAGACAGAGAGGACAAAGAGTTTGCGGGCGAAAAGTCTCGCGATAGAGAAGTTAGAGAAAGATAGAGAAAAAGAGGGTTTCTAAGCGGAAGAAATCAAGGCGTTGGCAGAGTGAAGAAGAGGCCGCGAATGAAAATCAATCTCACAGAAGTAAAATGGGAGTCGCGTATCGCGCGTGAGTTTTTCCTCGTATCGTTGGCGAGGCGTACAAAGCCGTGTAATTGAAGCTCGAAGTCATCGTGGATAGAGCTCTACGATTTAATGCCTGTAGGTTCCTTCATTCGTTCGTTCGGTTGTTCGTGTCGCTCAGAGCAAGAGGCAACGGCACTCGCATGCCGACGTTCTTCAGATAAGCATGTTCTTATCTGCGTGTACGTGCTTACGTAAGCAACGAATCGCGTAAGCCTTTACTCGGCTTCGCGTCCCTTTTTTCTTCTCACTGCGAGCCACCGATCCGATCGTCCATCTCTTTGTCTCTTGATTATGCACAGCGTGCTTACTGTGATGTATGCGGAAAATACTCAGGGAGTCTATTATTTGAAATATCAAACTGGCAAATATGCCATGTTCTCCGTGTATTTTGGAGTCAAAGCTTACAATCCCACAAGTTGGAACAGAAATCAGTGAAATATGTATTAATGGATGGTTCTTTCATTAAAATAAATTAATGTTGCTCCAAAATTTTTCAAGTTCCCCATGTTCTACTCCACAGTCTTTGGAGATCTGGACTTAATTTAGTTCCATATAAAGCAAAAGTGTGTGAGAATCTGTCTATATAAATTTTTTGTACCCATTTTTTTATAGTACTTGAACAGTAAGACTCGAAGGGCAGAGGGTTCTAAACGTTGTCGAATCCGGAAGAGGAAGTTCGTTGGCAAGTTCCGCGCGATTCGTGCTACCAGTCGAATCACGTAGAATCGCCACGCGTTGGTACAATATCAAGAGATAGAAGAGGTATCGCGCCGTTCAAATGATAAACTGCAATCTCTCTCTCTTTCTCTCTGGTGGGTAACAATAGTCAAGGTATATCTGTTTTATCGTAAATCATGACAGGAGTTAGAGCAGAGGAATAGATATGCCTGGTAACGCGCCAGTAGCACAGCTGACAAAAGAAGAATACAAGAGAGAAAAAGATTGCTATTGAAAAAAAAATTGTGAAAAATAGTAGCCATAATAACAGCAACAATACAATTGTTATACCGAGGGAGAAAGGGACGGAAGAGATATCAGACGCGATTGGTCCCATCGGATCCGCTTGGAATTGTGTACCGAGAAAAATAATGAGGTAATAGCAATGATAATAGAAAAAATATAAAATGCAAATTTGATAAAGAAATTGGAATAGAAGTCTGTATCAGGAAAATGAGTTTGACGGTGAAGCCGCTGGCAGTGACTGGCAGCAAAAACACTAGACGCTCTTTGAGCCATTGACATGGACGAGGTCGGATTTAGACGCGAGTAGAACAAGTGGCAATCGGTCGTTCGGTCGTTCGTCTATTGATTCGCCAACCAACTGGCTGATGTGTATAAGTATACGTAAGTATGTATGTATGTATACGCATTTGAAAAAGGCAAGCTGCTTCGGCGAGTGGTGCATCTTTGAATTAGTAGTACGTTCTTGCCTCGTTCCTTTGTTACACAACCGGTTCTCTCTCGGCAACTCAACCAACTACTATCGACTAACCTCGCGCGCACTCATTTTGTCCCCCTTTCCTTCCGCCTTTTTTCTTTCTCTCTGGCACATATATCGACTCTCATCCCGGCCCTTACCTGTTTCACCTATATGCTTTGCCTCTCTTCGGTCTTGACGTTTCCCTACTCTCGTTAGCTGCTTTTCTTTTACCGTACTTACGCCGACACTCCTCGCTGTGATTCCTTTTTGCTCTGTTTCCTTAGGACAGAGCAACCGAAACTAATAATCAACCGAGATTCATTTTAGAAAATGCTTATTTTTGCACTCGAGCTTGGTGGTCGAATAGGTCATCGAGCATAAGAGAAGATCAGTTAAATCAGTTTCACGCTAGCCAGCGATATTACCATTTGGCTCGATATAATTGTTCATAAATAGAAACTTATCATATTGACTTTTCTCTTTATCCGCCAATGTTCTTTAACTTTTAAATCCTGACAACAGTACTCGTATCTTTAAGACACCTTGTTTAGCTCACAGGGGGGAAGGGAAAGGGAGATTTAATTGGAGTAATATTTATAGCAATACTCCCGTCGAAATAATCCGACTATGTTCAATTTCGTGAACCCTTCGGGAAAGCCGAGTGACGGTAATAGAGAGAACCGGTTAATTATAGCAGTATTCGCAATATTATTTCCATGGAAATAGTTAGAATATGTATTAAATTTCGTAAAGGGGTCTCAAGGAAGTTAGGTAAGGGCAAGTGTGGCTCAAAGGTGAGGAGTGTCAGGGAGAGAAATAGCTCTCCTGGCAAGTGGAAAGCGAGGAGTAGACTGACGGGAGAGAGAATAGGGAGACTAGGAAAAGCAGGAGAGGCTCGTCCATCTTTTTCCACAGTAAAGTCCAAAGGGAAAAGGATGCATAACTCGACAGTGGTAAATGGTGGGGGGCCACGTGCTTCCAGTACATATCGAGTCACGCGAGGGTTGGACACGTGATACATTGGTATATATCTGCATGTATGTATATACATACATGCATACATATACATGTACGTTTGTACTTGGATGCATAGGCGTGGAAACTTGTTTTCTCCCATTGCCAACGAACCAAGCATGCCACTACTATGTGCATCTGTATGGAAAGAACGCGGAAGCAGTAGCTGCTCTCTTGAGTAGCCTCGAATTTAGATCCCCCCCCCCCCCCCCCCCCCCCCCCCCAACTAGAATGGGATGAGATGCTTGACCTTGCGGAAGTAGGATGATTATATCGAATTTTCGGGATCCCCAGTACAGTTGGGTCACTTTTAACGAGTCTATAGACGCATTGACTGGCTCTTGACTTATTTCTTTTATCTCATGAATTTTTCGACCACTCTATCTTTTATTCATAGATTGTGTTTTGGAAATGGTTAAAAGTAGCTGGGAATTCTATCTGGTGTTAGCTAATTGATTTGAAACACATAGAATACTTTAGAATTATTTAAAAAATGAATTGAGTTATTGAAATAAGATTATTACTTTTAGCAAATGGAATTTTTATATGAATTAAGTTAACGATTTTTGGTTTGAAACTTTCCAATTTCTTATAAAATTTATTGTTAAATAGGACAGAAGAAGAAAATTCTATTGATTCTACGATTCTAACACATCACTGTGTACCACTGCATCCTCGTTTGAAAATGTTCGAAACGTGTGTGAAGTATAGGAAGCGAGTATAGCAGACGGTCATTCACGATAACCGGTCTTCCGAGACGCCCTTTGCTCGATGTGTAGATTCTCTTCTACCCTTACGCACGAAAAATGTGTCGCGTTTTATCTTATCTACAGAGACACGTGTGCGAGTGTGTCTGGGAAGAGTGCGGCTTCAGGGTATTACACATTACCGTAGACTCTGCTAATCGAGGGAATTTTTCCATTTCGTTACGACTCCCGTCTTCGATTGTGAAAACGAAGGTCACCGAGATACGAGACTTCTTTCATCGTTCTAACTACATCTACAATTGAAGTCATGAAAACCAGAAAACCGCATACTAGGAATGCAAAATGCTACTTGAATTTTCTTATTTATATCAATTTTTTGATCCAAACCTTTTTTTAAAGTTGTAAATATATTTCTTGCTCTTTTGAACACATAAAACATGTTTCAGAATTTTCCACAGTATATTTAATAATTGTTATTTTCTTTTACTTGAGAAATTAATAGACTACTTTCGCAGATCTAATATTTACACGAGAGAAGACAAGGAAGACAGATAGGTGTGTGCCATGAATAAAAGACATCATTCTCACTTTATCACTTGTAATTAATTTTCCTTTTTAATTCGCGAAGAAAGCTTGCATAATCATGAGCGGAGGTATTGTATTGTATGTGTCCACAGGTTCATCCATTAGTAGCTTAATTCATTTGCTATCCCGTGGGTGCGGTTCTCACGCGACTGTAAGTGCCAAAGCATTTTTCATTAATCTCTCGCGTAACAGTCCACAGCGGACGGTACACGCTGTCTGCTCCATACTCGAGGGACCGTGGATCCTGCGTTTGGTTCAAACAATGTCCCTAGTTGCGACAACAGGTGGTATTAAACATCGAAAACGCGAGCTTTTTGCCAAATTCGATGAACCTCATTCCAAAGACCCCAATAAACCCGATCTGATTAATATTATTACCACACCGTAGGTCACCGGTGACCGGCATCTACAATTAACATTTTTTCCCCAAAATCCCTTATGTTTCCCAATAATATTTCAATACAATTTATAACAACATAATCGATGTACTAACGATTATAGTTAGACATTAAATTCCCATAAGTTTAGAAAATTTGTGTTCAATTAACAAATGTTAAAACTTTTACACAACAAGATATTTAACGCAAATTATTTCCTGTGTGTTATTCTCTTGATTGCGGGCTTAGATCGTCTTTAAAGATTTATCTTTATCCAGGACGGATCTTTGTACCGTTGTAGTACTTCTGACAAGAGACGGACAAAACGCACTCCAGTAACAAGGAGAATCAAGTAAAATCCTGTGCATGAGGGCAATGACCTTTCAGCACGTGTCCCATGCCACGTGCTGCGTTCGAGGAAACATTGGACGAACTACGGTGACTCCTATCTCTATTTGGCTATTCTTTCCGCCTCCCTCTAGATAGAACTTTTCCCAGGAACTGCTACCATCGTTACTTCCTCGTAATTTCATTCTGCGGGAAGTACAAACGGTGCAGTTCGTGATCCCGTGCAATCTTAGTCTTCGCTCTAAACTCATTTAGGCAAATTTAGTTTATGCAAAGGCAGAAATCAGTCGTTTCGTGGAATAGTATGTATTATAGAGCGAGTATCTTCTATTTTGAAGCAGTATACATATCGTTCACTAGAGAAAGCGACTCCAGTAAAAATATGCTGTATTTCTGAAATTGAAAGATCACAGAAGAAATTGAAAAATGTATCCTCAGTGGTTTTAGGTTTGAAATATAGAGTGGCTGGCAGATTGATATGAATATAGCAATATTCGAATGATACTTGAAAAATCACTTTTGTCAAGGAAATAGAGTTATGATTACTATTAGCCAACATATTTAAATAAATTCATCATTATACGAAAGCGTATCTCATAGTAATGCCAAATACTATATTTTTATTGCAAATTATCCGAAGATCAATATATTCACAGACTATGCCATTGAAAAAAATGAGCAGTTTGTCCTTTGGACTTTCAGTCGATCGCTATCAACCTCTATGAGCAAGCACATCTACTCATATTAATCTCTCGACAATGATGACTTGTATAAATTATTCTATACTAAACCCGCATGTTTTTTTTTCGTCACGTAAACACGATTAAAAAGTTTAATTTTGGATTGAACGATTAAAAAAGTCATTGTTGAAATTTTTCGAAAGAGTCAGATAAGATTTTTATAAAATGTGTCACGACCTAGATATTGTTGTAGGTCGCAAAGAAAAGCGGCTATCGCGTTGGTAAATTTCTTTATAAGGTTCAGTCCGTTCATCGATAGTGATGCTGTTAGGGTAGTTTCAAGGGAAAAGCGAGTTCTGCAATTCTCGTCGATTCTATTTATAGTGAGCAACGAGGTAAAGGCGCGGCAATAGTAGCAATAACAGCAGCAGTAGCAGCGGCTAACGCGAAGCTCATGGCTCATGGCTCATGGCTCACGAGTATCGATCAAGCGATTCTCCTTGGCGTACACGCCAACATAGCATTACAGCACTTTACAGCACTCTGACAGTACCACAGTGAAACACCACAGCCGATGAGCCGCGATGCGTTACGACCTTACGCGACCTATTACGGGTCTCTCGTATTTTCCTCCTTACGTCGAATTACACGTTTGGGAAAATCCTTGTTTTCGTCTACTTCCTATCCATTGTACTTTAACTCTACGTATGTGATTATACTCGATCACTAGTTCTATCTTGTTTTAAGTAATTTGCTTGAAGATATATTAGAAACTGAATCCTTGACAGATCTTCGATGAATTATTCAACAAGCTAGTTGGATATTTTTTTCGGGTTAGAGTGAATGCTGATGAAGGATGAATGGGAAAGTGAGGGTCAGATAATAATTATCTGTTGTATTGAGTTCGCAGAGAATTCCCATGGTTGCCGTGATTCTTTTATACCTGAATCGAGCGTTTCATTGTGATCTAACTTTAAACAAGTGGTTCCACCAAAGGGTCTTTCTTCGAGTGCTTGGTCAAGTTTATTTGACCTATTTTCAACTTTAGAATTTCGGTGTAGAAGGTACAAGTGGTAAAAGTTTCATTCTCTTGCAAGGTAATACATGCTGAAATAGAAGAAGAGATTGGGGGCATTTTCTCGAGTCGAGTCGAGTTGTAGTGGAATCTGGAAACAAAAGTAAGTGGGTTCCATAGCCGATGGGGTAAATTATTCTTCACCGTACATGGTTTCGAGAGCCGAAAAGTGTAATATTGGGCCTGGAAGATCTACTGACCCAATATGTAGTCACATGAAATAGTAAAAGATTATAATTTCTAACGAATTAAAATAATCTAAATGTCTTTCCTCTTGAGCCAGGTAGCTTCATAAACCTGGCCTATTTTTACGACCATAGTAGAAACTGATATGGGTAATCGTCGGTACTCCCAGTGTTAAGAAAACCTATACTCTTCGCACTAAGCATTTCCCGATCAATAAAAAGTGAGTTAGCCGATGGCAAGCGCGGACAATTAGTGGTCGAAGTTCTAAGATGGAGTTTAATCACGTATAGAGGCAGCAAAGGAAAGACAGGAGAAGAGGTTGAAGAGGAAAGTCGAAGGGAAAAATAGGTGGGTTTCGTTGACGCTTGTCGCGTCACATTCGACAGAAGAAGAAGAAGAAGAAGCAGACGAAGAAGAGCGTAAGGTATCGCGAAGGGTAGTCGTTGCGCGTTTGGATAGACGTTACGAGCGCTATTACCGTGTCATCCGAAACAATAGGACTTTAGTCGAAGAAACGCGATGAGAGAATGAATCGCTGCAGTAGGAGAACCCAGTGGTCACAGCCTGGCCCTCTGTGGATGGTACGCGGTTTCTTCGTCGTTGGCCTCGCTCTAGAACCGCTCTAGAATCGCCCTAGAATCGTTCTGGATCGTTCTAGATCGCTCTAGATCTCGCGGAGGAAGCTCGCCAGGGCCAGGAGGGCGACGTATACCGGGCGCGCGCGCGCGCGCGCGACCGGGACAAGAGGAACGAGGTGGATAAAGTGGAGACGAGGTGGCCTCGGCCTCGAAGGGAGGCGGAGGTGGAGAAGGTGGAGGCGGATGCGGAGTCAGGGCGCCTCTAGGAACGAAGTGAGAGCGAACAAAAAAGAGAAAGAGAGGCAGAACGAACCTACGGTTGGGTCAGAGGGGAAGAAGAGCCAACAAAAAGAGAGAGAGAGGGAAAGGAGAAATGGAGCAGATGAACGAGAGACAGAAAGATAGAAATGGATAGATATAGATGGAGAGAGACTAATAGCGAAAAAGAGGGAGAATAGGAGAGAGAGAGAGAGATAGCTGAGGTCAGCGGTGCTAGCGCAGTATAGTTGGTACAGCAGCTCGATACGAGCTCTGATCCATTTGGCACGGTTCCCGAATTCGGGCTACGGGATTTCCCCCGTGAGATCACCAATTTCGTTTTTCCATCCTGTTCTCTCGCTTCCCCCGGAGAGCCTCACCGTTACTCAACCGCGATAGGAGCCCTACCCGCTCCGAGAAAGTACCACTACATATTTATCTACGTGTATTATACACTATGTATGTGTGTACATATCCGCGATTCGCGAGGTACTTTTGCCCACACCACGATGAGACGCATCGATGCATCTTCTCTCCGATGCGCTCAGTGGAAACCTTCGGAAAATTTTGCTCGCACGAAATATTGGGTCGAGCTTTCCTCGCGAGAACGCGTTTCTCGCGACCTCGTCGCCTCGTGTTCGGTCGCTATGACCCAATTACGCGAATATTCAGCCAGTGGCGTTGGCTGGTGCCAGAAGACGGTCCAATTGAGAACTAGGCCTCTCTCAACGCTGTTTCGGCAGTGGTGTCTTCTTGAACACTTTGTTAAAAGTATCATCTTATAACTAGATTGGAGAATGAGAAATTCTCCTATTTTTGCATTGATCTGCGGAAAGATAATATGTAGAGAGATCTTTGGATCGATCTCCAATTGTTCGTGGCATAAATGCACGCAGTACGATAATCTATGCTGTTAAGAGGGAGAATGAAGTAAACGAGGAAAATTCAAAGACGAATGAGCGAGAAGAGATTCAGAGTGCAAGAGGCATCCGATAATTTTCTTGGCCAGTCCTTCCGCGACCCGATGCCGAAACTAGACCACGCGAAGCTTTCGGTAAATGTGTCAACCATCCAGTGTGAGATCAATACTTGCGCCTTGGTCTCCCCTACCATTGCTCCCCTGCGCACCCTTATCCACGATCCTCTGCTCGCACCCTCCTCTTCTCTCCCCGTGACCCTGCCACCACCCCGTTCGCCCCTTTCTCATCCACTCCTTCCTTCTCGCATTCTCAATTGCTCCGTTGCTCCCCTATATACATCTCCCCCCTCTTTCTCTCTTTTTCTCTTTCACTCTGCCGTATATGCTTTCTCTCTCACCCTTATCCTCCACGTTCTCTTCCGTGGCCCCCTTCATCTAGCATTGTGTCAAGCTCGGGCTTTCCCAGAGTTCCGGAGCATGCCTCGGCCCCCGTCTTACTTCGTTCTCGATCCACCCTGTCCTCTGCCATCCATGTGCTACGCGCCCTCTATGAAGCTGTGTCGTTAATTTTCTAAGAGTTTATTCACTTTCTTGAGTAGGGGCACGCCGAGTGCGCGAAGTTACTGCGGAGATACAGACTCGGTTGCCGAGCATCACTTAATTATTATCATTCTATAGAAAGGGTGCAGCACTGAAATTCAAAGTTTTTGATGAGGACAAGCTTTTGCACGATTTCGACAGTCTGCAGGAAATGCAAAATTTTTTCATCTACAACTGCAGGCGACTCGGGTGAAAAACCGCATATGCATTCAGGAGGATCCGAATAGAGATTCGAAACAGCTCGTTCGTTTAGTGGCGCAGTAATAACGAGAGCAGAGTTCTCGTAGGCGAATGGAGCAAACCACCAATTAAAATCCACGGTGACTCTCTCGCTTCTTCAGGTTCTCGGGACTCTTTTGCAGCAAGAGATCGTCAAATATTTTAATAGCGCGAGCCCCCTTTTCCACCGTGAGCAGCGCAATGCTTGCTGCGGAATCTTTGCCAATAACTTTATCGCTCGTTACCGCGACCGAGAGGGCTAAACTTAGAAAGTAATTATATACGCGCGCGGGCGCGCTATACAAATCTAGGCCACTTGAAATTTTGTTCAAGTTTCGCCCAAGGACAAAAGTAGCTGGCTCTCGATAATAAGAGTCTTCTCTTTTCGAGCTTCGATCCACGAACTTTCAACAGGCATCGTTGATCTCGCAACTTTTATCAGGAATTTCTTGATTTAGAGTAGAAGACGATGCTTCTGTTTCGTGTGTCATAAATTTTCTCGTAATTTAGATTCTCGGCTTTCGACTAGCGCGGCGGCGTTGGTTTGTTCGCCCTCTGGGTTGTTCGGCTCCCTCGTTGCTGGATTCTCTAGTCTGTCCCCTGATAGCACCTGCCTTCTGGTAGGGGACAAATAGGGCAGGGTGAAGGCTCTCTATAGAACGAGAGAACGTAGGCTTGGGCATGGTTGGGCATGGTACAGAGGACGGGAATGGCAAGGAGAACCGTGATGAGAGGAGGAAGCGAAGGGAGCGCACGATTTCAATGGGGAAAGGGAATCAAGCTCGTGCGCTCATGAGCTCAGAGACCTATGTGTTTGTGAACCCTACTGTTACGCACCCTCCTAAAGCGAAATCTTCCTCGCACGCATCTTGCGGGATGCTTTTCTTACGTAATAATTTCTCTCTTTTTTCCCCCGTCTCTCTATTTCCCATTATTTCTATTCTACATCTCTATTTTACTTTCTTTCCCTTCTATATCTCTCTTACTCGTCAGGAGAATGGAAAAACCACCCTCGGTCAAAAGGCTAGCGCAAGGAATTTCGCGAAAGCTTTGGAAATCTTTCGTAAACTGACAACATGCTGACGCCCTTTCGAAGATTTACTTCCTGTCAATCTTTGAAAATAGTGTCTTGAAATCAAAAAGTCATGTGAGTCTATTATTTTATGTCAGTTTGTGTCAACTAGCATACGACATTTTGTTGAGTGTCAGGGAAGATTTTGCAGCTCGTTTGGGGTAGTTATATTAATTTGAAAACTGCATAGAATACGTTTCTGCATTTAGGAGTAAATGGTCAGTGAAACACGGTACTAATGATTCAAGTTAGTCCCTTTTATAAAGCGAAAACTTGACGGCAGATTTAGACATTTTCGCAACCGTTATTTAGCAGCTTGTTCATGTTTCTCTTGCATATTCTCGGTTGCATGTAGAGAGTTTTGGTAACGTTAATCCGGGCTTGCATGCAGATTTAATTATCGCTCTTTCCTTGTCACAGCAGCCGGAGAACTCGAGACCTCGTTGCTCGGTGCGGGGGTCGTAAATTTGGAAGAAGTGGTCGTACCAGCCCGGAATGGAGAGGGTAAAATCGTGAAACGAGACGGGTCTCTCTCCTCTCTCAGGTGCACGTGGCGGAAATCTAATTGCGGCCGAATTTCTGGCACATCCAGATCGATCCAGGCTGTACTCCGTAAACTAACTGGCGCACCGGGTTCCAGGTCACTGGGTCGTGCAGTTGGTTCGGGTATACTCGTCCTCATCCTCGTCACATATTCGGCTGCAATGCCCTAGCCTCGCCCTATCCACCCCATCTTCTTCTTCTTCTTCTTCTTCCTCCCTTTGCACTTTGCTTCTGATCTGCAATTCAACCTCTACTCTTCTTGTCGCATCCAAAGCCCAGTGGAGTATCTCATCCATTGACTTCTTCACGATAAGAAGGTGTATTCCAGAGAGTAGCTTCGTGGCTCTTGTACATTGTTTGTTCGTCGCTTGTTTGCAATTGTCCTTCCATGCTCGTTCGAGTCGAGGGTCTTCCACTACTGTTGTTGCTGCTTCTGCTGCTACTGTCGCCGTCGTGTCTGCGGCTGTTTCGCCCGTTACATCACCCTTCTTTTCGCTTGATTTCCTCTTGCTTCTCGACTGCACCACTTGGCCTCTTGCCCTTCTTGCCCCTTTCGCCTCTGGTGGTCCGAGTTATCGCGTATCGAGCGACTCGACACCAATTATTAACGAGTCTGGAGCTCCGCAGAACCCAACTCTACCCTTTTCCGACGATGTTACGGACCTTTTCGTTTTAGAAATACTCTACTTTGGCAACCTTGCGCCTTAAAACTTGCCTTTTTTTTCTCCTGAGTGCTGCAGTTGCCATCCAGGGTAACATTGTGCTAGTGTGTGTGTGTGTGCGTCAGCATTTTTTCCCCAACTTGTTTTTACATTTTGGCGCAACTCGAGTTGCGGGTCTCGCGCGATATTTGATTAAAATCGAGAGAAAGCTCCAATGGTGAGAAGCTCGAAAGCGGGAGAACTGGTGGCCTCCTTTTTTCGTGAATTAGAACTGACAGAGTTGGGCGCGCGACCCCATCGATTCGAGGCTTCGCTCGAGAGCGCTTGCGTATCGAGCAATCGTGGTTATCGCCAATACTTTTTGGTGGAGGAACCGCGAAACTATGGTCGTAATGCATGTGAAGTATTTCCTAGGATGAACTATGTATGGCTAATGAGTTTGTTAGTAGTAGTTTATAGAAATAATTGGATGCGGTAAATGCACCCTCTCATAGAGTATTATTAATAGTTGAACTATCGACGATCGGTCTGTACCTATCTCTGTCAATGATTCAAGTGCAATATTGCTGCGAAAACAATCGGAGAAAAAACAGGTTGTACATACTTAATGCACTCTATTAATTCAGATCGATCCTAACAGCTCTAAATAGGAAAACTCATAAGTGAATTTTTTCTCATTGGGAAAAAACTATTTTTCGTGTCGATCATCAATAATAAGACTTCCACGGAAGTCACCGTGTTGACAAGTTGAACAAGCTGCACTGTTGTCGCGTTAGCGGAACAACTAGGAATTTCTAGGTGGGTGTCTCAGATTCCAGGGTACATAGTCCCAAATTAGAACGAATTTGGTTATGAATTTTCAGAGTAACAGCGGACTAAAGCGCGTTATAATTTAAGGACGTTACACGCTCGCGGCGTCTGAAAATAGTCCGCGGGCCGATTATAAATAAAGCGAGATACCTTCTCCAGGCGGTCGAGCGAACCAGCCAACGAGCGCTCGAGCGGTGTGTATATCGTCGTCGATGGAGTAGAAGGGTCTCTCTCTCTCTCAGTGTCAACGATTTCGTTGCGGACACACCGCACCGGCGGCTTTCTAAAATAGTACTTAAAATTCAAGGAAGGGCCGACACGAGAGTGCAGGCGAAGAGTGAACGAGTGACTACTATAAATTTTTTTTAACGAGTCCGTCACGAGAGCGCTCGTCGCATTCGAACGGAACGAGAATAGAAAGAGAGGAAAAGGCTGGGTAAAAAAGAGCCGAGTAAGATCGAAAGTCGAGTCGTAAATCGGGCATTGACCTTTTTGGGGATTCTTCCGCTCACCGGGAAAAGTGGCTGGTCAGGTACTACTGCCACTAGCACCATTTACCACCACTACACTACCATTGCCGTCAGCACCGTTCAAATCTGTCGCTCGAGTGAAGCAATAGCTCTACGTAAACGCCACATGCGGCTCTTTGACCGCGTGTCAGTTTTTTTAGTCACGGCAACGGGCGCCTGAAAATGCTGGATAGGCGTGCCCTATCACCGTGCCAGGTGTCGTATCGCTAGACAGTTTCGTTCTGTCGAGCTCGTATCGCCCTCGATTCTTTGCCGACTCAAGAGTTTCATTGGTATACTGCGAAAATGAAAGGCGAGAGAAATGCTTTGTCAAAGTCCTGACTTACTTGCAAAGAAAATAGTAATGATAAGAAGATTGGAAAATCTAAAGCTATTGTTCTCCTATTACTTTGGATAATGAGTACTCCAAATGAGGATTCTAAATAACAATACTAAATGTTGATAAAAATAGGGGTTTTTATTAATTGAAAATACTGAAAAATCTCTGCAATTTAAAGTTTCTCATATATACGAGGTAACCACATATATACATTAAGGAAATTCTAGATTTGGGTACATGCGGCTTCCGAAACGCAATATCATTGGGTTGCCCGCGAACATGTTCTCCCAACTCATATGAACCTGCGCGCATCGCGACGTATCCACGGTAGCCCGACAAATTTCTGCATTGCGCAACCCATTGCAGAATTCATAGAAAATTCCTAGCCTCGGCATCGCGAAACGTTTAA
Source organism: Trypoxylon attenuatum (assembly GCA_963989405.1). Classification (NCBI taxonomy): domain Eukaryota; kingdom Metazoa; phylum Arthropoda; class Insecta; order Hymenoptera; family Crabronidae; genus Trypoxylon; species Trypoxylon attenuatum. Next base: position 2,750,803 of record OZ022489.1, on the reverse strand, counting down.
TTGCCGAGGAATTCCAATTACCGCACTGCTGCTAATTTATTGCACAATTAGCAGCTATAGAAAAAGATAATCATTCTTAGACCATCCTCCTTCGGAATGCATTCCTCCAGTGGACTTGAAACCGGACCCAAGTCCATTTCTGTTAACAGAATACCTAAACTGTCTCACAGTATGTACTGACTCTAAAATTTACACAGATTCTTCTTCGAGATAGATATAGACCTAACAAAGGTGTTCCAGATCCAATCAGTTATTCCCAGACTGCGAATTTTTGCGAAAAGTGTATAAAGTGTCTCGAAAAATGGATTCGTAGATTTGGATAAATCTTAATAATATAATACGAATGACAACATTTCAAGCACTGTCAAATTATCGTGCAGCGACATAAAGTCAAATTACGAGGGCAATAGTGGAATTTGCGGTGCAAGACCATTAACGCGTTCCTCCCCAAGTCATCCCCGAGCGACGCGTGTGCTCGTGCCGTTAAGTCACCCACGATGTCACGCTAATCGCGTGTCAGGTGTGCTGCCGATGTATCTCGTACGCCTGCAAGCGAACCGATAGTAGTACGAGGAACCGGACGTTGTCAGGTACATGGCCGGAAAAAGGATCAGGTGCAGGAGAATCGAGCGAGGAGAAAGAAAGGTAGGGAAGGTGGTGGAGCAGCTAGAGCGGTTAGAGCAGCTCGATGGAGCTAGGGTGCCGCGAAGCTTGCCAAATCGTGATGGTAGTGCTGGTAGAGGTAATGGTAGTGGTGGTAGTAAAGGAGATGGTCGAGATGTTGGGAGACGTTGACAGCAGCGGTGGGTGACGGTGGTAGGACTAGCACTGACTAGTACATACTACGCTAGAGCTGCTCGTTTCGAGGCAATGGCTAGGCAAAAGGGGGCTAGAGGAGAACAGGGTCGACGACCCCTGCACGTGGAGTGCTCGGAAGTAGGCCACGTCGTGACATCACGCAAAAGCAAGATGGCTGCCGGGAAACAGACACATTCTCACGGGTATGCCCACTGCGGGTATGTATACACCGCGACGTCGTATACCACCGGTGGTACCTTGCGCGTTTCGCCTTCTCAAAGTATCTTTCACATCGTGCTGACGCAAATAATAATATCTCCCGCTTTATGCACAATTCCACGGCTAACAATAAATTCGTGGGTATGAGTCTCTTTGGAGTTTGACATTAATAGGATAGCTCCACGACTCATGCGTGGACCCACGCGGATGCCAACGGAACACTGTACGAAGGGACCGAATTGGGACAGCGTGGCAGCGTGGCTCAAGACCCGCACGATTTCTTTACAGCTGCAGTCAGACAAGCGAGTCAGTCGGATGATGATCCGATGATATTTGTCAACTCTCGGCACACAGCATAGTTTCAATTCGGTGGACGACAACGACAACGACGACGACGACGAGGACTCGGAGACCTGGCGACGCCCGCCTCGCCAGAGCGTTCTTGCTAGCTTGCCAGCTTGCCAGTTTGCATGGCTGCTTACCGACCGTCTGCCTTCCTTCTCACATTCACCGACATTAACGATCTTCCTACTTTCTTGCACCTTTCGGTCTTGCTCCCTGCTCCCTCGCTCTCTTACCCCCTCTGTGCGGCCTCGATTGCTCGCTCTCATTCTCTCCACGATAAGCTTCGAGCCTCGAGCTCTCTCTTACTCTCTTTTCTACACGCCGATCTTCGTTCATCTACACTCTTTCTCCTTTGACTCGGTGCGCTCGATAACGATGCCACCGGTGCGTGCCGCTACTCCCACTGAATATCGGAACGTGCCATCGTTGCAGCAGCTGCCAATAGAACGCACGTCTCGCTACCGTCCCTAACTACAGTATCAGCTATCTTCGCGATTTTGCGGATGCGGATGTCACTCTTCTCGATCCGCCCAAGCCGACGCGTTCCTAGATTCTTGTGGACCTGTCTTCGAACACCCCTTTAACATCCTGTTGACACCTCTTCGTTTTACTCGCTATTCGTGTCAATGTACTGCAAGTCTTCCGGTTCCAAACTGATTGTCGATTTACGCTGGCACAGCACCCTGTCGCGGATATCTCTATTTTTGGCTGACTAGTCGCTGCAGCTGCAGTAGTGAATGCTTACTGCTCCTCATCTTTTGGTGGTTTTAGTGGCTTGGGGTGGTTAGGGAATAATTGTGGTTGATTCGTCAATTTTGCAAATCAATTTTCCATTAGGTATCTTGACGTCCTAACTATTGCCTCATTGTAACTTCAACATTGTAAAGATTTTTAGAGAAAAAGTCTTCTTATTAATTTTTCAATCTTGAAAATAATTGCTATTTCGCTGGTAAGAGTAGCTATCTGCTAAATTTCCGATTGTGTTACCTTTCGTGACGTTCAGAGAAGATATTATTCAAGAAAATTCGTCTATAATTCCTAATTAGAGTGACTTTGGAGCAACATTGTTCTTTATTTTCCATGAAACTCAAGGATATTACTACATCAGCCAAAGAACCACTTTAAAAGTTTAGATTCCATTCAAGTATGCTTCGTTTATCTTTCGCGATCATCTAGTATGCAAAAAACCATATATTCAAATCGTTAAAATCTTTCTTTCGCAGACACAAAGGAAGATGAGACTTTGGAAGGGGTAGAAGGAGTGTAAAGGGTTAAACGAAGAAATTGAACGTGGAGCGGTAGTTTGGGTCGAGGCGCGCTTTTACCTGACTCCTTCGATCGTTACGTCACTAATAAATCCTGAATAACACAAGTCTATTCTAAGTTCTTCCGCGCAATCTCGTTCCATGGATCAAGGTTGTAGACTCGCTTCGCTAGTCGGCTGCTCGGACAAGTGCTCGGTATATTTATGTGGGAATTATCTCGGAATCGATAATAAGTGGGAGAGGATCTAAGTAAACACGTTTGTCTCTTGTCGAAATAGGATTCGTCGCTAGGAACTTAACAGTAAACTACTGGTGGAAGGATCTCGAAAGTTTCGAAGATTGATGATGGTGATTAGGAGAATCTTTTTTTTATGATAGTTGTATGTATCATTTTTCTGAAAGATCGCAAAAAACATATTTCAACTGTTGAGGGCCGACAGACTCACTGTGAAAAAAATATGGCCATGCGAATTAATGAAGAAAGGCGGATACATGACTACTGCGAGGAAAAAAGGCGTGGAGAAACGTACTTTTCCAGATGCAACTTATGCATTGCGTATTCTGGACACGTTCTTTACCCGAGACCGCGGACTTACGTGCGTTTTTCTACCTACGTGGATACGCATATGCCACTCTCAATACTTTCTGGACACCAAATCGATTGTTCTTTACTATTGTATCAATGTTCTATGTTAGATCAATACCTCTTCGTATGATAATGTCTCTTTGAATATTTTCTACTGGCTTGTAACACGAATGAATCATATTCTTTAACTACTGGAAACTATTCAGAAAATTAATGAACTATTCAAAAATATTCAGGAAATTGTATATGAATACTCAATACGTTTTTTGTTCATTAAGAAAGTAAAGAATATGATACTAGCCATATTCTGCTAAACTGACTGCAAGAGGCTTCTCACACAGTTCTACGCGTCTGCAAGGTCATATGTAGTTGGATTCTTAGAATTGGACGATATTTAGACTTACAACCGAATTAACGTAAATCTAAGGAATCTTTGTAATGTCTGGGCTTCTTGACACAAATTATTGTTACCAAAGTATTTTTCAAGAAAAACATTTAAAAGTACAGATAATAATTAGGCAAAGTACTCGATGACCTATTTACGTTTCTATGCTTTGAGCGTACCAAATTTAGGCGGCATGTGGACACGAAAGCTATATGTACCGTTATGTCCTCGTTAGTTGATTTGCATAGTGCGTGGATTTCTCAAGAAGAATGTCTATGATCAAAATCATTCGAACAGTCGTTCTAAGTGCAAACTCTTGAGAAAGTAATACTAGTACTCGTGTATTTGATAAGAGTAAACAACTTTACGTTCATAAGTCTGTAGTAATACGGTAAAGTTACGGTTTTCAAAAGTTATAACGATGCCAAGAGAGTTATCTGTTATAAGAATCAGTTGTAGTGAGGTGAGAACGTAAGTGGGACAAATAATTGCGCAGGAAGACGGTATATGAAGTCACTGACTCGAATACAAGTTATGCTGCAGTGATCAAGAAAAGGAAATTCATTTCTCAATTATGGAATAATTGACTCATTCTGAAGATCAAATTTCCCACGGTTTATTATGTACAAGCAGAGAAAAAAATTTAAATTTTATAACGATACTGTTTTGGAAAATTAATACTGTGATTGGAGATCGATATTATTTTATGGTAGAAGAAGAGTTCTTTGAAGTAATTAAGTGTATTTCGATAAAGTTGAAATAAAATTCTATGAAAGATATTTCGTACAGGTGTCGCCATCTAGAGGCGCGTCGGAGAACTCATTAACTAAAAGTCTGAAGCTTGACTTTGGTTATCCTCAATATAAAAAAATTTGAATTCTACTAATATTTGGAACGCACGTACTAATTCTGCAATGTTTAGATGTTTAGACAATATTGAACATTTTACTAATGAATCAACGTCGTGGCGAAATAAGCGAATGGGTTTAACACGATGAACATAAGATATTTTCTACCGCGCTCACGGAATTCACATGAAATAATACAAAGCAATCGTAGAAATACTTTTATACATTTAATCTGCGCATTCTAAAATAATTTAAATCTATTTGTCATTAGTAAACGTACTTACATATGCGCCGATCGCTGTTGACATCGAGGAGATTAAAGCCAGATCGTCTTTGCAGAGCAGTACCATTGAAGCTTAAGGTTCTTCAACACTATTGTCACTCAATTCACACAATTATTACTATCTAATACTAATGCCACTCACTTTTCACAATTAAAACCGGGATTAAATTGAAGAGTGCGGGTGATAATTGAGAGGATGTGTTGTATTCTACAGGGACTGAACGAGCACTTCCGCTGATTGAGATGGCGCCACAATCTCGGCCGAGCATATTTGTGTGTAAACTCATCTATATAGGTTGTGTGGGGTAGATATGCAAATGGTGGTAGACGATAGTAGACAGCCAGTAAGGTCGTAGCTGGGTGTCGCCATTTTGTAAAGTGTGTTTCCTTCGGAAAGATGCTTTTCCGCTTGCAAACACAGTTATTAAAGTGAAACTGGAGAATTTTACTGTCCGCGGTAATTGGGGAAAATGACGCAGTTTTTACCGCCGAACTTGTTGGCACTATTTGCGCCACGGGATCCGATACCATATCTGCCACCCGTTAACAAACTCCCGCACGAGAAGAAGAATGGAGGCTATATTGGCGTTGGAGGATTCCTCAAGTACTTCGAGGTATTTTCACTCAACTCTTCAGTTTTTATGTGACTCTTTGTTAAACATCTTTGGTAGCCGTGATACACTTTGCTTTTGTCCAAAGTACTGTCTGTTATGATGTAAACATTGATTATTTACGTTCTACTTTTTCTATTACTTTACGGAGAAATTAAGGTTAATAGGCGGCTAGCTAGATTATTATGGCTTTCCTGTGTGTTCGCTACTGGTTCACCTTATTGGAAAAGAACTTGTGAAAATATGTGAGATATATGAAATTTCATGGTTTTATTTAGGATCCGAAGGATACTCCTCCACCGGTCCGAGTGGAAACCCGTGAGGAACGACTCGAAAGAAGAAGAAGAGAACGTGCGGAACAAGTTGCGTACAAGCTTGAACAAGAAATCGCGGTATGGGACCCTGCTGGTATTCCCAACGTAACGGCAGACCCATTCAAGACCCTCTTCGTAGCCAGAATTGTAAGTTACCCGTAATTACTATTTTCGCACCCTGTATTGGTTGTGATTATAACGCACGACGTATCGTTACAGAATTACGATACTTCAGAATCGAAGCTCAGGAGGGAGTTCGAAGTATACGGACCAGTGAAAAAGGTAAGTTTGCGGTGACAAAGATGATAGAAGATAAGACGAATGATATTCTGCAATTTTTTCAGATTGTGGTAATTCACAATACAATTAATGGAAAACCTAGGGGATATGCGTTCATTGAATATGAACACGAAAGAGACATGCACTGTAAGTAACAGCCCAAAAATGTACTCCCTTACTTGAACAGCTCAGTGAGTCCATAGTCTGGAATTTCACCTTACTTAGCGTCACTTCCAGCTAGATATAGTGGGGCAGGGCTATAGTTAGGCTACCTATTTTCATTGGTACTAAACCAGACGGTATGGGGGGTCCCGCCATACATCCATGCAGGAATACAAATTCTGTGTAAATGCATATATGGTAACCGAAACAAACGAAAGGACCGATATTGGCTGTCTTGATTAATGCAGTTTTTATCTTGTTCTTGGTACAGCGTGGTGGCCGCTGCCGGCAACTAGTGCCGTTCACTATTCCATGCAAAATCCCTGAACCTGCCTGATATGATAGGTTTGTATGTGTGGTAAGATCCAACATACAACAACGTTTGTTAGCGTCTATGCTTACCCTATTTATCTTGTCTGATTTTGTTAAATCTTGCGGTTCGAGAACACGTTAGTAATTATACGGCCACACCGTTCGAGTCTCTTTACCTCTTACTGGGCCAAGGTGGCCTCTCCTTTTCGGTCGGGATGACAAAAAAAAGTTCTAGAGTAAATTGGACGCTTCCGCGATTCGAGCAAGTTAGCATTCTATATTGAAATTGATCGGTGGGCTTTTAGGAGAAAGGTTCAGGGACACGCTCCGCAAGATATTAGAGATTAGTAAGTTTCTGACTAACCGTAGAACACTGAATAATCCCGGGTTGCACATAGGCATGACTCGTAGCAATGCCGAGAAAGCCTCAGTACTACTAGAATGTCCGTGAATGCAATTCACGTCAGATCAATTGGTTGAAATGATCGAGGGTCTAAGCCAGCGTAACGCTGGTTGTACCAGTTGCGCGGTAGTATGGCCATACTACTGCGGGTAGGTGAAACTTTTTTTTGTTGCTGGTGGCTAAGTCTCTAATGACGGAAAGGAAATTTCGGGCGTGCTATGGACTCTATTGGACTCTATTGCAACTATATATTGCAACTACATTTTCTCTCGTTAGGTCTAGTACCAAAAAAATGCATGTTCCAAACTAATCGTTCCGTTACCTCGCAAACATTTTTGCGTCGCCATTACTTCCGTTACTGTCCAAACCTTAACGGTAGCTTAGATCATCATCTCTGAAGGTCGTCGAATCGTCCGATATCAATTGGGTTGTATTCGAGCACTCGAGTGCATATATATATATATAAATATATATATATCAATTTCGATCTAGAATTCTAATTTACTGCTAGATATTGAGACTCTTATCACTTTCGGTTAATGAGATGGTAAAAAAAGTATGTGCAGAGTGCGCGTAGTCGTGTGTCGAGGGCAAGCTCTTGCCCTTGAGACGAGAATCCGAGATAACACGCGGATTAAAGGGCTTGTTGCATTAACGTTTACGATAAAGTTACCTATACATATATGTATAAGTAGAGAAGAGTTATAATATCTTTAAAGTATAAAAGTATTCGAAAATATTGCGCACGGTTTGGTTGTAAGTAAACAGAAAAAATGAAAGCGCACCAGGTAAATGCAAAGTAAAACTTCTTCGGAGATTGAACGAACATACGAAGACTGGGCACCTTCCCAATGAAATAGCATACACGCGCTGGCCTACTCTATGCTCGCGAGTCTCTTACAAGTTCATTTCACGATTAAAAGTACTTCTAAGCTTTGTGTTAACTTCCGTACGTAAGTAGCCGCGGTAGGTATTTTTTGTATCTGCTATACTTTTTGGAACTTACAATTGTAGATTTAAGGTATTTCCAATTCCGTACATTTTATTGCTGATTACTCTGCCACGAGTGTAACGTCTGGATTGTGATTTTATATGGTAAAATGATGAGCACGGTGCGTTATCATCGTCCCCTCTCGATTTTTTTTCTTCCCGACGTCATTCTAATCCATTGAAACTCGGTTCTACTCTCCGTACACGGCTTCGTTTATCCACAGAGATATTGTATGTAAGGCGGCCCATGATACGTATTCGGTAGCATTTTACTTTATAAAATAACCCGCGTTGCAGTCGGTTTAAACGCCGATAATCAGGAATAATGTGTGCCGATACCTTATCAACCCTAATCATCTCTCTGGAACTATCATACTCAACTATCATCACTAGCTTGATTGACTGCGTTGAAAACGTAGCAGTAATCTTATTGTTAATGTGGAATACATACCAAGATCACTTGAGCAAGAGCTTCCGTATAGGTATTATATACATCTAGCGATTGCATCCATCGGTATATTCGTGTCTGGTTCCAATCAACGCTGTTACATCAAATGTTCACGAAAGAGCGCGAAATTAAGTCTGGTTTTATCCTTCGATATTGAATTTGTATTCATTTGGACCTTGTACTCGAATTCTCTTCTCGAATTCCGAGAGTCTTTGTTCAATCGTGTGCAGCAGAAATTCGCTTGAAGTTCCGTTCGAGTCAGCCAAGTTCCGCTGGCGATTCTTTCCAGAGTAAAGGATTGAGATCTTTTCAGAAAAACAGAAAAAAAGAAAGAAAGAAAAAAATAAAAATAAAGACATTGAGCCACCTCAGATTTTACTTCCCCGGGACATAGAAGTCTGATAGTAATTCATCTAGTAAGTAATGGCACGCGAGTAGGTAGTAATTTATAATCGGTACTTTTAGCTGCGTATAAGCATGCGGATGGTAAGAAAATAGATGGTCGCAGAGTGTTGGTCGACGTGGAGCGCGCGCGAACCGTCAAAGGCTGGCTACCCAGAAGACTAGGCGGCGGTCTTGGTGGTACGCGTAGAGGTGGACCGGACGTTAACATTAAACATTCGGGTCGAGAGGACAACGAGAGGGAGAGAGAGCGATACCGTTTGGAACGGGAACGTGAGTCTGGTCGTGGTCTTGACAGAGACAGGTAAGCATATTTATATACTGTTTCAAATTGTTTGACTTTACAATTATTACAAGCTACTAGTATTTCTAGTTCTAGTGCTAAGTAAATCAAATTTTCATTACTATTAAATCATTAGGTTCAAGATTAGTGTGTCTTCTTTAGACGTATGCATTTATATTTCATTGTTTTGGATGATGTAGCTTTCTCGTAAATTTTAGTATCGAGGAATTCAACATTGACTATTAAATATTCATGGTTTTATGGTAATGGTCTAATCCTGTGATTCTGACAATTTTTACAGAGACCGCGATCGACTAGATCGGGAACGCCGAAGATCGCGCGATCGAAAAAGAAGGTCGAGAAGCAGATCGCGCGATCGCAAGCGTAGACGTAGTCGCGATCGTCTTCCTGATCCTGATATCGAGGAGATTGGAAGAGACGACAGACGCGACAGAAGAGAACGCGATCGTGATCGTGACCGTGATCGCAAACGGCGTCGTTCGAGGAGCAACGATCGTGATCGTGATAGAGATCGAAAACGTGTCAAACGCGATCGCGATCGTGAGCATAGAGATAGGAAAGATCGGGTTGATCGTCAGGACGAAGACACAAAAGAGATCCGAATTAAGGAAGAACCTTTGGACGGTATGTATCGTAATAAAGATCACTCTAATTATCTTTTAATTTTTTCGACACAAATTCACTTATAAATATTCTTTCTTTCAGATTATCCTGATTACACGAATCCATTCCCAACTTCCGGCTCCTACTTTACTGCAGTCAAATACGAAGACGACAACGACCAAGAGGTCGAAGAAAAGTATAGAATCCCCGAGGGTCGACCGGATCCTCCACCATATAACAATTATGACTCTGTACAAGACTACTGATCTCAGACTTATCCCCCCGCCCCCGCCCCGTAATGTTCTTTTTCTTTTTCTCTCTCTTCTTTGCTACGCACGATCAAAATAATGCAATTCTCCAACATGTTCCACTGTAATTCCTATTGTTGTTAGTGTAACGTTGAATTATCGTCGTATTCAATAGCGAGTTTCTGCGTAGCGCGCACTGACGAGATATTCCGTAATGGATGCGAAAAGGTAAGCAGGACTGGACTATCTTTATACGCAGTCGTTTCTAATCCTATTAATTCGACAATTTTATATATTTATGGTTAACATGAAGGTAACATCCCGCAATGAATTTTTGACGCTTCGAATATGTCAAATACATACATGATTCAATATGATACTCTTTCTCCAGCTGTTTATATATATGTGTGTGTGTGTGTAGAACCTTATAATTAGCAACACCTCCAATTTCATAAGTGTGTACTCGTTATCGACGTTACTGCCGCCTCACCAGACTATTATCAATCTTTCTATGTAAATAAGTATGCATCGAAAACTCGACGTTACCGTTATCGTGTATGTTTATACATATGCCGGAAGGAAATAATTAATAAACGATATCGTTCGTTTATTGGAACTCACCTGATACTGGTACATGGGAAAGACCCAAAATTTTTGGGGAATCGTTGTATCTAAATGAATATAGTACTCTAGTACTTGATTTCGTTTTTATTTTAATATCTGCGAATAAATCGTTATGGCGGCAGTTTGCCCTAATTTCCTATCTAGGTCCTACAGTATAAAAAAAAAGTCTGCTCTATGGGACTCTTGTTGGTTGTTGGATTGATGTAAGAAGATCATCCTATACGTATGTGTACCTATCGGTATCAAGCTATCGAGCGAGGGTTATTTTTTATTATCCTCATCGTGAATGGCCGGATCGACGCATATTAACTGGGCCAAACCTTTCCGGTCTTTTACCTATCTTCGCTGGTCGGCTATAAAAATGCTTATATTCCATTATTCTAAAAATATTACCGTCTCGAATTAAATCTGCAAGCTGTATCTATGTTCATAGTGTGAAAACTAGCATATACCAGATTTATAAATAAAATATTGCAAATTAGGATAAATAGATGATGAATTCTAACGTTTTGGATATTATTCTTATCTTTTATGGGATGACACCATATAAAGTATTTTTTTTATTCTTTTTTTGTGAAGTGTAGACAGAAGCTATTTGTTCGTTCACGAAACTCTTGAGAGATTTACGGCAATGACAAAATCCAGGTTTGCATAAACATCGCAGGTGAATTTACGATCAACGGCGAGTAAGAGAAAAATTGGTAGTGGTATACAGTTACCAAGAGCTATACCGTTTTCCGGGAAAGCATTATCATCAGAGCGAATTCCTTATCTCATTTGCACGACGTCGTGTCCTGACAAACTGGCTGCCTGTCTCGTATTAATGCTCGTTCACCGGAAATTACAATTCCCCGACACCCCTCTTCTCGTGCCAATCCTCTCTCTCTCTCTCTCTCTCTCTCTCCTTCTCCTTTCCTAGAGTTCTCGCCCGTGTCTCGCCATTCCCTTCTCAACAAGTTCCAATTGCTTCTGGGCACACATACCACTAAACTCACTATCGTCTGTCGCTCGCGAATCTGCAATGCCAAATTGCTTTCATTTATTGACTGCTACGGCCCAAACGTTTGTTCCCCCTGTTCTCTCTGTATTTCCCAAGGCGCTCGTAATTGACTGCTTCTCTTGCTTGATCGGGTATTTGTTAAGTCCTATCGTTTGTTAGATCGATGTCTAGGTAACTAACTAGTTAAGGTAAACAGTAGAAGATTCTTGGGTAACTTTTCATCTTTTCTTGTTAAGAGTCAGTAACAACTGTTGAATATTCCTAATCTGATTTTCCTTGGTGGATAGATCAAATTAGAATTACCAACAAGTTTTATGATTTAAAAGATATTGGTGGTTTATCGTTAATTGACATTGATAACGTGAAATTTTAAAGTTGGATATTTTTGCAAAGAATAGTCATTTTAACAATTCGGGAATGAAAAATTATTTTTATTTAGCGTCTTTTAAAAATTCAACATTGAGTACTATTTTGGCATACTTGATATAGATATCATTGCAAATAAGGCAAATGTATCTATATATGTTGGGTATAACTGCAGTAGAGAATTAGGACAGATTGTGATACGGCGTCTTAAGCCCCTTTCCCGACAGTAACAAAAACTGCGGCAGAATTAGGTGCACGATACCGATATAATCGGTTCAATTAAGCTTTCTCTCTCTCTCTCTCTCTCTTTCTTTTGCTAGATTAAATTGAAAAAGCGCTGGTTTAACTAACTCAATGAGTTTCTCGTTTCTCAACTAGCTATTTCGATCCAAATTGCGTTAGCACGTTGACTGCCATGGTGCTCATCGGTGACTGGCACGTGTAATCGACACCTTTTGCAAAGTCTTTCATAATTCTCATGTTACAGTATTTTTCAAACCGTTAGTGGATATCATATTATTCCAATAGTATGAAACAATACGTTTACGTATGAACTAAATTATTAATGTGAATAATTAATACATAATAATTTTGAATAACAGGCCAACCTTGGGATAGGGCCAAGTTCGCCAGAGTTTTAGTTTTTAATGCAAACTTTGATTTCTATTCATTCAGCGATTCTCATGTACTTACCCTAGCATAAGAGAAATTGGCTTGACTTTCTAACCAGTGTTTACGAGTGTGCTTTGAATTCTTGGCTCGCGATCGTTTTTTACATTCACGACTATTCTCCGAGAGAAAGATGAAAGGATAGTAGTGCTAGTTGGGAGATTAATGTCAGAGACGTGAGAATCGTTGGGAACAGTATGCTCGATTAAACGCGGCTCACAGTACAATGGAAGAAAAGAAAGACTGCATAGATATGCTTCCCGCGTTTATTTTACCTTCTACTTTTTTTTTTTTATCACTCCACTTTGTATATATATTCCTCTGATCATAATGATCATAATTTTTCCAAGCGAAATCGTGCGAGTTTCTTTATTGGCATTTCGCATTTTTTAGTTTGAAAACGTCAGTTTTGCTGTCGAGGGGTGCGCAAGTAGAACACGAGTTCACTCCTCCATCCTTTCGAGCACCAGATTCTCTGGTTGCATTTTCAAAAACATTTCCATAGAACGCGAGAAAGCTCACACCACCTGGTACACTTCGAGGGTTTCTCCCTCGGTACGCGTGATATTATTCGAGAATCCGGAAATTTGCCTCGCACGAACATTTGTGCTATTAGCGTCACTGGCGAATTAAATCAGCAATGGTACACTACCACTGCAGTTCGCTTCGAGTTTTACTGCTTGGCTACCTGGCGCAAGATGATGCACCAATTCAACGGAGTAACGAAGCTTCTGCAGTAAACTTTTTTATCGTGCTGTCTAAAACTAGAATTACTAGGACAGTTGAACAGACTCATGCTTTTCTTTTTACTTTAGAAACGATAGAACAAAAGCCTGCTTATTATTCATTTATGTAGAATGACAATTCTGAAAGTCATAAAATTCATTCTACAATTCTATTCGATACAATCACCATATACGATCTACTTCCATTATATCACGTTCGATAAACGTTAATATTCTTTGGTTCGATTTTATCAGATTCCTGTACCACATACTTTATTCGAAACCTGCGTAAAATATGTTACGTACAAGTTCTTTCAACGAAAGAAGAATTTTATATTTTATCAGCCAATGCTTTTCTCCTCGCTAAATGCGACATTCAGTTCCAGCACGTCGCCACTGCGCAATATCCTTTTCCACGGATAAATGTATTCTTCTTTAGCTTCGAGGTAGGATACACTTTTGAATTTTGCACGCGAGCTACGCCTTTGAAGTAGGACGGCGCGATAGAAAGGTTTCGGACTCCGTTGACCTAGGACCACTCTCCTCGAAAAGTCTAACGTAAGCCGATGACTTCCATCGCGTTCCGATTGTCGAATTTCTATCCCTGTACACTTCCCACTGACCGGTACAGTTCTTAGCGGCTTTTCTCAAGGCTTTCCTCGCAAACTCTTATTTGCTGGACGTGGATTACTTTAGTGATCCAGTCGAGCAATCGACCTCTTCCACTGTAATTACTTTTAAAGTTGAAGCTTTTTCCTTCTGTCAAGTTCTTCCTCAACGTGCTACTAGGCCCTTTTACCCCCTTCGATCCTTGGTCAAGTCACCATACCCTTAGTGTGCTCGTTTCCTCTACTTTATTGCGCTAGTTTCGTGACTGTTACTGGATATAGTTAAGTAACTAGACTTTACGAGTTTCCTGGTTATACGACGTCTCCTACCTTTGTTACAGTCACAAGGATTTTGGTTATCTCGCTGCTTCCGATGTTTTTAAAACCGCCTTGTAAAGTTAATCAAAGCCATGTTTATTTATTTGTTTATCGACGAGTTAAGATCGTTTGTCAATTTTTTACAGTTTTAATGTACCAAGAGTGGATAAACATACACAGAGACTTGGTACAGTCGAGAATTTTCATACTAGGGATCTAGTATGGTTTGTATTACTGCAGAGGGTTGCTTAACACACTTTCCATGTAACGCGGCACGAATTAACCGTATTGCAGGAGGGTTGCCTGAGTGAAGATGTATTCATTAGGGTAGCGGACACGTCCAACGAACAAGTCTACTCGTTCGAAGAATCAGAAGTCCATTCGACTCGGGAGGAAAAGGGTGTCGTCGTTAAACTTTTAGGGGGTCGTAGACTGGAGTGATTCAATATTGACTTGGGTGATGTAGTCTAAATGAAAAACCAAATGAATCTCTTCTTTTTTTTCGAATAAATTAAAACTAATGAATCAATCTTAGAACTATCTGATTCTATTTCCTTCCTAGTACCAAAAGTAATTGAGTTTTGGAATACCGTCTGATGGAAGTTATTAATTCAGATTTCTTTTAAAAATTCATTGTTAAAATGAGCGCAGACCAGGTCACAGGACGGTGGTATTCATTGCTGCCGAGAGAAAGAGAGAGAGAGAGAGAGAGACGCGTTGCAGCGAGGTGGCAGAGGTCAATAGGAGAGATCGATTCAGTTCGCTCAGCTACCGCGGAAAGACGCATGAGCGTTTCGAGGGAAAAGAGCTAATAGTGCTTTTCCTGTTAGGGAAACAGCCGGTCCGAAGCGCTGTTGCGGAACAATTTTCCTGCAGACGGCTGACTGTGAGTACTATACCGATACAATGCGGCACGGCGCTCGTTCGAAAACTGTTGGTACTACGAAAGAGCCCTCCCAGAGGAAGTGCACCAGAACAATTGAACTAGCGCGCTCGGCGATTCTTTTTCTTCGCAAGCGCGAGTGCTGTTGCAACCCCTTTCTACCCCGGATGAACTCTGCGCGCAAGAGGCGGCCGGTTTATAACGAGAGTACGCAAACGAAACGAACTGACGGATCTTACACTGTGAGAGCAAATTCAAAAAAAAAAAAAAATTTCAAGAAACTTTGCAAGCACGTTTAAATGAAGTTTCTCGAATGAACATGTTGGTTGTCACAGAGATCACTGATGACGGTTGCCTTTGATGAATTCTTTTCAAGTATTTAGTATTTGTTATAATATTGCAATATCACAATATTTTCAAAACTCTATTAATGTTTGATTCATTAACGATTTTACATTACGAATATTTCACTCTCTGGTTTTTCTTTTAAGATTAACTCGGCTTTTAAGGCCATTCCTGTGATGTTTAAGGAACTTTGCCTGCAGTGAATATTTTTAGCATTCTCACTGCTGTTTTAATTAATTAAAATCCACACAATGGAAAGCCGCGACAACCTTTTTAGTTATTTACTACGATAATATAAAGCAATCAGTATGTACGTGGAATAATGCTACAGTGTCCATTGTTTTATTAAATGTTTAAATTCAACTTTAATTTTAGGAAAGTTTATCCTGTAGTGAACAAGTTCACATTCAAGAATGACTTCGCGTGAAAACGTTCTTGACCGCATATCCGAAGAAGCGTACTTCAAAGTTTGTATCTTTAAAGGTCGCAGCGTTTGCCACGAGATTTTCGTTAACGCGAGACTCGCAAAGAATCTTACTTTCCAAGATTCGCGTCCAACGCGCGTGGCCGAAAACAGCCGCAGTCAGGAGGCCTTCGGCTTTGAGCGTCTTTCCCGAAAGCTCATTATCCGAAGCTGGTTTCAGTTGCCCCGTTCTCGGTGAATGTGCTGCCGGGGTCGTTAAGCATTTCTATAGGTACCGCAGTTGGATGAGGTGTCTTTGTAGAACGAGAGATCGAAGAAGTCGAGGATCGATCACGTTCGCTCTACCGTGAAATCCCTTCAGTGCAAAACGTGCGCTTCGATGTTGAAATATCTGTAAAACTATTACTCCTGCGTAAGAGGATCAAAAGATGTAGATCATCGAGTTCTCTTGTATTTGAATCAACGAAAATATCAGAAGACACTGGATACTATTGGTGACAAATATGTCAATTGATAACAAGAGAAGTCGATATCGTAACTAGAATACCAAACTGCTACATAAAGAATTGACTACAATATTACAGTATACAATTGCAGATATGTATATCGTATTCTGTTGAATTTTTCCATATTATTTAAGATTCACGTGGGAGTTGGTTCATGTAACTGGATTGATTAATTGAATTTTTTCCCATTGAGTCATTCCAAAATTAATGATCAAAGCGTGAAAAAACTATAACCGTACCAGCTGTCTCGAGCATAGCATTCCATGGGAACGACAAAAGACTTAACGGAGGGTGCCAACAGGGGGAATTGGTCACCAGTGGCCACTGTAGTAGTCGAGGCTTTAAGTAGAACAGGAAAACGATTAGTCAGGCGAACAAGACGACGCGACGGAAGAAAGAGCGGAAGGAAGGAAGGAAGAAGGCACCAGGGGAAGGATAGAAGAAGGTGGTAGAACTCGAGGTGGATGGTAAAAGAGGGGTGAGTATGCCAAAATTTAGCAGGGCGCAGGTGTGTGCGCCGTTGGCCCAGCCGTTGCGACGACACATCACATCGGAGGGTTGGCTGCGCGTGCGTGTGCGCGATGTCTCTTCTCTCTCCATCTCTTCATCCCTCTTTCGCTCTGTCTTACTGTACGCGTGCCGCGTATTTCGCTGGCATAGGTGCATTCCACCCCTTTAATTTAATCGCGGATCACACCATGGTCCGGTTACTGCCAGTGGAACAGTGCGAGAGGGTCAATCTACTCGATGCACACCCGAAGCATTCCGCTCAGAACCCTGTGGCCCATATGCGAATCAAGATCATTGCACGCGCGAAAATTAACCCCTTACGGTCTACGACATTCTTGTTAATTTCGAGATTCCTATTTCTGCAGCTTTAGAATCCTATTAACTACTTATATACTTACATTATATGTATATTTGTGTGTCGTCAATCCTGCTTATACGATAAGTACTCGAACGACTGCGCGAGTTGAGGGAAGTATAGGTTTCTATCCAGTAATTGATTTTCATTAATTATATTCGGCTTGTGTCGTCCTAGCGCAGTAAGTTGGCTTCAAAGATAACCTTTGAAATCTATATCGTCCGAATAATTATATCGGAGATACTGCAGAAGTAATTCCACTGCAGTGAAACGTAGAACAAGCTAGATTAAATGTTACCAGTTAAATTCGGTGTAGAACCGCAGGGGGTTAAAGGGCGGCATGAGGAATTTTCGCGTATTCTGGGTCTTAGGAACATTCGAGCCAACTGGCAAATTCCATTGTCCGGTTCCGAGGTACTCAAGAGAGAAATCGGTCCAGTCGAACGGTCAGAGCGAGAGTAGAGCTCACGATTACGTGGACGATCGGTCAAGCTTACATCACTAGGTAAACGCGGTAAGGGCCCGCGAGCAATAGCCATATCCGAGAACAAGCTTACACTAGGAGCCATAAGTTTTCCGAATAAGGAAAGGGGGCTACTGGCGTAGTGGTACTCTGCCGCGATGGTACTGGCGTAGTACGCAGGGAGACGAGGAGCGACGACGAGAAACGGCTGCCGTGGTGCGGGCAGGTAGCTCTGGATGAGCGGTGGCCAGGTGGGCAGGTAGCGTTGCAGGTGGAAGGAGGGTGGGGGATGAGGGCGCGGGTGGACAGTGTCGGCAAGGGGGTGGGGATAGTAGAAAGCGGAGAAGGAGAGCGAGAGCCGAGTCGGAGCGGTGAGGAAAGAGGGTCGGAGGACAGGACGGAAGGGTAACGGAGAAGGAAGGATAAGGGACATAGGGGTTTTAGAGAAGCCTTCCCTGAGAGAAGGCAAACCGGGAAAAGGAGATAGGAAGGTGTAGATGTCCGTCAGACATAGTTAGGCTAAAGAGAAGAAACCCAGATAGACTAATGCATCAAGGGTGAAAGAGAGAGGAGATTAGATGGCAAACGTGTGCGTGTACGGTCGCAGACAGTAGAGAGAGAGAAAAAGAGGGGTGGTTGGGACGGTCGAGGTGGTTGGTTGGGGGTTGTTGGGTTGGCGTGGGGTGGTGGTGGTGGCGGAGGTGGTGGCGAGGCAACGGCTCGGCGGCGAAGGTGGCGGAGGAGGTGACGGGCGGCCGGGGGGGTAGCAGGCTGGTGCGTCAGAGCCTGCAGTGAGCCCGGCAGTGAGGCGAAACGTTGGGCTCCGCGCGGGAGTCTCGTGGCCGGCCGCCTTTTCTCTCGACTCGGGCTGCCGTTTTCCTACACCCACCCCCCGGCCACCTCTTATTTCGCCCTGTTCGTCGACCTCGCGATTTCCACGAGTCCCGACATCGGTCACCACGCAGCAGGACCCGCTGCTTTTCCTACTGTCAGCGCTTTCGTTGCCGATATACTTATCGGTATATTGGCATCGTGAGACCAAGACCGAGAGACCAAGACCGAGACCGAGACCGTCATCGCCATCCTCGTCGCACCAAACACGACCACCGACACCGCGATCGTCCCGCGTGTGCTCGACAAACGGTGCGTTTAACTTCAGTTTTTGGTTACTTTTCTTCTTAATTTCCTTCCATCGTTTCTTTCTTTCGTTTAACCTTCGACAATGCCAATACCTTACTTCCGCGATTTCCCTGCGACAGCATGGAAATGAGCCTCGAGCGAAAGTAATTTGGGAGAGGGTGATCGAGCGCGTAACTAACCCGAAAGGGTCCGAAGGGTCAGCGTGGGGTCGAAGACTCGAAGGGCGAGGGAGTGAGGAAAGAACGCAAGGAGCCCGGAACGGAATATTAGGTCCGAGAGGAAAGGAACGATTGAGATTCGCCAATTCATGACCAGTTGAAGTGAGGCCAGGAATTTTGAGAGAAACTACAGGATCAGTGTGATTCGAACCGTTTGATTATGGTACCAGTGGGTCGCAGTGGAAGGAGTGAGGCCGGTGCGTGACCTCCGTGTGGCCACATGACGCGCCGTGACCGGTGCGTGCAAAACCCTTCGTCTCTGCTCCAGCACTGCGTCCCATCGGAACTGACAATCCTATATCTTCTTTATTCTATTTCTTACCTTTCGCTTACTTTTATTACAATTCCCATCATACGACAGGGTGAATCTATGAGTTTGTCGAAGATATAGGTGAAACAGTTGGAAAAAGTGTAAAATTGGGTAAAGACGAGGAACCGTGTTCTAGTGGATGACGTTGGTGTACAGTTATTACAGTGAAAAATGACAAAAAGAGTAAGGCAACGTGAACGCATTTGTAATACCAATGTCAATGTTAACAGTGTGCAAAAGACATTCACAAGTGCGATCGGTCAGATTTTTATCGACGTTCGTGACTCATTCTTTTCTGTGCAACGTGCTAGATGCTGCAGGATCGAGAGGGAAAGGGAAAGGGAGACAAATTGATACCAAACGACAGAGACGGAGAGGAAAGGTCCAAGAGTGAGAATCGAATCAACGATACAAGGGCAATGTGATTCGATGGACTAGACATTATCAAGCTCATTCCAATGGAAATACGGTTATCGTATCGAAATGAATCCAGGTGATCTCGTCCTTATGTGATGTTCGGTGTCGCGTGTGCTTCTTCTCACCACGACCTCTCTCACGCACCGCCAATGCGGCTGAGATCGCGCGATCTCATTGGCTGCAATCGTGCCGTGGCGTCGCCGATGGATACGTCCAAGTTCGATGCTCGTAGTTGACCGAACTGTGTGCTCTAGTGCATCCTTCTCTTCACCTTCTTCACCCTTTACCTTTCCGCACCCCCTTTCGGTGCATGCCACTCGGCTTTATCGGTCAAACCAGTGAGTGGAGGTAGGAGCTTGTCAACTTTGCGAACAATCTTGCGATTAAATTATGTACCTCGATCGAGAGGAAAACTCGCGTGTGGTTCGCGCGTGGTTCGCGTGTGGTTCAACCCACGAAAACCTTCTTACTTAAAAGTGAGCTTAAAAGTGATTTTCAAAAAGTGATTCCCTTAAGAGTGACATTTTCAACGAAAGGATATCCACTGGTGCAGGATCTAACTCGACAGGGAATAATCAAGGTCGTTGAATCGGATTCACGCGAATACATATTGCTCAATTTCCTTGTTTCTTTCTTTTCCTTCTTTTTTCGTCAGTTTTACGTCTCTTTCGTCTTCTCTCATGTTGCGCTTAGGCTATCCATGGCACGCGAGTGCCGATAGCGCCGGCTCCGCTCGATTTTCACGCGAACTACCTCCCGAGAGAGTGAGGGAGTGGGAGAGAGAGAGAGAGAGAGAGAGAGAGAGAGAGAGAGAGAGAGAGAGAGAGAGAGAGAGACATCGTTCCGCGCGCACCTATACTTTTCTTTCCCACGATCGATTCCTCCCGATGCCTATTTGCCGCGCTCTATCGCCTCGCGTGATTTCCTTCTTCTTCGACTCCCTTCTCGCATAACGATACCCGCAATCTTCTTCTTCGCGAAAGTCCTCCTCTACTGACGTAAATCTCGAAACTCGACTGGTGGCCAATCACCAAAGTATTATCCCAAAATGTTCTCTGTTATTTCAAATTTATGCACTTTATATTCATTCTCATTCCGAATGATTATCTATTATTTCAATCGAACAGGAAAAGCAATGAAATAACAATTCTTCCTACTGTTATTCTAAAGTACACTATTAATGTTGTACTTGTGAAATTCGCAATATTTTGTAATTGAAGTGCCGTGGCAATATCTGTGGTTGGAAAGGGTTAAGATACACGAGGAAAGAAGTTTAATTCGAGGAATGGACAGTTCCTATTCATCACCCCCTATATCCTTCTTCTTTTCTCAGACACGTGATTGTCGGTGATTTTTCATTCGAAACGCTTCTACTTTATCTCGCATTTATTCTTTTCCTTTTTGTCTGTCACCTTTTACAAGATATTCCAAGAGGACCTGTGGCTTTCTGTTTCCAATGCTAGACACGGAGCTTCTTCGTCATAAAACTGAGAGAGAATCGAGCTACGGGAATAGCGAATAATTGGTACTCCGCATTTACCTTGACACGAAAGTACCGATTTCCTCAGGAAAGCGTTTATTCCAAGTTATTGCTCTTCCGAGAAGCCTTTTGCAGCTAATTCGATGGATCGTGATGGCTTCTTTTGCGCTTCATATTCCTACTTCCGCACGTCCCACGCGCGTATCATTCGCACGCTGGTGGATAGTTAAGGTCATTCGCAGAGATTGTACTTTTGCCTTGCGGTCTACTCATGCGGGAGTGATTTTGTCGCATTGTACTATATATATTCCTACTCCGCTGCTTTACTCTTCTGCAGATGCGTTCCTCCCCGGTACACGACGTACCCGCCCCCTTCCCTCTCTTCCTTTCTCTCGCTCGTCCGTGGTTAAGTTCTTCCAATCCGACTCACTTACTAAAGTTTGTATTGCTCTCGTTCAAAGGAATAAGGACAGCTTTGCAGAAGGCAAATGGTTCGGTGAAACTTCCTTTATCCATCCTTTATCGAAAGTTTGTTCTCGCAGGAGCCCTTCTTAGATTCAAGAGAAGAATCTCTTGGTTCGCCAAGAATCGTAGAGAGTGAGAAAAATTGCGGTGAAAATTCGCGCGTGTAGTAGCTTATCTCAAGTAGCATGAAGGAGAAAAGGAGAGAGAAAACAAGGAGCATATAGCTGGCTTACGGCCAGGCGACTCATCGTCGAAGCTTGAACGAGCGTCAAGAGACACTGCTTGAGCGGTAAGGGGGTGTTACAACGCCATCAAGAGTCACTTTCGACCAGACGGTCCAACGAAACCTTCGAGTTTTTTCTTTTCCTAACACCAATCGCAAAGTGTACTCGCGGAAAGGACTGATTCGCGGATCACGTGACCAGAGGAGTGAAACGAACGCAGCGGATCGGTCGAGCTGGTGCTTTCGATTTTTGTGCAAAGGTGTGCAGTGCGGTACTCTGGTCGCGGATGGTGATCCGCGAGCGGGTGCATTGATCTGCCGCGGTCAGAGGTGAGAACGCGCGGCGTTCGCAGAGGTCTACATCGCTACTACCCTAAACCACCCTCTTTCGCACTCGTCCTGACCGACCATAGTTCCAACCCATCTCCTTGTGAGTTTCAAACTCTTTTAAAATTGTCTTATTAGTTTAACTTCTTCAATCAGTTAATCTTTCGCTCATTTAATTTTTTTCTTTTACATTACTCATCAGTGGAGTTATTCAGTGCCATAAGAGATTCAAAACGATTTTAAATACATGACACACTATTGAGTCACCGTAGATTATTTTTTAAATGTATTCCACTTACTATTCGTAATAGGAGCGAAAAGTTTTTCGGGTGTGCTGTAAAATCTTAACTAATCGCTCCAAATGTGTCACGTTGATATGAAAGAAACGTAGGGAGTAAAACGCGAGGGCAACATCGTTCCGAAAGTCACGAAATTCAGTGTTCACCTGTTCTTAATCCGTATTGCGTTCGTGCGCCTAGAGTTTGGTCACTGCGGCAGTGACGACCGAGGAGTGTGTAAGTTTTAAAATCCGCAGGGTTCCATAGAAAACCTACTGCAATCATTAAGCGCGGCGGTTTTCTCCTCAGTGTTCGATCAAAGACTTTGTTCCGCATTCGTGTCTCGTACCGTAGTAGCCGGGCAGTGCTTTGTCGAGACTCTGGCCGAGCTACGACAACGACGCGACAGTTTAAAGCGTTGAGGACCGTCGAGAGGTAGGGAACAAGTTCCGCCCGGTAAGTGGATATGTGGGCCGAGTGCAACCGTGTTGCCCTACGTTGCGGAATTCCCTGGAAAAATGCGCCTCTCTTTGAATCTGGTGAAGCGTTGCTTCCAGGATTTTCTCTTCTAGTATTCCAGGAGCAAGTGAAACTTTTGCGATTCGAGTTGCGTCAGTTCGGCTCAAAATCGTTTTGTTCTTGCTACACCATTGCTAGGAAGTTCTCTTTGCCTATAGCTAATCGTCAGTGTGTCCTCGTTATTCGCACACCGAGAGAGAAAGAGAGAATCATCCCATCGATCCTTAAAGTTTGCAATATTCAGAATCAACCGTGGAACCGCACTGCTGGATAGTTTCCGTAAATTCTCTTAAACTCCATCCTGCCATTCTCTTAAACTGTCGTGGCTGGTAGCATCGGAGGAATTTTCGCAAAGGCTCGCGTGAAAATATCCCTGTTAGCTCGGTCGTGCAACACACTGCGGAAAAAAAACGAATCCCGTACTGTTTGTCCTGAAGTCATAAATTACCGGGATGCATTCCCCGGTGAACGCGATCAATTTATGGGCTAACCGGTAGCGGCATTAATTTAGAACCCAGTAGGATTAATCCTGCGGAACCTGCGAAAAAGCTTTCGCGAAGCTAGCCAAGAGATTTTGCTTAATTTTCTTTTTTTAGGCTCTTGAGAGTTTTAACGTGATCAAATGATTATTCAATTAAAAAAGGTTTTACGTCACGCAAACATTATTCATGTACCATTTATTAAATTGTTTGTGCGATTTTATAGGTTTGTAGCTTTATAGCTTTATAGGTCAAAATATCTGCAAATCACGAAAATACTTCATTGTAAAAATACTCTTCATTTAAATCTGTTTAATTATTTAAAAGTTTCCCGTCCATCCTTTTTGATTGCTTTATTAGTAATGCTAGCATTAACTATTCATTAGACTCATCTTTATAAGATACTTTTCTGTGTGTCTCTGAATCTTTGAATCTTCTTCCACGTCTTCCTGCGACAGCCTCCAATATTCGATCTGACGTTCTTCCTTTCCACAAAGATGTTCCTACTTCGTTCGTCCGTTTCATTCTGTCTTCGAAGTATCTCTCTCCTTTTGGTTTCAAAAGTTTCAAGTAATTTCTGATACGATCGCATCTCCTGCCTCCTTCATTTCGACGGTTTTCAACGTCGAAGGACGAACGAAGTATATTCGAGGCTTCGCGCATTGTCTGTTGAGAAGCTTTCGAGTGGTTCAGTTGGTTCGTCCATGGGGAAGTATCTTTCGTCAGTCTGATATAGTTCTGGGAAGTATAGTTCCCTTACGCGTTGTCTCCGGCAAGACCGATCGTAATTTTCTATGTACCCTTACCCGCTCATCTTGAGAGATAGAGAGAGCAGAGAGCCTTCTTTCGGGCTCGATTATACCTTTGATCCTAGATTGCCACTGTTCCGCCCCTCAAAACGTTTCTCTGAAGAAAATGACGGGATAAGCTGACCCTCTTTCCGCTTTTGCGAACAGCGTGCTTCGAATTCAGAATCCCTCGACTCACGCATTAAATATCATAGAGGTTGGATGCGCCAGAAAGTGAATCTAATAGTTTACGAGCACGGGAAAAGTTTGCGGCTCAAAGTTAAATCTGCAAACTATCCGCATCTATTTTCATCCGGGTTATAACAAGAACTTGACTCGATAAAAATATCTGACTGTAAGAAAATATATTGCGAATTCAAATGTTCTATTGGATATATTCAAAATTTTATATTGTACCGATTAACAAAGTACAAATAATTCTAAAAATGTTTTCAGTTTCAATTTGCTATAGACGTGAGATTTTTAAATAATCAATTTATATAATTCTTGACGGTACATTTTGGATAAATGATCGCGAGTGACAGGAGCACTTACTCTACAAGATAAATGATTTTCGCGAGATTATTCTTGTTCGACACAGATCTGTCCGCTAGCTTGCGAAGAGGAGGTAAGGTCGTTAAAAATAATCAGGCATTACGTCCTCTACGTAAGCTTCTATGTACGAGAGAGTAATTAGTTTGGAGATCGTTTGGGTGT
Organism: Trypoxylon attenuatum; assembly: GCA_963989405.1. Taxonomy (NCBI): domain Eukaryota; kingdom Metazoa; phylum Arthropoda; class Insecta; order Hymenoptera; family Crabronidae; genus Trypoxylon; species Trypoxylon attenuatum. Next base: position 2,725,841 of record OZ022489.1, on the reverse strand, counting down.
CGGGTATATTTTCGCGTTATACATCGTCAGCTTAAGAATCACGTTCCGAGAGCTCCTCCTCGTTCCAAGAGGAAATTTTATGGATGGCTTCTTGCTCGTGGCCGATAGCTTCTTCTTCGTAGCTTGAGGGCTTGATCTCCTAACGAGGGACCCCTACGTAAATAAGTGTGGCTACTCCTCCACTGCTTTTGGACTCTGAGATCCGTTCTCCTGTTTGAGGGAGAATCGCCTCGAGAGACTCTCGATCCGCTTCCAAGTCGCATTTACGTACACCAAACACCCCGGATGCGTGCTTCTGCGGTTAAGTAATCAATCGATTGTTCTCCCGAATCTCCCGAAACTTGGTGTACGTCAAGGCAGTACGGTTTACTGTCTACGTCTAGTCTACTAACGTCATTTCAACAGTTAACGCATTATAACTACAGCACGAATTTCAACTCGAACTTCATATACAAATTCAATTATAATTGATAATCGTTTATACAATGAATTCACTGACGGTCAGCATATTAAACATTCATTCACACAATGCTCTAATGATATAACATGTATGTAGAAAGGTCAGCATATGATTATTGCAAATTAGTGGAGAATTTTATGGAATATTTTTTATAATACACTGTCATTCGACTAAAGAGAATTATTAAATGCCAATGGGGATTATATTGTAAATGAAATAGACTGACAACCACGTTCGGTGAAGGATTCTAATTGATTCGGTAGATCGACGTATCAGCATTATGCATATATGCAATATATATGTATATATATATATAATGCCATTAATCCAACAATGCGAGAGCTCTATTATTCGATTGATCTGGTAATCGAATCTTTTTTTATGTTCGTTTAGCGGGCCGATCGCACGTCACGGATTGCCGTTGGACAGATCCGTGAGAGGCAGTTCGGTGTAGTCGCCAGTTATTCCAGGATGACGAGGACGATGCGCTTGGTCGACGTCGGTCGGCTCGACGCCCGAGCCCGCAGTGACTCGGTCGACGATTTTGCGGACGCGTCGGGGTGAACTGACGTGCGTGGATAGTCGTCGTTGTCGTCGAGACAGCAGCGAAGAGCCGAGCCGCAAAAGCATCTCCCTGCGGGGTATCCTCGCGCCCGAGGCGAGGAGAGAAGCGGAGAGAAGCGGAGAGAAGCGGAGCGGAGCGAAGAAGGTCGAAAAAGGGGAGGCTAGGACAACTGGGGCGTCCGGAGCCTCTGAAATGCTGAAGTTTCTCGACGAGCGAAGACGGTGAAGGTGGGCGCGCGCGTCGACCCTCGTGGTAGTCGACGCCACCGGTGCAAGTGATACGGGTCCGTGTGTGCCGCGGCCGGGTCGTCGAAAAGTGCGCGCGAGAGTGCCACTTGAATCGCGGTCGGAGGAAGCAATCGGACGCTTCCACGAGGAATATAACAGGCCGAGGGGTTTAGCAGGGTAAAAAGTGTAGCGAAGGAAGACGAAAGTGAAGTAATAGAAGAAGAAGAAGAAGAGGACGTACGAGAGGAGGAAAGAGCGGAAGAGTGGTGTAGGAGAGCAGAGGAAAATTTGAGGATCGTGATTGTGGTTTTGATCGTGTCGCGGGGGAGGGCCAAGGCGGGGGCGGGGCCGGAAGAGGCTTGTGCAGAAATCAAGAGTTAGATGGTGGAGGTGCTGGAGCGCCGGGCCAGGGAGCCTAGGACGGGGCCGTGCAAGGCACCTCGCACCTCGCAGCTTTGCCTCGCACGGCGGACCTCGGGCGGTGGTTACTTTCACTGCCGTTCTTCTGCGCTCAACCAGCCGAAATCTCTTCTTGCCACGGGTAGATTACTGCTCCCGCGACTTTTACTTCTTCGACTACGACTCCAGCTCCGTGTTCGAGCTCGCGGCTCCTGTTCCGATTCTGACTCTGACTCTGACGAGGAGTCGCGTAAGGACGATGCCACGGTAGGTTCCCTCTCCGGTGTCGTTAGCTTCGAATCCCTGCTGGCTTCGGTGGTTCGTGGATCCGCGAGAAGAAAGGAACTGTTCCGGTCTCTGCGAAGAGACGGCGGTTCCCGCGAACTCTGGACCGTTTGGGGCGATTGGAAGGAGGAGTTGGTGGTGCTGGAGGAGAAGAGGAAGAGAGAGCGCGTCAGCCTCGCAAAGGCTGGAGGCAAAAGGCAGCGAGAACGGATCAGCAGCGAGGGAGAGTTGGAAGAAGCCGAGAAGAAAGCGAAAGAGGCTTCGATTGTCGAAGCCGGAGGAAGAAGCGCAGAGGAGAAGGAGCAAGAAAACGGACCGGTCACGAAAGAACTTTCGAAGGAAGTGGAGAACGCGATTTCGTGGAGAGGCGTCCTTACGTTTCCGACACCGAGAGGGTTAGAAGAAAGGTTGGAGCCCGGGCAGGGCTCCCGCATAAGGGGCGAGACTGGCGAGCGCAATGTGGCAAAGCGGCGGCATGGGCGCCCATGCGGCCAACAATCCATGGATGAAATTAATGGGCATTGTGCACAAGGAGAGGAGACATCACGATTCAGGCTCTGCAGCCGCTGCCGCCGCCGCTGCTTCTGGGCTTCAGGGATCTGCCACTACTGGCAGCAACGATCGCACGCTCAATCAGTGAGTTTTCTTACGTTTTCCCTTTTTTTTCCCTTTTTATCTTTTCTCTCTTTCTCGCTCGTTAGAAAGATTCTTATTTTTCCTCTTTCTCTTATTCGTTCTCTCACTGGTACAACAACCACTTTTACGTTTCTCCTCGCACTGCTTGTTAACGCACTTTATCTCTGTCCATCGCAAGGAGGACCCACCTCCGACCTGCCACTTCAGAGTGGAGTACTGATTTGTAGCAAACTACTACCTTTAAGCGACTTTTATCCGGGTTACGCATTGCACACTCTGCAATTTTGCGATAGGAAATATAAATTATACTTCTTGTTGATGACGTCCTTTAGGTTGCAGTCAGGATCGTTGTACCCGGATCTGACGGTTATTTTACCACCATATGATTCTAATAATACGACTTCCTGCGTACGGGAATGTTATCCGAGTACGTAGCTGCATGATTTGCAGACTTGGTAAATATTGCATGATGTACATTCTCCGGATATTAATCCAGCGATAAATAGCTCGAAAGAGACAGAGGGTAAAAGCGTACTGTCTGTGGGCTCGAGTAATGCAGCGCGCCTGAAAAATACGATTTGCGTTAAGCCAGATTTATGTCCGAGAACCTTGAATAGATAAGGGCATACACGGAAGTTCCTTCGCTCCACGAGACTCTAGGAGCACGAGGACGTTCGAATTAATCTGACCTAACGATTTAGTTGGCGATGAGTATATTCTTTTCTAAACTAATCATCTTTAAGGAGAAATCAAGGGGGAAATGAAAGAGGATCGTCTGCTAGATGAAGGGATTTCCTTCTTGGTCCTCCTCGAAATAGCATTTCCGTCGTGATATTTTTTATCGTGGCCAAGCTAGTTTCGCCGGCTGGATCTCAATGTCGTCGGTCGTTTCGAGCGATGCGCCGCCACTGGGCTAAATGCGGATGAACGTAACCTTATTTTCGCAGCGCTTGCCGCCGCCGCGCCGCTCCGTTCTTCGATCTTGTCCCCGTGGCGTTCCCCGCGAGGCCCGTAAGCCCAGTCTCGTGCTTGGAAACCCTCTGCAGTGTGCCGTGCTAACGCGATAAATTCCTTGCAATTACACCCTCGGATCACCTACCGTCGAGATTCAACAATTTTTTCTATTTCTCTCGCGTTGGAGAGATTTCTACGTCAAGGCAAAGGACGGCATATGGGTTGTTCCTTAATTTGTGAAAAGTAGTGGGGTAAAATCTAAATACAAAAAATAATAGGAAAAATTCCCCTATGTATTTCTTTGTATATCCTGTATATAACCAAATTTGTGCTTACAAAAAATACGCAAAAATTACCCCCAGTACTTTTTTGTCGTCTTTGAATCTCAACTTCACGATGATAGCCCCAACATATTAAAAAACGTCTTGCACGGATTCGCAGAGGAAAGTTGGAGAGGCCAGAGAGAAAAACGACTTGGCAGGGTGCGAAAGCGAACGCACTTCGTTTCTTTGATCAAAAGCCGAGGAAAAAGAGAGCAGAGCGGCTGACGTCGCAATAAGTCAGAAGAAAGAGAAACACGAGTGGAGGATAGGATTGCGTGAGAAGCTTGCTTGTAGAGATTTGCTCGAGAGAAGATGTTCCTTAGAGACGATGGCAGTTGCCTACTAATCCACGATTCCAAGCCGGAAAGTATCCTCTTAACAGAGCTGATAGAGAAAAATATTTATCATTGTTGTTCCCGCTTAACAAGTATATACTTCTACCACTTAAGTTCCTTGATCGTGATTCTAATATCGACAAGGGAGGTTTCATCCCTGCTATCGCTTAATCGACGGAGGCTTTAACTCACTGAGTGTATTTCACCTGACTCTCTTCAGCGCCAATTGGATTATCTCTCAGTGCTACGGAAGGAGAACAATGGAGAACCAACGACGGAAAACACGTCAAATGGAAGATTCGTGATGACAGTTACTCTGTCCTGTCAGTAAACGTAGATTTAAACGCTTAACGTTTTGACTGTCGCATCATCCATATCTGGGTGACAGCTTTCTTTCCTGGCCCTTTTTTCAATCTTATTATCCGAAGTATCTTTATTGAATAGCAATAAAATAATAAGATAGTTAATTATAAAAATATTTTGGAGAATACATAATTACCATATTTAAAAATGAATCCATAAAACTATGAGAGTCAATTATTAGCTATTGAAAAGTAGAAGAGAATAGAAATAACAGAATGTTTAAGGAATAATTTGAGGTCGGAATAAATAGAAACTCGTGGTCCCGAGAGAAACATACTTGATTTACGCTCGACTGTTAAAGTGTTAATGCATATTAAGCAGGGTCTAGTTTCTGCAGTCCGAAAGCACAAGAACGTTTGGGTTCGTGTTTCTTACGCGAATGGGTTTCTATTCATTGATGTACATGTAGTAGGTACGCGCGTCTCGCGCGGTTAGCTTAGCCCAGTTTCCCTAAAGAGTCGTCACAGTGAGTGCCGAGATATTATGCGCAGCTATTCTGACAACGATAACCGCACCACAGTGCATAGTGGTGGTGGTAGTGGCTGTTTCTGTCTTTCGAGACTTTCAATTTCTGTTCTATCTCTCCACGGTATTTTGTTTCTAATTCGCGAAATGTTCCTTTAACAGTCACTTAAGGAAACGCGGCTACAGGAAAAGTTTCGACTGCAGAAGTTAGCTACTTGCTACTTGTCGATCGTAAGATAAACGATGGGTATCGAAAGACAAACTGATTCTGTTTCTTCAGTTTATTCGAGTGACTATTGACGTTCTGAGATATTTAGACAGATATTGTATACGTCAACTGATGCGTATTACGATGCGGAGGAGGATGGTAGTAGGTTTCATGTGGATTCAGTGTCACCGGATATCTTTCTTGAATAATAATATTTTGAATAGCAGTAATATAATAAAAATAACTATTTATCCAATGGATACAGTGGATTATTGCGAAACTGACTTTAAATTACCAACGCGATTATGACTAAATAAACCGACAGGTCCATGTGGGAATTTAATGGCAACTAAAGTTATTGGTGCATATACAATTACTGAAGTGCTAATTCAAACCTTGATTATATTACAATGCTGTAATAACATGCATCAAGAACCTCATAAACATAACTGCTTGGAAATTACGAGCCACTTAACAAAGAACATTAAACATACGTTATGGTATTAACCATACAAACAAACGATTCATAATTATAATACTATTAATCACAGTTCATTCTTCCATATAAGATATTTCTTCCTAATAAGTAATTACTATTATTAGGACCAACGACAAATTCATTCGATCGAATATAGTCTAGAATCATAATTAATTCAGTTCATTGTACCGCACGGTGCGTGTTGCTACTTGATACAATGGCAATGGAAACGCGAGACCTTGGTATGTATCACCAGCTACATCGCATCCAGTTTGCCTGGAGTGCGGTAACGTGGTACAGATGGGTTTTGCGGATGTCGGTTGGATCGATGTGCGACGATTCGAGGATTGGAAGTGACGGAAACAAAGGACGAACCGACTGATTATCGAGCTAGAATAGGCTTACCTTTATTTAGGGGGAACAAAAGGATAGGGGGAACGGTTTCTATGATCTTGGAATGTCTTGTCTCAACGTGTCGCTGGTTACGCGTCACCCAGCAACACGGTACAATATGTATTGTCAATTCGCGATGCTCTTCGCACACCACAGCCATCAGAATTGTTCTTTGTTTCCACTTTTACCTTGCCTTGCCGCCCCTGTCTCAATTTTTCACCCGACTCGCACACCGTGTTTTTCTCCTGCCTTTTACAATAGCTTGTCGCTAGCTGCTTCTGGTGGTAGTAGAGCTGCTGTTCCAGTACTTGGGAGACTTCTGCATCATCCGCAGTGGCGCACCAGCCACCGGCACCGCGACCAACCGGTGCCACTTCAAGTGCACTCCTCGAGTTCGCCAACATAGCTGGGGAAAGAGAGAGAGAGGGGGGGGGGGGGGGGAGAGGGAGCTGTGCCACGATTCAAACCACTCAACTGTGCCGTTCAAGAGTTTAGCCGTTGATAAGAGCAAACAAGATGTCTCTTGGATTGAGGAGAGAAAGGGAAAAGAGGGGGAACAGTTTTTTCTTCCAATTATTAGCCAATCAATTTGAAACTTTGTCCATTTTGACCTGCATTGGTATTATTGGAAATAGGGTTTTAGCGGCGTTTGCATCGAGATAAGAGATGGTGGTAAAAATCGTGGAGTAGTTGTTGTAGAGAAAAGACAATGCTCACTGTTTTTAACTTTGTGCGATAAAAGAAGCTTCGAAAAAGGAAAAAGAGTTCTTTATTTTTGGCCAGGTTGGATTACTTATTCTGAAGTACGTCAGCTGACAGATTGTGCAAGAGGGAAATGTATTTTATTATGAAACTTTGAACAAGTTTCTTATTGCCTTTCTTGGAGTGGGTAACTTGGCATTCGGTAATACGATAGAAATTGCTATGGAAGTCAGAGTTGTAATCATGTCGCGTTGTCCTAGACTTTGCTGGTTGTAAAATCAGTGTGTAGGTAAAAATTTTTTACAGTTCATCTTTTCACATTTAGCAGTGTGCGTCTGAAATCTGAGTTAAAAGTGACCAAGCTTCCTTGTCCATTTTGGTGTTCCAATATGGAACGTTCGATATTCTTGGAATTTTGGCGGATCCTCGAGAGTCTCGAATCCGCTTGAGAATTTCCAGGTTATTTGCGATCTGGTCAATCTACTTCAATTTGCTGTTGAACCGGAAGCGGCTCAATTTAATGAAGTAAAGCGCGCGCGCATGCTATCGAATAAGTTTATGGGTGACATTTCTGTCGCGCAGTGGCCTCGTATGCTACCAGAATATAATAAAAATAGAAGGCTGTTAACAGTTGGCTATTTTTTCATCGCAATTTTTCAGTCTGTGTGCAAGTTGACTAGCTTGCTGTTTACAAACGGGAAAATAACGAAGGAACTCCTACCATCGAGGCGATAGATCCCATGACTAAAAGTAGATTGCCTTTGGCATCATCTATCCAACATGTGATCCCAGTTTCCTTTGTTCTTTCTTGTCAGATGACGCGTGTTCGATCATCAAAATCGAAAGCTTCACTGATTTCAATCTTGAGAGCTCCTATTTTCACAAATAATTATTTCTTCATTCATCGGAATTCGTTGTATGTATTAATATAGTTCACACATGGATTACCACGTCAGCCATATTTAGGTGACAGCTTCAGTCGTATAATTGGAAAAACTTTGTGAATAGGTTCATAATATAGGACTTTCACCAAGTTTATGAATACAGTAGGAACAAATAGCGATGTTCGAACTAATTCCACAGTAAAAATAACATAAATGGCGTGCGATCTCTCCTACACCTTTATTGTTCCTACCTACATCAATGTAACGATAGAACGAGGAAAGAAAATTAAAACGGTCGATAGAGTAAATAACAATTTTTAGCTTCAATTTATTTCATACATTATTGTCAATGAATCTTTAGAAATAGGGAGTTCCTTATTTTAATCCTTTTTATAGAGAAAATCGGGTTGGATTAGGTCGTGACGGGTCGAGTCCTTTCCTTATCGTCGAAGACCCGCCGAACTCGGTTCTATGGAGCTTTAAACTTGTGCAGGGACTATTCCCGAAAGCATTTAAATGGGATGACTTCGGTGGTGCGGCTCGGTCGAATAGCCACAGTGTTCGGGTTCTTCGGGGAAAATAAGTCCCGGTTACTGGTAGGTGCTTCGCATTTTCGTGGCTTTTGTGCAAGCTCGAATCGCAGTCCGCATACGCCTCCAGAGAAAACCGGGCCACCTTGAGCATTTCTTCTAATATGCGACGTGGAGTATTCGCGCGAACAAATCACCGGCAAGTCAAGCCCTTAAATTTTCAAATGCACCTTTTTTTTTTGGTCTGACATATTCGCGCTGGAACCAACTGCGAATATTTACCAAAAACTGTTTCACGATTAGATTACATTTACCCGTAGAATTAACAGTGTCTGTTTTTACCTCGAAGTCCTTCAGATAAGTGGACTTTAAAAATCCACGTAATTTTAGAGAATATTCGTATTTACCTGGAATTTCTGTCGCCGACTATAATATTCATCAAAAATAAATTAAACGAGGAAAAAAATTCCAAACCACTCATACAGTTTGCTCTGCTAGTTCCAATGTACGTTCAGCACCCTTGAGGATTATTTAACGTAGCACCTTCTCAACTCTGGGAAAAGTACATTTTCGTAAAAATAATTTCTATTTTCCTCGAACTCTACTTCTTCCTCCTTTCGTTAGCAACTTTGCAAAGTAGACTGCACACGTTTCCGTTTTCCCCTGACTGACTCCAAGTAGATGCATCCCTCGTTGGTACGCCAGTAAACGAGACGCTGAAGGATACATGCGAGCGTATGTTTCGAAAAGGACAATTCTCGAGAATGCGGACAGCTGGAGTTGAACTACATATTATAGAAAGCGTGAGAGACAGTCGTGCGGCACTAAAAGCAAACAAGCAAGCATATAGGCGTGGGCCGGAAGAATGCTCGTATCAGGAGAGTATTTTGGAGGTCAGAGGAGAAACGGTGGTGACGTTGTCGTTGGTTAGTTCCGTTTCCAGCTGCGAACTTCCCTCTCGTGAAGGCTCGTTAGTCAACTTCCACGAAAGGGTAGCCAATTCTCTTGCTGGAATATAGTACACATATTTCTTTTTTAACACTGTCTGTCTATTGGTCGGTCTCTCTTCCTTCTTATTAATTTTTTTCTAAATGACACATATACACTCATGTTCTATGTACACTGGGATATTCGTATCCTTCCTCCATGCAGTATATTATGAAAGATTCACTTCCAGGTTCTTCTTACTCCAGTTTTGCCTTCTTTACTATCCCTTTCACTCTTCGTCTCATAACTCGCTCGCTTTCTTTCTCACTCTATATCCCACTCGATCTCTCTCTTTCTCTTGCTCCCGTGACCCATTTTTCTAAGAGTCGCGCGCGACAAAATTCTATCGATCTTTCCGCATCGCGTACTCTAATAACCGGATCGATCTCGGTAGGAGAGCGATGCCTGAGAGCGTTCCTTTTAAACGGTGCGCCGTGCCGTGAAGGAGTCCCTCGTTTTGCAGGGTGGTAAGTTAGCCCCAATTTTCGCGTAGCCTCCGAGACCCCAACCGCAAAGCGCGCAGAGTTTCTGACGTAATGTCATTAGCATTTAAACGTCCATCGAACGATAGGAAGTCGGAAAGTTTCGTCCGGTTTCAGGTTGTGGGCTGGAAAACGGAAGAGCACAACTCACTCGAGGTTCACGGGTACTTCCGCGTTGAAATGTAGAGCATTGAGTACAGATGGATCGAGCGTGTACCGATGAATTGTTTTTCGCTCGAACGCATCGGCTGCTACTGCTGTCCGCTGCCTCTCTCTCTCTTTCTCTCTCTCTCTCTCTCTCACTCGTTCTGTGTCTGGCGGAACCTCCTTCTTCGTTAGCATTTAAATGGCAGGTTCGCAATATCGGTGTCGATCGCGGGCGCGCGATCAAATTTCCCTCTTGGCTCGCTTCACCTTTAGATCGAATACGAGCTCGAAACTCCTCACTCTTTTCGATAGTTTTCTCGTTACTCGTCGATACCGATGTACGCGACTGGCAATATAACGATGACTCTGCATTCCATTCGATGGAATCAGACGCGATGTACGCCTGACAGCTGGTCAAGATCTTCCGAGTGTAGAGGAAAACGATTCCCGCACTGGTTCGAGTAGAATTTTTATTATGGACACTTTTTCGATACGCGATATTTATCAGAAGTTCAATTCTAATAGATTTGGAACGATTAATTATTTTACTCGAGTCTGTACAGGTAAAATAATTTTAGCGGGTTCATCTATTTATTCTGACATAACTCAAAGTTATACCGTAGTAAATTACTATGTGAAGTAGAGCTTAAAAATATAAGTACAGGGGTACTTGACTTCAAAGTTGTACGACCTCGTAGAGAGCTAAGTATTTAGCTCGTTGCTCGAAGAGGGTCTACAGAGGTGTCTGTAAAGTCTCGCTGCTTATATTTGGGACTTTTTTTTTTAGTCCTAACCAGAAGCCTAAATAATTTGACTACTAAAACGCTTGAAATTTATACCACGATTTTATATCTTACGAACATTACTTTGAATATATATAGTTCAAAAGTGTCTTTTGTCATTGAGAGGTAGAATGAATAGCAATCGTTAGGATTTGTATTTCAATGCAGAGGTTGGACATTCCCGTTGAATGCAGAGACGTGAATGAGGTCTTACCGGTTACATCGACAATTATAGTCCACGGTGAAATCTTACGAATGAGTACGCAATTCGACGTTGATAGTGTAGAGACGCCGTGAATGACCTGGCATTTAGGTCTGGACGATCCTATGTCCTGATAGCCGGCACAAATTCGAAGCGAGTGTCCTGGGATCTGTGAGAAGCGTAGGACGTAGGAGAATCCAACGTGAGTTCAGCGCTAGCTTCTAACCCAGAATTAATTGAACGTGGCAAGGTTGATTAGCGTAACGATATGGTACCTCGGGAGGAACTTGGCAGCTTCGTAGACGTGGAATTCCACGGGAATTAGTCCATTCCTGGTTACCTTCTACCCTTCCACTAGCCATTTCTGAGATACTTAATTCTTTCCTGTTTCCGTGGCTCCATGTCTCTCAGTATTCTTCTCTTTCATTCGAAACGAACTCGTTCTTATCTCGGCAGAATTTGCGGAAGACTTCGAGAAGTTAAACACTCCCTATATTTTTCTTTGAAGGACTCAATCAATTATATCTTTTAAAATAATCACAGTAGGATGATCGATCAACGTCGATTAAAAAATTCACAATTTTCACTATTCAATGTATTTTGATGTATTTTTCTCGTACGATTATTACTTTGAAAGCTACAAATAGTTAACTGTAATATGCGTTATATTTTTTCGATCTCAATCCACGAAATTGGTTAAAACTGTTTGATTGCTTTTCACCTTGATTATTCGCATCGATTTCTTCCTCGGGAGACGATTGCAGAGATAAAATGTGGCCGGATAAACGAATGACTAATTTCAGCGCGAGTGGAAATGAAAAATATTGCGCGAGGTCTCGATTTCTTTTTGATTTTATTCGCCATCTCTTAGTACTTTACGGGCCATTTATTTCTATTCTCGAAGGGCTTCTCATCGATTCGCTTTCCGGTTTGCGATTTCAATTTGTGTGACGGTATTTAGTTCGTGTATCTCTTTGATTATTTTCCGTGGGTAGGATTTTATGATCGCGCGAAGGAATTGCGAGGGATTATTGCGTGTTATCGACAGGGGATGCTTGTATTTATCCGGTTAGAGGCTAACAGGGTTAGGGCTGCTCACATGCCGCCGTATTGCGTCGAGTAACGTTCGCGAGTATCTATTATTTCCAGGATTTCCAACCTGTTATCTTGTTGAGTTTTCTATATTAACAGTAAGGATAGATAGGGTAAAGATTATCTAAATTGGGCAGTATATTATAACTCTTAGTCAGAAGCTTTAAAAGTTTTCTACGTTAAAAAAGAGAATTACTTTTTTTAATGGTTAATAACTCATAGTTAAGTTCATCGAGTTAATGAGAATCTGAAATCGTTTATATTTAACATCTAACATATCGTTAATGTATCCTTTTTATTAACATTTGATTCGCAGTTTCGACTAGATACGTATAATATTTTGCGAATAGTGCGAATTTTTCCCCTCGTTTAAAATAAATTCATGTTAAACACGGAGAACATTTCCGCTGACCTAATATTTTATCGGGAGAAGCAGTCGAGTACTTCGCACTTTTGCAAAAGAAAAATTCTAACAAAAGGGATTGAATATAATTGATATCGCGTAAAAGTGATTTCAGTGATTTTTTTAAGAAGAAGAGATGGAACGAGTTTATGCGAAAGTCTTTGAAATTGTTGGAAAAAGGCTCTTTTAGGAAATTCTGGAGAAATTTCGGAATTCAGGGTTGTGGGAGATAGATGAGACCAGCAGGTGTATGCACATTACGTAGAATAATGGAACCACTCGTACTGTGGATTCCTTCGAGCAAAAGTAGGACACGGTTGCAGCGTTTTATCTTTGGAATCCAAGGGGTTAATTGGGATCTTGTATATTTTCATCCGAGCGACCGGTCTCTCGCGGATCGATGCGACCACAAACGCGATGCGAAACTCCAGTTGACCCTGACGCCCCGATACAAACTAACTAATTCGATGAAAATTCCTTTCGCGACAGATTCTCGCGTATTATTCAACACGATTTATTTTTGGTCGATCGTTTTCTCTTTCCATTCAGTGAAGGGATATCGTCAATCCGACAGCGTTGAGGGATCGTAATGCCAATTAGATTAACTGAGAGAGAGAGAGAGAAAGAGAGATTCCAGAGCTCGTCTTTTTCTGAAGAGAGAGAGAGAGAGAGAGTGTAGTTGTCGGCAGTCCAGCAATTAAGAACTTTCGTTATGGCATTGCCGAGTCTATTGTTAGACGATTGTTCGCGGTGGCGCCATAAGTAGTAGCAGGTGGCTCGCGATCTCCATTTGGTTTGTTCAGAGCTACCGAAAATGGAAGCCGATCCAAAGAGTTCTTCCCCTACCACGTGATAAACGGCCGAACTTTTCTCGAGTAACTCGCAACTTTTTCCTAGATAGCCCTGCAACTCCATTTTGCCCCAGAGGAAATATTCTACTCCCTTATTGTAGGACCGCAGTGAACTCGATTAACATCCCTGCATACCTTTTTCCCTTTGCTCGTGAATCCACTGTTTCTCTTCGCTATCTTTTCCCTTTTTTCTCTCTCTCTCTCTCTCTTTCCTCTTAAGCTCCTTCGCGAAACCACTACATTCTCTTCTGGCTGTTGTTAGCTTGCTTTTCTTATGCTCCAACCTTCTGTCTTTTCGCTCGCAACAACGTTTTCCACATTTTATTGCAGTATTCTTCCGTTTCCTATAGTCAGGGTAATATGACCTCCAGTGCGATGCGCAAGTTTTCGGTTCTGGCGTTTTCTCGGTTTTCTTTCTTTTTTATAGTTAATGCAAGACCGTGTTGGCTTCGCTTTGCATAGACTAATTAAAAAATATACTTATTTCGGAACAGAATGTACGCTTTGCAATTAAAATTAACTGCATTTGTGTTAACTTCGACTGTAGGTATTAAGTTGTAATATTCATTAAAACAGATAGAAAGTTTTAATACTTGTGGCACTGGGTACTTCTTTGATTAATTAAAGTGGCATATCACGGTTAAACTCAATGTTACTAATTACACATTTTAAAAGTAAAATTATGCATTTTTTCCCTAGCCTGAGCTAGCTATTTTATTAAATTGTCTGAAATTCTCCAATTGGGATTCTTCAGCTATTATCCCCGAGCTTTTCGCTTTATACTCTTTTTTTTTGCTTTCGAGAATAAAATTGGGGCGGAAGGAGTTAAAAATAGAGGATTAACAATTAGTCGGGCTAAGCGAGAGACTCATTCGCATTAAGGCCAAGTTGCGATTGGCTTCTAGTCTCCTGGATAATTGTTCGGTCTGATGCGCATTCTTGATTAACCAGTCTTCATTTGACCGGGAGCGCGAGCGTGAGCAATGCCGAGGAACGAAGCAGGAACTTTTTAGGGTTTCTCCCTCGACGGGAATGTCATTAGTACTGGAGAGTTGTGGTGAAAGCGGTCAGCGGGCCACTTGCTTCGCGTGTCATCCAATAGCTTTGCTTTCGAAAACCATCCTATCCCCCCCCCCCCCATCCCTCAACCGTTACTCACGAGTGATATCCTTATTAAATCTAACCCGTCGAAATGGGCCAAACGTGTTACCACTGACAGACCACAGAACGAGAGAACGAAAGAGAATGGGTTAGAAAGTTCAACGTGAAGTAGGAAGAGTTGCTTTTCAATATTCGTTCTACTGTACAATGCTACTCTGACAAAACTTTTCGAGTCAGCAATTATCCTTAGTTCTATCGCTGCTTGGAGAATCCTTGAAAAGGGTTGCACGTGCCAGACTTTTCCTCCGAACTTGCCACTCAACATTTCACATCGAAAAGAATCCCGTGAAACAATAGGATATATCTAGTGGAGTACATTTTAAGTCACTTACTACCCGAATCGCATTTTCCAATGATACCAAGCATATTATAAATTATTTAACAATTAATAATAGAAATTCGAACTACTCTGTGTATTAATCTAACAACAATTTTAATTAATTATTACTACCTATTATAATCTCAAACAGGTCTCAGCAATTAATTAATTTTTTTCATAACCTTACTTTATATATTTAATCTTTATTCGATTGAATAATTTTTTGTAAGTAGACTGCTCTAATTACGGTAGATCAAACTATTACCTAACCTAACCTACCTATATTTATCTGCGTATTTCAACTACTCACCACTGTGCTAACAATGTGGAGAAAGATCAGGATCCGTCAGGATGTAAACACCACTAACCAGTTCCTTGAATCCATTGAGTCTCGTGTGGTGTACGGGTTCCAAGAATATCCATTCTGTTCGCAAGGCAGTAAGGAGAAGGAATTCGAGGGTTTCGGCCGACGTGACGATAGGACACGGCCAACGGCGCCTAAGTGGAATTGGGGGTGGTTGGGGGAGGTGGGAGGGGGGCGAAAGGAGAGAAGAAGAGTGGGAGCGAGCGAGAACGAGAGTAGTGTAGGAACGTGGTTCGTAAAGGTAGGCAGGACAGTGAGGACATTCGGTTAGTGCACGCGGCGCCTCGCGCTTCAATTTCCCGTTTAGCTTATCGTCCTTGGGAAATATCCGGTCTGCTCGCTTCTATCGTGTAATACCTGTCCTGTGTAAGTAGTCGGTGGTGAACGTTTCCCTTCGTTTCGCGAAAGTGTTTACAATGTGCTGCACACTCTCGAATCAACAAAGGATGCCACTTCCGGTGAAATCTCAACTTGCGGTAATATACCATTATAGCTTTGTTATATTTCTGATTTGGCATGATTGGTTATGTTTGAACTTGATATCGAGTAATTGTGGCTCTGAATGTGAATTCTTGGTTAGGTTATATGTACGTCAATATTTCCGATATTGATATCAGAAAATTAATTTGGACAGAATCGTGTGTTAGGCACTGTAATTGTTGAGCTACGAATGATTCATGAAAATATGATGAATAAATATTCGGAGTAATTATTCTAGTATAAATATATTTTACTAATAATTTATATGCAAGCAAAGCACATTTTGGGTTCGTTGAAAATTCGAAGGGGATTGAATTGATGATACAACTGAATATGTTTCTGAGTGGACAATCTCAGTGGAAGAGGGAACTTTGAGTGAATGTCATTGAACCGAATAGAAAGTTAGACGAAGGGGGAAATCTCTCGAAAGCTTTTTCTCAAAGGGTGCAAAAGGTAGACGGATCAAGATGAAGTGAGCGTGAGAAGAATTTGCGAATCGCGTTCTACATAAGCGGTAGCATTACTTGGCAAGCATCGGGATGACTTTGAAACATGTATTACTGCTGTGACAGAGGACGAACGTGTTTTTGCGCGGGAGCACTTGGTACTCGCGGGATTTTCTTGGCGGCGTTGCTGCAACTGGAGACTTTTTGTCTCATGGCCTCTTTCCGTTTTGCTCTCGCGACCCGAGTGAGTTGTGTTTACATTGATATATCGTATATACACACGGTTTCATTGGTTGTTGTTAAGTTTCACTGTCCTTGTGCTCGGTCCTGTTTTTCGATGTTGCGGGTCGCGTAGCAATGCGAGTATCCTAGTTATCTGACCTGCTTGTCAGATTGAATTTATTTCAATCACATAGAGTTTGGTTTTTGAAAATGAGGTTATGACACATTTGATAGCATTACGGTAACGGACTGCGATTGATAGGGTTGCATTATTTCTACATTTTACTGATAATTATTAAAATATTAAAATTAACGTTTAAGTATATTTTAATTATGAATGTTAACCGTTTCATTAAAATTATAATTGAAATTATGTATAGCTTAAATCTCTAATATTGCACAGCTGTTTTTTTTATCTGACAACTAGAATTGATGTGGAACGCAGTACAAGTCTTTTCCTCGAGAATCACAAGGTTCAGTTATATTATTAGAACAGCCGAACTAAAAGGGTCAGCCAAAACACGTTTGGCAATGAATCCATTGAAAGCAGACAAAATTTATTTGAAAATTCAGTTTTCCTTTGGTTCAGTATTTCAACTTGTTTCAAGGCCAATATTGGGTGGTTTTGGCACAGTGTCCAAAGTAGGAGTTTCCATTTAATCAAAATTTTGGTTGGAAACCCATGAAACTAGTACGGGTTATCGAGCTCTAACTTAAATCGTGATTGCTGTTGCTCCAACGTTTCCATTCCGACGGTTGATCACTCAAGACCATTCGTTGATCTTTCGTGAAACGGTTCCAAAATTCGTGTTATTTGAACTTCGACCTGTTTCCGGTTAACCAACTCGTCCTCAGGGTCAGTAGGTCATTCAATTCACGATTACGCCAGCAAAAAGTAATTAATAATTTCCACCAACCTCATTCGCTTGAGAACTTTCGAGAAAAACTGTTTTTGAGCGGTGATTTCGAAATTATTCAATCCGTCGCACTGTGGCTGCTTTTAACATCGTTCTACCGACTATCGCGATGCATTTTATCCCCGTGACACGTTAGTATTTCGCTGAATTGGTAGATTAAAGCCGGCGACCATATATCGATGTATTAATCAGCATATAATATTTGCATACATATATCATAATTTATGCGTAGTAATATTATTCACTAATAGTTCGCTACAGAATTATTAATACATCATCAATCATCAATACGATAATCATAAATGATGTTCTTTCGGAGTAATATCACAAATAGCGAGAAAAAATGAAAGTATAATCTTACGATGTGAAATTCACCTAGGTGCTTCTGTCGAGTGTTTAAATGAATCACGCGCAATTAAGAGTATAATATAATCATTATGATTGAAATTATTAGATTATTATCAGATTATCATCATACATTATTTCATTCAAACATCCATTTGCATGTTTCCATGAGGTTTCTAGACGAATCATATTTAATGAAGAATACAATGAAATCATTATTAGTGTCGTCATCGCTGTCATTATAACATTGTTACGCGTAAATGGTATTCTCGAAATACGGGATAGGACCCGAATAATCCCTACCACGATTGGCTCGAATTTAAATAACACTAGATTCCTTTGAAGGAAAGAACGGCAAGGCTTCCAATTCCGAGATTTCCTGTGGTCTATAGATATACAGTACTACAACTGGTCTTTATTGTACCAAGGAATTTAGTATCCTCGAGTATCCTTCTCTTTTACTTTTGCTTATCGGCCTTCGGATAATGCCATAGTAGGCAAGAATTCTCATCTGTCTAAAAATCCCTGCTTTCATTCTCCTTCGCGACCACTCACATTTCCGGCACTACTCTTTCTTCCGATAAATAATCGTTTCTGCTGAAAAGTTTGATCTTCTTTCGACATTCTTATCTCGCGAGATGCCTTTGAAGGGAAATATCGTTTGGTAAATAGATAACAAGGGTTCAATGAAGAAGAGTCGATTCTCGAATGAAGCCTTTTAATTAGAGGGTAGAATGACTGGAAGAGAGGTTGAGAGGCGTTACTTTGACGACTCGGCTGTCCTCGGCCTCGATAACGCTATAAATATCCTGATCGCTTCGCTTCGAGGAGTTTGTGTGTCGAAAGGTTAGCGGTATTAGAAGTTTGATAAAGTTTCCTCATATTTATTTGTTTTTTTTTCTTTTATCTAACTCAAAAGCAGGAAATTCTTTCTCTCAAACAATTAGGGAAATCTAGCTTGAGTTAGTGCCATTGGACTTTTGTGTCTCGTCTTTCGATATCGACGGTAATAAAGTGGATGAAGAGAGAGATAGAGATAGAGAGAGAGAGAGGGAAAGTTTGATTTGTGAGATTACACGCGAGCCCTCGATCAAAAATGGCGATTCGCGTAAAATTGGCACGGGCGTTTGTTCGATATTGGTCGGATGGAATCGAGGAACGCATTGGCTTTTGACGGAAATGGATTAAGCGATATCTGATAAGAGGCAGAATGGTCTTTTTGCCGCGAGCTATTAGTTCCTTCGTTCGCATTTATTTCACGGTGAAGGCGCTTTTCGAACACGATTAATTCTCGTACCGTTGTCTACACTTTGATCCTTGGTATCGGTAATGATCAATGAGAACCATTATTGTCATCTTCGATTGTACCACCCTAAGATACGCGTACACCTATATCATCCAGGTGGCACGAACCAGTGGTTTGCGATCACTTTGAGCAGCCTGCGTACCCAATGTGTTGACCCAATGACAAACAAACGTCAATTAGGGTCAGCTCGACCAATTTCTCTCTCTTTACTTATTGTTTGACCTTAGAACTTGCGGAGAAGTTAAAACAACTACTTGATATTTTCTTATTACATTGCGATTAATAGCTTTTCCAAATACAATCATTTTTATTGTTGTACTACAAGTATCATTATTGTACAACAATAAATCGCAGCTATCATAATAAAAACAATAGTTTTGTCACTCCGCGAATCTCATATCTCAGCTGCTTTCAGAGCTCTAGTGACAAACCGAAATTCAATATGGTAACCCTTTTACCAAGCTTGCCAACAGCCCCTAAGAGATACAAGAACAATTCCTCTCAGGGAATCGTTCGAGCTTGCGACATTAATTTTTCATTCCCGATTATCCTGGAGAAGCCATAAATTGTCTGGTTGTCAAGAAATCTCTCGGATGTACCGTACGAGAGGCTATATTTGCGACTTGGCCGTGGAAAGAGATACGGTTCGAAAAGGCGTGCATACGTTTGGATGAAGCGAGAATGGGTTTCTCTGCCGAAAGAGCCGAGTGATTTACGCTCGTTCTCGAAAGCACATTTTTCTCGAACCGTGCCAGGAAGAAATACGTTATGGGGTGAAGTCAATATCGATGACGAAAAAAAGAGAGGAAAAGAAGGGATGAAAAAAGGAAGGAAAAAAAAAGAAAGAAAAAGAAAAAGATGGGAAAGGGTGTTCTTTTAACTCGGTACTCTATATACCTCTCGATATCACGACAATAGGCTGCGATCATCCTGTCGGTACTTAAAAGCTTAAGTATAAGTGGTTTCGAACGACAAGACTCTACTCTCACCCTCCACGATTCCACCACGCGTTTCGCTATAATTTCATTCACCCACCAGCTGCAGTCGAGCTGCCCTATTACGCTGTTTTATCGAGACCAATATATTGGTACATCGATGTCGATAGAGGTCGAAAATGGGAAAAACGCGGTTCTAAGCGCGTGCTGCAGATTTTCCTGTCGATTGCTCAACCCCTTCAGCTGATAGATGGTGAATTTACAGATTTATATTGGACTGCATGTATCTCGAGGATCGGTAGTCGACTCGACGTGCTTATTCCGGAACGAATGTCAGATATTTTCGGATCAGTTTTCCATATCGAGTAAACTGTATGTGAATTTTTTTTTTAGCAGTCGTTACTAATAAATCGAATGACCTCTCTTTGCTTCAAGTCAGATTTAAAATGTTTCTAAAAATATTATACTTGGAGCAGTATTAATAATTTTAATAAAGTTGAGTGTTAAATTGTTACTTCTGTCTTTTAAATTACAGTATGTAATTTAATTTTACTCTTCGATAGTGTGGTAATTATATATTTGTATATTCGAGAGTATTAAATGCTTCTAAACTAAACGAATTAATCGAATAGAATTAAAATCGGTAGGATAACAATTTTATTTGAGCGTCGAAGTGGAAGATAAAGTTTCTCTGTCATCAATCGATTGGAGGAAGGTATGTGCAGAGAGGTAATATCGTTACGGAAGTTAATGAAACATTGAGGACGGTGCTTGACATTAAGCAATTCAATCGATAGAAACATCGACAATAGAGCGAGCAGCAGTAACAATCCGAATAATGATATGGTTTGAGAGGTTTATCGTCGCGCAACCCTTGACAGATTACATTCTACCAAGTAGTAGTTTATCTGGTTTCCCGATCCCGTGCTCAGCTGGGGGTTAAAATTGCGATAATAAAGGAGGTATTCACGGATAAACGGGAAGATTAAACGCTACTCGATGGATAGAGAAAGTTTTTCAGACAATTAGATATTCATATAGAAATCTAGATTTGTTGCTTCCAACGAGGCACATTTCTATTTTTTAGTTTAAATATGTAAAACTATATGAGAGACTTTTAGAGAGAGAAAAATCTCAAAATTGTATTAACGTTATTAAAAAATAATTTAATATTTTTTAGTATTTATAATGAATTTCTGACGGACGCGTATCATCAACAGATTATAAAACCACTTTGGCCGTATGTTCGTTTTTAATTAAAGGTATAATTAATTGGGAAAATTTGGAACTCCAAAGTGCACCTTATTGATCTTTCGTTCCTGTTATACATAATATGCAACAATTTTCCATTGAATATGTTAATATAGATTTATTTTCCTAACTGATTAGATATTATTCAACATAATTCATTTTACGTTACTCAATTATACTAATATGCGAGCTAATTTTAATAATGAAATTTAAAGATCACTTCTTTGTAAAATCCAAACACTGTAAATTAACCAATACATTTCACGTAGTTGTTTCACTACAAATTTATTATATAGTACATTATTATAGATTATCAATGAATAATAAAAGAAACTATTATACGCGTGAGCTTAAATTTTTCAACACCGAAGGACTAGTCATTGTTTTTTCAAAACTTTTCCGATTCCCTCAATTTCTAGCGAGCACAGTGTAAAGCAGTGGTGTGCAAGAAGTGGTAGCTTAAATTTTCCAAGTTGAGTCGAATTGTTCCGCTATTGCGAAAGCTCTTTCGCCGACGATTCGAAATGTTCGAGGGCACGTTGCTCGCCTGGCGGAAGTCTCCGCTAAAAAAGAAGCCGTGCTTTTTTTATACGGGATGTATTATTACACTTGGTTGGAGAAATATTGAGAAAGGGTGAACCGTCACGGTTCAGATACGAATGATAATGCTGGGAGAAGAAGGTACAAGGGTCACGCGAGTTTTTGTCGAGACGAGACTGGTTTATAAATCGAGCTCCAATTAATTGAAATACGTAACTGCAGATTTAGCAGAATTTACTTTAGCACTAATTGCATTATATTTATAGGAAATCATTATTACTTGTTTCAAAAAATTACGATAAACCCTTTTCTAAGTTCTACGAACTGTTTATGGAGTTTATCTGTTTTTTTTAGCACTTTGCATAAAAGCTTTGAATATTGTGTGGAAAAAGCAAAGCTCGACACTAAATGTCAATAAAGACGTGGAAATCATGGTGACAAAAGGGGACCGTTTTAGATGTATATAAACGGTGGAATCGTAGATAAAACTATGTATACCGATAAAACTGCAGCATATGCGGCAGTGGAATAGGCAATTTAGGACAGGCAATAAGAGACTGCGATGTTATCGGGAAACAGATATCTGCGAGCTGTATTCTAAGGCTAAGATGGAGTATAGATCTTTTAAAAAACATACTTAACCCAGAAAAAATGATATCCATCGCAGCTATTTCTATTAACATTGTTTAATTCTTTCGAATAAACTAAAACACTTTTAAAAGATGAAGAATAAATATTAACTTTATACAACAATGATTTGCATAATTTCAAAAGAAACATGGAAGAGAGTGTATTATTTACATACTAGAAAATGTTTATTACACAAACTAACAATGTCTATTCGGAAAGTGATCCAATTGCGGATTCAGCGAGTAATCAAATATTAGCCTCTTGTGAGGAAATTTCATTAGAGCGCAATCACGCGACGCAATAAGCTCTTTCTCATCGTTACCTCACGACTAACTAATTTTTCAAAATTCTCCTCGACTCGTCGCTGGCCGCGTGTCGAAAGTTAGTTAGTTTCTAGCCGAGTTCTGCTTGTTGCCCGTAACCGCGGAGCTGCAAACATCCCCAGTTGCTGTCGTATAATATAATACGTGCTGACTACTCTCTACCGTCAATACACGCGATTCACGCCACTGAAACACTCTCAGCTTTACTGTACCGAATGTTTCACCTCTTATGAGCCCTCCCTGTCTTTCGTGCTACAAGTTAGTCTGCTCTGTACCGATAATTACTCGTGAGAATAGTAGTAGTAGCAGATGTTTCCCTTGTGATTTTGACTTTGAAACACAGTTGAAAGTAATTGCACAGTGTTACGATGAAAACAGAATCCAGATTTGTACGCGAAATAAGTAAACTGTTTTGACAAACAGATAGAAATAAGAGTATTTGCAATGTATAAAATTAGATTAAAAATGAGGTCAATGGATTGAAAGTCAGAAGCATGCGTCCAATTAAAGACTATGTACTTAATTCAAGAAACTAACCATGGTTTCTGTATTTCTCAGCATTTCTCCAAGCTTCTCTTGTTACACGTTGTTTCGAGGAGGTGTAACACGCGCGAGTGCTCGTATTAAAACTTCCACTTATAGCATTGTGCATTGGACGCAAAAAGCCGTTTCTCTTAAGGTACGAGAGGCCATTATAGCTTCGAACAATTATTTCCCTCCTTCCGAGAATTGCTTCTGGAGATCGTGTTTGTGTTCGTGTTCGTATTTTCGTGGTGGTGGAGCCCTTCGTATATGTCACACACTACGTATATTATTTCATTATGATTCATAGAATTAAGAATAAAATTTATATTTTATTACCACAGTCATTTTGTGTCTCCGACAATCTATTATATCCGGAAAATACCATACATTTATTATACATATATGTAAAAGGGGTTTACACGATAAAAATTGTGCCATTTGGAAAAGAGAGAGCGAATCGTGTCAGGGTTTTTCCCGCGGAAGCGGCGCCGCCACGTCGTCGTCGAGCTCTTTGAGCGAGCTCGAGAGATCGGATAAACAAGTTGGCTTTCACGTGGAATAGCTTGACACCTTCGAACCTGCTGCTGATGCACTTATTTATTCCAGATCCGTTCGGCAAAGTCATGCCGAGAAAATCGATAGTCGACTTTTTACGGATCCAACACATGCTAAGAAGGTGGTCCGAGGGTGTGAAAGTCGGAAGCTCGTAGTCGTCGTCGTCGTCGTCGTGGTCGTTGGTAAAACTCGTTAGTCTTCTCTCACGAGGCTCTCTAGCCTCGTTGCGGCTGTGGCGGCCAGTAGCCCGGACCTAGAGCCACTTCGCAAGGAAATCTTCCCTCGAGGAGACGTTCCAACCCGCGATAATGCCAATTTCCCTAGCTACTCACGTAACGAAACTCGCGTGCCGTGTCCCGCTGGAAAACGAAATAAGGATTCCTAAAGACATTAACAGTCTTATATATCGGTTTAACTGACGATGCGTTTAAGCTTGTCGATGCACTTGCCATTTTTCTTTCTTCTTCTCTAACATTTTTTTTCTCCTCTCTCTTACTCTCTCTCTTTTTCTCTTTGTGCTGTGACAAACTCGCGCGACTCTTCTTTCACCAGGAAAAAGGTGGCCAGCATATTTCTTGTTGCAGTGGAGGATTAAGTGTCTAATACAGGCAACGTGCTTACTAGAAGAGATTTAATTAATCATCCCTAATGTGTCAGGGTCTTGTAAAAAGTTTAGAAAAACGACTGGGATGTGTATCTCTAACAAAGATACAATTTTTGTTTTAAGGTCAAAGAAGCCATTTGCAAATTTCAAGTATAAAAACTTGGATATAAACGGTAATTGGATTTTCACGGTGCTTCTTGGAAAATTTTCATTGACTTTCCTTTGAGAGCAATTCATTTTGGTAGGCAAACAATTTTTGAACGAGGTCCACTCATCGGTGTTCTAACAGCATTGAAGTCGCAGAACGGAGTGGTTACAAAGGGAGAGAGAACGAGAGGAAAAGAGAGTGGAAGAGACCGAAAAGGGAACTTTGGGAGAAAGTTTAGCGATAGTAGTTGGTTTGAAAAAAGTAACATCGCAAAGGAGATGGAGGTTTTAGCTGGGCAAGGAGTTGGCTCGCGCGAGTTTGGAACTGATTAACTGCCATCGTTAAGTTGACTTTAAAGCTCTTGGAGCTTGAGAGAGCCAGTCGGGAGGATTCCAAAAGTCGTTACCAGTATTCGTTTCGAATTTGGTAAAATGTAATGCTTGGCTCGTTTGGTTACTGAATATTTTATCGTTACCATTCCGTTCCAATTTCGTGGCAACGTGGTCGACATCGATCCTTTATCGATTCCGCATCGATTTCAATAACAGATTTCGTTTCTATAACATTGCAATCCCAATGTCGCGAAACCTATTAGGTCGATCAGTTATTCATACCATCTTTTTTACATTTATGGACGTCAACTATATAATCTACGCGATGAAAGTATAAATTTTAACGTATGTAATCCGATAGATTCCTTAAAAAGGGATTCGCGAAAAAAAAGAAGGAAAGAATAATGTGCCAGGTGTGAAGCGTTAAAGCCCGATTATTTTGGAGGTTGCTCTCTATATTCCACTGGACAATATCTCCGGATTCTCGGCAAATGCACTGTTTAAGCTCTACGGATTTGCCAGTGGTAATTAGCGGAGCCGTTGTAATTACCTGGATTAGCGTATCGGTGCCTGGAATCGGGTCACGAGGCATTCGAAATTTTTTTCCCTACCGTCTATATCGCTTTTCGGCATTAGCTGCTTCGCGGAATTTCGTGGTTCGCGCTCGTTTGCTTCCCGCAGTTTCGAGTAGTCGACCGCGTACCCATCGAATACGTTCGCTTCCTTCATCCCCTCTCCCTCTACGAGAGTTCCGGTTATTAATGGATTAACCGCATCGGCTTTATTGAATTTCTCGGGAGTTTATGAGTAACGATCTTCTTATGGCTATCGAACACACGGTACGTATTACTATAACGTTATACGGTAATTGTTAAAGCTACGATAGAGATTCGACTTGCCGAACTTATAACCGGATAAAAGAGATTGAACGCATAAATTTTGCGTACAGTTTTTAAGCATTTATACGCTTCGCTACTTCAGTATTTATGATTAAACAGAATAAACTGGAATCTCAGGAATTTGAATTGTTTTACAACGGACGTTAATTCGTATCGATTAATTATGTGAACACACTTTATACATTCGACATAAGATGTTTTCTGTATACAGAAAACATGAATAATAACAGACCCGAGTAGTTATTCTGAGCAAATCGTATTAATAATGTTGAAAAAGTGCATAACGAAATAGTTTAAGTACACTACCGATGATATACTGGTTTCGATTAATTTCCTTCAACGCACCGATATCCAGTTGGCTTTCGCCAAAAAGCTTCGTGCCAAATCTTTCCTCGTGGTAATATTTAAAAGTCGCCTAGCTCAGTCGAACCATAACACGCTGAACGAAACTCCATCGGGTACATTACAATTAGGTCAGATTTAAAGGAGGAAGTTCGAATTGTAACTATAATTCGAAGAATATATTTCAGTGAAGAGGACAGGGAATAAAATCTGAATCGGTGCCGCAGTCACCACGTTGAGCGATTCATCCGAGCGGAGCTTGGAAGCGCATAACCAACGGTACATAACCCTGGGAATGGTAAACCCTTATATTCGACAGCTTTTACCAAGATATGCTATTGCTATTCCTCGGTCGAGCGATATTGTCTGTCGGCAGAAATTGGAGGCCAGAGTGACACACACTCTTCCTAGAATGGGAGGGGTTGAATGCAATCTGCCTAAAAGTAGAGTTCGTCCTGGTTGCACCCAGACCTCGGCTAGCCTAGTCAACCAGCCAACCATCGTAGTGGTGGACTTTCGAGCGTTACCTCCTGTTCGTGCTTGGCAGTGCGCGAGCAAAATCCTTCGGCATCGCGACCTCATCCGCACTGAAAGCTTGCTATGTCACCTGGACCATCTTCCCTTGCGTTTTCTTCTTATATCTTACGTTTTTCTGACCTCGCCTACTCTAAGTAGCCATTTTAATCTTTTCCACCCGACGGATTAAACCACTCTTTCTTCCTAATATTCTATTTCTTGGAAGATGTTTCTTATTTCGTCTTTTAATCGATGGTTTTCTTTTTATCGTTATGTCCTGGTTCTCGAGGATGGAATTTTTAATTCTTAACAGTTGATGGATTAATTCTTTTTTGCTTGTGTCGTATACTTTGATACACAGTTCTCATGCTTCATCTTATTTTTCTTTAATTGGGTTGTATCAGGGAGAAATTTCTTATTGGATACTATTGATTATAAAGAAGTAGAGAAAAGTTGTTAAAATACTTTGGAAACCTTCCTAACGTGATCTTTGCACTAGCAAAAGTTAAAAATCTCATTGAGTGTTGATTCTTCCATTCCAAAGGAAAGAATACTCGAAGGAGATTTTTCTGCCATTCGGAATCCCAGCAGAAAGTGCTTTTCTTTACCGCAATTGTCAGGCTTTGCCGCACTGCGACCACCTTTCTCGCCTCGTTACCCTGCAAATCGTCGCTCTGCGCGTTTCACCGGGCATCGTTGCTTTTCGCGATTTAGCTTTTTTCTATTTCGCACGACGATACTCTTCCACTTTCCTTCCATGAGTTTATTAAAATCTCTCGTCGAGTGGCATTCGTCCATTTCGCGGATGACCGCGATAAATCGTGGAACGAATTTCTCGATAAGAACTTGCCAAAGTTCGATAAGTCATCCTCTCGTTCATTCCTCCAACAGACTCTGTTATATTGCAACGAGTTGGGCAAGTTAGCCCTAGATATCTCTCTGACTCTCCCAGTCCCTATCATCAATTTAGTAATGAGAACTCCCTGAAAGACGTTTCTTTGATTTAAAAAAGGGGAGCGGGATTTCCGTGAGTCTTCTGCAGACTACCTAAAGGAAATTAGTAAGTGAAAAAGGCGACTCGCTGAATTTGAATCGTTTAAGGAGTTTCGCGTTGGATGGCTGCTCCTGACAATGTAATTAAAATGAATTGAGACGAGGATTCCTCTCTCTCTCTCTCTTTCTCTCATACTCTCTTGCTCTCTGGATCGATCTCTTTCTCTCATTTGGCTTACAATATAGCCGAATTGCCAGGGGTAGAATGACGCGAGGACACGCAGTAGCTCGCGCACACAAGAGGAAACGGATGTACCGTGCACTCGTCGAACCACGTCGCGCCCCTGCCGCTAGCAATGAGCGCTATTCAATATTTGCTAATGATCCCGCTCTACTGTACAATCTCTGCAATTAACGCGCTCGCAAATGCCACTCACCGTGAACTCACCGTTAACCGAGCTTTGGTCAAAAGCACCGACCACCAATAGTTCGAGCCGATTGGTGGGTTTCGGAGTCAATGAACATATCTTCCCTTAGAGAGCTTGGTAGAGATATACGGGAGAAGTGGTCTAATGGAATCGGATCTACTCCTATCTATATCCGGAAGTTTTAAAGTTCAGTCTAGATGGATTTATGAACAAGCTCGAAATAAAAAAAGACAAGTAGGACGCTCGATTGATAGTCTGATTAATAATAGCGCTCACTCGATGGGACGTCCGAATGGTAGCACGCTGTTAAATCGCTTTATTGTTACGATCAATATGCTACCTGGCACTTATGGTATCAAGCCCTTTCAATGTCGGTCGAGTGTGTCCACTGTGTCCTCCAAAATTCAACCCTTTCATCTCATCGTCGTTTGCTCCAAATGTTTCGAAACTATTTGCCATTGGGATCTTTCGAAACGATCAAAGAGACCGAATTCTACCGCTAGCATCAATAAAGTCCTTGCATCATGCTCTTTAAAATTGTTTATCCAAACGTTCATTTTAGTACCGAATGTCCAGTAACTTAACGGAATTTTCCATAGAGGATGAACTTTTTTTGAAAGCGATTTTTAAAATAAGTACTTTCTAATGTTTTTGCTTTCTGAGCAATACCACGACGAATGCTTCAACATAGTGCGAGGTAAAAAACTATTTTGCATTGGCAGCATTTCTACTTGGTCAGAAAAGAGAAAGAAGCCGCAGTAGAGGGTAAATAGCCGAGGGGTTTCCTTTATGAGGCAGCACAGGAATTGGGAGGAGCGGGTCGAATTGCGATAGAATGAATATGCGGTCTCATATACATATTTCCGATGTCTGGCTCCATCGTTTGCTTTTAATTGAAGGTGGGCGGTTGCGAGAATCGAGGAGGGTCGGTTAGGAAATGTATGGAAAGGAGACTCCGGTGGTAGTGGAAGTAGTGGTAGAGAACAGTCGTGGATTCAGCATTAAAACACCAACGTATATTTCTCTCTGTCTCTTCTTTGCTGGCTCTCGAATAATTTTCTGGTAGAAGAGAACCGTTAAAAGGAATTTCTCGTGCTTTCGAGGTTTGACGGTCGACTAGAAGCGTGAGCTGCCGGATCCTCATTACGTCCATCATCGAAACGGTAAAGCACAAGGGCGAAAGAAAGCCTTTCTCAAATTCTCGTCGCACCGTTAGACCCCTATCTTTTGTCTAAGCACCTGTTGCAGTCACCGGCTGGCCGCGTAACAATCTCTAGCCTTGGCAAAAAAGAGAAAGAATACGTGTAGCAATAATGACAAAACTCTGCCCGAGTTTTATTTGTCGTTTGACGCTCAATTTCTTCCTTTTAAGACTTGTGCAGTGTATTTGTCACCAAAGGAAGTTCAAACTTTCTATCTCGGATTGTGAAGTTGGAGAAGTTTTCGAGTGGCAGCTACTCTGCCAGAGACACCCTTCTCTCGATGGAGATTAGCATATTGATGTAATTGATTAATTCGTTCGTTTATACGGCCTTAATTCGATAGTTTGGCATAAGAAGGAAGACCTCGTTTCTGTATTAGGGGGACTCTCCGATTAACTTAACCAGTCTCCGGCAGGTGTTGACCCAGATACAGCGGCAGATTCTCACAATTTGCCCGAGTTTCCAAGTGGTCTGTCTCATAGTATACACAATTATCTAACATCTGTACTCTGCGTTTACGACATATGCCATCCATGTTGACTTTACTCGTCTGTGCATTGTAATAATTTCAGTCAAAATATGCTTCGCTTTCGATTTCCAATTTCCCCAATTTCTTATATTAGAAATATAAATGTTGCTGATAAGAGATATTAATAGAATTTCTGTATCGAGTTGAAATTAATCGAAACGTCAAACCAATTATAGGAAATCGTATAAAAGTACTATAAATCTGTATAAACCATGTAAACGAATACCTGGAATCAATCGATCAATTAACACTTTAGCTGGAAACTATAGTTATTCGCGGGGTACAGTCATGCAGAGCCAATTACAATCACTTTCACTAAAATAGTTAATTGGTTCGCATACTTTTCGTAACCTTGCCAACTTACCACGATTCGAGGGTATATCGATTGGCGATCGTATTTATAGGACTCGCCTCACGCAGGTCTGCGTTACGCTTATTTTGAGAAATGCAAAATTCTTTCATTTGAATACATCAGTATGCGGCACGCGTGTCGCGAGCGTGGCCTATTCATTAACACTCCAGAAATAGAGCGAGTGGTTGCAGAGGAAAAGAGAATTACTCTGACAGAAATTTGTATTTTTACCAGAAATCCGAGACTCCATAGTGAAACGACAAAGATATGGGTCGAGGAAAATATTTGGATATTCCTCGAAAACAATGAGAGAAAACAATGATAATAATAAAAAGAAAAGGAGAGAGACAGGAAATTTCTGTGGCCAAATGAATTTTGGAGAAGATTCTTTTCGCAACGGTATTCGAGAACGAGAATCCGGCTTCCTGGATTCCGGAAGAGAAAGAGAAACTCGAGCAGATTGTACCGGAGGACATGCCATGGTCTCTTCAAGTGTGTACACACTATCGCGTATTTTTCTGTATTCTTTCAACCGAGATTTTCGACCCCGTTCAATTTTAAGTTTCGCTCCAGTAAACAATAAATTCTATTGTTATTGATCTTACAGTACCGTTAGATTGAAGTTACTAAACAATCAAAATACCATATCCGAGTTTTCCGAACCTTATTTTCTAAAAGTGTGATTTTCTCCAAAAACACAAAGATTTTTTTAATCAAGATATATTTATCGTAATAATAATTAAAAATGTTAACAGTAATAATTATTAAGAAATATCTCTATGTTCAAAGAGAAATATGAATTGGTAACAGACGCCAATGGCAACAGTAGAAGAATCTTGGATTGTCCTTGTTTAGTGGATCAGTCGGATTCACAGGAAACGAGAGATCCGGTTGACGGTGGTGGCAGGGGATGAAAAGGTGTTTAGAGCTTTAAGGGTTGAGAGGGGTCGGGTAGAAGGATTGTCCGAGGATCGTGATGCTAAATAAACGACGGTGAAGCGACTATAACGAAAGCGAGGCCGCGCTCGTGAGCGCGCACCCGCGTGACAAGGTGAAAACGTTGAAAGAGGCTGAGCTCGCGAAAAGGGGAGTTTTATCTCGACGTCGAAAAAATTGCAAGCGGCATGCTTGCAAACGTTTCTCGTATATATATCTGGAGAAGAGAGAGAGAGAAAGAGAGTAACCCGAGGGGTTGGAGGTATTAGCAGGACTGCTAGGGAAGCGATGAGTTGCCTTCTCTGCAGTTATTGTTTCCCAGAGTGTCGCGCGAACCGGGGTTACTAAGAGATTACCTCGCGACAATGCTATCCTAAACTTCCTTTGGTTACTACTAAGTGTTCCTAGAGAATATTTTCGACTTTTTCCAGATCCAAAAGTCTTGCTTTCATCTCTTGCGTTTCCACATTTTCTTTGTTCCAGCCTATTACTATTTACACTTGTTAAGAATAAGTTACAATTTAAAGTAGTAATTAACCAAATAAAAGTAGCTATTAGAGTTAATAGAATAGTCGTTTTAAGTAGAATGATAGACCTTTGGTTCAGACAATTCTAATTCTACTGTTATCAGTTCTCCAAACTAGTGAGCTTAACTCTTTGCTTTCTACCTGATCCGTAAGTCTGCAGGGTTCCAGTGGCGACAATGCAAAAAGCGTGATATACATCAGCGTCTCATTGAATTTCACGTTGATACATAGTTCTGGGGTATCCGACGTGCGATCTGCAGCTTTTAGCTGCGCTTTGCTCCGTTACGACCCGGCTTGGCACCTCAGTAGGACAAACATTAGAGAAGGGATAGTCGAGCCGATAGCGGCGATTTCTTCAATGGATCTCATTGTCAGCGAGGGTATCTCGGTCATCGGAGGATGAAAGTGGCGGAAGCTCTCGAGGCCGAGGGTGAAACGTGCCGTCGCGGTGAGCAGTGACGTTAAGAATAACGAACGAGACCACGCTACTGTCATCATCAAGGGTGGGTAGGAGTGTCGAGAAAGGCAGGGGACGAGAGGTTAAAGGTAGAAGCGAGGTTTTTGCTTCGCATTATCGCCTTGCCTTGACGCTTCCTTATTATCGCTATACCTTGAAAAGACCGTAATCGTGACGCGACTGTTCCTATATTCTTTTGCGCTTTGTCAACCCTTGACTACTTTACCCTCCCTCTTTTACTTCTATTCTTACTACGGTGAGAAAGGTTATACGCGATTTCCGTCTCTATCTACTTGCTTCTTCTGTAGCTTTGGCATTGTTAACTAGGAATCTTCTGGAGACTGGTATTTGAATTAGAATATTGGAGTTTCTTTGCTAGGGTGATTTAAAGGTGGATCTTTAAGAACTGCTAAAATTAGTTTTCAAATTGCATAATCTTTTAAAATATACTTTCGATATTTTTAAGCAAAGGCTAATGCAGTAATACATTGTTCATCCCTTGTATTTTACATTCATGTTTTAGTGATTCGTTGCGCGAAGCTCGTTAAGCGCGTGCCACACGTGCTCTATCACGGTTATCAGCATTTCAAGCTAGTTATTAGGGAAAAATGGTATGCCCGGGGAAAGCTGAAATAGTATTTGCGTGATACTCGGCAATGACAACAAGTCAAGTCCGCGAAAGAATGCGCCGCTGTCACCGTCTGGAGCTTACTGACCAGATCGAATACCGTCGACATAAATTCCTGCTTGTAGCCGAGTTTCTCCTAGCTTGGTCAACACCACTCGGAAGTGGCTTATCGAAAGAGCAAGTTCGGTTTCCACTCGAACGTGTACCATGGAAAAATGAATTGATATATACGAGGAAAACCAGTTGAACGAATACATCTAACAGAAATCGTAGTAGTAAATTGCACCACGATAGACAGCTCCGGATTATTATAGCTGTTCGGTAGAAACAGGTTTTAATGAAAAAGTCTATTATTGGTTTACAGGGTATACGAGCTTTGAATCTTTGAGTCATTGTTACCAGGAAAATATTAGTTGAATAGACAAAGAAAGATTCTAAGGAAGAATATGATCTTTGATATTTAATTTCAATAATAATTAATCTATAAATTTTCTCATCAAGTCAGTACCAACGGATTGAAAAACGAACTTGCAAGCTTTTTAGACTCTTTTATCGCGAGAGTGGTGCTAATACAAAAACAAACGGCGAACCGCGGACACGTCGGCTAGTCTCGCGAGTCACAGCGAACAACGTGGGTAAATAAATAGAGCGGAAATCGGATTGCGTGCTCTCGTCCTTTGATTGAAAGGCGCAATGATCAATAGCGTTGACACGCGCAGCGAACTGATCATCCCATTCGCGCTGCATTTTCTGTCGGACGACAGCCAAGGGACTACCAAATTCAGAATTCCCCACCTATACACCGTTAACGTACTATCCGTACTGCCGAGGGATATAGTCGGTTTTAACTGGTGCACTCGCGCGATTCTATGTCAACCAGGATTCATTTGTGTTCGTGGTGCACGCTCCACCCGCTAACATGGCTAATTCAATAGTTTCCCATCTCGCGTGGGGCACCGAAAAAAAGCCGGATATTCCATGTACACGATATAACGCGAATATTCTCTCGCTCGGTACATTTACAAGGTTTTTCGGAAAATCACTGCCTATATTTCTTGATCTGCCTATATTTGAAATGAGAAAACATTATGATCGAAAAACAGTTTAGAATTACGATAGAAGACTATATAAAAATTTAATCACTTATACTCTTATTACGACTGTTCTCTTTCTCTCGTCTTTATGACTTTCTTTATGATCCATTTCACTGGGCCTCTTCTTCGTTTACCTCGCGTCAGATTACTCATCCGCACGTTTACATCTACGGACTCTCCACTCCATAAATAAGCAAAGTAGCTTGAATAGTCTGATGAATAGTTAAGAGTCAGGGGAGATAGACCCACGTGTACGTGTTTTCATTGCGGTAGAATGCGTTAATTTCGTAATCGGCTGGCTCCTCCAGGCAGGATCGAGGGAAAGCTCCGAGTTCCTGGAGGTTGGCGAGCGCTTTCCGGTAGCATCGTTACCGCTGACAGAGCGGAAGGACGGAAAGACAGGAAGAAGGGGTTGAAAGGGAAGTAAAAGGAGGATAGATAGTGTGGTAGAGTGAGTGAGAAAGAGAGGAGAATGAGAAGAAGAGCGGAACAGGCTAGCAGTGAGTAGGAGTGACTGGAAGAGAGGAGGGAACGGGTGAAAGAGGATGGAGAGGGAGGTAGGAGAGCGCGGCGCAGCGAACCCCTAACACTTCCCCACGCCGATTCACGGCAATGCGGTACTCCTATCTATGTTTAATAGACTGCATAGGCGGCGGTGGCAGCACGTCGACGTTCGTCGCGTACTGATGCGTCGTTACGAAGTGTCATCCTTTCGAATCGGATTTCTCAATTGAACATAGGTCTACCGATTCCTTGTTCAGGTTTAGGCTTCGATCAAAATTCTTCTTCCACTTGGAATATTGTTTGGAGAAATCGATATTCTTCCTCGCTCTCTCTCTCTCTCTTATTCTAACGCTGTCACGTTCTCTCTATGATTCTTCTTCTTCGTGTACTCAGTGACCGATTGGATCGTTGGCTCGAGTACTACACTACGTTTACTGTCGCTTTCGCGCTCTTTCTTACCACTTGTTAAACTGGACGGCTGTTACCAGTTTATTGAAACCCGTCTTGTAGTGCCTTGTCCGAGACTTTAAGTCGATTAGGATTGTAGTTTCATGTAGAGGTTTGAGTTTCTTGTTCTTGGCGTATTTCTCTCTATCGAGACATCTGGGCTAGTAGGATCAGTGAGAAATAGAGATGCAAAGCTACGTAGCGCTCGTAAAATTGAAGCGTGCTTTGGTAGTAAGGTAACTAGAGTTGGTATCGTGCTCCTTCGATTCCGTGGTGCTTGGTAAACTGTGATATGTATGTACGGTTCGTAGATGCAAAGCAAATCCCATGGGTATCCCGACGAGGTATCGAAGTCAGTCATTCTAGTACTCGCGATCGTGAGGAAGCACACTGCACTTTAATGTATTCTGGTCCGTTGGCGGAATGGTACGATTTAACTCGATCCAATTAATCTGATTTAATTAACTACGAGCAAAATAACTAACCTTCGTCATAATGCGGTACAATAAGACAAGTCACAAAGCGACTGTGATATTAGAAGCCATTATTCAAATGCATATGGCTTTAACGAGCTTACAGTTGTATGAGGTTTATGTATACCTAAACGACAGCGAGACAGATCAAATACCAAATCCCGATTATCTAAGTGCTTGTCATATTGCGTATTGAGCCGCGAGAAACTATTTGCATACAGGGTGAATAAGTAAAAGTATTAAAAACTATTACCTCTTTTTAGTTTTTAATTTGAAAGCAATTATTTTGAAATTCTTCATTATCACTTGTTTTCCTGAAAATAGTTTTGAATATTTTATTTCGTTCACCCTGTATAAAGTTTGCGGTGGCTTTCAATATAAAAAAGATCAAGGCGACTGGAGTCCTCAGTTAGCACGTATTCGAGTGATTTACGGCAGAGCCGTTCGATAATCGATAATGCAAGAAGTTTTCGTCCTGGAGTTATTCTCTTATGCGAAGCTATCCGACGGTTTGTTTCCTCCGAACTCCTGCTGCCGGACGTGATAATACCATCGCGTAGTGGCGTCGCAAGAAGTGAGAGGAAATTTTCGTCGACTCGTGAGTTCACCTTTGACGGGCTTGGATATCAATCTTGTGCTGCGAGGCAAGCGTGAAGGGTGGTAGAGCAAGCGAGAGAGAATGACTTTTCCTCGGGATATCGGTCCCTCTTGTTGTTGTCAGTCCATGAATATCGTTGCTGCTCTCGCTCTGATGCTTTAACCGGAGCCTTTAGCGAGATAATGGCTTGTTGCTCGACTGCGCGGTATTATGAATAATGATTGTCGGGGCGCGTCTAATGCTCTTTGTCCTCTCTGTTTTGTATGCTTCACTCTAATCGCGCGAGTAACCATCAAATTATCACAGCTCTTCAAGAAGCTGGTAAACGTTTGGCTAATGTGTATTCGACCAGAAAAATAGCAGGATTTCGATTTGTACTCTTTTCCTCCATATTTAAACTTTAAATGCATGACATACAATTTCTAATATGTTTCCACGTAAAATTTTAAAACATAGAAAATACATTAAAGATGTACGAGAAAATGCATTTTAAAAATGGAATTAATCATTGAACGTTGATTGAAAAAACTGATTCGAATCTAGCTAGAAGCATATGTTGAATCAGAATTCATATGGCATGATAAAGAGTTAACGAGTTAATAACATCTGGAGGAGGAACATTCTACTCTGGATAGCTCGCAAGAGGAAATTCCCTTGAAATTCCCGATCTCAAACCGCAGGAGTATAACTTCTTTGGAGAAAGAGCTTTTTACGGTTATAGCTGTTTTATGGCAACGACGCGGAACCGGTAAATAATCGAGTGTATCGAGAAACGAAGGATAGCTGATTCCACTGTGGGTTGGGCTGAACAAGGGTCTAGGTAGAATTCTGTAGTGATTCGTTTATCGCGTTTAAAGAAATAAGCATTTACAGCGAGTTAACCTTTTGTAACTAGAATTTCTATGATCTCAAACTTTTGATACATTAACTTATTTCTTCAGTGGCTCCACGAATTCTTTAAAAAAAAACACATACTACTTTGCAGCACTTTATTCTCAGTCGAATCGCGAAACCACTTATTTTTTTTTAAATCCTTTATTTTAATTAAATATTTTTTTATTCTTACCGTCATATATGAACTTTTCCTATGGGTTAAGATACATTTTATATTTTTTTTTTTTCGGTTATGAAAAGAACTTTGCTCATCGTTACTACTACTTTTATTATGTCGTGCCCTTCACTTTTCCTCACGTTTTACCATTCTCTCCAGTCTGCCTTTTTCGTCGTCCTGAATTCCATTTTCCTAGAACCTCTATCACATTCTCTCTCTCTCTCTCTCTCTCTCCTGCTTTTCCTCAAACTATCTTGCAATCCAACGAATGGAGCGCAAAGCGGAATTATGCTTTATTCAACGAAGGCTATTCATCTCGCGAGGCAAATAGTTTGATTAAATTCGCGAGAACGCAGAGTTTTGCGCATATTCGCGGGGCCGATATTTGTATGCGATGCGCTAAAGTAGAAACAGGTAGGGACGTGCTTCTATAATACATACTACGTATATCCACGTTCACGGAAGCTGAACAGAGATTCTTTTTAACGAGACGAGAGGTGCAACGATGCGCCGCTGCGTCAATATTTATCTGAGGAGTGTCGGGCTGCGGGGAAGATAACGACCACCCAGCAATACCGGGACGCGTTTCGCACCGCGCGCTCTGAGAGAGAGAGTTTCGGATAACGCTCTGACTGTTGGATAGATTTCCCTGAAGTGGGACATCAGTGACAAACGTTGTTATAATAAATACTGAGGATGGCGAGAGTTAAGCCTAGTTAAGAATTTAATTATAAAAATGGGGTTATGCATGCGGGAGAACATGTTATGTACATACATATTCATACAGTAATTTAATTATTATTTCTAGAGTTTTAACGATGATTCAAGTATTTCGTTTCTAGTTTATAATTTGTCTTTCTGTTGAACATTGAAATATAGAAAACTCTGTAGAATCGTTTTTGTTATTGTCAAAGTTTCATCTTTTTATTTTATAGAATTTCTACAATAAAAAAGACAAATATTTTCCCTTGCAGCTTTACACAAAGCTTGTTTTGGTATAGGGTGTATCGCTGCCATCGACAGATGCCGGTCATCGGTGAACGTGGTAACTGTGAACACGTTAACGCATAACTTCTTCCCTCTAGTATAGCTTGCAGTATGTCGAGATTCCACGCGGACAGGCATCGATCCGCTTCCTACAGCGGTCGATGAGTCGCAGGAAATCAATATAAGTATAACTATAGAGCCAACGATATACGTATGTACATGTAAGTTCCATGGCAACTTTTTGAAATAGCTTTTCCGCGAAACGCTTAGAGCAATGAAAACGTCGAGTACTGTTACACGATTGCCTAAAGCACCGAATGTTCAGGCGAAATATCCAAGCGGAGCTATTCAAAACTCGTCGCAGCTAGCTTTGTGTTCGGAAACACCCCGAGCATGTTAAGCATCTCAAGCACTGGTAGGAGAATGTTACGATTCCGATGATGTGGTTCTTGAAGGTGGCCGATGAACAGTACGCAATCTTAAAACCAGTATATTTCTTGGAAACTATGAAAGTGATCTTCGCGAGGAATAAAAAAATTGGAATTACTACTTATTTTCCGTAATAATCCAATAGGTTTCTTTATTTCAACGAATTAATTCGAATAAAAATCCATGTACCATCAATTTATTGTACTTTCACTATAATCATCCAGAATAACAGTAACTTCACATCTATTTCCCACTTCATATTTTCCTAAAATATTTCCAATAAACTTCCAAAACAAATCCCATTTACACGTCTATTGTTCTAGTCTATTTCAACAAAATATCCTGCGAACTGCCGACTGTGAAAATGTGGACCACTTTGTGTGTTACCTTGTGACGCTTAATACCCTCTGACATCAAAGGTGGAAGTTAGAGTATCGCGGTAGAACCAAAGCTAGAGTTTATACTCAAATCATGCTGTTTTCGTTCAGTCAGTCAGCCTAGCTTGGTTGAACGGTACGTCGAGCATGCATTAGCAAAAGTAAGACTGTGATTTGCTGGAAACGCTGGCAACGCTAGGTGCGTTCCGCTTGAGTGTGGCGTAGGTATCCGGTGAAATGTTCCCGAGGCAAACTGTTAGGCGTCACGCGACATGTTTCTCCGCAACGTGTAGCGCTGTGCGGTAGGATTAGAACGAGTTGTGGCAAGGTATCTATTGTGGCGACTTTGGGGTACCAAAGATACGAGGACTCTATTCTTAAGTGGATTTGAACGTCGACATCGATTTAGAGCCGCTCAGCGGCTAGATATGCCTTGGAGAAACTACTGGACGCACTAAGGTTTCCCTATTATCGTTTGCCTAACTAGGATTCTCGGTTCTAAGGGAGAATTAGGGATGGAGGAGACCCGATATTCTCCGTCCACTTGCTTATTCACGAGTTCGCACTTAATTCGCCGATATCTGATCGACCGAGAGAAAAGAAGCTTAAGAGCCCTCGCGTTCCCTGTGGTCTTACGGTTTGCGAGTCAGGAAACCAATGCTTGATTTTATTCTTCGACACTCGATCACTCTATTTGTCTCTCCTCTCGATGCTTCACTCAACATGTTTGCTCCCATCCGCACTTGAGATCATTTAGTGAATAGCTAGTAATACTCGGCGACAGTTCTCAGACGTGTCATATTAACCATTTTTCTTCTTAATATATCGGATATATTAGTTTATCGATTCGTTTCGGTTTCTCATTTCAGGCGATTATTTTAGCTGGAATTCAGGAACGTCGGTTGATGAATAAATCGAGAATCGACGATCATTACTTTTAACGAAGATTCATTTTGAAAATAAAACTCTTAAAGATCGTGGTTAAGTAAATGTGACTCTCGCTAATGGATATTCCAATTGAACTGTGATCGGTCGTAGCCCTAGTTTCTTAGTATTCTGACGAGCGCATCTTCTTTCTCTCTAAGCCAGCAAAATCAATTCCCAGAGGAGCATTTCAAGAACCAAGCTCCAAAACCAGCAGCAAAACTTTGGAAAGGTCCCTAGCGACAATTTCACCCCTTACCACTGCATCATCTCGCTCCAGTGAATTCTCTTCGACTTTCTCTACTTCATCGATCGATTATATCTCTCAAACATTTATCATCCTTCGCAAATAGGACTCTCGAATGGTCTGAGTTTCAATTATCGATGCCTAACAAAAATGAACATTCCACATAAATATTTCGACCGGCTCGAAGCCAGGTGAAGTTGCCAAACTGCAGTAGAATGCGTGGCGAAGGAGCAACATGGGAGTTTTTCAATGATGACAAACTCGCTTGGGAATGGGAGTAGTACGAGAGAGAGAGAGAGAGAGGGAAGAGACAATTGGGGAGGGTGAGAAGTTGGCGTCAAGGTGGAAGTCTTAAGTCTTTGCCAAGTGGCAGGACGTAGGTAGTACTAGAGAGCCAGTAGAGCGGTGGCAGACTGTCCGGGAGCGTGCCGGGTTAATCCAATTACCAGTCACCCCTTTCCCCCGATTCTTCGGCCTTAACCTCCCGTGGAGAGGTTCGTTCGTCCATCCGGTGTCTGGTCGTCGTGCGACTACCCACTTTCTTCTTCACCGCCATTCCTTACAACCATCTCTTACTTACAACCTAGTACCCTACCAACCCCTTACCTACCCCTTACTTACCCCTTGATGCCCTTCCCAGTCGCATTCGAGAGAGGCTCGAGTGTTCCGAAGACGCTTGCCAAATCACTCTCGTTCCCCACGACCCACTCACTCAGTCTCTGTCTTTCTCCCGCCCTTTTCACCCTTCCTACGGACTTTGGCTCTACCTATTATAATCTGCCACGTGTTGCTGGCAATGCTCGTTTCCTCCACTCCGGTACACGGACGTGCTGCCGCCGATCGGCCCCCTCATTTTTTTTCTCTTTTTCTTTCCTTTCCAACTTTTTTCCGCGTATAGTCGATGCACCGTGCAAGCGGTGCACCCGTCTTTCATCTAAGGGTTGATAGTGACGCACAAGATGGACGAATATTCTATGGATCTGGCTTGAGTTTCGTTTAACAGAGGGTCTAGTCGAGCGGTTTTATGGATGAGTTGGTACATTCTTATACGGAGAATGGCTTTTTCAGATATATTTTACTTTACCCCATTTTCTGGATGAATAATACTCAAGAGATACTAGTGAATATAGTTTTCTTACGTAGTTAATTCTATCGAATATCTATATTTCAATTATTTGGAAAATGGAAATATCGGAAAAATGTTCTTCCATATGTGACTTCCTTTTGTCTAAATTCGCGTAGTAACACTTTTCAATGTTTCGGAAATTCTCACGTTTTTTTTAGACTAAAACGATTTTACGGGAATACAGAGTGGCACATTGTTTCGCGAATCCGTTATTTTCCACAACGCTTTGCCCGCAGCCGTAGTAAATCAGAGAGCAACCGAGAGAAACCCGCAATTTTTCCAGAGGATCAGGCCGAGCAATCCTATTCTTTCATATATTGTCTGATGGAAGCATTTGTTAAGCTCACGCCGCATGCTAAATGATAACACAGCCATCGGAACGGATCTCTGTGAATTCGCATGGAGATTAGGTTAATTAAGAGAGACGCGGAAAGGCGTAAGGGAACACAGAAACGGTAGATGAGAAAATCCTTAGACATAAGCGGGATACAATTAAAGGCGTTGATAGCTCATAACCGAGCGATGTTTCAATTTTCGTTTGGACCTGCTCCAAAAGGAGCGCGACTAGAGCCAAAACAAACAGAAATAGGGAAATTTTCATATTAACCGGTACTTTCGCTTATTTCGGTGGTGGGCCAATCTGGCTAGCTCTCGACTCTCGGCCGAGTAATAGACTCGGCAAATAAAGCGTCTACGGCTGGTGAAACTTTGTCACGTATCGCCGTCTCGATCGAACAATTTTGCTCTTAACATACCGTTTAGCCTTGGGAGTACTCGAGGACTAACTGACTGACTGAGCATTGGCGTGTCAACTGTGCTTTATCCAGATTCGTGTTCACGGTAATATGCATTATTGCAAGTGCTAATGTTGACGAAAGGCTGGTGTTGAAATTACTCATACTATACTTATGTGTATATAAGTATGAGCGTGAAATTATACTGTGCTTCTTAAACGACCTTTTAAAATTATCAAAATTATACTTCGCTTTTTGACCTGCTTCGACATACTTGCATTTTCTCCAAGGTAATATATTTAGAAATTTTCGCTATGCGAATTACTCTCGCGGTTACAAAATATTTTCCTTCAGTCAGAAGCGCGTGGAAACTTGAATTGCGAATAGCAATTATGGGGAAAGCTTCTAACAATTCTTTACCCGCGCTTAGAATTGAAGCTTTGAGAATTGTTGCCAGTATAACAGCTTCTGAAAAATGGCTAAAGAATTTCCCGAAACGTGAAAATATATAGAGAATTTTTTCGTAATTGCGAAACGAAGTTTTTTAAACTTATGTAGGTCTTTGTGAGAAGAAGCTTTAAATTATGCATTTAAAAGCCCTTAGAAAGATGTTATAATCTCTGTCGTCGTATCATTATTTCCCTCATTTGTCTCTACTTGTGACTGAACAAATAGTTCCGTGACACATATTTTTATTTTAGTCATAGACCTATGCACCCTTTCAGGATATTACAGAAAAAAAAAGAGCGCGGAAGGTTTCACTAAAAAGCGATGTCTCACTCGTCTGATAAAATCGTTCAGCGGTCTCACGTGAGAGACGGATAGTGATTTATGGGTTGAGATGAATCGCTCGTTTTGTCGTCGGGCTGCTTAAAAGTCCATGAATCTCGTCAGTGATGAAGTGACTTTCGGTTGGTGAGACGGTGGCCTAGTCTTTCCATTGAAAAGGCCTTCTGCTTTTGAAAGCCACCCCTTCTATCACGATTTCTCTTTTTCTGCATTCTGCTTTTAAATTGCCTATCGAAGTGCATCGAGTTCGATGGCCTTGCAATTT
This sequence comes from Trypoxylon attenuatum, assembly GCA_963989405.1. Lineage (NCBI taxonomy): Eukaryota > Metazoa > Arthropoda > Insecta > Hymenoptera > Crabronidae > Trypoxylon > Trypoxylon attenuatum. The sequence goes on along the minus strand of OZ022489.1, from coordinate 2,683,431 downwards.
TTCTCACTCCTTGCTGCTATACAGGAAATTTCCGGCCAGTTATCCCTGTCCACGTATCTTACTAATTCTTCCAGAACAAGTCGTTCGTCTGGAATCGCACGTGCTGAAACATTGCCAAAATCTCTCTCTCTTCCACTTTTTTTTATTTTTCTCGAGCTGCTCTCATTCCTCCGCTTCACCTTTTTGCCAGAGACAAACTACTGCCAAATTTAACCGCAGCATAGGGTTGGCAAACCGCTCGATAAATTGTCCAATCGAAAACTATGTTATCGATCTTTTTTTTTCTCTTCTCTGTTTACTCCTGTTTCTCACGGATTTTCCAAAGACTTTTTAATACTGGAAGCAGTCCCTTGTAAAAGTAACTTCTCGCAGTGTTCCCTGGAGAAGAAGAAGAAGGCGACACGGGCTCGTGTGAGCTGGTTTCCAGCGATTTCTTGAGCCGCCTGCACTTTTCTCTCACGGGAAGAAAAAAGTTTCCGTGTCAGGGGAAATTTCGACAGGCGAATCTGTCGCGAAGAGAAGGTCTCGGATCATCGCAGACTGTCGGTTACTCTAATTTCTCGTATACGTGTCGAAAATGATTCAAAATGTATATCCGTGAAACTTTATTTGCAAAAATCGCAACGATGTTGAAGCGTATTGTAATAATGCTGAATAACATACTTGGTTGGTTGAGAAGTTACCTGTTAGCTTTGAATCTCGCAGAGTCTAAAGCTGGCTCGTGAAAAAGTAGAAAATTCAAGCATTGGCTAATTAGTGTTTTTTTTATTTTTATTGAGCGTACCTTAAGGGAATTCTTCGCGCAGCTGCAGAGTCGCTCAGTAATGCAGAACTCGGACTTTGTGGAAACGTTCAAAGCAAATATTTCTTGTGATATATGTATATGTATATGTATATATATATGCTGTAATCAGCCTTATATCTCGATCTTCGGACGAGAAAGATACCTCAATTACTATTTATTCAGCTATCGCATCCAATTAACCTATTAAGTCATTCAATTAACGTAACAAATGCCGGCAAATTAATATAGGATTTTTTATTTAAATTATAACAATTTGCGTTCGAAAGAAAATCCTCCAGTTGTTAGGTTTAATTTTTTTTATACACCCTGAAAACATAAGTGTTAAAATATAGTGCTTTAATAAGAACGTAAACGGAATGGGAATCATCAAAATGTAAAATGTAAACGTTAAGGGAAGGAAACGTTACTATTAAAGTATTAATGTTAACACAACTGGATGCAATGGTTAAAATGCAAAATGTAAATGTTGAAACGTATAAATAGCGAGTTTCGAGATTTTCGCAGTTGTGCATCGGTACAAAGATAAAAAGTGTATCAGATTCCGTGGTAAACTTGGAGTTTCACCGAGGCTCTGGTAGTTGTTTTGCATTAATGCATTCGATTGAGGGCTGCGATACGCCCAGGTGCACTACGGCAAGAGTCTCTTATCTTGGCGCATCATTATTCATGCAACAGTCGCGTAACGCGTAATTCCAGGATGATAGAAAAAAAACATCGATCTATTAAGCGTTGTTGTCGTCAAGGTATATTCAGTATTCAGTGGGAAGTATTAAAATGCTAGTTTTTCCGTACTCTTTGTTGTTACTTCGAATTATATTCTCCAAATTTAATAATAATCAATCTCATTTTCAAAGTCATAGCTTATGTTACGTAATTACAAGCTATATAATCTTAATCTATACAAACCTGAACTTTAGAAAAACCTTTCCAAAAGCAAATGTGTTAATTGTCTGTCTGTAGGAATCGATAAACGCGAAATCGCATGCATGAAAGTTTGATGCATGTCGACAGGTTGGGGTCAGAAAGACAGACGTGAGGAGATTCTAACAATCACGTTCTATGAATTTATGCGCTAAACGGTATGATTGACAAACCTTTTGCGACGTCAGTTTAGCTTAACCTGGGTCCGATTAATTTCGGTTCGCATCACTGCATCACTATTTCCTGACCATGCATATATTTAACGCCTACTTTTCAAAGGATTCGATGCATGCGATACTGCATCGGTTTTTGCCATGGAAGACTATCCTCTGGAGGATTCCTTCACTGATTTAAGCCCTTTGCTCGAGAACTGTTATTCAAGAACTAGCTGTGTTATTATATCGGATATGCTTGTTATCCTGTTACATGGTAAATGTCCTTGTCCGAGACGTAGATATGGATTTTCAGTAGTGTATAATCGGGTATTTTTACGCCGTATTCAGTAAAAGGAGATAAGCACAGAAGCGTGACTTCAGGTTGTCGAGCATAAGATTTAAGTCGTTCTAATTTGTCATGAAGTTCTTATTGTTAGGTTTACCTTGCAGAAGCCTTTTGTGAAACAGAATGCGAAATATATTTACGTACTTCGCGTGCAGACCATTTTTCTTTCATAAGAAAAGAAACAAATCTAGTAATCTCTAATCGTACATTTAACAGAAAAGAAGAATCGATATAAAAATGCGTAACGAGCGAGAACTGGAAGCAAAATATTCACTCTCTACATTAATTAAAACATTCTAATAAAACTCCACAAAAGCCATCAGCAGGCCAAAGGAAATTTCTCCCAGCTAAATTTGTTCGATTTAATTTAATTGAAATTTAATTCTCTTCATAACAACGTATTAAAAAATACAATATTTTTTTTCTCGAATGAATCTCTTCACTCGCAAACCGTTGATCAACATTGCATCTGCAGAAATGCATCAAGCGTTTTAAATTGAAGTGTAGCGTTTAGATTGAACATTAACAATTACATTGGTAGTGGTATTAATGCACTTAGAGTTTCTCGAAGATCCACGAGCACATCACTTTGTCGGTACGATCGTCAACACGGTCAGTGTACCGAACAAACAGAGCCAGCATAAATAGCAGGGTGATTTATCGTTCGATAATCTGTCTACGGTAATGGTGTATTAGTGGCTCATTGTCCTTTCCACTCCACCCTTCTCTCTCCATAGTCTTGCCGTTTGCCACGTTGGTCATCACCGTGAGAACTTCCCAAGGGAGATTTCCTTCTGTTAACTCGCTTCCAGTGCTCTCGAGTGCCACACAGATATCTGTCCGTTCTACGATGTGCATTGGTTACACTCGGTTCATTCCTCTCATTACTAACCTTACGGCTAATTAGCCTTTTATATGACATCATTCATCAGCTTTTTGCTTCAGAACGCTCACAGCTGCAAACAGTAACACAGTCAATGCACTCAATTGATCGATTTCAGCCAATTTTCCAGCTGAGAATCTCTTCCGAAAATCTCTCGGTGACTGCAGCCTCGAGGTTGTGACGAATTAACGTCGAATTGTCCAAACTACCCCAGCACCACCCTTAATTGTCTGTAACTCCTACTTTTCTAAGAGTTAGCTATTTTGCTCCACGAGAAGAGAAAGAAAATTCTTGTTGTGTTATTGAAAAAATCGACTACCCTTATTTGCGAAAATCATAATTAGACGACGAGTCGGTTGGAAGAAACGAGAGTCGCGAGATGACGATTCTTTCCGTAGTTGAAGCTAGTTTGCCAGAGATATTTCTCGAGGAAACCACGATATTCTTCTTCGTCTTTGATGTTCTTCAATACAGCAACTGGCAGCATCGCGATCTGACGAAGTCTACAACGAGAGATGCATGTCTTCCTGCTAGTTAGTCGTCCTCTTGTCAACTGTACCACGGCCCTGTCTTCATAATGGAGAGGTCGCGGAAAAGTTGGTGCTTCCTTTATAACGTTACTCCCGCACCGTCGAATAGAACCTTCCAAGGTGTGTAGCTACTGTCGAGGCTTTTCAGTTACTCTCACGGAATAATGCAAACAGGACTCGTATTGTGTACGCAGGGGAATGTTTGTGCCGTCCAGTAGCATTTACAGGAAGCTCAAACAGAAAGTATCCGCCATTAGAAATTATGTAAACTGGAGTGACTATCCACAACGTGTATATGTGTGTTGTACTGTTATAAGAGCGGTTGCGAGAGCACGAGTGACAGCTAAATATAGTTGTGTACACTGGAGAAAAATTGTGTCTCTTAAAGACGATGTAATCCTTAGGTAACACTCATAGTCATGTTTCGTGAGATTGCTCTTAAACTCTGGTTACAAAGTGTAGCAGTATATAGAAGCATGGATCAGTGACGCGATACATCACCCTGGGCATCCTGGAATAATTTAATGGGTTCCAGGTCCTAATAAATTGTAAATTAATATTTAGGAGATAACTTACTTTATAAAAGAAATTTCAATGACTTCTTTACAATTATTCTGATAGATTTTTTTATTATATACCACTTAATTTTTATATTTATTTAGTTGCATCTCAAGTCGCTTTAGACGCAGCTTGTCCCAGTAGGATAGTTTGTAGAGTGTAATACAATCAGGCGTTTACAAAAGCGATAAGCCAACCCCTCGCAGGCCTGTGCTTGTTAAATGTATGCAGATAATACATAATACTAGCTATACCTAAGGACCTATGCACCGTGCGCGCACTTAATCTTCGAAATATGGTTACGGAAATTGGCACCGAGGCTGTCCAGCTCGATAATTGGATGAATCTTCACCGGCCTTGGAGTCTCAGACTAATGCTTTCACGTTGCCTTCTAATTTCTCTTGTTAAAGCTGTAGGAACGTGATCTGCTATAATCTTTTACTCAATAGTATTCTCTGTTTACCAATACCATTTTCGTTCTTGACGAACGGAGAATAGAATTGGAGTGAGAATCAAGGTAAATATTGGACTGTTTGCATTGGTCATTGGTGGATCTACTGTTCTCTAGTTGATGCACTTGCGAGGAAGTAATCGACATACGTATCTGACAGCAGTAATACGAGTGTTTCCTCATCGTTTGGTTGGTATAGTAAGGTTCAACGTTGGTGACTTCCACGCGAGAGTTTCAATCCTGCTCGATGCAATGTCGTTTGGGATAGCGATCGGCATTTGTGATTTAGGATCGTCCGATGAATCAATTACCATGTTTGTAATTGCACGCATTTGTTTGTAGTGGAATAGAGGCACAAATCGCTCGGCGGACGAATTATAATTTCATTGTTGTTATACGTTTACTATGTCATTATAAATAATCAATCGGGTTTCCTGTAATATAATATTCTACAATTTATACAGATTTGCAGATACGTTTATTTTCATTATTTGGTTATAATTAAGTCAATAAGTAATTTGACATTGAATTCTGATATAAATTGCGAGTTAAGTGAAAATTTATCCGGCGGTGAGAGTGTTAAATTTCGCACGTGGGATAACACATAGAATATGCGTTTGCATTGTACCGATAAGCAATCTTGTATTGGGGGATGAACACCGAAGCTGGGAAACGCACGCGAAACCTCGACAGGAACGCGTATATTCGGCCCACGCGCGTTCAATGCCGAGATATACATGCCGGTTGGTATAAGCGAAGCCAATGTCGATAACCCAGAGCCGCATATAACCGTTGTACTTGGTCGTGAACGCAAGAACCACCAATGCAATCTGCCGTAATTTCAGGCAGCAGCTATGCATTACACATGATGTATCGCTCGCGATACTTCCTCGTGCGCTCATAAGAGTTTTCTATCGATCAACCAGAGACCGAAACTGACCGAGGTAGAGTACGGGGTAAAGAGCAGGGTGGAAATCCATACGTATGTACGAGTGTCGAAAGAACGAATGCACCGTTGACACGGAAACCCCTTACGAGACCCTGCAATCGAGCTTCAACCTATTGTAGTGTTTTCGCGCGGTGTACAACCACTGTACACTCTCCAAATGAAACATTCCGGACAATGGAATCCCTGCTCTCACTCTCTCTCTCTCTCTCTCCCTCTGTGCGAATCCCTCCCATAACACAGGACTACCAGTGACCTATCTGTATCGGTTTCCATGAAACCATCGAAAAACACTATTTTCGAAAAAGGATCTAATTCAAGAAATTTAAGAAACTTAAGCTGCAGGAAACAAATTGTACTTATGTTTTTCGAGAAAATTCAGAAATTCATTTAAGCAAGATATCTTGGCGATACTTCATACTTGACCTTTTCCACTAACATCGACTTACCGTCTCTTGATGTATGTCTTTATGAACGTCAGTTTGATTTTATCCTAGAAGATTAGAACGATGCATTGTCTCTCCGACGACGGACTTGTGTTCCTTTCGCTTTTCGTTTCACTCAAGTGGAATTGATTTGGAAAGGATTCGAGGTGCCGCGCCGTGCTTTTCTAGTACATTGAGACTCGGTCAACGGGGTAGTACGGAGCGAAACTAAAGTGGAATGCTCAGCATCGAAAGGGATTACGTTCATTCATGATTTTCGCAATGAATCGATGGGAGGGTGCGCGCACGGCTTGTTGAGGTTTCACGCATACAGTGCTCCCGCGAGCGTTCAAGGGCTCTTGGCTGCGCGTGTCCCCGTACCTCTGTCGATATTATGTATGTACTGCCAATGCTATTCTGCGTCGTTACCTTATCGGACAAGTCGAGTTTATTGTTACCTGACTTGACCCTCATTAACCCTTATTATCGGTACAACTACAGAAGTGTTAAGCTTCTTATTCAGTTTCTTTTCTATTTACACGTGAACTTGAAGCAATTAGCTTCTCTGTAATTTTTTTTTTTTAAAGTCGACCTAATGAAAAATTTAATTATAATAACAGGATGCAGCAGTAGAGAAAAAAATGTAGAGATATTGATGCTCTAATTGTAGATTGAGTATATTATAGTAGATAGTGTTACAGGGAAATTTGAAGCCAGTTAGCAACGACAGACATTAATAGGTATCTACGATCTCAATCAACTTGTCGAACAAAGCTGTACTTCACCAGTAGACTTTCTCTTAAATCTTCAGATATCGCACAGATAACGCGGTTTAATCACTATACTGCCCATAAAACTATGAATCAATATCCCGATTAGCGTAACAGCAAGTCGTTTATAATGCGGCGAGACAAAGGCGCAAGATATGTAGGTATCGACCAGTAGCAGTAGCGAACCACGGAACAAGTCGCAGGAAGCTCCGTAGTGGGGGATAAATTTGAATGAGTTTCGGTTTTGAATGGAAAAAGAGTTATTTATTCGTCAGTATCTCGGACAATGGATGGGTGCAGACAGAAAGAGGGGTGATTGGTAGACGGGGGCAGTAGGCTACAGAGAGATAGGATACGATAAAGAGAAGAGTATGCTTGGTTGATTGGTCGTGAGAATCGGCGGGTGCAGGAAATGAGCAGAGTGGGCTAAGAGAGGAGGAAAAGTGGGGTTGCAGCCGCTGCGGGTTATTGTAGCGCGCGCATCACCCGGACACGTGTACCGGTCTGGTGAACGGTGCCACCGTAACCCAGTCTCTCCCAATGTGCATCCATTTTTAAGCACAGATGTGCTGGATAAATTGATATAGCTTTTAATTAAAAAAGTTCGTATAAAAGCAGGAATACTAGATTTATGCTAATACGATGGAATTGCGTTAACAAAAGTTAATTCCGTAAACCATTCGAATTGCAGGAAAATCCTTTTCCAAGATATTACACGATATACCGTTCATTACCGTTCTCATCTTAATTTTAACTCCAGAAAGACTAATTTACAAAATGAAGAAACAAACTGAATATCATAGGAGATATAAATTGAAGATTCATGTTGACTTTGATTTATATTTCTACTTTCTAATTTTAGAACAGCTGTTTTGTTAGTCAACGTCAGAACCTAATCGATTACACTATATGTCATAGGGAGAATCTTTGAGAGGTTGCGGTAGGGCATGGTTCGAAAAAGGTTGCGAAACCCTGGGATAACCGATGAAAGGAAGCAGGGGTAAAACTGAAGCTCGAGCGACAAGCAGCGCCAGGCGCCCGGTAGCACGGCTAGCAGCGCCAGGAGCTGTGCCGCAAGCAGAGCTTTTGCGTGGGTGGAGCCATCTACGTAGTCGAGGAGGAAACAAACGAAAAAGCTCGATCCGCAATGCGCTCGGTAAACTAATTGTTTAGCGTGATTCTGTATTATCCAGGCCGCAGTCGGTGTTTGCCCATCTGGATTCGCTTCGCTTTACGTTGCATTCCGCTGCTTTGCTTTCCTTTCCTCTATTTGTATGGCTCTTGGCTTCCTCTCTTTTTCTTCTACTTTCCTCTCTCTTTCTCCTCTTGTTCCTCCGCTCTTGCCCTTCCCAAGCGTTGCAGCTGCAACGACCTCAAGAACCCCTTCAATTTAAGGAGCGCGTTCACCACTTGCTCTGGTTCTGTTTCGACAACCATCCGTTCCAGGCAAGCGTGCAACTGCTATGGTTTGCGGCCACTGCGCGCGCCTTTAAAATTCTAACGTTCTCTGTCTCTCTGCCCCTTCCCTTGAGGCCAGCATGTACTCGCCTGCCTGCTCTAAATTCGATCAACCCTCCTCCTTTCCATTCTTCCCGCGTTTCCTCTCATTGCCGTTGCGCATCATACCTTCCTTCAGCACCCGTCGGAATTTCCGGCCAGAAAGCTTCTCGCGCGTGATGCGAGAAGCAAAGCAGCTGATAATATTGCCAACTGCGAAATATGCCCCTGGACCTTACCTATCCCAGCCGCAATCTCTGTCGTCTGTCATAGTTTAGGATATTGCACCACGGTGGGAACACGTTATGTATAATGTTGTGTGTGCTATGTTCCCTTGGAGGGATTTCCGCAGTGTTCGATATTTGCGATTCTTCGAGTAAAAAGATTCGTATTCAGTTCACACGGCAGGGAGTATAAATCCTAAGGGCATTCTTATTTTTTGTTTTTGTGGGGAAAGAGGGAAGTACTAAAATGAAGATGGTAGATGCGTTTTCCTCGATCAATCTCGACGCATTTTAGATCACGGAAACCAAACTGGTTGCGGATTTCATAGAAATTGAATGACTTTGAGGGAAGTTTGGCATGATTGCAGGCCTCAACCGCGTCGAGTTTGACTCTGGTCGCTCACTGGTGACCACTCGGGTCATGTTCCGTTCCCTTTAATTGGCAGCGGAGTACACACGTTTCTTTGCTTAAAATTAGACTGGAAGAGAAGTGGCAATTGACGTGCCGGAACGAGCCCAATTACGAGAGAACAAAGATACACCTAAAGGGAACTTGTAAAAAGAGCATAACAAATTTTCGCGCGCACGTGCGAGATATCGTGTCTCTCCCTGGGTTCACTTTTTTCCAGTTTTCTTTCTTTTTTCTTTCGCTACCTCTTTTTTTATTGTCAGACGCATATTTTTATCTTGGTATCGCGTGGTACCGGCCGGGTTAAAAATGCCCGGCATGTCGCAGTGCCCAGCCGCGTGTGCGCGTATCCGCAGTCGCTCCGCGGGAACTTCTACGCTTTATAAAAGCTGTCAATTTTCCTTTTCCCCGAGTTTCCCGAGATACGTTATATCCACGCACTGTCGCGAACGTAACAAGCAGCAAGGAAGGCAAAAAAGAGAAGGCAGTAACTTTTTCTTCGTTCTTATTCATTTCCTCTTTTACTAATGTTACACGACTGACATACAGTCTTTCCTACGATTCATCTTGCCCCGTTGCTGGTTCTGACACTGCGTTTCAGCCGAAGAAAAGTTATTCCTAGCTTGGCGCAGCTACTTGATGAAATAAAAACTTTGTCGGTTTCAAAGTTCTCTGGAGAACGGATAATGCAAAACGATGAAGCTACTTGAAAATTTACTGTTCGGAAGAATTGGTCTCAAGCGTGATCGGGGTTCGCGAAGTCTTTATCAGCGGAACTTGCTACGGAAGATGGTAGACGGAGCTGCATACATTCGATGGATGATCGAGCGTTGAAAGGTTCGCACGGAGAGAACGAGCTACCGAGTGATTTCGATTTTGATGAAAGGCGAATCGAGAATGGTTGGAGGGAGGTTGGGGGAAAAGAGGAATAACGTGGCTATAGAGCCAATCGGCCGGTCTTTGTACCCCTTCACGTGTGCCCTCGATCCCCTCAGTGAGAAGAGAGCCCGCAAAAAGTTGACAAACTCTTTAAGTCAAACGTTTATAGTGACTAGGAAGAAGCATGGGCAGAAATAGCCCTGTCGCTTAAGGTCGCGTGGAACGACCTGCTCGCTCTAAATTCTCTCTAAACGTCCTCTTCCCCTCTTTCGTTCTCTGTCTCTACCTTTTTCTCTCAACCTCTCTGACTCGGTCTTTGCCTCTTCGTCTTCTCCGTTTTCCATTTACCTGCTCACACATAGTCTTCCAAGACCACGACCCTCGATCTCTCCTTATCGTGGAACGAGAAATTTTGAGGTCGTAATTACTGAGGAAGGAGACAGTACCTCTTATATGAAAAGGTAATAATTCATCTGGATTGGCTCTTCGCTTCTGCAGCTTTCGAGCACCGAACCACTACTCACGAGATTAAGGTAAACGCCAAATTATGCGAGCCGCGCCGTGTGGTCAAGAATTATGAGGCATTTGACGATTCGCCTTAATTGGCGTTTGCGCGAATCGCAACCATCGCAGAATTGGGACTTAAGTCCGTAGTCGAAATGAAGCAGGATAGGGTTTGCGAAAGTGGAACGGGTTTGGATATGAAAATTTCTCTCGGAAGTGGGTCGTCAAGGAATACGTATTCCTAAAACGAATTCGGAAGACGGTAGATGTTCCTTAGTAAACGGAAAGGTCCGTTTCCTTGAAATTTCTCTCTTAGAATTCGATACTGGCGCGTTGAAGCGTGGCGCTTACGTATCATCCGAGTGCAAAGTCATTCGATCAATTCGTCCGCAAAGAGAGCCGCATGGCGCACGTGGAACAAAAGGATCACGAGTGTAATAGGGGTTCGTAGGGGTGGTAAAACGTGGGATTTATCAGCGTCGAATAAGCTAGTGGCATAGGTGTGTGCCTGGGTATCGGCGCGAGATGGCGCGTAACGGCAGGCGGCCACCCCGAGCGATGCACCTCTCGTCCACGTGCATTCATTCTCCCTCTCTCTCTCTCTCTCTCTCCCTCTACGAGACCCCGTTCATTCTCCGCGCTGCTCCGCTTTGCTCGATTTCTTCACCCCCTCGCGGTCCTGATACATAGTTCGTAGGAGTGCAGAGGGAGCGCTCAGCGCAGTTCTGCTCTCCGTCCTGCGGCACCCTCCCCCAGTACGATCCTCCAGCGAATCCCACCAGCGATGTCCGTGACGTCAAGACGCATTGCGACATACCCCTCCGCCCCTCTTTCCTTCCTCCTCTACCACTACCCCTCGCGGACACTCACCGCTTCTCTTTCCTTCCTCTCGGTTTCCACCCTCTCTTCCACTTTCTCTTCTTTCTTCTCCCTTCTTCTCCCTTTGTTTCCTCTGGCGGTACCACCGTTTCTCTGCTACACCCTCCAATCCCTGCACAGCCGTGCACCTTCACCTCCTGCTTCCTAACTTTAACCTCGTGGCATGCGTTGCCGCAAAACAATGAGTCCTTTGCTTTCTTTTCCTCCCGAACTCTGTCCTGCCTATTATCCCATTCCTCTCCTTTTTTCCCCTTTTTCCTCGTTTCTAGCTTCCGGTTCCTCTTGCCGTTCATCCACTTCCTCTCATGGGGAGTAAACGCCGGACGCAAAAAAAAAGCTGGTTGAACAAATGGACACGTACGCAGGTGGCTCCGCAATGCCCTTCGGACTGCAACTTTAATACTCCCAGAAACAAAACGCAGTTGGTGGCTGCTACTGCAAGCCGCGAAATGTGCTTGTTACGCGAAAAGGTCCCTACTTACCCCCAGGGAAACTAGGTAATACTCTGGTAAACATGTTGCCTCTGCGAGGGTTGGATATATACCGAGAGATTAGGAACCTCTTATCCCACCATGCAGACTCCCTAGAGTTTAGACCATTTCCGGAATGTTGTGTGTCTTACCAAAGTCTCACATCAGACTACTGGAGAAAGATTCGCGTCTGCTCAAAGCCTAGCAGTATCACTGCACCACGGCTTTTCCTTGCACTCGAGGCTTCCTCGAGTAAAAGGTGTCCGTGGAAAGTGCTGCACCTAGGCCTCACCGAGTGAATCCATTTGAGTTTAAGTTACCGTACTCGTCTCTTCTTCCTATATGGTCTTTGCCAGTTCTTGCGAGGAAATTCACGATTCCCGCTCACTTTATTCTTGTCGCCTCGCAGAAAGAACGATTCGCACCTCCTCTACCGAATCTTTTACCAGAGATTCAATGGGACAGAGTACTTTGGAATACATGGATCATGTCACGATCTGTTTTGACTGACTGAGAGGGATTCACTTTGAAGTTGAAAGAACCGCCTAAGGGACCTCACAATTGTGTTCCTGCGCTCGAGTTTCCGATAATAAAAGTGCCAATTGCACACCTTTGATCTTTCAACAGCTTTTTCTAATAAGATGGCATAGATATATATTGAGGGCGGGGGGGGGGGGGGGGGGGGGGGCAGAAATTGCTTGGCGAAAGAACCTCTCTTGGTGCAGTTTCTGTCGTCCATTTGTAACAGTATTTTTTTTGAATTTATCGCAGCTGATTCAGAAAACTGTTCTAATAAAAGTAACCAATGTGGACGCACCCTGATGTGTACTTATATTCTTTGTAACGCTTAATGGTCATTTTATTACGAGTATGCTTTCGCCGAGGTATTATTCTGGATGTAGCTGATTCTGATAAATCACTGATAAATCTGAGAGAAATTTACGAGAGTTTTGATAATATCCGTAGGATTTATTAAAGTGGTACACACAATTTAGAGAGATTGGTTACACGTTTTTAATTCGAACTCTGAGAAATATAAAAAAAACGGAAACATTTATTTCTATACAGACTCACATTTTGCTCATAACGATTCCGAAGAGTGCTTGAGAAGCCAGAAGAAAAAGGTAAAAACGAATTTATTTGTTGCTGCAAGATTTGGGGTGAAAATTATCGCGGAAGAAAAGCCACGAAAGAGCGCGAGCATAAAAGCAGACCATTATGGAGGGTAACTCTTTGGAATGGACCGTTTCCACCGCATCTCGATAATTACTGCTGATTATAACAGGCCATTTCGCCTGTTACCCTTTCTAAATTCTCTCTTTAGCAAAGCCGGGGTGTTTTACTTTCTATTTCCCTCTTTTGCACGTACGCTTTTCAATTACAGATCAGATTCTACGAAATTTAGGTAATTGCGAATTGTTCCAATAAACTATTTGAAATTCTTTATACTACATAGAGTACTATCCGATTCACTAGTTAAACTGTTTTAACTTTCCCAAAACTATCCAACTCTACACATCCAATGCACCATCGCAGACATACCTAGTACACGAGTTCGCATTGTGTTACCTGAGTTACGTGCAGGAAAAAAATCAGGGCAGGTTAGTACACGTTGGCCTTTCCTCGTCAGGGAAACGAGGCTAGTATATAAACAGGACCCGAAATCGCAAGTGCGAGGTTATTCAGCAGACAATGTTACAAAAATTGGAATTGAGAGAATCCCCGAGGATTTGACGTGGAGAGGAGAATTGTAAAATCAGAGTAAAAGAAAGAAGAAAAAAAAAAAGAGAACCAAGTGGTGCGATTTCCGTGAACAAAGGGGTTCCGCGGTTGTTTTTCAGGGGGGAAAGGCAAAGAGTTTTGGGTTACCGCGAGGTTTTCGCAGTGCGGCCTGCGATCGATCGTACAACGACTGCATGCGGTTAACGTCACTGTGCGCGCACCTGACAAAATTTCCGACGTCGATTTCCCCTTCGTCCTTCCTCTCGCGTACGGGTCTTCGTCCTCCTAGTCTCGTTCCTTCCTCCTCCCAATCTCCTCCTGTTGCCTCTTTCGTCGGTTTCGATAACCACAGATAGTCTCGGTTACTGCCACCTGCATGTATACCACCTGCAGTGCGACACTGCAGCAGGATTCAAACGGGAAGGGAATTATCCCGTGGAATTTGGTATTCGCGTACGGAATGCGCAGAATGTAACTCCCTCCCTCGACTCACCCATTCTCCCTCGTCTCTTTAGTATACAGACATTCACGCTTAATTAGCCGACCTCTATGAACGATTAATCCGCATGAGCTAAAGTTTTCGGGATTGGCTCATTGTCTTGCCGTTTTACCGACGGCAATAACACTACTGATGTAATAATGATAATAATAATAATAATAATAATAATAATAGCGTATGCCGGTGCAGCGTAGTGCATCGCAGGTTGGTATAGGTTGGTGTAGCGCGTCCCGGGCCACGGGGTCATGGGGTCAGGGCGCAGCCGGTACGCGCCAGCTGGGATCTAAAGGGGACTAAATGCGCGTCACGGGTGAACGGTCCGTCTTCTTTGAGAGCAGCGAATCCCGCAGCGCTTGTTTTTGTTGGATTTAGCGCAGCGAGGGTGGAAGAGCTGTTACCGTGTCACTTCTACCAGTGCGTTACGTATGGTGTGAATAATGACCACGCTGAGAAAAGATAATAGAGCATTCCGTGTTGGGGGTTCGTTGTACGGGCTTTCTCGATCAGGGAATAAGAGAGATGGTAAAGAAAAGAGAAAAGAGAAAACGGAAGAGATAGAGCAGGTTTTATATAAAATTTAACGGCTCGTCAAGCGCAGTTTCACACGAATATTTCAAAGGCTTGCTGTTTTCACGCAGGTTTTTTTTCATGTCTGACGCTTCCCATGATACCTGCCGTTCTCTGTCTCTGGAAAGCACGCCCTCACTAATTAACGCTGCTTGCAGTAATTAAGGGGTCGCAAGGATCGAAATGTCCTCTTGTTAGTTGAAAAACGAACACTTCGTAGTTGAGATGGAAAATTGGGCGATTTAGGTGATTTTTGTATAGAGAAATTCTAAATACACACGTATAACTTTATGTATGCCGCAACGAAGCAAAGGCGCGATGTGCTGCTACCTTCGAAGAGTGTACATCGACGGTAGGTCGCTGGGGTAATTTATTAGTACGCTTTGAGAGATGCTCTTCGCGATCTCGAGGGTTGTTTCGCGAAGCTAGCAGTACCGTTGGCTACCATTCACTCGCTAGTCTTATGAATCGTAGACCTTGAAATCCCGGGGAAATCGCATCCGTTTATCAATGGCACTCCTGGATACGACCCAGCCATCCTATTTACTGCGGGAAACGTAGTTTCTGGCTCTTCGCCCGTTGCCACCATTACCACCACTGCCACCGCTCCCTCGCTTGGCTATTCCCAGGCCAAGCATTACCTTCGTTTCCAAAATATACTCGGTCTCCTGCTTCTCTTCTGCCTTTCCATGCTCGCTTAAATATTCAAATATCTCAGGGACGTACTATTCACACCATAGTACCCTAAACCGTACAGTAAATCGTTTGCTTCTACTCCATTGAATCGGATAGAACATCAATCTTCAAATATTATAAGATTTACATTACTCGAAAATTACCTATTTTTCCTCATAAATTGGATGGAAAATGAGCCATTTGCCGCAAAGTATGTTCTGCTCATGGAAGAAAGTGTTAACAGCACAAGGGAAACGAATCAAAGCTGGCTGACACTTAATATTCCACGCCAGGTAGGCGAATAGAGAAAAAGAGAGAGACAGAGAGAGTGGTCGTTAGAGTTAAAAGTTGGGTGGCCCGTGAAATATGGTGGACCGCACGCGGAGAGGCTGTCAAAGTGAAATAGGACGGTTATTAAGGTAACGGTGTAATAGCTAAGAGACAGTGGGTGGCACGAGCGACCGTTCCCGAAAGAAACAATTGGCCCTTGTCGCGTTTGATCCCCAAATCCTATCGGTTGCCAACAAACTTTTTTTTTTATCCTCACGCGATGATCATTCGCACGACAGGGCACGCGCTCTTTTCGACACACTCTTGTTCCTCTCTCTCATTCTCTCTCCCCTCTCACTCACTCTTGGGCGCCTCACTGATCGCGCACGCATTTTCGAAGCTGCACGTGTGGTTGCTCGCAGCGGCTACCAAAAGAGAAGATGTCGTTTTAAGTGTACAGTATGAAAGTGGAAGAAGCTCTAAGAGGGTTTCAACGCGATAAATTAAATCTCTTGGAACATCGCGGTGACGGAGAATTAAAAGGCACAGTGCCTACGGATAAACATAGATCTCGTCGGGAGGAGGGACCTTGATGACGTTTTGGAGCCTTTCTAGGGGAACCATACCGATGAATGACACTGGTAGTGACGTTCCATGAACCAGAATCGAACGAGTCCTCCTAGAATTAGTTTTCTTCATGAATCCTCGGTGATCGTCCTCCTTCTCTCAAGATGCTCCTGGCACACTCGACAGTCGTCGGAAGATGCTCGGAAGGTGGTTGTTGGCACTGTTCGTTCTCGCATTGTGGCAATTCGCGATGGTGAACCGGTTTTTGGCTGTGGTGGTTCGTTGTGATGAGAGACGAATAGCGTTTATCGTAGCAGAATGCATGCTGGAATGAGAGGAGCTTTCCTCGGTATCACGATGCTACCGCGGCGCATACCAAGATCCGGGCGTAAGAAGAGGTAAATCAGGGTTTCTTAGGTGTATCTCTTTTTCTCTTACTCTCTCTCTCTTTCTCTCTCGAGTTCGCTAATCCCTTCACTAACCGCTTCTATCAAGATCATCCAGGGTCTTGAGGTTTCTCCAATAATTAGACTGTGGATTTATTGTCAGTTGATACCTAATCCTCACTAACCGCTGTGCTGGGAAATTTCGTAATGTAACACGAATGTGTGTCATCTTGTGAAATTTAGATGTATATTTGATAGAATTTTATGTGAAGTAACAAATCTACAGTCTAGTGTGATAATGCTTGAGTGAAGCTTATCTTTTGATCCTGTAATACCTCGACGGCCAATTATAATTCCTACTTATCCATTGAGGGTCGAGGATAAGAAACGGTACTGGGATTATCGATCTAATTCCAAAATTTGTCCGTTGCAAACGATTTCGAAGGTAATGCCGTAATCCGTTGTAACGTAGAAATAGAAAGGCGGCAGAGTCTTTGATTACAAGGGTGAAGAGAGCTGAGTGGATTAAGTGGAGCATGGTCAGCCCTGAAGGGTGGCCCCATTTTCGCGTAACACAAGCATTAGGCTTAGTCGATCCTTCTGTAACGCTTGACCTTTCAAACTATTAATGTACATCTCAAACTCACGGCAAAAATAGCACGCCGGTAGAAGTTAGAATCCGTTGAAATCAAACAAGCGTCTCTCGGCATTCCGGGGAAGCTCCTGCCATCTGACGCAACCCCACCGAAACTGATAAACAACGATTCCGACCTTGTCGATGTTTACATAAACAAACCACCCCTTGAACAGCCAGTATACTCAACTTGGACCCTTTCGCATTGGTGAATTTTCAAATCAATGTTGATAAATGTAATGAACTTTCTTAACTAATTAGAATATTAATCTATGTATCATTGCATATAGAACGATTAGTGAAGGCTACAATTATCAAGATAAGCTCTCTAGAATTTATTATTACCGTTGAGCTGGCTTCTCAAGTTGTATGCATTGTCAATTTAGAGTATTGTCTGATTTATTTTGAAACCGTATACTTGACAAATAAGGACGTGGCAATCCGTCCATTTGTCTACTCCGATAGTTCCAGTGTTAAGAATATTAGCTTCAACAGAAGTTGACTGATAGGATTAAAATTGATAAGATTAGAAACCCAGTAGGGTTTTGGCGGGTTCGATAGTGACGCGCTGTACCATTCTTCAATTGGTGGTAATTCCGGTGTCAAGAGTGACGGTCTAGTTACTAGTTAAGAATGGACACCTGAAGCTCTTGGCACTGAGAATCCACAGTGAAACATTGACCTAGGTTCGTTGAATGTTTGCGAACCGAGCCGCTCGATCCAAAGTAGCAACGAAATTCTCGTCTGACATTTTCACTAACGTCCTACGTGCCAATTACGCAAAAGTAGTTCATTCCTCTTGGAATGTTTCCTGCAAACTGGCAATGCACGCGAAGCGAGCCATCTAGCTTAAATCGAATGATAGCCTCTTGGTTGGAGAAAGAAAACTACCTGTGTGAACAGATTTCAACATAGGTCAGAATGAAGATCGAGAAGTGAAATCGATCCACGACACATTGAATTGTTCGTGAGTTTCATTCAAGTTAGCTGAGAATTTGGCAAAGTCTTGCGAAAGCTACCTTTGCCAACGATATTCAATTCAGGAGACCACTTCGCAACGTTGCGATTCTAACTATGTATTACTATACATATATGTGCTTCTTCGATCGTTTCTCGCTCGTTCCGCGAAACTAACTACATTTGTTGGACAAGTTTACGTTACGATGACCATTAATAATCCTGTCGAGAGGGTCGAGTTCTCCCAGTCGCTTGTTGGCTAACTGCTAAATGTGCTAGTGATTTGGTGGCTTCTGTTGGGGCACTGATACCTGTTGTTGCAGACTATTCATTGAATATCGTTATTCAATGTAAACGTACGATACTATTTTGCAGTTAGTTATTGCACTTAGCTCATAGAAATGAAACATAGAAACTTCTTATCAAAATATCAATTTGCAAGGTTACAGTAGTTAATAGTTTTGATTTCATTCTAAATGTTTAATGTGTGTGTGCACTCACGAGTTGACTGCTATTTTCGAAAACAAAATTCAGAGGGAAAATGATGAACGGTGTGTAACTTATGCAAAAACATGCCAGAAGGGAATTCGTGATATATAAATTTCGCAGCTGTGCGTAACTACATGGACCTGGCAAATAGAACCGTTGCAGTGGCGGAAAACGGATTCGCTCAAATAACGATGAATATAAAGAGCATTTATATTTATAGTAGAATAAAATGACGAGTGCATTTTATCTATTTTATCATATACAATATTATTCGTATCGATGTGTTATGATCGAAAGTTAACGATTAAAACTGATCTTAAATGACAAGTGTCATCGTTCTTTTGAGACTTATCGAAAAATCGTAAAACCGTGGGATTTCCTCACCGAGGGGTCACGTTGGAAAATGAGAAATCGTATTGGAAAATGAGAAGCTTGCGTTGACGAGAAATTAAACGGAAGCCACGGGACAAAACGAGGGGGGAGGGTACTCTGAACTGAACGGTACTCTCGCAACGAACCGGTATTGACCCAGGTCGGAGAGATTGCCTGCAGGTAATCGCGATTTCCCTCTCCACGGTTTCGCGTCGACCGCGAAACAAATCCACCTCTCTGCGCATTTATTCTTTTTACGCATGCTACCTACTCTTTTATTCGTTATTGCGCTAACAGTCCCTTGGAAAAGCGGCCCAGCTATTGTGGGGGTTTCAATGCCACTGTTATTGGTCTTCGCTCGAAATAATGCTTTCTTGATGGCAAAGGTTACAAATACATCGAAATCAGAGGAAAAAACGTTCTGTTGCTATTGTCGTTCACATTATTGAGATCAATGAATAAAGCTTCTGCATTGTATCACTAGTCGATATTGGAACTGTACAGTAAAAGGGTGGCTGCTGACATAGAAAGCACCAATGATTACTCGTATCCACTTTATCGCAGTTAGAAAGATAATTAGGTTTTAACGATGTAGCTAATTGAAGGAATTAATGCTTGCACCTTACTAGGAAGATAATGAACTTAGAGTTAACCGATATGAATTTAAGGGAAGTTTCGAAAGTTTCTAATTGTATTAGTGCACATTATCGTAGGGAATGAAACTTTTATTATTTATAACGATTTTAATTAGTTGATGTGCTCGTATCAAAGAATAATCGATTGGACACTTAATCTATTTATCCATTCGAGGAATTACTCCAAAATTCAGGCTAACCAGCTTGCAACCACTGGATACTTTCAGCCTACGTCATAATTAATTCCAGCGCATAACGAAGGGAAGTAAAAGGCGCCAAATCGTTTGGTAAAGTGCCAAGTACCAGCAAGAGGAAAACAAGTGTTCGCGGGCACGTTGGATTATTTTGAATAAATAATCTCTCCGATTTGCGGGAAGATCGACGCACGGCGTGTCGTGCACGGCCGGAAAACTCGGATAGTGGGCCACAGGTGTAGTGGGAGGTGATGTAGAAGGTAGAAAAGGTGGAAGGGGTGGTTGGGGGCCACATAAGGTCGGCGACACGCGTGGTTGCGGGTGCGGAGCGTCGGGAGGACCTGCAGGGCGTCGCGTCGCGTCGCGTCGCCCCACAAACGCTCGACCCATAGTCCCGAGCCATACCTCGACCCGAGGGTGAACTTTCCGTTACGTGTCGACTTTACGATCGTCGCTGACTATAGTCTCTAGCGTGCCGCTCAGCGCGCCCTCCGCGACCACCTGGAAACGAAACGAAACCACCTTCAGTCGCGCACATCCGACACCCCGTGCCCCAGAAACCCTCTCTCACTGACCCAAAACTCTCCTGGCGCTCGTTCGAAACCCCCATCTCTGTCTCCATGCATCTTTGACTCTCGCGTTGCCATTCCGGGTTCTCTGCTATTCGCGAACTTGAAACTAAGGGAATAAGGGTCCCGTTAGTTCTCATGTGAATCCGATTCCTTGAGGTATCGTTCAATTTGACTAGACAATTTGTTGATGCAGCATACGAGAGAAGTTTCAAATCTTCGGTAAAATACCACTTTTGTATTAGATAAAATTGTAAACCATTTATGTTTAGTGCTACAAGGAGCATACAAGGTTCGAACGATCAAATCTTAACCGTTTTGTTTTTAATTCGATTTTGAGGAAACACGAGGTTGACACTAACAGCGTTTGCTTGTAAAATAAAAAAGAAAGGCAGAAAGAAAGCTGAGGGTCAGGTGGATCGAGCTGACCAACCACCGATAGGCCTGGTACTCGCTCGACACGAGTCAAGCCGCGGTGTACACTCGCTACAGCGCGTACGCTCCTCAGGAGTGCGAGTCAGTCATACCGACGCCGTCCTGGCATTCGCGTCAGTCATTCCTCGTGCACGGCTAACCCTCCTCTCGATTACTCGACCATTCGACCACTCGACCATTCGAGTATTCGTCATTCTTCACTGACCAACGAAAATCGGCGGGTTCGCTCTCGATTTATCTTTCTTTTCCTTTCTCTCTCTCTCTCTCTGTCTCTCTCCTTCTCTCTCCGTCTTTCTACTTGAGTCTTGGGTTGGTTTGTCTCGATAGAGAGTTCAGACAGTCCCAGATGTAGTTCGCGTCCTAGACCCGTCTGACACCTTTGAGACTCGCTGACTCTGACCGCTTCGAACTCCGACTTGTTTCTTTCGTGACAGGCTAATAGTTATCCTCATCTGGACAAGATACCACTGCTTTTCGAGTGATCGTTGGGAACTATTTCTCTCGTGTGTCGTATACGTTGGTTATTGGTTTTTATCGGGGTTGCTAAGTTGCTATTGCAGTGTTTTAAACGTTTCCAAATCTCTTGGTTTCTCGGAGACTGGTCATGCGGTGGTGGTCTAATTCTTCATCGATATCAGGTTGCATATTTTATGATAGAGTTGTGCAGTGTCGCTGAATTCGGTGTTGGGTCGAGTATCTGTGTGCCCGAGGTGATTACCGAAAGGGGGGTTTGCTATATTCGTAACCGTGGACAACCGGACCTTGTGGTCCTGCTGTCGATCCAATTTTGCGTCTGGCCGCTGATTCCGCAAACACCAATTAGCGCGGAATCGAGGGAGGTCGAGGATTATTATCGGGAGAAAATGTTGGTCGTTGGGAAGTAAGAATTGGAGTATCGATCAATCCCAGTGTATGTGCTTGTCATTCGGTGTGCGGTGCAGTTCGGAAAGGAAGCAAGGGCAACGGGCTATTTCGAGAGACTGTGAGGCAAAGCGAAGAAGGCGTCTTTCGGAGAGGGAGAAGGTTTTCGAGTTTGGATTGGTTGAGGTGAAGGCGAATCGAGCGAATCGGGAGAAAAGGCGCGCGAGTGGGAATTTTGAAACGGGGTTAGCGTGCCGAGCATTTTCAACTGGACCGGTTCTTCGTTTTGTGGTATTGACCGGCGCCTGTGGCGCCGTACGACACTGCCATCTTCCGGGTGGTTGACTCACCCACGAGAAAAATAAGTTTGGGCGGGAGGGAGGTGCCGAGTATCGCGAGCGATCCGTGATCAACGCGCACGTCTCATCCGAGTCGTGGGACGTTCCGAGTCCGCTGACACGTTCTCGCGTTGACTGACACCTTTCTCCTGTTTCTCGAAAGGGGCGGAACATTATCGCGGCTCTCATCCCTCGTGAAAACATCCTTTTTTCTTTCACGTTCCACAAAGAAGATGAGGAAGAAGGGAAAGTCGACGGAGAAGAAAAAGAAGGATGAAAAAGGAGTTGAGAAAAAGGAAATAGAAGAGGAATAAGAAGAATCGTGATTAATTACTGCTACCGTAATAGTCGCGAAGCTTGAGGAAAATGCATGCTCGGATGTATCGCCGGAGGGTGCACACCCCTCTGGCACTCCCGTGGGAGCAAGGAAATCTGGAATGGTGGAACGATCCGGTTCTGTCGGCAACACCGAGAGAACCGCTCGCGATAGAGGCGCGGCACGTGTAGAGCGCGAAGCGCATTCTGTTCGTAAGGGAAATGTGAGGGTTGCGGACAGGCAGCCAGTCAGGCTCCAAGTCGAGTCGACGATACTGGACTATCGCCAGCTCGATCAACACGGTACGTTCTCGACCACGTGCTATAACATACCAACCTCGCCCCATTCGCAGACCTTGACCGAGTGGCCAACCCCAACGACTGCGGCTTGTTCGTACGCTAGTTCCCTCTTTTCGAACTTACAACCTCTGTCGTTCAATCTATCTCTTCGTACTCGTGGCTTTGTGCTTCGGTAATCTCCAAGCGTTCTTACGCTTGTTTTAGTCAGTATCCATGCATCGTGCCGCCATCTCTATGCTCCTGGTGACCGGCCCTCACCCCAAACAGAATCCTCCCTTCCGCGCTTTTTTTTTCAAGGCGGCGTGGCGCGTACCTTCTCGTCTGCTTGGAATGCAAAAACTTTTTGCTTTACCAGAAAAGCCTTGAAAAGTGAATACCAGACTGGTTTAGGTAACTTTGGTGGTTTTTCAACAAACTGCTGACATGTTTTTCTCTGAAGGCTTTGCTGGAAATTTCAACAGCTGCCCCTGTTGAAGAGCTGTTCAACTTGTTTAAGGAAAAGGGACTGAAATACTATCCAACGATTTTAGAAACAGGGACTATTATTAAAATCGAATTCTTTATACTTCAAAATTTATAAAATTTCGGTCATTATTCAGGGGATGAAATACGTTCCTCCAAGTTTTTAGATATTCTGAAATTTACTCGAGAGTAATTATATCGTGCAACTGGTTTTTGCTCTCGGTTTCCCCTAGAAATGCAGTTAACTCCTGCATTGGCTAAGGTTGAAAAATAATCGGGAAGGAGGTCTACGGGAGACTTGCCGGAAGGGTGGCTCGTTGTTTTTCTCGGAGGTAATTTAATCGTCGCCAAACTAGCCTTGTTCAGTTCGACACGCTGTAACCTCTTTCCACCCTTCCTTCGAAATCTCACCCCTCGAACTTTCCCATCGGGTTCTCGAGTGCTGCCACCAGTCGGTGCTCGCCGAAATCAGGGTCAGAAAGGGTGAGTTTCGTCGTGGTGCGCGGTCCGAGTCGGCGTGATCGCGGAGCGGAAGTAAGATCGGGTCTCGAAACGTGTTACCGCGTGCACGTTATTTCGCACGCGTCACCAATCCCTTAAACGAAAGACAATCTTCCTTTCTCAAACTATTCTCGTTTTTTACTCAAAATCCCAATTTACGTTTCACAAGTTTAAAGGAATTTCATGGTTCTTCGACTCGCGTTGTCCGATTCTACTGATTCTACTGGTTCCTTTTTCTTCGTTGTGACTGATCCACTTTGAAGACACCTGGATTGAACGCAGATAAATTTTAGATAGAAACAGAGAGGGCTGCACGGCCATCTGACTATAGCGAGTGAATGACAGATCAAGTGGGAGAGAGAAAGAGAGAGAAAATGTCGATCGCCATGTAAAGTCTACACCTATCGCGGTTGCAATTCGTACAAGTGGAATCGAAGCAGAGAGTAGAGAAAGTTATCGGTCGCGCATACACGAGGTCGAGGGGGGTTAGAGACATCCAGGTTACGGTCTGGTGCGGCATGTCATCCGAGGGTTTGTCACGGTGTGTCACGCGTTCGCAGGCGTTTCCGGTGGGTACAGCCAGTCAGCGAACGAGAAGCGGAGCAAGAAGAATCGGTGGTGTCGATCGACGATCTGCTTTGGCAGCATCAAGGCAGCAGAAGCGTTGGATCAGAGTACATTGGGTTATACCGTCAGCACGATACGTCAAATGATTCAATTATACCCTCAAACATAATCACGGAAGAGAAGCAAGAGACGAAGAGTGCAACTCTAGGACAACGAAAAGAAAAAGAAGGCCCGAAAGCGATAGAAAGAGAGAAAGAGAGAAAGAGAGAGAGAGAGTGAAAGCGAGAGAGCGTGTGTGTGTGCGCGTGTGTGTGGGAGAGAGATCGAGAGAGCGTGAGAGCGCTTGAAAAAGCGGCGGCAGTGGCGGCGGAGTGAACGGGCGGGCGAAACCTCGGATTTGAATGGGTGGGCCGGGAGCCGGTAGGGTTAACAGGCACGAGCTGAACGCGGTGCCAAAGAGTCAGCTCGGTCACGGGGATCGTATCCTCGTAATCGAGGAGCCACCGTCATCACCTACCCCAGCGAGCACACCAAGAAACACAACGCCAACGACAACGCCAACGACAACGCCAACGACCACCACGCCAGCCTCGGGAACGCCGGGGCCAGTCAGGCTAGTGATCGAAGACTCCGGAACAGGAGGTTGCCGGTGTCACTCGATCATCACGGGGTGCCCGATCCCGGGTACACCCACCTACGTTGCCATTGCAAGTGACGTGAATAACAATCCCACGTGTCCATTGATAGCCGATAACAACAATAATCGGAACAACAATAAGGATCAAACGAGCCCGAACGTTGGCTCGAAGGGCGCCAAGGGCACCGGCGGCGCTACTGCAGCAGCGATGTCATCGCCGCCGAAACATCGAAGGGGCTTCGACCCTAACGACGCTAACGTCAACGATTACCGCCGCTATCGTCGAGTTAAGACGAGACAGCGGTGAGTCTTCCAACACACTATCTCTACTCGATCCAATCGCGAACCTGTGTTCCTCTTTCGCCGGCTGTATACCACCTTCACCGCGATTTGCCGCGATTATCCACCGCTAAGGGCCGGTATTCCTCTCTTACTCCTTTGGCATCACTTTTGTCAAATCCTTACTTGAGCCTCATGATTCATTCCGATTCTCAAGTTCCTAGTGTCCACAGTCAGTTTTCAAGTTAGCTCATGAGTAGTGGAAATTTTCTTTCGTACATCTGGGTAAAACGGATAGAAAAAGTAATTTAGTATTCATTTTTCAATACTCAATTTGAAAAGGTATTCTTGGCTCACGAAGATTTGATTGCTTTATTGGTAGCTATTTTGGGGATTTCTATTACTCGTGAAGTGACTTGATTTGTCTGTTGTCACTCTTCCTCAATCTTTTGTGTCTTTTCGAGTGCGAGCGGAGTGCGAGGTCGTGAGGATCGTTGAAAATACCAACTATTTATCGTTGGAGCTTCGTTTAAAAGAACGAATTTTTTAAAAGTCAGTAAATCAGTATCAACCGATTTTGAGAGAGAAAGCTTGAGATTAATCTCGTCTTTCCGGTTATTGACTCTATATAATTCATTCGCCTTTGCTCGCACCGGACCGTGAAAGCTGCTGCCAATCGGTCATCAATTGAATATTCGAGTCTTCGGCTCTTGGCCGGTTCACCGTCCTCCTGTCGACCGCAGTTATACCTACTATTCAATTCCGCTTCGTAATCGTAGTTCCTGGAACGTTTTCCTGGAAAACCCGGGGTGTCACGCGTTCAATGAGTCACCGATCCTCTGGAATCCCGCGATGCTTTGTTCCTAATAAAATATTCCAGTGGTCTATATCCACACATATGAGTACATATGCATCATATATATGCTGTATCGCGATATTCGTGGAAACTATAGTGTCCCGAGTGGAATTAGGAGTTTCGTATTTCCACGTCAAAACTTTGATACTGTTCGTTGCCCCTGCAATTTGTCTAGCACGCTTTATATCAACCCTGTCGTTTCGTGATTCGTGGGCGATTGCAATTTCGGATGATTAGATCGAAATCCCGTTGAATTTAATCCGATCGAATAATAAATTGAAAATTCGTTCGATGAATTAATTGTGAATCGGCCAGTGCCATGACTCGCTAGATCCCTATTCCTTCAAGTCCATCCTCTCTTGACGGTGATCGGCCGTTTCACGCAGCTTCCACTGATGCCGAATGCACAATGTTCACAGAGGCTTTGTATGTTCTACACCGTGACCTTGGGCGCCGCGCCGGACACAGACCTCCCCGACATCTTCCCGACACATCCACCAGCACAAGGCATTAAAAACACACACAAGCTTGCGATGTTCGATGTTGGACCGCTTACTGGTTGTGCGCCCCTGCCACGAAAATGCGAGGAATGTCAAATAAAGATCGAAAGCGATGCGCATCTGAGTATGTCTCCATGTATACGTATATACGTATGTCTCCCTCCCCCACCCCCTTTTATCGCTCTCTTTGTCTCTTTGTCTCTTTATCTCATTATCTCTCTCCTTTTTTTCGGATTTCTATTTCTATTTGTATTTTTGTTCACCCGATCGAAGCAGCGGGAAACGGATGCTATTTCCAAGATAGATTGATTTAGCGACTCGAAATTCATTTCGATAAATCAGAAGATCGATCGCATTGCGTCCCGCAATTCCTGAAGTTTTGGTCGACAGCCTGGAATGCGATGCCATACTCATGGAATCCAATAAAATGGAACGCAATGAAACTGAATAGAGAGGCATGCGCTGTGAATTACAGAACAATTACAAGCGGGAATGATTTTAGAGAGAAAGGGAGAGAGTAAGAGCGAAATAAATAGATATGTAGAGAAAAAGAGAAAAAAAAATCGAGAGAAAAAGACCTCTCGCGCGGATAGCACTCAATTATCGATGTCGCCGTGAGAGAAGTCGCTTCATCTCTCTCTCTCGTGCATCGGATACCTCGAGTGCTTCTTTGTTCGGTGTGTCGACTCGAGAGCAATGGCTTCCGCTCGACAGACCTCTCTCAGAGGAAACGCAGGAAATCGGACCTCCAACGGTCTCGGATATGCGCTCCACCACTTTTGTCATTGTTCCTCACACCGAGAGAAACTACCCTCTTGTTTTTGTAATCATGCCATCGCGTATCTCGACGAATCGCGATTAAAAATTCTCTTATCTTCCTATTTTGCATCGAGCCAATCAGTCTTATTTGGCTCCACTTAAGAAACAGGCATTGGATTTGTTGAAACTGCATTGTTTACCAAACTGACTATTTTATGATCTGAATAACTTTAACACGGTTAAGCAAGAACCGAAAGAGTCACAGTCTCTGAAAAATATGTGGTTCATTGATCGATGCAATTAGTGCAAAGTCCCATAATCGGTGAAGCAATTCAAGGATTTATCGTGAGATTTAGTCACGGACATCCGACAATCGGATTTTCGTTTCTCTCGGTGCAAATGCTCTCGACGTCTTGGCCTGACTCTAAATGTTCAGATATGTTTCTTGTATATATGTGGGAATTACACCGACCTGCTTGCGGTTCTGGGCTCCCCGATGCCTCATGTTTTCAATACACGCCGTTTTTTATCAAGGGTCGCATTGTTTTGATTTACAATTAGCCGCTCATTGCCACCGCATATTGCATGCGTTGTATTCCTCCCTTCTCCCTCAGCGAATTTGCACGTGTGTGAGTGTCGCGCAGGTAGGTATCGAATAACTTTAATAATTTTACTCAATGAGATGCAACAGGCGGATAAACAATTGGAAAAAAATAATTTTCCAATCTTCATTATTAATTTAGTGAATAGAATTGAACGCTGCGCCTTCTTCCGATGGAATTTTGTTAAAATGAAATTCACTCGACTGGCAGGCGCTTGAAAATTCTGCTCGTATTATTCTGCTTATTCAATCGACATTCCGCAATATCACGAATATGCGAATTATTTTCCCTAACAATCGAGAAAGCCTTCGGGCTTCAACCACGCAAATGTTTGCGTTTATTTTACTCCGAGTTGAGTTGTTGATTTGAAAATAAATTAACGATTTATGGCTCGGACGTAAAGCTACAGCTTTGATCGATCTGCGTGCACACGCGATTGAATAAAAATTCAATAAAATGTTACAAATAATTTGTATTCAATAAGATGACTGTAATTACTATTATTATGAATAATAATTACATAGTGAATGATTCTTGATTAAAGAATCAATATTTTCACTGGGAAATACTTCTTTTCCTGGAATAAGTGATTCTAAACTTTTGGCTTGTAGTGTACACTCCAGCTTGAGCGTAACTATCGTTTCATTCGAAAGAATCCCATTTCCCAGAAGAATACTCCACTCAAGAGAGAACTACTTACTTTTCCCAGAAGATTCATCCTCTCAACTCCAGCTTTAATTGCCATTTGATTCCCGCGTCAAGAAGACTAAAAAGTAATGATGGTAGAGATCGAAGGGAAGTAGTACATAGAATCGACAAATAGAATATAAGTAACATCGAGTAATACAATGCCATCGTATCGATTTCGTCGCAATTAAATTGGAAATAGTCCCATCTTTTCTTTTATCAAAATATGGAACATTTATTTATTATTTATATCGCTTCAACGATTTATTAATAATACCAAGAAAGAAAGATTTGGACTTATGAAATTTTTAGGTCATTCAAAATAAATCTGGGTTAAACTGACAGAATATTTCGTCAAATTTCATAGAATATTTCCAAGGTTTGCACTCGCAATTCCAGTGTGTGCGACGGCTCTCAGTTTCCTTGTTAAACGAGCAAGAACAGCTATATTCGAAATCACCGTTGAAACGTGGCCGGAATTATTATCGGAGGACTCCGACTCTGGCGCCGAGTGAAAAGCATTCCGCGAACTGAGCATAAATTTAATTACACCTTCTACCAACGGGCAACTGGCAGAGGGGTGTGTCCTTTTGTCGCTGGCTGTAACAAACGCTCAGTCGCTTGCACTCGTTCCTTTCCGCTCAATTTCAATTATATCTGCGCGCCGTTTGCTTTAGAGGATCCGAAATCGCCGAGGGCTTCTTCTCACTTTCGCCGCTTTATCGGGTGCACGTGAGTAGTCTCCGTTCAAGTTTAGAATACATATTTCATGGAAAATTTACATGGTGAAGCAATGTTAGACTAGTGTTGGACACGAGCGATAATCACTAAACTGAAACCCTAATTTATCATGACCTAAGCATATTTGGCGCGAGCTCAGTTTTTAAATCGGCCCTTTGTTCGCCCATCGCGTTTCTTCTTAGTGATTACCAGCTTTCCGAAGCCTTCCAAGCGTCTTCGTGCGGTAAACTAACTCGTTGCCTTCGAAACAGGCCTCTCCCACTGGGCTTTAGTTCCCATTGCCGCGCGTTTCACTGCTGTACTCGTAAAAAGTGAACTTTCGTATTGTCCAGCTGTTCGTATCTCCCTCTCTCTTCTTATCTGTCTTCCGCGATTCTATATCTTATTCGCTAACTAACTTACCAGTTGACCGTACATCTTCAGTTTCAGTAATACAGCTGTAAAGTCTATATCGAACGTAAAATGACAGTTTTTCAACGATTTTCCCACTACTCCTAAAATCGGAGTTTCGAAATCTATTTCGAGTTTCGATTTTCGATGATAAGCATCTAAATTGCTAGAGAGTCTCAGCGCGAGTAGTTCAAACCTTGCTGACATCGATCCATCATTAAAAAAGAATTATTACCGTCGTAAGAGTTCAAACACAAAGACAGATTTCCTTTGATCGGGTCCCGCGGTTAGACAAAGAAAAAAAATAGTAACTGTCAAGTAGATTGGTACGCCACTGTGGTTAGACTACCGTGAACATTATACCTATGCGGTTGGACAGTGCCAGTTTTTCTGAGTAGCGGCGACACGGTCGTACAGAGACGAATGCTCGGTCTTCTGCACGGCTTCAGTTTGACGTTGCTCGGGATCGGTTTTAGTTCGTGTGGCCTATGAGCGAATAACATCAATTGTTGTACTATCGGTCTGGAGGAGCTCGTCGTACGTTTCATCTTTTCACTGGGTAACACCGACTACGACGGATCTGACGGATCTGGAATACACCTGACGTCTCTTGTATCGGCGCCTTTGCTATTGCCGCTATTGCCACTGTCGCCGCTATCGCCGCCGTCACGCGTGGAGGAAGGTCACTGTGGAGTAAAATGCCGCGAGTAAATTTGTGCGGAAGGCCAGAGAAATAGGAGGTAATTCCATTAGGGGTTTGCTTCTAGTTATGCCGAGTTCCAGTTGATTATTTCTCATCGTTTGTGTAGTGGGAAAGTTAGACGCGGCAAGACTCTCAAGTGTCCTCAAGAAGAATTTCCAGTGAGTCATCCCTTCCAGTGAGTTTTGTCATCGACAGAGTGTGCATACAGTTAGAAAAGGGTTGTGTCATAAGGTGAAAATTGGAAATTTCTTTCTCTCCGATCGCAGGAGAGACCCGGAACCGGATTTTTTTTCTGTGTCCGGGCTCTCGGCGAGATTTATATTCGGAGAATCTTATAGTGTGAGAGTGACTCTGCGAAGTTGGCCACTAGCTTGGGCCTAACATGTGCTTCAAACTGTGATATGGGTACATGGACCCTATTTTTGGACTCGATCCTACTGATAGTGGCCAGTAATATTCTTCTACGTGCCGTTGGGATTTGCTACGTTTGTCTACCGTACTCGCTCATTCTCTCCTTCTTTCTGATATGCACTCTCTACTTGTAAGTATCCATCCGATTACGTGGTTCTATCAAGAGTACCAAGAGCGTCTGCTAGTAATCCTTAAGCCGAGGGTTTAAGCAGATCCGTGCCCATCCTATAACTTTATAAGCCGTAATTTCTTCCTGCCACCGATACATTACTTTTGTCTCTTTCGGTTGCCATCAGTACACCTTGTATCTTCCGCAGATAGAGTCGAACTGATCAACCTGGGAAAAGTAAACGCTTCATGGCCAGAACTCACTGTAAGTCTCTCGAAACGTATGATTTTTAGAGATCACATTACACGTGCCTGCATCAGTTTTGGCTAGTATTTCCACCGGTTCAGTGGAGAAACTCTCGATTCACTCGAGATACAGATCAAGCGCGATGACCTCCATATAATTAATCAAACTGCGATGTAAGTTAGTACGAACAAATCTTGACGCGTCGATCACTTTTTTCGCAACCATAACAAGCTCTCATGACAGAATTACTATGGGAACAGCTCAAATCTGATCAGTGTTTTCCAAGGTGTTTATTCAAGGTATTTTTTTTTCGTTTCATCCACAAAAGAGATTTCGCTCAAAAGACTCGTTTCAAAAACAGTAGTGTCTCTCTTCTGTCGATAGTGACGATTTTGTTAAACCGAAGAACGTTTCGAAGGTTTTCACAGACGGCGTAACGTTTACCGTAACATCGATCAAAGCGAATTCTCTGTCGGCTGTTGTTGCGTAACACAGGTCTTTCATGTTCCACATTTAGGAGAGGTTTGCGAAAATCCAGTTTCGCGTTACCGTCTTTCCGCAGGGATTTCGTTCGATTAGAATAAGATTCGATCTTTCCGGGTTGATTCAAGCAGAAAATCCTGAGCAAGTAGAAGAGATTGCATTTAATCGGACATTCTTATCTTCGCGACTATCACCGCTCTGCGCCGTCCATTCAAATCGAGAATCCTTTGGAAAGCACTGTTTCAGATGTATACGAACACACATATATAAACAAATTATTACTCGACACTTTACAATACGGATTAATAAACAATATAATGACAAGTAGTAGAAATATACTCGTTGGGATAAAAAATCGAGAACGCTATTCGGGCCAGTCTTTCGTGGTCTTTAAATTACAATTTTGGAGTGTTACTTCACGAGTAACCCTTTGCGGTCTGATGTCGCGACCACTTCTACTCCCGGTCGAGTATCCGATTCCAGTTAAACTGCAATTGAACTGTTTGTGAGTGCCAAGAGTAACAGTACGATCGCCGGCCATATAGTACCAGTGAAAATACAATGTAGCGACGATACTCGTACACAAAGGAAAACGATTTCGCAAAATTTTCTCAAAGATGTTTGCCGTCTCGATTTACGAATGGGACAAATTAAAAGCTTTCTTCAAAATCTAATGCTGTAAATACAACGAATTGTAGCTAAATCGAGTTTCCTTAAGAGAAAGAAATCGAGTTAATTAGTGTTTGCGGAAGCTTTTACAAGATCGATATTGCAGAAAATTGAAAAGTTACTTTATTCAGACGAATTGGTTTATACGTTGAATTGCACATCAGAGCGCGAAGCGTTAAACGACCAAAATTTCTCGGGTTTCTTGTTCCGTGATAATTAGTATTCCCGACACTGTCAAACGGAGTAGTAATTAATTTTGCAGCGTTGTTGACCGTGATCTCTTACCTGACACAGCTCCTACTGGGGAAATTCGAATGTACGCCGGAGAGGATGCCGATCGAGATCGACAAATTGTTATTGTCGTTGGTGATACTTCCCGGTGGACCGAGTGATCGCAGCGGTTCGTTACCACGGCGCAAAAAGCGGTGACAGTACCAGAGAAATGCGCACATTCCTCGTTTTCGTCTTTAGTAATATGCAATTAGCTTAGAGCCGTGCAGCTCGGCAATCTTTTTTCGCTCGGCCGAGTCTAAAAGTCGTCCGTTCGGGCGCTCGTTTTTCGACGCCAAAAGCTTAAGTGTTTACGTCCGATACCATATTATATATATATATATAATACATTTATTGTATAGTGATCTACACATCATCGACTTATATAAGGAAACTTGTAGTTCTTTTTCACATTTGTAGATTACTCGTCATATTTACTGGTAACAGTAGGAATTAGCAGTTTAGAATAGTAGCAGTAAAATACGCTTATGGCGTAAGTAGTCGCAGCTTTTTTCTCATATGGAGATAGCTGCTAAGAAAATCATAACTGCCGCAACTGAAAATAATGTATCAAGGGTCTGACAGTGGATTATAACCACGGAAGAGATCGTTTCCGAGATTTTCGTATTTTCTTATTCCGGGAGAAAGTGATCGGAGAGAATTCTTTTCTACCACTTGAATCCCAAAGCGGAGCGAAGCTCGACAAATTGCGTTGGGTGAAACCAAAGTAGGTTTGACATATTGTAATAAGATTCGAAGAGGAACTGCTAATTAATGGCTCAAGGTTTTGCGCCCTCTCTCTTCTCGCTTAATATCCATCCGACTATTCTCGACTGAGCACGAGAATATCCGGCGAGAACCTAATCAAAAAGCTGTCAATATCTTACCACGATCTTATACTTATTTATTTCATCTTTATAGATACACAGATATACATATGTATATATATATGTATAATTGTTACATCGATTAACCTGACAATTAATTTCTGGCTATCGATGACTTTGTACCAATCGCTAGTCTGGTACACTAGACAATATCCTTTAAAGCTGTCTCTAAAAGAAGTTTTGGAACTTGTATTTTAGCAGTAGTATAGTATATTGATTTCATACTTCGTTCTTCATCAATAAATTCTCTTTCTTCTACATTGTTTTGATGATAGATATAGGTAAACAGTTATAAAAGCAGAATCAACCCTTACACCTCTGGCGGAGATGTCGCGTGACTTAACGCGCGAGATTCCAGTTGAGCGATGCTTTCGGGGGTTGGTAAAGTAGAGTACGATCGTTGGTAGGAAAGCTCCCTTGGAGAAGGGAAGAACGCTACTCTGGTTCCCTCGGTCTGGTCTCGTTTTGCCGTATAGCTTCCTCGCGCTTTCGAGCGAGGGCGTCCACGGCTGATTCTACCCCTTTGGAAGGGGTGGCTGCGCCTCCTTCTAAGCTACCCAGCCACATTTTAAGCATTTCCTATATTCGACTTGCGGTCATGGTATGCGCAAGCTCTCGATTGCTTTGCTTCCGTCAGACTTTATCGGGAAGTGCAAGCGAATCGGATTAGAGTAATGAGAATTGAAGGGGATGCCTTTAAAAATCGCCCTGTGGAAATCGCTTTTATAGAGTCATTGCGCAAGCCTCTTTCTATTAGTCTTTACAAGCCGACAAGATGATCTAACAGGCAATCTCTTCACGGAATTATCAATCAGCGTATCCATTTAAATTGGTATCTCAATTTTTCTATTTCATCTAGGAGAGAGTATCGTTGGGCCGTTCGATAAGTAACGCGATCTTCAATCTGACTAGGTATAATTTTATATTTCTCTTTTAAAAGCTTTAGTAGAATATTGCGTAACCTTTGATCAGTTAAAATACTTAACCAAGCTCTGATGAAAGGTAACATGATGTACTATTACGATATTGGAACATGAATTATTTTTTACCATCAATAAGAAATCGTATTCTTCGTTATGGGTTAGCGTGAGAGATAATGTTACGAGTCTGGCAAAGGGTGCCGCCAGTCGATATTTCGATCAGCCGATTAACCGAGATCAAACGACCTCGGTGCGTGTTACGCCTCGACTGGTAGCACGCGTTAACCCAGGTCGGGGCAAGGATGAGACGCGTCGAAGCCGAAAATTAGATAGGCTCTCATTTGGCGAGGAAGACACACCGGTGGATCGATGTAATCCGTAGGATCGGCTCGATCAACGGATGATCGATCATCAAGCCATCGTAGTAGCCGTTAAGCCGAATCGGCGTGAGCTTGCGAATATCCATGTACACCGAATTGGTCTACCAAAGGCTCTAATTATCGTGGATCCTGAATTGGGTCTGGGTCAGTGCAGATAAAAGATTTTGACGCGTCCTAGATTCGCGTAGGGCGGTGTGTGGCCGCATGTAGTGCCACTATTCTCGATGTATACACTCGAGATCGCGAAGCGTGACCGCGAGCCGATAAGCCACCCGATAGTTATCCATTCGCGAAACATCGTGCGATTCGCTTGCTTTAACCGCAGTCGAAGTACATGTATAGGATGAAAAGGGCAAGGGAGTGCGCTCCCTTGAGTTAGCTGCCGCCGTGTGCCGCGCCGTTGCAAGATCGATCACGCGACCCGTAATAACCGTAAAAATGCTCTCGCGCCCCGCGTGTTACGCCTCTTTCCCAAGGAAGCCGAGTCGAACAACGGGAATTAGTGGTCGTTATTTAACGCTGCTACTGCCAACGATTACCTTCCACCTATTTTTATAAGGCCACTTTGAATCACTTTTCGAGAAGCATGCAATTCGAGCAGATGCTGCTTTCTCAATTTTATTTTATTATGTGCTCTCACGGGGTGGGGCTTGCAGACTTGTCAGTTATTACGATGGATTAGAACCTTGAGTCTTTTTTTATTGACTTATTGCTGTCAGTAAAAGTTGACAGGGTGCAGTTTCATTTTAGGAAAAGAGTACATCAGGCAGCTGTTGCACTTAAAGTTCAAGTTCGATGTCTCATCTATCTATTTGTCCTCCTATCCCCCTCTCCGGTTACTTTATTCTTATAATATTAATATTTAGAAGTGGTATAGCTTGAATATAAGCGATACGGATTTGGATAAGATATAGTCAGGGATATGAGTAGGTCCTTATCGATTCCCGTACAGGAGCTGCAGACACCAGTAGCCACTGGGACATCTAAGGTCCGTCGTAACGACATTAAAGACCAGTTACGAGAGTTTAGGTTTAATCTCTCTCTCACGCGAGAGTCTCCACAGGGCTAAGGCCGAGTAGTCATCGACTCGGTTTCTTGGCAAGCTTGCACAGGTCAGACGGCTCGCTGCTGTTGCGGGATACGCGTGCTCAGAACATCGAGGATCCTTCGCGAAATTGCCAGCTTCCGGTAAACAAACGTGGACGAGGGAGAAGAAGAAGGTCGTTGAAAGTACAACAGTACCACCGGGTGCGCGTTGCCGACTAGATTGCCCGCCGAGAAGCATCCATTTCGAGGAGAGACTCGGTCTCTCAATTATATTTCGAGTCGGAGCACTTATTCCATTTATTGCAATGTCGCTTTTGGGCGAGAGACCAAGCTGCCACTGTGAGTAGCAGTGAAATCCGGCACCATTTTGGTGCTTGCTTCGTTCCGGTATCGCGAACACATCTCTCCTTCCATTCATCGTGATTCTTCTCCCACGAACGACCTTCGAAGGTTTCCCTCTATTCGAGACTCATAGTACTGATCCACGATCCAAGTCGCTTACAATCCGTTAAAAGAGATATAGTTTCTCAATAGCTCGCGGGACGGACGTCTTAATAGAGCGGAATTCTTTTCGCCAAGTAGAGAAATTCGAGGCAGAGTGCCTGCCGCTCGAGTATTATTATCGACTCTAGGGGCCGACTGGTAAAAGGCCAGTCACTGGCAGCGACATTGGCAACGACATTGGGAGCGGCAGTGGCAGCGGCAGTGGCAGCGATGTAGAGTAGCACTTCGAATGGCGGGCTACGCTACCCGCGATGAGCTAGTGGTGGCAGTGACGCTGGTGGAAGCGGTAGGGGTCCAGAGGGGTGGCGGTGGGATGGTCGAGGTATAGCAGAGTCAGGGGCAGGAGGGTTGGGAGGATTTCACCCCCTCGTTGATATCGCGAGGTGAGGCGAGGCGAGGCAAGTCGAGGCGGAGTTGGGAGCGCGCGCAAACCAGTTTCGGCGCATACAAACGCGGTCAAACTCGGTGAAACGCAGTCACGAACGTAACGGGGATTGCACGGGAGCGCGTGTCACGGACGCGCGTTACTTGCGCGTACCACACTCTTCCACTCTTCCGGTGCTCCCTCCTTCTACCCTACCCATTACCTCCTTCCCTTCTACTCTCATCGCGTTCTCCCTCTCCGAGTCAGCTGTTATCCCTCTCCCTTGCTATCGCTCTCCCTCTCTCTCTCTCTTTTTCCCTCGTTTCCATGCTCTCGCGCCCTGCGGACCGAAATTGTAAGGAGGAAAAGGGCGAGAGAGGCGAATGAGAGGTCGAGGAGGGAAAAAAGCTGGCTGGTAAAGGAGGAAGTGCGATCAGTTAGAGAATCAAGGAAGAAAGAAAGTGGAAGAGAAAGAGGAAAGCGGGAGGATGTGGGAGGAGGGGTGGAAAGAGGATGGGCGAGGGTGGTTTTGCAGCCGCCGTGGCGCCATCGTGGAACATCGCGGCGGTTCCAGGCATCAACCCTGGCTGGCACCTCGACTATACCTCGACTGTACCTTCACTGTACCTTTATCGGCCTGTCCCGCCAGGTCCGATCCATCGAGTCTCCCTTGCTCGCTCGCGTTTCGTCACGACCCTACATCACGCTTCTATACCTACATGAACCGCTCCTACCACTGTCACGCGTGCCTTGCCTACGGGACATCTCTTTACCCTTCTCTCGCCCTCCATACCCATACTCGCGATCCCGCGTCAACTTTTACGTATCCTTTTTCCTCCTCGCTTACACCTATTTTTATCTGACCGTTTGCGTTTTGAGTTTTTAACCTTGTCAATTGTTTAAATTTTGGTTGAGGTGGTTTTATTGAATTTCGATTCGCCTCATTCTCTATCCCCTTTCCTCACGCGACTCTTCGTCATTCCTTTTGAAAACTCTTTTGATTACGATTATCACTCAACGTCGTTTTCCCTATTTTCCACGCGTTCTCCTGTTCTTGTTCATTTTCTCCCTGACCCACCCCCATCCGCCAGCTATTGTCCCGCTCTTCCACGATAACGCCGTCGCGCACGCTTTTCCCATTCTCGCCAATTGCTTCGTCCTTTTCACGAGGCAAGTAGGAATCTTGGGAGAAGCGTGGTTGTTGGTCGAGGAGCGCGCGAGGTGAACTCGTCTGTCCCGTGGAGCGTCTGTTTTCCTGCTGTGATCGAGTTAAAGGTTTGCGCGAGTGTGCGGTGCCTCGGTACTCCAATGCACCTCTCATTTCCTCTCCCTAGTACTCGCACTTCCTCCTCCTACCCCTCTCGTGGTAACCCTTTGTCGGTGATTCGTTCGCTGCTCCCACTCGTTTTCCAGCTTGCCCGTCATTCTCTGTTTCCTGTTTGGATCCTCCCTCCTCCGACTCGATTTCGCGCTTTTCTGTTCGGTCTAGCTCGCGAATCTGTGCAGCTCCTTTTTCTCTTTTGTTTTCCTCTTCCGTCAAAGCGACCGCGATCCTTTTCACTCGCGGCTTTCTCCGTTTTGTAACGCGGCGCCGCCGCTGCCGTTGCCGCCGCCACCACCACCTCCACCACCTCCACCGCCGACGACCACCGCCGACGACCACGGCGACCAAGTCGAGAGCGAGAGAGGCCAGTACGCGCGTCACGAAAGCGAGATTTCCGGTGAGCGAGGACCTTCGTGGAAGGAGTGGACCAGTCTACTGGGGCTCGAACGAGTCTGCCGACACTCTGACATGAGCCTTGTGTGGTGACAATGTGACGTGACACACCAGTGGCCTCGTTTTTCCCACCGTGGCGCGTGGATCTTCTCCCAGTTCGCGTTCCAGTGGCGTGGTCACCACCATTGAGTGGCACTGCCGAGTGACACCATCGAGTGGCACGATCCACGCGGAAATCACCGCGTATCACCTCCGTACTACGTTAGTGTGTACGGTCGGACGGCCAGACGCGAAAGCGTGTGAGAAGGGCATCCCGTGATTCCCGTCAGTGGATTGTTGGTGAGCCGCGACCTCGTGGTCCTGCGCGCTTTTTCTTCCCCGTTCACCGGGAAAATCCTTCCATCGTTCGTCGACAAAATCAAATGGTGTGATTGCGTGACGCTGTGCTTTATCGGTGTTTTGCAGTCTCCTCCCCTCCGGATTCTTCCTCCGAGGATGATTACCCCCTCTCTCTCAACGGAGGGTCTCCCACTCCCGATGAAATCCTGCGATCCTTTTCCCGTCCTTGAGAAAGTCCTCGAGGGATGCGTTCGGGCCGGCGATTCGGAGTCGCACCAAGTCCGCGTTGCGTCCTCGCTCAAGGTGGACTCGTCTGGCCCGCGCCGCTCTGCCACTAGTGTACTCACAACCAATGCTGTCTATCCAATTCCACTACTCCGTCCGTTCGTCCTTCCAATTCGCTCTCTATTTTTCTACGACCAGCCGTGTGTTTCAATGTCGCGTGTTTATCTGTGAATCACGGTACGAGCAGTCGTTCCGAGAATAAGATACCAAGTTGGTAGACTGTTCGGACGATCAGCTGATGGGCTGGCTTGCGCAACTCTCGAAGCATCTTCCATCGTGACGCGCTGCGTTCTCTGTGTTCTCCCTCTCTCTCTCTCTCTCTCTTTCTCCATCTCTACCTCTCTCCTTTGGTCTCTTTCCTCCCTTGCCAGTTTGACTTTCCAAATCCTGAGTTGTGATTCCCTTGCACCTGTCGCTCTCTCGCTCCCTGCCTCCGACGCTCCTCCACCTGCCACTGGCCCTGGCCCTGGCCCTCACTGCCCGATTTCCACCGTGTCCTCCCCTCATCACCGCTGAATCGCGGCTGCGCAAAATTCTCGCCGCTCTCTCGTCCTCGTGACTTCTCCGAGCAGTTTCTCACAACCCCCTCGATCTCCGCACCATTACCATCCCTCGCGGAATTCCTGCTTCCAGGTGATTCGCCGACCAGGTGGTCCAGTGTTATTTTTCTCTCTCAAAAGTGTGTAACTCTTTCCGAGATGAAGCGCGAACGCGCGCGCGAGTGTCCGCGTCCGCGAACATACGAATTCGTGACTGATGGTGATTCGTGATTTGTGTAAGGTCGGTAGAACCGAGTGGCTGGAGAGTACTGGCTATAAGTGTGGACTCTCTTCGGCGAAGCAGCGAGGGCAAAGTCGCTCGTAGAGGAGCAGCAGCGGTGCTGGACACGGTGTGTGGGACACACCGTGGTTGGTGTTGGTAGTAAACGCAACATGCGGGAAGGTACAATAGTGCGAGCCGCCACGGCGATCTGCTGGGCCATCGCCAGTTAGCCACTGTACTTTTCTCTCTCTCTATTTCTATCTCTATCTCTTTCTCCTCTCTCCCTTTCTTTCTGTTTCTCTTTCTATTTCTCTTTCTATTTCTTTCCTCCCTATTTATCTTTACACAGCTATACACATAAT
Organism: Trypoxylon attenuatum; assembly: GCA_963989405.1. Lineage (NCBI taxonomy): Eukaryota > Metazoa > Arthropoda > Insecta > Hymenoptera > Crabronidae > Trypoxylon > Trypoxylon attenuatum. Next base: position 2,643,555 of record OZ022489.1, on the reverse strand, counting down.
TCCTATATTGTTACGCGCAGGGTGCTCGGACCTTGCTCGGTAGAAATTGAAGGGGTGATTGTGAAGGGTTGCCAAAATAAAACGGAAATTCGAAGTACCAGAATGTTGGCAAATGCGTTTGTCGGTTGGTTATTACCTCTTAGGGATTAAAAAGTCTGCCAGAAGCGTCTGGCCAGCGGCATCCTGCGGTGCTGTAACCTTTGAATTGTGGCTCGCCAGTCAGCAAGGAAGGGGTATAGTATAGCTAGACCGAAAAGTAGGAAGAGGCATGTGGCATAATGATGGGCCTCGTCTACTTTGGAAGAGCCTCCGGTTCGGTGTCTCGACGTTTCGGTGCAGCTATATTAGAGCCTTACTGACCTATATTTTGAACTTTGAAACGCAGAAGGCTACTGCTAACCAGACGTAATCCTGAACTTTTTAATATCCAATGTCCAACGAAGAAACAACTGGCCAACATTTTGGTATTCATCATCTTTTCGTCTTATTTTCGCTCTCTCTCTCCTTCTAAGACACTCTTAGAATTTTCTTACCATAGTATTCGAAGAACTTGTACAGTGTTCTATCCTGATATTACTCTATAGCGTATCTTACACACCACAGTTGCCTAAACGGTAAATCTCGTTATTCCCACTTGTTTCGTTCAACCACAAACCTCCCTTTTCTTCTTTCGTCACCTTGTCTACTACCGTTACTATTACTACTATTACTACTACTACTACTACAACTACTACTACTACTACTTCTACTACTACTTTACTACCTTAACGTGTTAGACCCACCTTAGAAACTACTTTTCAACTTTTTCTGTCTCTCACTATTTGTCTGTCTATCTCCTCTCTTTCGGGTACCCTGCTTAAAATATGCGTTTGCAAATCGAACAGGAACGGGTACGGGAACGGAAAGGAAAGGCCGACAATAAGAAATCGAGATGGTGAGGGATGGTGGGTTGTTGGGAAATCGGGATGGGATGGGCGAGGTGGAGGTGAGGGGATGAAGGAGGAGAAGGAGGTTGAGGAGGGAGAAACGCGCGGGTCTCGCGCCTCGCCGGAGCCATCGATCCGCATTGGGACGAATGATTCCTGAACGAGCGATGCGGCTAGACGCTCCCACGTCCACGCACCGCGCAAATTGTACGCACCCCTTTCGTTGAAATCCGCAAGATGCTTCGCTGTTTCGAATACCTCACGCTCAAACTGGCTAATTAGAAGTTTTAAATGAGTAATTAGTGCCACGTGACAGGGAAAGCCGGATTTTCAGCGCCAATAGTTTTGACCAGAGAGCGACGTCTGATGCGAGTATTTCGAATTAGAGAATATAAACTTATCTACAATTGTTATACTGTATTTTTACATCAGTTGACTCAATAGCATATGCATATCCACATGTTACGTCACGTAACTTTTTAGTCGGCAACGTCTTGCCCGTGTCTCTCTTTGGGATATTCCACTTACAGTTGACCCACCGAAAGATTGTCAATGAGCCAAGTGCCGGTCAAAAGCAGACTCCCCTAATGCTCTCCTTATCATTTCATTCGTTAGACGAGGAATGCCAAATGCTATCATAAACATAGACTAGTATAGTAGAGAAAGAGATGGAGATGTTACAACCGAACGTTTTTATGATACCCTTCCCAAGCTTTTTATAGTACCCTTGTCGAATATACTGACTGGTAGAAATACACTAACTATAGTATTGCGGGTGCGAGGAGCGTGAGAGCGTCGATCCTCTCGCGAGATCCGCGTTGGTATTCTACTTGCAATATTTGGAACGAGGGTGGGTTTTCGGTGAAAATAACCGAGGGGTGTCAAAAAAGAGGGAAGAAAGAGAAGGCAGAACGAGAGCGCGAGTACGAGGAGGATAAATTACAATACTTTAAGCAGGGCCTCTTTTCTCTCTTCGTTCGTCTGTCTGTCTCTAGTTACCACTCTATAGCTATATTCTGTCACCGCATGCGAAACTAGAGGACTCACCGCTCCGGACTGCCCTCCCTGCGAAAAAGCGACAAAGAGGCCGCCTCCATGCAACATGCAGATGATCCTGGTTGCTGGCGGGTGAGTCCACCATAGTCTCCCACTGATCGCGATCGCATCACACGCTCACTCGCTCATTCGCTCATTCGTTCATTCGCACTACACCTGCTGCTGATGCCGCCGCCGCTGCTGCTCACTTTTTGCAATTTTCTCATCAAACCTCGGAGCTACATCACCACCTCCTCTTCTCTCTTCGCGCCGGTTCAGTCATTCGCGCCTTTTCACTACTTTTTCTTCAAGCTCTTTCTCTCTTTCATTTGATTACTTCCTTATTTTGCATCTTTTTCTTCTTTCGGGCAGCGTTAAACTTTATACGAGACTGTCTTTACTGCTTCTCGGTTGTTATTTTTCCCCTCTTTCTCTCACTATCGTGACAGTGCTTTTTCTTGCTCTATTTCGCGAATCACTCCCCAACAACACTACCACTCTCTCTCTCTTTCTCCCTCTCTCTCTTTCTCTTTCTCTTTCTCTCTCGCTCGCTCGCTAATTCCAACTTGTGCGTCTGCGATCTCCTCTGCGCTTTGCTGTCGGTTACGTAATGCTTCAGCAGTGTTCTCTTTTCCTTCTCTCTTACCCTCGACAACATATACTCTTCTCTATCTATCTTTCTCTTTCCTGGTGGTCCGTGTAGAGTCCTCCGTGTTCTTAAATCCCGCGCGGCTGTCGAAGGTGTTTCCCGTAGGAAACGTTATTGCGAATACATATATTGCAAATAATTGCCGTTCGAAACTTGTAGAGAGTTGTTAAAAGCAATGGCGAAAGAGTTGTCGAGTAATTGCACGAGGAAACTGGTTCCTCGAGGAAGGTATCTCTTTATCTTTGCCAAGCTCTGTTCGCGTTTCGCGATGTGCATCAAAGTGGCCAACGATGTCGTGACCTTCTTTAGTATTTACAAGCAGTCTCGTAGATATTTACTAGCAAAGTGTTCGAAAGCATGCGGCACAGGGAAACGAAGAGTCAGAGTTGGATTTATAGTCGCGCGTACAACAAGTCTACGAGGAGTGCCAGTTGGGGCCATTGACGATTCGTTCTCCATCCTGTACTTTCTCCCGGGTGTTTTCGGTTTTTGCCCATTCAAGCATCCTCTCGATCAGCCCCTTCGGAACACAGAACCCTCTGCCAAAACGCAGAAACTGCCGTTTTGGCAACCTCGATTTAAACGACACATAAACACTCAACCTGTTCCTCCTTAGAGGCTCGTGCTCAATCCTTGGCAACGAGAACCTTCCTTCGTTCGTTTATCCTATCAGCCATCGACCGACAGTCATTACCCTTATTGATACCGGAGATTTACGAGGGAAACTTGGGCCAGTTTTCGGAAGAATTTATACCTGTGTGAGTTCGGGAGCATGCGACTTCGATCGAGCACTCTAGCTTTACCCCGATCGAGGACAGCTTTCATGCTATATTCCTCCTCCTAGCATACTATAGGTCCTATTTCGCAGGTGAATTCGTGGGCGAGATCGTCGAGCGAGATAGTGTGCCTCCAAAAGTGGAAAGATCGTAGCTATATTCGCGAAAGAATCTAGGTGCGTTCATATCGAGCGACACTGGCTAGTAATTTCGGGTAACAGCGTAAAGTGAGGTGCAAGGAAACGAGGGAAGGAAGAAAGAAAGAGAGAGGGATGTAGAGAGGGTAACAGGTTTAGCTCGCAGGCGGAACAGGCCTGAAAGCATAATTCGTAGGTTGGTCGATCGTCGGCAGCGTAATTCCGAGGTCGCGTGAATTGGCGCAGAGGATAGCATGGTAGGATCGCGTGACAAACATATCTAATGGGGGATTCATAGGACGATCGGTGCTGGCCAGGCGAAGCACTCGGTGCTTGCCGCGGTGTCCGACATACCGTTGAGAATGATGCAATTAAGAATAAGGACCGTCCCTGGCCCTTGTTCCTGTAGGTCGTGCAACAGCTAAGGGTCTGACAATGAGATACCCTAACTCATTCGATTCTCCGACACCTTCGAACAAGCACAAAAACACACAAGAAGAAGAATGAAATGGTTTCTTTCTGACTTTGGCGAAGAAGTAAGCGAACAGCTTGTCAAAAGTAAATTCAATTGGACGACAGGGAACGCACCAAATCTACTTGCTCGGGCCGTGGATCTTCAACGGAATACTCGTAAGGAAATATTCGTACTTAATGCCCAGATTGCGGATGTTTTATGCAAGTAGGGTCTACTGTTTTGTGGGGTTTCTTCCTCTACTAGCAGCTGCTCAAATTCCCGACCAAACTGTGTCAACCGAGAATGATAATAAACGTGATCAAATTATAAATCCTTCTGTCTCTGTTTATACGCGACATGTACAGTAACGTGTCGCCAAATATTGTTACTAAATACTAAATAATAATTACTCTTGTGAAATTTCCACGACTAGGTTGATTATTTATACATAATATCGCAGCCTTATGTAAATTAGAATTAATAACATACACTACTTAGAGAGTATAAGAGTGGTATGTCTAATCTGATGACAGTAGCATGGAATCCCTTGTGCATTCCATAAGCATATTTGACCCTTGGATTTTCCTTCCTTCCTTCCTTCCTTTTCTCTTAAACTCCTTACGTAAGATCGCGCATTATTTGCATAAAAGTCCGCAGTCTATCAATGGCTCTTCCAGAACGTGTGCTGCAAACTCCACTTTCAATTTCGCAAATATTCCTCGCGGCTCTCTCTCTCTTTCTCGGTTAGAGCCACTCGGATAACTCGTGTGCTAGCGGCATCGATCGCACTCTGTGCGACTGCGTCCGTCCCGTTCAAATTTTATTTCATTCACGCGTTCTACTACCGGTGCGGTGCGGCACGGCGCCGCGCACCAATAACTCGACCAAGAGTTTACGACGCGAATATCTGCTCGAAGAAATTTTCTACAGTCAAACTGTAATTTACTTTGCGGAGAATCATCGATCAAGGGAAATAAGGGGGTTCAAGAACAATTTGAGACGCGTAACGCGTGATCTTCAATGCCAAAAGATGGATTGTCGGTTCGATATATCGATTAGCCAAGCAATTCACAAACTAACAAACAAGCAAACAAGGTATATACCAAGCAAGCAATGCAACAGTATGAAGTTGTTTTCCTTTTGATTTCATGCTTGGATGTCAAGTAGACAGTCGTGGCTGTACAACTTGATGAGCTCGTTTCCACTTTCTTCCTTGCGATCTCTACTTTATGTATATGCATATGTATATACGCGTGTACATATATAAATATAAAGTGGAAACCAGCCGAGACCGAAGAAGCTCGAACGCCGCGCCACGCCGCACCGGTGGCAGGTCAACATTGTTGGAATCGAGCGGGCATCGGCAACCTCCTACCAGCCTGATATCGAGCGATATGCACATTCTAATCTGCGCGGCGAGTGCCACTCGAGTTCGAACATGTTCCTCGGAAAAGGCATTTGCATTCGAGCGATCCGAAACTCGAGAGCAAAGTCCATTAGGAAAGAGACAGAGAGGTGGAGGGGATGATTTCGGGGCTTGGGGAATCTCTTATAGTAGTAAGCGTGGATTCTATCACCAGCTACAGCTACGTCGTCGTCTTCGTCGTTGATCAATTGACTTTGGTTTTTCGACCTCCGCAGTCTTATGTATTGCTTGCAACACTCAATTTTACGGATTCTACTTGTTTCCGTGGATTTTTGTGAGCGATGCAGAAAAGCCTGTCGCGCTACGTAAAGAATGCGAAGGTGTTTAACTGTCTTTTCTTGTGTTGACGGAAGAATGGACTTGAGATCACTTTCGTCTTATTCGTCGTCATTCGGTCATACATCTTGGCAATTTAAAGTATTGCCGATGGGAGGGAAGAATATGAGTACAATATATAATACTTGATATACTTAAGAATGAGGAAAATCATCACTCAAGCTCATTCTTTCGCTTGTTCGATCATAGTTGCTTTTGGTGTTTCGACTGCGGCTCGCCGGTAGCTTTCTTTGTAGCTTTGCGTTCAGCATTGCCGCAAAAATCGCGCCGCTCGGACTAACTCCGCCGGAGGATTATCGGCGCATTCTCGAGTGGATCCGTAAACAGGTATCTATCTATTCATTTATGCATATTACGATAGATCTAGATATATATAGGAGGCGGAAGGGGCCATCAGTTTGCCTCGAGCAAACGGAGGTGGGAGACGACCCTTTCGCGAACTCTTTGCCAGCCACTCTCGATTACTCACTAGCTGCTGGTGCCGCCGGTGCTGCTATCGCTGCTGCCAAAGAGCCAATTTCTCCTGTGACGAGGCCGGGCTTGATTTTCGAAATCCATTTCACCGATATGCATGAGAGTAGTGCGAGCGTGCCTGCGCGAGCGCAAGCACGGCTGGTCCTCGTTCAAGAGGATATCAGGGTGTCGAGTGCCAGACGCAAACTTCAAATCTCAAGGAACTTCAGACTACCATCAAGGCTATCGGTCTTGCTTGTGTTTCACGCTGATTCACTTAATATGTGGCTCCAATTAAGAATCTTAAAAATTATCCTATTCAATTGCTACATTTTTGCTCAAAACGTTTGCAAATCTAGAAATGTGGATCTAGGTATTGTTGAAAGAATAAATTCCGAACTTAGAGGCTACAGGAAAACATGCAGTAAGAATTTTAGCTGAAATGTACTCTCGCGATGCAACGGAAAGCGAATCTTCACTCTCTGAATTCGGAAAATCGGATTTCTCGCATTAGCTGAGCTGCGAGAGTGCGAGGATAAGGTTTAAAAGTTGCATAGACTGCGGCAGCCGCATTTCCATTGGGTTCTGAATTTAAAGAATGATGAGGATCCGTGGTATTCGTGAGAGAATGCTATTTCGAGTCCATTGGACTGGCTTGTCAAGGGTCCTCGGATGGACAGAGTGCCGGGGGACTCTCGGGTCGATCGCCGGAAAGGAACGTGCGATCGACCAAACCACCGTCAGCGAGGTTGCTGCCCGCTGTTAACTCCTGTTTTGCCCTACCCTGCCCTACTCTCTTTTCACCTGGCCTCCACGATCTCTTTTTCCGCATTGGCTTCACCCTTCTTGACGAGCACCTTGTACTACCTTGCCCTACCCCACCATATATTTCGGTTCTGCCAACTCTTATCATCATTTACCCTTGCCTCTGTCTCTTTTAGTTCCGTATACAGACAACTTTTGACCGTTTGCCAGTATCGAACCCAGCTCATTTCGAGGGATAAAAATATAAACTTTTACTCATTTCGGGTGGATTAGAAAACTCCCTTCAAGAGAAGATGTCTTCTGCAGGTCTTTATTATTACTTTCCACATATTGTATACGTTATGTAATTTGTACATGGTGTATGGAGATGTTGTGTAATAGGCTTTGGAGAATGAAAAATGTGTTCTCCAGTGAACGAATACACTATATTCATATAGTGTTTATCTAATTATAACCTCGGAATGTGCTCTGGATTTTTTTAAAAAGTATTCATGGAAGTTAAGGGATTTAATATTCTGCTGTTATTCATATTTGCGAACAAAGCAACGCAAAGCTTCAATTATGAAATTTGTGGTTTCCGAGATTTTCAATTAAATGCGGTGGAATCTCGTGAATCATCAATTGACACTGTTTCAGAATGCAAATTATAGTGATTTATAATTATCAAACAATTCTAAAGCGTAAATGACAAATGTACGGATGCTACAAACTGTAAGTCGCATCTATGTCGTTCCAACAATGGCAATTTGAAAGTCGCGTTTTGCGAAAAATTCGAGATACTGGAGGACGAGGAAAGCGAGAAGTTGGATAAAAGCCGAAAATGACGAGCGCACGGCTCACATTTAACGGCAGACAGAGAGATGCGTCGTAGTGTGGCGTGCTGTGGCACCGAGTGACGCTGTCGAAAATAGCTCACTTCCTTCATTTTCCGGTGAATAACAAGTTCGCCTTGCCATTTTACGGAAGTCGAAGTATCGACTGGTGTGCCCCTCAACCAATGTGTCCTGACCTGACGCAGTGTGTGCGAGTGGAACCACGCGCGTTTACTCGCTTCGCATTTCCGCAAAGTTTAATCACCCTCTCTCCCTCTGGTCGCCGCTAGTTATAATTATCCACGAAAGTTCCCACGACGAACCATTATTATTGCGATAATTGGAATCGGCTCGGAGCGATGGGATCAAGAAGTTTGCTCGCGCGTGGTGCAAAACTTTTAATAAGCGAAACTGTCGTCTTATAACGATGGGACAAGAATTTGAGATGGATGCGCCGGAATCTTGAAAAATTCTTTCATCCTCGAATCTACGAATCTTTAAGTCTTGATTAACATTGTTTTGGTGAATGGCGCTGCCGTCGTTTACCGTGGCGCCCTCGTCTTTTCAGCTTGTGCAGTCAATTATACCTTTGTAAAAGTCACGCGAACCATTGTCACCGCACGATTCGCTTTTAAAAGGCAGACCTTCTTTGCTTCATTCCCGTACTAATTAATGAGCGACACAACGAGATCCGCCCTGTTGTTCGAGACCACGATTATTTCGAACCTCTCTTACCCCTTCCATTCTTTCGTGTTTTCATGCATTTTATCCTCTTTTTTTTTCCTCGTTCTTATTTGTGTTTCGGCGGAATCGCGTGTGGAACAATTATCCACGTGAAAAAGTGAATTGACTGCGCGAGTAAAATAGTACTATGGAATCGCGTAATCGAAGCCTGTGGGTTCTTTGCGTTGACCCGTTGCTCTTCCTCTTTTCTTTTCTATCTCTTTTTTTCTACCATTCGCCAGCGCCGTTGATTCTTAAATCCTACGCGCATTCTACTCGAGCGTAATTCAATGGAAAAACCTGAAAAGGGATGAGCCCACTTTTCTTCAGTTCAAAATAAATCATCGTTCCGTGCAACTTTCTCCTATTGTTTCTTTCTCTGCGCTCATTCCTTTCTTTCCTTTTAACCGGCTATTCGGGAATTAAATCGTCCGTCCTTCGCTCCCTTTTTCTCGTGTACCCTGCGTCAACGTCAATGAAGAATCACGAATTTTTATATTTAGCGGCATTTGCTACTAACATAGAATATTACGTAACTAACATTCACGGACTGCAAACTCGATCGATTGATTCTTTCAAATGAAAAATCGTTCCTTTTTCATTTGTTCAAGTTTCCCACCGAGTAGCAACCGTATTGGCAATAATTCCTAACGATCGTCACGCAGGACTTCAACTTCGATTTTTCACGATTTCTATTATTCCCTTCGATGCTTTTGAGCGAATCATTCACTACGGTAGCATTGCCAAATTTTCCTCCAAAGAATTTGGAAATTTGGAAAAAAGCACTGAACGAATTACCCTCTTGAAACTATTCTTCACGGTTCACGAGCTGGTATATTTGGCGAAAAAGGGCACCTGGGGGGGTTCGAGCCAGTTGAGAAGGAGTTGTTGGATATTTTATATTAAAGTTTGCGAAAGCAGAGTTGGCCGTCGGTCAAAATTGCTCTGGTACGTTTGATATGAGCTTCAAAGTCTCTTTCGTTTGATCTTGGCTTGTATGTGTGCATAGGTATACATATCGCGTGGCAAGTGTTAAAATTGCCGCTATGTAAAATACACATTGCGCATATCGGTGCAAAATTGAAGGGTTGCATCTAACTTGAGTTACGATCTACCAGTGCCATTGTCAAAAGCAGAGCCTCGTCGGCCTGCTGGAACCGAAAAGGAGGAAGAAATAGAAGGTTGATCGTGACAGACAGATTCGAGAAGATCCGACAAAGTCAAACGATGATTCTTCCGCGCGAGCTTGATTGTGTCGTTCGCCAAAGGAACACAATAAGTTCTCGAGGATTTCAAAGACTGATCTACCAAGACCGAAACTTCTGCTTCGCGGTATCGATCAATATCAGAGGTGAGGGAGAAAAGCCGGAAGATAGATGAAATCGGATCCCTTTCGCGAAGTAGCGAGAGAGGAAAGCTATGATCTTGCGCGAGAGGCCGAAGTGACTCTTTGACTCGCGAGTCAAGACTGGAGAGATCGAGGGATGAAAGTCAGCGAACTTTCATTGTCCGAGAGTGCTGAGCGAAGCGTTTTGCCAGATATGCACGAATACTGGCTATTATCCTCTCTAAATAAAAATAACACTTGGATTATCAATACTCAACAGGAATGAAACAGAAATGAATTCTTTTCCCAAGTTCAAAAACAGTAAAACGAAAAAAAAAAATAGTCTAAAATCCATTTGATTGAGCATAAAGTGTTGCAAGGGAAGATTTAATTTGATCGATTTGGTAGAAATGTCCAGTTTGAGCGAAATGAATTTATTCGAAGGTGTATAATTCAGGTGTTAAAGGATTTAAACGATTGAAGTGTGAAGGTACTGTGTGGAATATATCCTTTCAGAAGCCGGCACTCGGTCCGCATAAGTGGAGCTATTCATTCGGTATGTACATATATGTACGCGTAACTTGGCAAGAACGATTTGAAAATCTGTGTCAACGCGTTTCTTTCTTTCGCTTATCAAGATTTCCGTGATGGATCGCCTCGATAATGGTGCAGCCGATATCCAGTGGTCGGCGAGGAGGTCAGTCGGTAGAAGAGGAATAAGCTGCGATCGTATCATTGTGATTCTTTTGCCATGCGGATGACAGTCGGATGCTTGGTAACCATTAATTATTTCTGAAAAAGACGTTCGACTGAGAGATCGTGGTTAATTCGAGGTTTACTTTGTCTCATTGTATAATTGAATCAAGCATAGAAACATACGTTTAATTTGCTTGATTCAAATTGAAAAATAAATTCTATAAGCTCGGCAACACGCGAAGATTCTATCACCCGTGTTCCTCGAGAAACGTAATTGATCGGATATTAACTAATTCGAATAATAATTATATGGAGATTTCTCTAGAATACATTTGAATACAAGTTTGAATGGAATTTTATATAGTACATTTGCATAATATTCAAATCTTGTATAATGTAATTTATACAATTCGTTATATGTGCATAGAATTGAAATGTCTGCCAAAACGATTGTGAAAATTGAAAATGGAGAATCTATATTTCACGTATTATTCCATTGTTGGATATAATATTATATGTATAATATTTGTTATCTTGTTTCACTAAATGACATTTGCCGAAATAAGCCGAGCATTTGAAAAGTATTGGAATTAAATTATTGTCTCGTCTATCTCTTGAGAATCGCAAAGCCGACGATATCCAATATGCATACATATATATCGTGGGGGAAGTTGTGGGTTAAATTCGATGATATCTGTCGTCCATCTGCTGGAACTGCTGGCAGGGCAAGCCGTGAATTGAGAAGTATTCGGACGGATGCATTCTGTGCGCAGTGGTCGTTGAAAAGTAGTTGCTTCGTGGCCAGTTTGCCATAGAGGAAAAGAGACAGCATGAGCAAGACAGATACCACCAGCGAGAGTTTCGAGTCGATCCGAGGTTTCAAAGTCGAGAAATTGCTGGAAGTTGGGCAATTTCGGCTGTATTTACAGTGATTTACGCGATGCCTTCAGAAGCGACTTATGACCAGCTGCCCCGGTAAACTTTCTTCGCCACTTATTCCCGAGATTTTCGGTGAACTGCTCTCTCCTTCATCTTTAGTTCCCTCTCAAGGTCGAGTGGCGATTTTCACCCTTCTTTCTTTTTTATTCTGCCTACTATACTGCTCCCCAAGTGAATCATTTAACGGGTGTCAGTGATCGAAAGTCAAATCTCATATACTGACTTTTTTTCGAGTGTAATAATCGTCTTTACACGTCCCTTCTTCCTTCTTAGCGTTGCTCGACACTTATTCTTCTGTCGATGAATTATTGAACGGGATGATTTTCTAGCATACTACCTAGTACTGTTGGACGTACCGATTTAAATCCAAAAATGAAATATTAGTCTGTCTGCGAATAAATACGCGTTAAACGAATTCCAGAAAAATCGTCCACATTAGTCGCACAATATTCATCTGGTGTTATAGTAGAAGAACAAGATTAGTTGGCGAAATGCCAAATTAACCGGAATTTTCATACGATTCTAGAGTTAAACAATGGCACCATTTGCCACCTTATTTTGCGTAAAGCAGTGAGATAATGGGATAGCTGTTTCTGGAATGCAACTTGGACGAAGCTCGCTGCCATAATTCACGATTTCCCTGGGAAATTCGATAACGATCATTAGGAATTTCTCGGCAGGCTCCGAATCTCTCCACGACCTCGACACTCGACTAAAAAGAGCAGCTGGGGATAATATTGGCGGGGTCGTTCCGAATTTGCAAGAGAATTGCTCAAGTAATTTTTCATGCAGCATTAACGCTACACCCGAATCGCTTTTGGTCTCGTTTTACTCCTGGTGCAGAATTTCTCGAGCAGCAAATTCCTTTTTCCAATTTCGAACTAGAGTTATTCCTGTGTCGCGTCGTTCGTCCAGTCGTTTTCGAGTCGGTCAAGGAAAACTGACAAGTTTTCTTTGGCAATCGCTTTCCTTCTGATTTCTTTAAAGTCTTCATCGAGTTTTGGAAAGTCGATTGCTCAAAAGTATAGTTAGGATAAGTTTGCCTCTGCCGATAAAGGATAAAGTATGATCCCAGATATTCTCATCGAAATAAATGTCTTAGATTTATGGAAAAACAGTAATTATTCTTTACGTCTTCCTTATGGAAGATCCTTACATTTATTAATAGAAAATCTTTACTCCTATTTCCAGCCGAATCTATTAATTATTAGCGCCCTTAGTCCAGAATTTTCTTTCGCCTGAAATGTCTTTCAATCTACATATTGATTGCAAATTAAAATCACGAAAGTAGTAAAGGAGATACTGACAAAAGTTCTTTAGACAAGGCAAGGAATACCGTTTGCTCTGAAGTTTAACCATGATCCAATTCGCATAATTCAATCGGAGTCCCACGCTTTCTTCTTAAAATTCAATAAAAGTTTTGTTCGATCTTCTCCCAGCGTCTCTGAACAACGCGAGATCCATGGTACCATAGGGAGCTAAAAAGAGAAGTCCACTGGAAGGACTGCAGGTTTGATTAGTCAGAGTGAAAGAGAAACTAACAGGGAGGATAAAAAATTATGGTCGAGATTGAGTCAGAAAGCAATTATCGATCGACAAATGCAGTTAGTAGATACAGATCAGGAAGTCTAGTTACAACAATTCTTACGTTTAGAGGGCAAGGTCGGGGAATTCGCGAAGTTTAACGGGTCGCTGTTGGAAATGGACTAAACATGCGATCTCGGTTTCCACGTGGCTTCTTCGGAAGAGTAACGGGCGCGCGCAGGAGGAATGTGGGGATAGGTCGGTGTAACATCGGGGTGTAATCGAAAGGGGAAGCGAGACAGAAGCGGGAAAAGTATCGCGGAGGCACCGTCGCCTGCTATTGGCATCTTCGAAGTAGTTTTAATGTGTTTTGTAGAAAGCTTTTGCGAACTTGTAGCTGCTGCAGTCAAGTAGCACGATCCGAACATACGTGTAGAATTATCGAAGACAAAAGTGTCTAATAATACTAGAGAATAGCTCGAAAAACATTATTCGACAAATTGTGTAATAAGTTGACTGTACTTGGATAAAAACTTTAATGAATCTAAAACTTGTTGATCTAATAATTCCACATAATATAATAAACGATTAAAAAGTCATATTATTTCTTTTAGCGAACGATCGAAGAGTTCTAATACATATTTCTTTCAATACACGTCATGCTATGCGCTATTTCAGCCGCAATTTACTCGCGACTCGCAAACTGCAAGCTTATAACGTGACCAGCTACCCATAAAAAGCCGAACGACCACAAGAATCGTTTCCATATTGAACACTGGTCGCCTGCTTCAGGCAGAGTATCACTAGGAAAAAGTAAGTGTAAGCAGGAAGTCTGGAGAGAATGAAGTATACGCAGAAGAAGAGGAAGAGGAAAAAGAGAAAGAAGAAGAAGGAGAGAGAGAGAGGGTGAACAGCGTATGTTTCTCGGGTCCTCCGAAAAGCTTCTTGAGCTCGATTCGAATATAGGTCACCGCGCTAGCGAATCGATAGACGATCCTGTGGCTCCGCGACTGGCTCTTGCCTCTTCTCCTTCGTTCTCTCTCTCTCTCTCTCTTGTTGCTCGTCCTCTTGCTCCTCCACCTCCTCCTCGCGATCGAAGCTTGCACGCGGGTTCACCCTTAACCACCCGCACCCTCGGTAACTGCATTATCGACCATTACCGAAAGAAGATCCATCGCGACTCTGTACCGAACCACCCCGTGGTTCCTTAAACGTCCGTCCAACACTCGGCGTAACTACTCGTCCGTTACCTCACTGGGTCCATCTCATTCCTTTTCTACACTTTTCTCTCTGTTCATCTCGCATTAACATTTAATATTTAACACTTACCCTTCGTTAATGGAGTCAACCCTTTAGCAGAAGTACCGTAATGTACAGGACACAATTAACAGGAGAACGAATAATTATAATTCAGGCATAGACTACGTGCTTAGTAATTATGGTGGAACTTTGGATGAGAGTCATTTAACTGTACATCGTGATTTCTGAACAATTCTAAAATTTGCAGATATATAAAATCGTGGGGTTTAATAAATTGTATGGTTGCGCACTACCATAATTTTAACTTTATATACAAATTGGATATTGTGTTCAATACTTCGTCTTCGTTTCTTTTATGTTAGGATGTTTCGACAACTCTAAAGTCATTGCTTATTCCAGCCGTGTTGCTGCGCAGTGTCTTCGGCTCTCGGATATTCATATCTTCTTTGTCCTTTTGTTCGGTGGAATTGGGGAGAGTCTATTTTCCCGTACTAAGCACGTTTGCGATGGCAGTGATACTGGGATATATGGTATAGAGTCTTGAGTACGTGAGGAAATGGATTTTGGTTGACTATCTGGGGATTATCCCCTGATTATTGAGTTAGAGAAATATTGGCAGTGGATTGTCGAGGATGGATAATTCGGTGATTAAAGCGATGATGCAAATGGTTTCGTATAAAATTCTCATGAGATAATTGTAATTGTGAAGGATCGTTGAAGAGTAACTTCTGCGTTGGTAAATTCGGATTAAAATTCAATTACGGTGTTTGATTGCGTAAAAGTAGTCTCTCAGTCGAATGAATAATTCATAGTTGACTGAATGACATCGGCAGCAGTGCACTTGAGTTCAATTAAAAAAGTGCCGCAGGCAAGGGTTTTGCCCTTACCTTTTCGTGACCTTGAAAATAGATTCGTTCGAATCGAGAAGATGCAGTTGTGATTCAAGTTCGCGATTTGAATTTATTATTACAGTTTGCTATTTCTACTCAGGATTTATTCCATCACGGTTAATTGGAGTATCAGTTACAAATTTCCCTCGTGATTGGATTCCAAAAGGTCCACTCGACAATAAATCCGTCGATACAGGTTCGTCAGTTTAAAAAGTAAATTACATTGTTTTTATTTTCTCTTATTGGATTCTAATTAACGATCCGCATCAGTTTTAAAAACTCAAGTAGTTTGTTTTCATCCCCTATATTGAATCCTGATTAAGCAGGAAACTCTTACAGTTTAGCACATGCTTCCTCGAAACAAAGCAGTGAATCAATAAACCGTAGCGAAAGCACGAAAGCTCAATCAAGCAGAGTCCATTCGAGGCGAAAGAAGACAAAGGCGAGGCTTCCGCGAAGACTTGCCAATTGCATTAGTCGCGAATCGTTCGACAATAGCGTGTTTCGAGTAAGTGCGTAAACAGGTGTAGAACAAATAAGGTAGAGGGTAGTTTCTGCTTGTTTATATTGGTGGTGGCAGTCGAGCAGTTCAGGTAAATGTAGAGGGTCTAGAAAGCACGAGCACTAAATCCTTAATAGAAAGCATGTTCGTATAGACAGCGATACAGAGAAAGAGAGAGGGAGAGGGAGAGAGAAACGTTTTGAAAGGAAGATAGATAGAGAAAGAGCGTGCATATCGAGCAAGGAAATTACTCGTGTCCGTCGACGCTACTGTCCCAGTAGAGGATGGCTGATTTGAACCGGGATGGATATTTTTACCTCTTCAATAGCCTTGTATATCTCAATGTGCACCACCGTGCTCCGAACCAATTTCGTAGTTCGCGTCTACCGTCCTCCTTTCCTGGTTGCTCCTTTTCGCAACAAAGTTGCAATCTCGTCCGGCCAAGCTAATGCGGCCCAGACCCACATATACAATACTTCTATACGGTATAGTAAAGTATACAATGAATAACCAGGTACATATAGCCGAATGGGATTTGATTTATCCCTAGGAATTTTTCGTGAAAAAGCTCCTTCGTTGGGGAATGGCTTAAGGAAAATCTTCATCGTCGCAATTACTGGGTGCTAGATGACGTACATTAATCTTTAGTGCTCGACTATCCACGCTCACAGGACGTTATACATTGTTATATGCCACATAATGAAAATGATATAATCAAATAATAGTAGATTAGAATCGAAAATGTATTTGTATGTTTTACGAATATAAAGAATTTTTTATACGGAAGGTGACTGACGTTAAAACGGATAGAATATGTTAATAGGAAATTTTTTGTGTAGCTGGAAGGTATCTTGAGATTTAAATACCATTGGTATTTTTTAAAATAGAGTGACACAATTTTCTTTGTTACTACATGTAGCTTACAAGAAACACGTTCATTCATGGATAATATGTTGACCTTTGCGTCATCTTGTACGAAGTTTATTTCTTGGAAAATGAAATACTTTGCGTATGTATTTACAAAAGGTGTATACTAGGAGTGGCTACTGACACATCGCACAAAGTTTATAGTTTATATATGATATTAGGTTTATATAGCATATATATGAGCATTAAGAATTTCATTCTTTTGCATTCTTTTTTTTTTATTTACAGTTAGACAATTGAAAACTATTAATAAATCGATGTTTGGATTTTAACTCGTTCCTTGCTTTTATCGTACCGATAAAAGTGCTTAGAAATTGTAATGCAAAAAGTGATCGTCCTCAAAAGTTGAAACACGTTCCTGATAAGAGCGTAAAACGGTGTCGAGAACTCGCCAGGATATCCTGACTCTTACCAAAAATAGAGAAATACGTACTACTTGGAAAGACGGAGTTTGAATCTAGTAAAGCGACCTCATCGCTTCCGCCATCGGTCTTTTTGATTCTTTTAATGCGGTCGAAAGATCCTCCTTCAATTGAGATACGTAGCAAAAAGTAACATATTTTACTCCCGACTGCTCGCGCAATTTGTTTCACACAGTTCTCAACTACGTATTCATCGACTCGATTACGTATACAATAACGTGCATTAAGGTGTTCCATATATCAAATTTAAAGAATAATTTAACAATAATAATTACTATACGTGCTTTCAAAAGCGTTATAATATCTATTCTAAATCTTTTCACTAACCAAAATAACATGACTAAAATATTACAATTGAATTAATTGTAAGTTAAAAACAACAAAAATCTAAAATGAATCTTTTATATTATGTCCACTTCTAAAACCCAATTATTTTAATTTCTCGGAAATATTGATGTACCTGAATTACTGTTGGTTCAGCTGTAAAAAGTAACAATAACTCGTGAATTAAAAGCATCACGCTTTGTTCCGTTGGATGACAGTACACATAGACAGATTGTCGTGGATGAAAGAGCTGAGAATTTAGCCGACTGTTACTGCTGTCATCATATCGTGGTTCATCGCGACACAAAGCACAACACAATGAGTAAGTATAAATGGTATTATACTCATGGAGCGCTTTATGTATTTACGTGTGTAGGCGTGAAAATGACAAAGTCTGAGTGTAGTTTTTCAACAAGTAAAATTTTTCGCTACTTCACTTTGCACGACGAGTAATGAGAATAGAAATGAGTAAATAATAAATTTAATATCAGTTGGCTATTTAATATTGGAAATCAGTTTAATAGTTCCAGTCACTTTTGTCAGGGATCGCATATAAAGCATCCCTGAGCTTCACCTTTAAAAGGGTTGGTTAATCTTAAACTGTATTTATAACGGCAGTACATCTATCACTGAGGTTTCATCGAAAGGCAGATTATTCCTTTCGAGATAGGACAAAGCATGACCCACTACCAAAGGCTATGCGATACTTCACAGGTAGATACTTACCAACACATAAAGTACAGTTAAGAATACACTATTACATTATAAATTACTTTATGATAGATACACTTTCATGCAAGCTAATAATTCTTAGAACTTTACATGAAGAATGAGATGAAATTAAAACACAAACAAACAATTTTACAATTTCCTCAAAATTCGACACCAACTGTGCCTTGCACATCACCGTTAAGCAAGTTTCTCCCTCGTCTTTCACTGAACGATTCCAAGCAGACTTCCCTTCCGGATTAACATAGTAGAAAGATTAGTAGCTAGAACTAATGAGATCATCTCGTGCGACGAGGGGGATGACATCGGTGAGTCCTCGTTCCTGCACCGACGATGATAGAAGCTTCGGGGCCCCGAGAGCTACGAAGGTGGTAGTAGTGTTTGTTTCTACGAGGGTTAGTCGCGCCCTAACCGGAAGAGTCGGAGCAATCCCGAGCAACGAGAGACGGTTCCCGGGGGGTACGGAGCAGTGGGACACTGCAGGATGGAGGATACTTTGTCGCCGGATGGAACAAAGGAGTCGAGTGCACGATGGTCGTGTGTAGTCAGTAGTGAGTGGGTGGATTTTTCCAGTGGATAGATAAGCGGGCGGGACAAGCAAATGGGTGCGAGTGACCGGATGGTTAAGTGGTTAGTCGGTTGGATGAGTGGTTGGTTGGTTGACTGATAGGTTGACTGGCTGGTTGGTTGGTCGGTTGCGTCTTGAGTGCAAAAGCGCGGAAGAAAATATCGAGCCGTGCAGGTACGAGAGAATGAAAGAGAGGGAATGCGAGAAGGGTAGTACATAAAAGAAGACGAGGAAAAGAGAGAGAGAGAGAGAGACTATTGGCTAGTACAGATATTGGTGTACTAGTAGCACTGGTGCCGTTGCTACCGGTGCTACCACTACTGGCAGTGTTGCTGCGGTCGAGGGTATGGATGCGGGTCCAGACTAGTAACTTCGAGGGAACGGATCAGGGGTTCTAGTGTGAGAGAGAGAGAGAGAGAAGAGAAGGGGGATAATGTGTGTATATGTGTGTCTGGGGGATAGAAAGAGAGAGGATCTGAGGAGAGATACGAGCGTGAAGATGCAGCAGAGGGGGAAATGAGAAGTGGGGTACGAACTCAGCCCGAGGGGGTGGGTAAACGTGTCGCGCAGTGGTGGAAGCCAAGAGAAGCTCCGAAGGATGACATGGCACGCGCCTTCGGAAACTAAGGCTGCAACCACGCTGCCTGCCTGCCTGCTTGGTTGTATGCCTCACTTGCCTACTTGCCTATCAAACCCCCCTTTACCTCTGTTTCCTGGCTGGATATCCTACCAGACGTCGTCCTCTCGTCGCGGAATGCGACTCCGAACCTGATTCTGACTCTGATTCTCACTTCGGTTTTCCGAATCCGACTATTACTACCCTCTTCTGTCGTCTCTCTTGTACCTAACGCTCTCCAACCATCTGATTCTCCCAACCCCACCACAACCAACCGACTCGTTCGTCTTCCATCTCTCTCTGTTACTCGCTCTGGTCCGTGTCTCCGTTAACCACCCCTGAACTCTCAACCCTTTTCCTCTCCCTCTTCCGCTTCCTCGGCCCCTATCCCACGAACAGCCCACGTTCCACAGAGACCGCGCGAGTGATTCGTTTCGAGAGTGAACTCGCGAGTGTCACCAAGATCATAACGGACGTGCTTGCTCGTCGCGAGTACCGAGTTCCGTCGAATCTTTCTACTTTTTTCCGTTTATGCCGGTCCAGTTGTTCGACGGATGATTTGGCGAATGAGAGATTTGTGTGGTGCGATGATTTCGGTTTGTGGAATTTTCAGAGATAACTCGCGAGTGTCATTAGAAACGAAACACTGTGAGATATGTGTAATTCAGAATCCTTCAAGTCTTCATGGAGAACACTACGATTGACTGTATTCTTTCGACCTTTCTCTCGTTTACTCTACTTGTCCCTCTTACTGTCCCGTTGGAGAAGGACTCGTGCACTGTTGTGGTCGCCACTGTGTCTCGCGTAGGTCTTTTCTCAAGGAACCACGCTGTACGAGGAAATGCATCCCATAAAATTGGCACGATGCTATCGCGCAGAATTTTAAGTAATACTCTACTCGTCCCGGTGACTTCGTCGCGGTGCATATCAATCCGCACGTGGCATAACAGAGGATTCCAATGGTTTCGGAATCGCAAACTCCGCGAATCTCTCGTTTCAATGAGAAAAATGACAATTGGGAATACAATATGGCTCGCTACGAATAACAGGGTATTTTTAAGTTGTCTACAATTTGTCGTTTCATTTGTGTTAAGCGTTCCAGATATTCTATTCTCTATTGTAGAAAATATAACTTACCTCCCCTATAATTTTTTTCAAGGAAATCGAGACTAAGAAAATAACGTAAGGGTTGAGATTATTTGTCTGTAAAAGAATTTTTAATGAAACTCGATTGAACGAGGTAGAAATAAAGGAGGACTATCAGCACGGTTTATGATTGGAGTGAAAAGATAAGATTCTTTCGTGAGTCGTTCGCGAAATATTTTGCATTATTGGATTTCTTAAAGAAGCTACCGCGGTGAAGTACTCGACAATCGGAAGTTATCAAAGAGAAGCTTGACAATTCAGCCTAGGGAGATGGTTTGGCGGCACACGGGTGACACGAGATTACTCGAGGAATCAATTGACGCTCGAGAGCAAGAGTGTACTTTGCGCGACATAATTAATTATTCATGATCGCTGACGTCTGCCGTGGTCGGAGTCGTGGTACACTTCGATTTACGAGCGAATGTATCTTTCTCAAACGAGTCCCAAAGCTATCGTTCTACGGTACAATTTTCTATCGGCCACCTTTAGGAAAAGGAGAACTCTTTGGTTCGATAATTTCTCATTTCACGGTCAGTCGGATGGCTCTATTTCTCATGTCACCTCTTTTCCCGTGCTTCTCATTTTCTTTCGTCTTCCGTTAAATTTTCTTTCAGTCCTTTTTCTTCACCTATATCTCTTCTTCTCTTCTGATTCTTTTGCGCTTTTTTTTTCCTTCGTTTTTCTTTCCCATTTTCCAATCGTTTCGACCATGAAAACGTTGGCTTGTTCCGCCGAGCAAACCAAAGGAAAGCAACTCGAAAACCACTTGTGAAAACGCACGTAGCCGACAAACGACGATGACGACTGGCAAGCTCACTCGTCGCAGCCCAGCGTCGCTCAACACCGCGGCGTTGAGATCCGTGCGAATGACAAGTGTACTCTATGAGGAAAGGTCTCGAGTCGTCGCGTTTTGAATTCACCCTGATTCTCTATACGCGTCTGGTTGAAGTGACGAATGGTACGGCTTGAAATTGCATCTACAATTCTACGTAGAAGATATAGCGGAAATAGAAAAGTGGGAGAATATTCGCGAAGCACATATTTTTGACTCTCCGCCTTATAAGCGGCTCTAACTTTTAATATTATATTCGCGTATTGGAAGTGTGTCACTGAGCATCAAATTATATATATAGGAACAGTTATTAAGTATCTTCACTGCGTAAAGGAGAAATACCAGTATAAGTTCTGACATAGTGGTACCAGATAACATTTTGTTCTACGTTACACTGTATCATTGTTAATGAGTAATTTGTAAGATGTAATAACGGAAGGCGTTGCTTCAATGGTGCATGGATTACTTCTAGCACCCTTCGAATTTCTCTGACAGCTCTTGCTTCCGTTTGCACGCCTCGTGAGTTGCTGACGTAAGAGCGTAGTCGTCTTGGAAAATAGCTTCTTTTACTATTCAGAAGATGGATTCGAAAGATGAAGGTTGGCTGACAAACTCATCCCCCCATCTGTTCTCTTTCCAAAGAGATGTTAAATCTTCTACTTACCAAATGATATTTCTTTCTTTCTCCCTTACTCACACATTTACTTATTCTTCCATGTATCCAATAGAACTCGTATAATTATATCTCTACCAATATTTACTATCTGTTTCACGAATTTCAAATTCAGAGACATTTTTCCACCAACTGCATCTTATTTCAGTTTCTTTGATAGTCGAAGCGTTAAACTTGAATCGATTGGCAGTGAGCACAGTTCAGAGGGCTAGTCTTATCGTCGTGAGAGAACCAACAGTCAGGAATACCATGCAATATTACATCCGAGAAAGATAACGGAAGAGATCGCTGCTTTCCTGAAATATACGTGCATAGTCGTTTTCGAGAAAAGGGATTATCAGGGTTCGATAGGTCTGGATCGAGCTGGAAGGGTTCGACAAGCGAGATTTGGAAAGTAGTTACGTTAAGGGAGTACAACCTCGATCGTAAGAGTGGGCTTGATAATTTTTTCAGGGAAACAGAGCACGACGCATGAATTCGTGTCTCGTTGAGCCACTTGGGAAGGTCGACGGCGATACAGACGAAGAGAACAATTGGTTTCGAGAACAATTACGCTGATGTCGGAAGCCAGTTCGCTTTCTCAGCATCGGCCGAATGAGAATTCCGCGGCTGGGCCGTTAGTTTCTGAGCGTCCGACCGGCCGATGCCGCTTCACTGATTCAATCTTCACTCTTGAGACTACATACTACCACTACCAACCAAGATCTTCTCTTAGATTTCTCTTCTTTCTTCTATTTAATGCAAATGATTCGATGAGGATGCCAACTGGATCTCGTCGCATTTATCATTTACTTTTTCTACTTAAACTGTATACTCGGTATAAAATTATAATACGAAAATAATATGTAGCTTTTACTGTTACATAATGTTTATAATTCAGGATGAGAACTTTTCGAAGCAGTTATCAGAGAAAACCAGTGCTGGTTATTTCGAGGAATAGTTAGTTACTCTTTATCGAGTCAATTGCTTTATGATTTACGTTAGTCGTTTCCCAATAGCAGATAAGGGAACGGTCATTTGAGAAGCTAACGGATCTCGAGTGAAAAAGGGCCACCACGATAAAAAAAACTATCGAAGCACGTAGAAGCATTTATAGGTAGCCGAGGAAAAGAGTTCGGTGGTGACGATATTCTCTCGACGGCTTTTGATCACAGTGCATCCAGTAAAATGGTAGCCGCAGGCTGTAAGTTAGAATACCGGCTAAGAGCGAGGTAGATCAAAACCATTGAATCATACGGAACCGTTCCTGTGAAAAAAGCTCGAGATATCCGTGACAGTAGAATAAAGCAACAAACCTCTCTCTTTTGATCCTTCCTCGGTTCTTCGTTGTTTTCGAGTTTTTCTTCCCATTATCGAGTTCCGCAGAATCCACGATTTTTCGGACACGTCCCAAATACGAAGAGAGACGTCGTTCGAAAGCAGTCATTTCACGGAAGACAGGTCGCGAAGCTGTTTCGTAGACGTCTTCGTTATGTTCTATTTTCGAAAAAGAGACATCGTGGATCTTCCGACTAACGGAATGGTTCGGTTTGGTGGTCACTTCGAAGAGAGATATAGAAGAATGATACTGCGTGGTGCTCGCGGTGGGTGGATCTTTCTCTCTCTCTTCTTGGATGATATGTTCGCGAGTCGAGCAGTAAATGTCGTTCCTGGTCATTCTTTAAAAATTCATGGCGGTACTTAACATTATTTCGGGAAGCGAGTTCTCGGTCTTCTGCCAACCTTCGTCTCCCTCTCCTCTCACTCGAACTGGGATCCGCATGATCCATAATAAAATGTTGAGAAAATTTCGTTGTAACCGAGGACAGCAAAGAGTTCGGAACATCCGAACATTTCTGCGATCGGCACTTTTGCTCGCGAGAGCGCAAGGTCGCTACCGCGACCCGCACCGATAATATTTACGCCCTATTTCCCACGAGTGATACACTCCAAACCACTGGAATTAATGGGCCCTGGATTCGTTCTACCCTTGAAGATCCTTACCAGTGCATAAATATATGCGTGCAATTCGCTAGGCAAACCAAGGCATTCTCCGTGTCTACGTTCTTTCGAGAAACAAACTACTAGAATTAATTGCGAGCAGGTCGCAACCCGCTACCCAACATTGCTACTATTTCATCTTCTGATTCTGCGAAGCTACACGCGATCCATGCCCTGCATACTTTTGGTCGCCCTTGAGTAGCGAAGTGAGTTAGGTGACTTCTACATTGTCAGGTGAATAGGCGAATCTGTATATTACGTATGTATATATAAAAGTGGAGTAAATTCCTTGTATAATGAGAATAGACGAAGCATATTCAAAGCACGCCATTCTGGGTGCAAAATTGCAATCTTTACTGCGAGTTAATTTAGGGTTAATTAAAAATTACTAGGTGTTCATTTTACAGCGTAGAGTAAAGAATTAGAAAGTTGGTCAGAACCATGTATTTATCGTTATTCCACTATCTTTTTTCTTTTAAGCCATATGTTTCTCTCAAACTTTTATTACACAATTTGAAATGTACCCCTGTAGTACCATAATTTCTTAAGGTACAGGGTAGACCATCACTTCACCTATGTATGTTTGATAAATTTCATAAATAATTCACTAAGCTTAGGGATTCGTAAAATAGAATACGAGAGTATTTCTTATCAGTATCAAAAATATAGGTAGATATTGAGATAAAAGTGAATCATAGGAATCCTTAAGAAACATTAAGCCTCAAGAAAGAGCGAGAGAGAGAGAGTCCATCATCCCTAAGCACGTGGTAATCCAAAATCCGTGATGCTAGGAACAAAAGGACCTTGAGCAAGCGCGCATTTCCCAGCTGGTGGTAGGTTAGGAGGGAGCGTGCGCGAGGTGGGGAAAGAATCTGAGTCCGAAGAACAATATTTACGTCCCATTTTCGGTAGGAGGAGGGTATCTTTCGGAAGACAGTCATTAGCGGTGGCGTCCGCGAGAAGTGTGAGTAGCGTGTGAATAGTGTGAGAGTGCGAGAATACACGACAGAGTGTGAGCGTGTGTTAGGCTGACGTGGAGAAGGGGTTCAAGGGGGTTATGGACGAAGGTGGCGGGGGCTGAGGACGAGGCCGAGGATAATCGGCGCGTCTCAGTTCAGAGAGGAACCGCGGTGCAGCGAGATCGGCAGGATCGGATTGTTTTACGAACAATTTTCCCTGCATCCTTTTCATTCGATTATTTTTCTTTCTCCTATCGTTATTTTTCTTTTTCTTCTTCTTCTTCTTTCTCGGTTCGCGTTCTTCCTCTCCAGTCGCTTTTTTACTCTCGGCCTTTTTACGAGTTACGGTAAAGTGGCTTGCTTTTACGGTGTTGGTTCGGTGTGTTTAAGCGATATTTGCACGCTATTTCCGGAGAAACAGTGTTCTCGGAAGGAGAGTGATCGTGGACGGTGCTCGCGCGGTGCAAAGACAGCTGGAACAAGAATAATATCATCAGTGGGTTTCGATTTAGGGATTCCTAAGTTAGTGCAACCGGGGGCGGACGTAGTACAATTTCGCGATCTGTGGCCTCCCAATGGGCTTTGTGCTTAAGTAGCTCAGTTTTCCTCGTATTCTATTGGTTCCAATTGGTGCATCGGTTCTTGGGATTCTGCGATACTTTTATTTATACACGCATTGTCGGTCGAAGCCAATGCGGAATCTAAAGACTAGCAACGAACAGACTGCGGATTTTTATGCAAGACTAAGTAATATTACATACATATAAAAAATGCGAAATTATTATAATTAAAAAATATATTTGTGCAGAGTGTTTAAAATTGATTAGCACACGCGAAACATTTGTACATTGAATCTCAATAAATTTATTGATTTAAGGTGAAGTATATTTGCATAACGATCCGCAATATAGAGATGAGACGTTGATAATTGTCGATGGCAATCGATAAATAAATAAACTTGGCAACGCGATTCGAGAATAGACATACGAGTATCATGTTGGTCGGATGCCGGTGATTTTTCCGGCCCCGTTTAACTAACGATTCCAGAATGATGAACGATTCGCGATTCTCGGTGGTAGTGAAATTATTTATGTCCCAATTTTGCGAAATTGTCAGTGGAAAAGTGGAATCGTTACTAGTAGATATGTAGGACGACACGTGGGAGAAGAAGGATAGTCGGTGGTCGGTGGCTCAGTTTTGGGGGCGGGTCTTCGCATAGGATGATGAATTTGCACCGAACGCGGGATGCTAGTCTGATTTCGCGTGTCCACAGTCTTCTATGTTACCGTTCTATCGTTGGTCTCCACAGCCAACTATTCGCCAAGTTCGACACTTGCCCCGTGCCTTTCGCTAATTTGCAATCGACTTCAAGAACAATTTGCCACTCGCTTCTCTCGTCGGCTGGAATTTCCAATTCCGCAAAAGTTGTTGCTGCTAGTAACATTCTTCATTAAAAAAAAAAAAACTACGTTAATCAGCGTGTAAAGTGTAGCATTACGAAGTACATATTTTGTGGGTCCAACTATGCTAATTATCTTCCTGCTAATAAGGGGTTAAAGGGTTGAAAAATGAACACTAAATTCACTAATATATATTATATTATTATAATGTAGATTAAATCGCTTTGATGAGGAATAATAATGCATTCAAAATTGATATAGTGTTTTTAGTTTAGAATTGTGTGCAAAAGTGTTTCAAGCTTTTGTGAAAAGGAGAATAGCAGCAATATTTTCATTCACACACATGAACGAAGTGCAAGGAAAGAACGATTAACGATCATATACGGGATGAATAATGCATCGGCATTTGTTGGTAGGGCGAGAATTATTGAAGAATCCGAAAGAATTTTGTGGAGTCACACCGTTGGTTTTACGCTAAGTGTTTTGCTCTGTGGATTTTACTGCTCGCAACCCTGCTATCACCCCTCTTCTCTTCGTTACGACAGACCTATATTTGAATATTTATGCCGCGACTCGATTAACTGGGACCTCGACAACTTCCAACAGTTTTCCCACATTAATTCGAATAACTTTAATTAATTAAACTTCGATCTTTCCTTCATTTTCATCCTCTAATATTTTCCATTGTCCTTCTGACATTCCTACAGATTTTCCTCGAAACAAATTACTACTTTCCATTCGACTCAAATTTCTCCAACTACGTAAACTATGTTGCACTGTATCAAATAGCGATATTGGGTAAAAAGTCGGGTTGTATTAATCTACGAAGCTCCAGCGAAGCGCGATGTGCTCTGGTATCCGTCGAAATTCTCTCAGCAGGATGCACTGTAGTTCGAAACGAAATCTCGGTGCCAAAGTTTAGCGATACATTGTTAGCGGCTCGAAACGGTCCATCGAGTTGTAAGTAATGAGATGCGACTATCGAGTACTAGGTCGAGCGATAGGAGACGCAAAATGCCCCGTTAATTTCTCAAATCAAAAATAAAGCTTATTGTTAACGAAATTCCCTAATCTTAAAGTTCATTTCACGAGTGAAATCGTTCGAAAGATTTCTCCTTCATTTTACTTGTCGTAACTTTACGTAAGGATTACTTGTCGTCGATTAAAAGGCTCCCTTTATTTGAAATTTTAATTCCTGATTGGTTCTGAATTAAAACAGAGTTTCACATTGTCTTTATCGCTGGACTTTGATGAGGAATAAGGTAATCGGGATGAAAGTTCAAGCATGATTTGCGCCATTTGACAGAAAGAGCAAATTAGATTCAGTCGTGGCGGAGGATTACGGGTGAAACTCCGGGATTTAACGGAGTAGAATGTAATTAGATCTTGCGATCAGCTGCAACCGGAACACGCGGCCGTGCATTAATTCATCCTCGACAATGCTTTCAGCGATGCGTACACCTTTCACCTTCCGTTTCATGAAGTAACGATCGTGCGTTAATCTGGAAAATTCATT
Organism: Trypoxylon attenuatum; assembly: GCA_963989405.1. Classification (NCBI taxonomy): domain Eukaryota; kingdom Metazoa; phylum Arthropoda; class Insecta; order Hymenoptera; family Crabronidae; genus Trypoxylon; species Trypoxylon attenuatum. Next base: position 2,615,833 of record OZ022489.1, on the reverse strand, counting down.
CCCTTTATCTCTCTCTCTCTCGCTCTCTCTCGCTCTCACCTTCTTTCTTTGTCTCTTCCTCTCCGTTGAAATGTTTCTCAGTGACGCGGTGCGCGAAACGAAAATTCGTTTGCGCACAATTCACCTATATTAACTCGTAATTTGTAACGGGTGAAATTGCTGTTTCGCTGGGAAGACAAAATAGAGAAAATGAGTCTAATATAGGGAAAGTGCATCTAATGGATTAAAATGTGTTGTGGCCGGAGTAGTGGTAACTTATGGAACTGTTTATTTCAGTCCCTTCTTATGTGAGAAAGATATATTGATCAGTACTACTGGCATATTGCAGTTTTTTAAAGACCTCAATGAGTTTGAGTATTTTAAATAAATAGTTGATAGTTGACTAGTTTTTTGATGGGAAATGAGTTGATCAAGCCGTATAAAACTTTATGAGACCAATCTCGAGGATATGCGAACGGGAGAATGAAATGGTGATGGGGGCGATGAAGTTTCGGGCTAATGTCAACATGCGTACTATGTAGCTTGCAGAGCTTGGACATTGGAGTTACCAAATTTCGCGTGATCAATACTTTTTCATTTAAAGCTGGTTACGTAATAAGAAGTAAAATTATAATTAGCTAGGTTCCTGAACTAGTTTTCTGCCTTTAGGGTTAACTATATTTTTATTTTATTGATCTTATATCGTCGTTTTATGATGATTCGGTATTCTTGATGTTATAATCAAGATTCACAGAATGAGAGTTGTTATTTTGTGAATCGAAGTTAAATTAAAGTTCCGGTTAGAAGTAGTATAATTGCAAATACTGGATAATTGAAATTTTGGTACCAAAATCGTTAGTATTACTTGACTGTAACAAATTGGTTTTACGCTACGGTGCAATTGAGAAGCGAAGAAAAGTTAGTTCCAAGCGGTAAAAATTCACACTGCAGTCGACGAAGCTGGAATTCCCGGGCGAGAAAATTGGGATTCGATTCGAAATTGTTCGCGGGGCACCGCGAATCCATTGTTTCCGCGCGAACAGGCGCTTGTCAGGAGAGACAGGATGCGTTACGCTTGATCGAATGTAGAAGGGTGGTAAAAGTAGAAATTTCACGGTTCCTATATTCGAGAATACGGATATGAAGATTGGAAGAAAGGAAATTTGTCTTGGCGATGGAAGTGGCAAGATCGAAGGCACTCGGCCAAAAAATCCAAAATGCCTAGGGAGTCACGCGTAATTAAGTTTTCGGCCGACTTGCTGGGAAATAAGCGGCTACGTGCTTCGAGCGTAAGCTCCAGGCCAATTGGCTTCAACTGAGAACGCGACCCAAGTATCCGGCACGATCTACCGCTTTCCGATCGCTACATCTTCTTTGCTTTATTACAGAGCCCGTCAGCATCGGCCAATTTGGCGTTCCCTTTAAAATCGTTCTCTTAAACTGGTCTCATTGAAATTTGCCTTTATTTGTTAACAGAGCAGGATCTATCAGCTCGTTGAATAAATATCTCTCAGTTGAGTAACTCTAGCCGGAAGCTATCTTATTTTATCGCTTATAAACACTAATGATATTATCCTGACGATTGATCATGAATTAACTATTATTATTTCTGCTTAACAAATATACGGAATAAGACAGAACAGTTGCTAATAAATCATTAAAAATCGTCGTGAATTTAACTTGCTAATTGCTGAAATATTTTGCATAAAAACGTTTCGACATTCGAGTTGCATTTTCGATGGGACAATTGCAACGTGGTACAATAATCTTTTAGGCAGAGTTTTTTCGAAGATGATTCTACCGTCGTGACAATCACGCTGTCCAGAGTTGGAGTGTAGCGAATTTGGGACAGGTTTCGAGGGAACCGAGTGGCCGCGTCAGTGGATTTCCCCGAAGGATGGTAAATAGTTGGGTCATATCGGGCAGCGCATCGTTCCGAATATGTGGCTCCGATACGTACACACACAGAAATACGCAGTTCCGTTCCACTGAAAACTGGTCCCCCGTTTTCCTGTCGCGTCGAGCGAACGCCTTTGCCAAGAAATCCACACTAAATTTGGGGATGCTGCTGGCTGTGCGTGTGCGATTTCCCTCGATTTGGCTAGCGCAACGCGAAACGACCAAACGACGACTGACATCGTTTGTCACGAGACATGTATTCCCGTAAACTTAACGTTATTAACACTGCAGCTCTATCGAGATAGCGCAATAACGATCGCTTCCAAATTTTGCGACCGTGGGAGTTATGTCGGCTGCCGTTTTCCTAGGGTCGGATATATATATATTGAATCGATGGAATAATTCAAGAGAAAATAACTTATACGTAAAATTATATGGAAAATGCATAATTATTATTATGAAGTGATTATTATCAGCATAATTTGCTGGATACGAGTATTCAAGAGTTAACTCGGACACTGAATCCTCTATAGTATACTCGGCTACCGCCGTTCTCCTGGTAATTACAACACAAATATTATGCCACGATTAAATCCACTGAAGTATGATGAAAATTAATTATTATTGAATCAGCACACGTACTCGGCAGATGTTTGATCCCACATCATCTCGCAAACGAAACGACGAATTTTGGATCTCCTACAGTCACGGGTCCATACTCTTCAAATAATCGTGGATAATGAAAGAACTTTCTAGCATACCTCGCACCAATAAACTTTATTCTAAATTTCCAACGTATTTTCATCCACGAGATTGTCTGGTTTCCCACCACCTATTTGGACGTTGCTGTATACACATTAGTAGTCACTAGTTTGAGCGTTAATTAAATTTCAGTCGCAAGGGGGTGGAAAATCGGAGGGACGGAAAGGAAGAGAGTACAGAACGGAGTCGCAGCTTCTTTCTCGAAATGACGTCAGTCCAGTGTATTCTGGGTCAGGGAAGTTTTTCATTTCGGAGCGCGAGAGACACGAAGGGTTCGGGCGTGGAAATGTAAGTCGCGAGCTCTCGAAGTCAGTGATCAATGACCGTAATAGCGGACTATATGAGAGAAAGATAGAAAGAGAGGAAGGGAGGATCATAAAGTCGCGTCAATCATCCTCGCGAGGTCGAAGGTTGAGTTAGGCTAGAGAGAGTGTGTCGCGTTAGAGACGTGTGTGTTCCTTTAAATAAATCAGAGCCGCGTAAATCGAGCTATATTTGTATTTGCTGATTAATAATGCAGTAGTCATTCACTAGTGTGAATATGTACACGCGTATATAGTCGTGAGAACCCGTTGCAGTGGGACAACTACTGACTTCTACGGAGCTCTTTTTGCGACTCTTACGGATCAATCTCTCGCAATATTAGATACTTTACACAGTTGTTTCTTTTCTTCTTCTTCGATACTTGACAATACCACGGTGGTCAGTGTTGACTATAGAAAATTTAGCTAATAGCATTAGCCTTATTGTTTTCACTTATCCCTTAAAAGACGAGGATCGTTATATCCAGTAGTCAAAATACTAGTAGTATAGTTATTGAAGTAGTTACGATCAGCTTGATACGCAATCTATTCCCTGAGAATAGGAAGTTCGCGTTGAATGAAATGAAGAATGCAAATGAGTATTTCTGTTCTTGACTCGTGTTTCATGCTTCTTCGTTGGTAGTTCCAGAGTTCCTATTAGGGCGTATCGCGCATTATTCCATTCGCTGAAGGAATAATGTCGTTCAGTTATTTTCTACCGTTTTGGGGTAGGTTCCAGGGGGGGAGGGGTAAAAGTATCGCATATTTAATATGCAACGGCTGTAATGTTTCGTCGGAAGAGGGTCGCGTGACTGAAATCATTTGACAGAGGGTGGCTTATCGCGTAAGCCAGGCTGCAGCAGTGTTGCAATACTACCCTGTGTCATACCTCCAGTGTGTAGACTCGCAGACCGGAACAACTTACCAGTCACTCTAATAAACTCCATCGAATGACTAGTCGTGGTTCGATAGGCGATCTGTGAGCGCGCTTCGCAATACCGTGACAATTTCCGAAGAAGATTCCAGTGCAAAATACTATTCCTCGAATGCAATTCGTTCTATTAGAAGCTAATTAACACGATGGTTCTTCAAAGATTTTATCAAGTATAAGAATATCGCGTATAAGTTCTACAAACTGCAAAACGATTTACGAAACTATATATATCTCTTTACCACGACAAATCGAAATAGAACTTTTTCTCTGTACTCGACAGCTGACGAATGTCCTTCCGGTAAAAAAAAACCCGAGCCAACAGGTTAAACGTATCGCAACATGGTATGGGATAGGTGGAAGAAGTGTTTACATCGGACGTGTCGCGTCTAAAATCGGAAGCGATCCGTTTGTCTGCGTCGTCGTGACATAGCCTTTAGAGGGACGGGGGTATCATAAAGAAGTATGTATGTATCGGGTCTAGGACATTGGAGACGAGGGCGACGCAATGTGCAGTTATGCGGAGCAAGCAAGGACTTTTACCCGAGGGGTGAAGGGTGATGACGATCTTCGTAGAGTCCGCATACGCAAAACCTTTCCTCAGTCTGCAGTCAGCACTCCGGGAAGTCGCTACGCTCTCTTGACCGTAAACGACAGTGATTCCTTTTGAAACTGAATCGTATGAAACAGCGATTTTCAACTGAGTTTCAAAGAACAGTTGGAAAAATGCCAATACTTTACTGACACGTTAGAAAAGTATAATATTTCAATTTTATACGTCAGCTCGAATTAGACGCGTTTCTTTATAAAAATGTATTAAAAAATATTAGAATGCCAGAGAATCCGAATGATGAGTTTAGAAATATTGACAGTCGAAAGTGGGTTGAAAATCGTTGGTACAGAGAGATTAATAATTAATCCATAGTCCTTACACGCGTATCGCGCCTACAGTCGAGACAATAGGAAGTGGCTCTCCACGCGGAGATGGCAAGTTCGTTCTACTACGCCGACTCGATCCTTGCTCTTGGCTGCAAGGTCAGTCGCATTTGGTATGTTCTCTTCTTAAAGCGAAAGGTCGAAGGAATCGGGGTGCAGTGCGCGGTAAAGCCTTCGCGATGACGGCGCAGTAACTGATACACACAGTTACTGTAAGTGCGATGCAACGACAAGGTGAATTCGAGAAGGATAAAAGTTGAGGTACAATAACACCGGTTAGTGATGCGTCAATTGTGATATATAGAAATTTTCGCCTCGAAAAACGAGGTGGAATATAATTTATGGAGATTAGGGAGAAGTTTACTTACAAAGGAGACCTTTCCCGAGGAGCGGAAACTGTACTAGTTTCGTGAGAAGTATTATGAGCCTGAGCCATCTCGGGCCATTGGGAGGCCCGCCGCTGCTCTTCCAGCTGGAGCTCGAGGTATGGCCGCGGTAGCCGGCATCTATGGCTATTCAGAGGAACGACACACCAGACACTCTGACCATCGGCAACATCCGTGAGTTTACGATCCAAACACGCGATTCATCTAACATCTATTCTCTTAAACGCTTACCGCACACATGATACTTGCGTGCATACTTGCGTTGGGAGGGAGAAGTAGCTTGACTCGAGCCTAGGATCTTTAAACAGAATACCGCGAAAATCGCGTAGGATGTATTTCGGTATGATCCAATGGTTTATTGAATTAACAAATGTGCCGAGTACTTTCGTTATGGTTGAAGTATCCTCGGTATAGATAGTTTTATAAATTTTTTTTAGTAGTAAAACTACCGTGAATTATACATTCTATTAGAAATTGTTTTAAATTTGGAGAAATGTGTTAATTAGTTTTTTCTCTTACTGTAGTAGTTTTATTATTGAAGTACTGTAATACATTCTACAGATAATCGTAAACGTTTCCTTCGTACTGACGCAATTTCTTTCTACATTCTACTTTCTAAGCCTCTTTCGCTTGGATAAAAATCCCACGTTCTACTGGCCATCCTCGTTCCCGGTCCATCTTAATCAATGAGTTCTCGTATCAAAGCGAACGGAAGACCCGCCTTGAACGGCATGCCTCGATGCTTTCGACACTTTATCCGCATTTATGCGAGAACCTTTGTGCGAGCGAATACAACCACCATTCCCTCCCTTTTCAAGCGCAATAGAATAGACCTTGTGCAGCTGTTCGCATTTAGACCCAAATTGTGAATAGCACTCGGCAAATGACTGTTTCCGCCGCAACCGACCCTGGGAATGCGCATGCTAATCGCTCAGCGCAAACTTTTAACGAATGTCTCGCTCGCAATAGTCTCTTCTCGTAATCTGCCGCGTGATGCTTTGCCTTGAAAGCTAACATATTCGTTTTTTTTATTCAACATCTGTCATAGATTCATACACTCATATTTCCGTTTCTATTTTATATCAGTATCACAATTGAAATCGATTTCATGCTTTGCATTGATTCCTCATTGAGAACGTTTTAATGAGATTTTAATGACATAACGATCTTAATAATTCTCCTGTAATAGCAGAGTATTTGAGTTTCGAAATTGATGAAGCTCATAATTTTCTGGATTTTTATATACTGTATTTCTAAGTCATTGGATTTGGCAATTTGACAATTCTCAATTCTTTAATCTCGAAACCCTCGCAAATTAATGGATTTTCTCGATGCTCAATTCTGCAATTTTTCCCGAGTTGGAGGATTGATGCACCGCAGAGACATCCTTTGGCAGAGTTGGCTAGTGGAACTTATTTGGCGCAGGAGGACGACATATTCGCAACTGGCCGGATATTGTCCTTCGCGCTCGAGTTGGCGTTAATCGGTTATGCAGGATTTGAGAGAGAACAGACGTGAAAATGTGCCACAATGGGAGGTAGAATTGTGATGATCCACCAGGTAACCCCGATAGATCGGTCAAGAGTGAACGAAGTTAGTTCCCGAATAATAGAACAGAAGCTAAAAGTCGACTTAATTTTTATAATTCAGTGTCTATTTGCATTCATGCCAATTTACCAGCTTCTGGAAAGAACTCTTTTTCTCCCGCACTAGTGTGACGGATAATAATCCACGTATCCACAGACGCAGATTGACCTACGTCTATAAATAGTTTTCAAAAGTCTCATTTTTAAGTATCGTAACAATGCTATATATTGTAATCTACAACGGAATATGTACTGACTTCTTTCCAAGTTTTTTCCATCGCTGAAGACCCCAATTAAATATATCTTCTTTATAGTTTCCTCTTCGCGTTGTTATGATCGACGCTGGCGTCTACTTGGCACTGCTCGAAAACGCTTCCATCAAATTAAATGACCATTCCCCGTGTAGATTTGAATCAACCCAGTGTTTTCAATACATCACAATTCTACCAAGTACATAAAATCTCTCCAAAAATTAATCAAATCCCATTATTAATAGGAACGGTTTTCATTCAGCCAAGGGAAGAATTAAAGATTTATAAATAGATGTTTCATTCGAAATTCATATATTTTAACATAATTGAATTATTAAGAAAGAAGGTTACGAGTGAAACAAGGGTGCACGTGGGTGCGAGTAAGAACCGAGATTGTTGAAGAGTATCGAGCGATCAAAGGATCGCCCCCATGTGTTGTCGCGCGGTATAAATAACATTAGGATAGGGAAGGATAGGATAAAGAGGTTGGCGGTGCAAGGTGGTAAGAAGAGAATCGTGAGAGAGGGGTTGAGAGTAAGAGGAGTGAGGGGTGGTGAAGCATAAGGTTAGACGGGTTAGGTGAGTTAGATGGGTGGTCGTGGTGCTCTCGTGGGCTAATTGATTTCCAATACATAAGCCGCCGCATCGGGTTGGTCGGCCTTCGTTCCCTTGGTTTCCTCGCTCGGTCCACGTTGCCCACTAGACACGTGCCAGGCGACACACATTCCATGGTGATGCGGTTTACACGATTTTCCATAAGTAGTCTCGAGAACTGCAACCTCTTATTACCTAGCTATATCGTCTTAAGGTGTATTCTTATTGCGGTTAGCTGCTCGAAAACCTCTTAATTAGGCTCTCTTCGACTTTCGACGAGGTTCGATTGGATCTGTTGAATGAAAGGTCTTCGTGTGGGATGACCCTTGACTTTTTGCGTGGATAATGTGGATGAAAAATTTTATTTGGAACGATGCATCGCGTGTGGGATAATATAGTGGCCAAGTTTTGAACTTCTTTGGTGTGAGAGCATTGGTATAATTATAACTAGTCCCGAGTTTCAACGTATTTTCAGCGTAGCAATTGAAGATCGTTCGATGTAACATTCTCCAGGTCTATGATATATGTTTTTCTTTCTTTTATCTCTTCTTCGTCTTATCTTTCATATTGCAACAGAGTGTTCAAGTTCATTTTTATAAAATTTGTATAATATCGATTAGCAAAACTCCGTTCTGGAAATAAATAATTTTAGGCGATTCTTTTCAACCCCTTTGCTAGTGCTGGTGTTAAAGTAATACACGAAGACTTTGATCTCTTTGATTGTTTTAGTTGCACTCGATGCATTTAGTTGCATATGTCAATAGCCATTGAACGTAATCCGACTAAAAATATGAGTATTCATGAAATATGGATGATAAATTACCATGCCTATAGCGATTCTGTAGTAAATCTCCGTTTGTTTTTCTTTTTTTTTTTTAAAGTTATCCCATCTGTTTTTGATCAATGGAAAAGATGTATTGAAACTTTGCTGGGTTTGATCTCGAAGCTACGCTTTCGAATCTCATCGATGTACAGTCAATATTTAAACTAACTTCCAACTAATTAGCCTTCAACCTCCCGAAGCTTTAATAGCTATCCATATATGTAAGAAATTAATCTCTTTTGATTACACGTTTCACGGTTCTCTCATCATCGCATACTCATAATTACAAGTAAAACAAATAATCGAAGAAATATCGCTGCTCCCGTTGAAGTTTCCTTTCAACGTCAGAATCGAATTCTCCGTAAATTTTCTCTCCGAAATAATATCGTTGGAAGAATAAATGATTACCAAGAAAGAAAGTGGGACGTGTGCGAACGAAAAGGGATATTAGTGTTATTCGAAAGTAGCTGTAATATTCGTGACACACGCGATAATGGAGGCATCCGTCTTGCATCGTTAATTTATTAAGCGTTCCGCAGCTGTTACCGGACCGAGCCCCCCCCCCCCTTTCTCACCCTCCAAATATACCGACAACACCAGCAAAATATAGATGAAAAAGATTAAAGTTGATATTGTGTTGCCCTAATGACTCGTCACTGTCCGGTGAGATTAAATACCTTGCGATTACGCAACTCCCGAAACAATTGACTCCTCGTCAATGGATATCAATCGAGAGAAGTTCAATTGCAAATTCATTAGCAGTGACTAATGGGTAGCAAGCATCTGTTCTGCCGAAATTTCATGACGAAGACGGAGAATAGATCGTTTTGCGCTAATTTGTTTCACGTGATAACGAGCCACTGTAATCGGCTTACCTTGTAATGAAATTATTCAATGGAATACAATCCTTACGATAGGATACCACTTTTAAGCGAGAGAGAACTAGTGAAATTTTCAAAGCTTGTTATTTTCAATTTACGTGTAGAGATTATTTTTTGTGTGTTGCACTTTTAATCAGTGTAAATTGATTTCTGTAGAACCGAGTAGAAAGAACGTACATGCGAATATTAATTTTTTCGCCGTTTTTGTGCAGGAACCAGATGTTACCGCGTACTGTGCGCAAAGCTTCCTGTATTTTAATACTCGGATATACAAATAAGACCTTTTTCACCACGTTATGAAATATTTAAAATTTGAAAAATAGTATCACAGGATAAAATGTTAAAAATTTCAGGAATCGACAGTTTTCTTTTATTTTAAAATCCTGTACTTCAATGAGGTAATCTAAAAAAAAGAAAAAAATGAAAATTTGCAAGCTCTGGAAAAATTGATTTCCTTAACGAAACTGCAGTCAAGTGAATCGTTGGCTGGCTTGTTTCAGCGGCATCTCTGAGTTCGTAGTAGCAGTGTTCCGAGACATTGCGAATTCAACCTTACCGACCCTCGCCAATATTTGACCTAAATTTCGTAGCTACTCATATTAACACAGCATGATGTAATAGCGATGCCGTGCATTATAAAAGACACGCGAGTTGCGCGTTCTTGCGGTACAAATACCCTGCAGCAATGCACAATGCTTTTTAATGATTCTACTGGCTACTGTTTTTTTACTGGCCAGCCAATTCTACTGGTATTTTCCCTCTCTTCCGCACAGCCAGGGGCAATTAGAAGTACTGTCAATTAAAAGTACAATGTTGTTTCTATAGTTATTCGTAATTTTCCATAAAAGTCTATAATCTAGTTATAAGAATCACATGGAATATAAGTGGCATAGAAAAATAGTGTGATTGGCTAATTGAACACTGTGTAATACACCGAATGAAGTGCTTTGTCAGACTGGCGCGGTGGTTAGCCGTGCTAGTTGGCGTGTGCTGATGCATTATTGCAGTAGTAGTACGCGCTTTCGCGGCATATGCTGTTCCGTATAATTGATTTAAAAGCCTCCCGTTGTACCAATAATTTCAGTGAACTAGTCGCTCAGATATAGCGGGTGCGCGTGACGCCGAATAAAATTGTTATTAATTTTATACCTACAATTTGAGCCTTACTAGCGGAACCCGTGAGATTGATTTTGTTTTAGAGGTAGAAGAAGCGTTAGTCCTGTTGTTTCTAATGGTATTGTTAAGCTGATTGTATTTAGGTGAGGAATTTTGGATTTAGGTCCTGATGATATTTGGTATCGACTGATAACGAACAGGTAATTCTGATGCTGATTTCAGTTGGCTGTCGGTACTTAGCACCATAATCGGTCTATAATTGTTTCGCTACACTGCTTTATACGTATCAATCGTTCAACTGAAAAGCTCTGTCAGTTCAAAGTTATCAATCGTTGGAATACTCGTGCATTGATGCACTAATTATCTTTACAATGTATATCTACCTAATAATTTCCTTTTAATACCTTATCAACGCTGAATTTTATCAAATATTACAACAAATGAAAATCACTTGAAATTCGGAAAAAAGACGTTTTACAATTGTCTTTTGAATTGTTAATAAATTAGAAAATATAAAGACAGATGTATGCAACACGATACAAATATAATAATACCAGATAAGCCGATTAATATAGTTTCGGTGAATTACAAATTTCCTACTTAATCCTCCATTAGAAGTAGTTATAGCTTGATCATTATTAATCCCGTTATTACACTACGAATTAAATTGAATTGGGCAATTGAAAGGGAGGAAAACAGGAGGGATTTGATGATGATTGTCGAAAAGACTGGCGCAAGGGGTGGCACCAGCTGCACTGGCGCCAGTATCGGCAATGCGGGGGTGGAGTCGACCTGCATAAGGTTCAGTATTGTTTCGTTCGTTCGCGAAGACGAACAGGATGATAAACTAGAAGATAGCGTGCGCGTGCATGCCTGAACACCCGATTCACGTGTCTAGGCTGCCGCGCCGCACCGTGTGGACTAGAGGGTTGGATTGTTCATCGATCCGAGTTGCGCGACTCGCAATTCGCGACACAATTGTGCCTCAGTCTGCATGCTCGCTACTATTTTCTCCATGGTCTTCGTCAATGGCCCACCATGCTTGTCTTTTATTCCACATCACTGGAAAGCGTTTCTTCAAGAAAAGTGGTTCATACGAAACAGTCCACTAAAATGCCAAAGTGTAAAAATAAGTTTTCAGAGCATTTTCGTCCTCTAATAAATGTAAAATCTGACACAGGCATGAAGGTATAGCTCACATTGCAATAATTAGGTTTAGTTTATTTTGAATCGATGATAAGTTCGAAGTAAGCAAAAATCTGGGTTCAGTCGATTTCACCTTTTAGTCTGCTGTATATTTTGTTATTAAGGGTACTTTGGAAGCTTCTACGATCACGTAGGCTATTAAGCAACGAACGATTCTCGCGAAAGCAACTATATGCATTACCATAAAAATAGTAGTAACCCCTTTGCAGTACTTCATGATTAATCTTATTATGTCCGACCTCACCTCACGAAGCTGTGCGGTTAAAAGCTTCTCAGCTTTCCTTTTGAGTCCGCGAACTTTCAAGAAGCCAAGTCATAAACAGCTGGCGATTATTTCGCGAAACACGTCACCGAAGTTTCTTTTGTTGCTCGCCTTGTTTAGTACTTTGGGATTGCTTGAACTTTCGGTACTCTCTTCCTAGAAACTAGTCCTTTGCAACCTCTTTTGGGATAAGTCGGAAATCATTCGTAAGAATTACCGGGTTAACGAGAGTACTGAGTAAACGAAAAGGAAACGCGAGTAGTAGAGTTCGTGACTACTGGCAGATCAGTGCATGCTTTATCTACTTGAAACCAATTCCGTAGAGATACTGAAAGAGCCCGAAACGAGTTGCCTCGAATTTTAATTACAACAACATTTTCTATTCAAAGGAAATTCTTGCCTCAATACATTACATTATTTTAAATAATCTGGCTGGTCTTTTTAGTTAAACAATGTAAACGAAATATAAAGGAAGGTTTTTTTTTTTTAATTAGGGAAGAAATCCATGGAATTGAGAATGAGAGAAATCAGATTAAGAGTAATCTTCTGACAAATTGAAAATGAAATGTCTTTTTGACATTATGAACTTCTTTGATCTCTTTCTGTATTATCCTAGTCTTCTTCTACTTTCTCGTGGGACGAGGCTGTCGGAGTTTCTAGGAAAATTCTCCGCTTCCCTCGATCCAAGTAACTGCAAATACTGGTGATTAGCCTCTCGCGAAAATCCCTCTGGCGAAAATGCATTCACGCTTCAGCTTCGTGAATCTCTTGATGTCATCTCTTGACGTACATTGTTTTTGCTTCAGCACATTGTTAAGTTGACCAATGATAAGTTACGTGGAACTTCAATCGTAATGAACCTCAGGGAGTACGTGGAAATAATGGGCAAAGTTGGGACAGTTTGTGGGTAGGATTTCTGTACCGCACTGACCTACTACTTCTGGGGTCCCTTAAGGTGTTATGACCTTCAGCATTATATTGATATGCTTCATTTTGTTCTTTAAAAGACTAGATTACTCAATAAATTCGGCATTTATTCTTGAAATGTTAAATGTAAAAAATTAATCTATCCTCGAGTATAATAAATCATTTAGCTATATTAAAACCAAGTTGAAGCAATAGACGAAAATTTCATGAAAATCTAAATTTATTTACTTATTCCGGTGTTGATTAAATTATAACATAAAAAATCAGGAAAAAGACATGAACGAAGACATGACGGTTTGTAAGCTTACCAGGTTAAGACGAATCTCCAGTTTCCTTCAGTCATGGCTTGTTGTCTCTTCACAAAGCTCCTGTTTACCCGGACCAAAAGTTTCTCGTACGAATTTCTCGTGATTTGACGTATACTCGTTCCAAACTGTTCGTTGGGAAAGTACGAGAGTACTTTTCCCGGTCTTACACGACTTTTATTTACTTCACAAATTCTTTGATAACCCCGAGAGTCTCACAAGTATAGTGCGTAAACTAAGTTCTCTCTGCAATTGAAACTTCAACTTGACTCCGAGAGAATCGGATTGTAATTCATTAAAAATTTTAATCCTGCATTTAGTCGCAGTAACGGAAGTCCGGAGATTCGAGGGAAACCTACAAAGTAATCTCACAGTTAAATCATTTAATTATTTTCAGATATTTGTTCGAGCGCCACAAATGGTTTTGGTTGAGATAGGATAAAGTGCATCGACGGTACTCGAGAAATTATAATTGAAAGTTAGAAAGGATAAAGTGAGAGGATGAATCTTATCTGCTTAACGAATAGAGAGGGATGGATAAGTTGACGCAGTGGCGTCTACCAGTAAAAAAGAGAGGCTTCGCTCGAGGTCCATCAGTAACGAAAATATTGAATCGCAAAGGAGGACTCGACTTCTCGACCAATGGTCTTCAATTGAGCTCTTCAGCAGGTATATAGTCCCTATGAGAAACTGGAACGAAGAGATCCGAGGGGCTAAGTTTTCGAGAAGAAGCAAACGCGAAGAGATGAGCTCTTCCTCTTGAGAGTCTAGAGTCGAGAAGCCGCGTGGGAAGTCAAACTCTTTTTTCTCTTTCTTTCTCTCTCACATTTCCTTGTCCTTTCTTGATTCTACGTGACTCTCTCTGGACTTTCCTCCCTTGAGACATTTCATTCTTGTTCTTTTTCTCAAACGGTCCAATTCTGGTTGCCCTTCGAGTTGGGATACATTTTTCCATGGGATTTCAAGTTTAAGGTCGATCTCTGTTAGTAGCATGGGTATTTCATTTTTTATAATTCGAAAGTGCAGTTATTTATCAATGATGATAAATAACGTTTCGACCAAGTCTTATCTGATTGTAATTTACAGAATAGGTTCAAATAGAGTTTAGGACGTCGAGGTTTTAACATCAAAATTCGCTCTACTAAAATATTCAGCGATAAAAGTCTGTCTAATATTCTAATATATTCTCCAGTTTCTATTTTTCTTTCTAGTGGCGAGTGGTACAAACTATTACAATTTCCCTGCAATTTAGCAGGCGAGTGTTAAAACCCTACGGTTCTACGAAAGTTAGTAGATCGTTGCGCCAAAAACTTGGCAGGAATGCGCTGGCAACTATAAATCTCTCATTTATGGGATAACGCAGAATACGCCAGAACTGCGCTAGTGTTTTACAGGGTACTAAAATGCAGAACTCGTACACGTGGTACCAGTATACTGCAATTGCATATATATATATATATGAACACAAGATATCGCAAAATTGTGTTAGGGTTTGTGGTGTTACCTGTGAAATAGAATATTCTGTTTTCATAGATGATGACTTGACCCTGAGACACTTGGAGTATTCGAAGAGTCAAGAATGATGGGTTTTATAAGTCAGCTGACGCGACGTGTCGATCCGAGATATTTTCGTGTTTCCGCACATGCCTAGTGCTCAGCCAAACAGGTACATTGCTGCAGTGAAGTCGATAAGGCCGACAGCCTCGTTTGCTGCTGCCACCTAGGGGATTATTCTCGCAACAAATCAAGGGTTGCAACCCTCTGAAATACTTGCATCGGTACCTAGAGGCCGCTAGAATCTCTAGATTCTCTATTTACCCTCGCGTTCCATGCTTCTCTCTCTCTTTGCCATTCGTCGTCTCTCTGTTTCTCAATCGCAAGTTCTTTTATTAATTTAGATTGGATGTCGATTTTCAATTTCTCAAGGTGCTTTGCAGTCGTTCATAAGTTACGGGAATGGATCGTAAGGTCTACTCTTGTAGGGATTCGAAACCACCCTTGATATCGGCGTTACATAATATCCTCCAGTCAAGCAGACCTTGCTGGGGTCTATCGAAGAATTTCAATACTTCGACTGGAGTAACCGAATTGCATTTCCCTGATACTGATTGCTATGCCGCGAGTACCACCGAGCAAAGCACTGCTGTGCCATTGGGTTTCCTCAGAATCTAATTTATCTCTGAATAGATATTAATTTTGCGACTCGGTACGATTTCGAAATAAAATAACTGCAATGGGTAATTGGTTGAAAAACGTGTTAGACACTCTTAATTCCAGGCTGCAAATGGAGTAGTACCCTTCGTCGGTATTGGAAGAGTGCTACAAGCGTCTAACGACTTAAATCTTAAAATATAGGGCAAGGGTGTGTAACGATGAAAATGATCGAAATTAATATCACTATTGACAAGCATGGCCCATTTCTCACGCTCCACTGGAACGAGTTAAATAAAAGTGGCGCGAATCGCGAAAACTTTTAATAATTTGTCAGAAGAAACTAGATGGACTTATCCTGCCAGTCGAGGACTAATTTTATAAACGTGCAATTAAACTTCTAGCTTGAAGAAAGTTTTCCTTAAGGTGCGAAAATCAAAGTTCCTTTTGTTCTTGTCTTAATTTTCAGCCTGAAATCCTATTAGCCGGAAGAAGCTGACCGGTGGTGTACCAGGAAGTTTGGGATTTCCGGTAAGACGCGTGATTGAGGGGAAAACAATGGCATCGTCGGTTGCGAATGATTCTATAAACTCGCATAAACTACCGCAAAACGTGCTCTCTGCGGTATGTTCGACTGTTTTCACGGACAAATTTGATCCGTGTGCGGCTATTCTCAGCCAGAGTGGAACGAAAGCGTCCGTTTATCCTGGAAGAACGCGCCACGAGTGTGCTATAATTACTGATGTTCGGAGAAGCTTCCTAAGTTTGTTTAAACGATTTCTCTTCGCCAGCCTTTGAATGTGGATTAATTCCGGCGGCTGTGAGGTCCGTTTGAAACTTCCACTTGGAGAACAATGCCTTAGACTTTGAGGATCGGCCTAAGGAAAGGTCTCTTCAATTGCATTAGCCCTTTATAGATCTTCCATGAACCGCTTTTTCACGTCTGAATAAGTTGCGAAATCGATCCGCACGACTGACACTCAATTATCAGCATCGAGCAGAGAGGAAGATATTGAAACTTCGATTCTGTCTTATCACCGGCTTTCTTTGGCTCTCGACAGGACACCTCTGACACTTCATTCCGGGGACTTTGCCAATCTCCTCGGCGAAGGAATCGAATCGTGATACCATTCTCTATTTTCGAACCACTCGATTAATGGCAGTTACTAATACAACTAAGGAAAATCACCTTTCGATTTATTTTACTTTTCATTCATATACTATTCGTACTTTCGTTAATTCGTATTATACATCTTGAACGTCATTTGGACAAATGAAATCCTGAATAGCAATCGGATTGAGAGTAAGCTGCGAACTGTTTGATTTCGCCTTATAAGCTCACTTTCAGAGTTACTCGAAGGAAAACATATCGAACCTGTTTGCTTCAGTTTTGGCCGAAACAGAGATCCGCGATTGCTTATCTTTTAATCTTGATTTGAGATCCCGGGGCGGCAGCTGGGTCACTAGGTTAAAGTCTAAATAGCTTAATGGATAATACAGCTCCTGCTTGATGCTCCGAGTAATCGGGTAAGGGCACTCGAATTAAGAACCGACGTCTTCCGGCTGCTTCGACATCGTCGCCTTTCCCCCTCGCTTCTCTTTTCTCCTTTGAATCGTTTATTCTTCTTCCTGCTTACTCTCGACATTGCGGTACATTCGCGATCGAATACCGAGAAAAGACTCGAGTTCCTATGTAGAGCTTTTGAAGGAATATACAATGGATTCTGAAATGATGCTTGTTCAATATCAAACAATTTTTATGCGATAAATATTAATATTGATATTGAAGTAATTCCTGATTGTTGTCGATCTCGCTTTATGTCAAGTTTATTTGTTAAATTTGAAATTTGTGTACACGTATATGATGGAGTACTTCTAATTGGTGCACTTAGTACTTCGATTTAGTTTCATTAATTGGTTAATTATGTTACAATTCTCGCGCGGTAACTCGAGTTTTATTTGATTTGTAGTTTATCCTGGAGAGAATACAATCCATTAATCAAACGTTAATTAAAACATTTATGAATTTCATTTTGTACCTTTATTTGGAATCGTATATCGAGAAGAGTATTACTGATTTTTTTTCTATCATTTGGTATCAATTACATTGGTATCGATTTCGGTTGAATTAAAGTATCGACTCACTTCACTTATCCCATCACTTTTGTTCTCGTATTGGGTCTCAGTGTAATATACCGGGCCTCGACCACCTGATCAAATGTCAAGCACGCTGTTATTGCAATCTTTAACGTAAAGTTTTCATTTTTCACCTATTACAGGCATTCTGAAAGAACGTTGAATTGACGTTGACATTATTTCAATTTAACGGACGGCTGTTCGGTCTGTTTTTCCCTCCCCGATACTCCACGAAACGCCGGTTAATGATTATTCGAGAGAATTGTAACAATGGAGCGGAGAAACAGCGCGAGCCTCTGGCTGGTTGGATGAATTCTCTTCCCTTCGTCGAAATTGAAAAAAGCGAGAGCTATTAGCGCGAGCTCGCTAATTCGAGACGAGCGCAACGTTTATTAGTTGATTTCGCCAGTTACGCAACCCTGTTGCGCAGATCCGCGGAAATGAACGCGTCGCTTCTAATAACCACTTTGCCAGAGTCTCTCTTTCTCTCTTTCTCTCTTGCCAGTCCCATAGTTTATTCGCGTGCAACTGACAGCAAAAACATTTTTGAAGCTTCCTCGTTACAACTTATTTGTCATTTTAAACCTTTCCGGCTAAGTCACTTAAGAGTTATTATTCATTGTTCCCATTGCAATTGTAACGCAGCAAAAACTGTAGCTCGCTACGAATTAATGTGAATCAACAAGAGACTCTGCGAGGATTAACCTGTCTGTATTTTTAGTACCATGTATTTCAGTTCTATCGATTTATTCAAATTACTTGATTAATTCCCCCATATAAAAATAGGAGATTATATTTCTTGAAAATATATCCCTTGAGAATGAGCTTGGCAAGAAAAACAATTTGAAGCTCTCAGTATTTAGGTTGTAATAATTTAGGTGTAAATAGTAGCGATACTCGAAAATTCTCTGCGATGCATTATTCCCCGCAGAAACAGAGTTTCGAAGCCGCAAAGCCATTCACCGCAACAAACAGCCAAAAGCATCACGTTCGCCGGAACTTACCGCAATTCAAGTTTGATAGGAAACATGTTGCACGGTTTACTGGAAGCACAGAAGGAGCAGCTTCCCTCAAAAGCCCAAATCAATTATGACGAATGCAGTTGGCAAACGTCATGAATCGGATGGGAAGGTGTCGCATGTGGATAAGAGAGAGAGAGGGGAGTAAAGAGAATCGTCAGAGTGAAGCGGAAATCAAGGGAAGAAGTAGTCGCAAGGTCCGTAATAGGCAATCCGTCGAATCCAGCTCGCTCTGGACGTTTCATTGATGGCTCGCGCTACATTCACGGGGTAGCCGGAGTTAACCACTCCCATCGAGGTCATGAGAAGCAGGGAAGCTGACCTAGATAACTATGCCCACGACCCGATTCGCCCCATCTTTACCGAAGCCGGTGAATGGATCCGACATGACGCACAAACCGTCCCGTACCCACCCTTCCCTCCTTCACCTCCTAGTTTCCTCTTTCCTACCTCTAGCTTTACCTCTACCACTGGCTCTACCACTGGCTCTACCACTGGCTCTACTGCTGCCTCTACCATTGCTCTATCATTGCCTCTACCCCTGCCGCTACCCCTGCCGCCACTACCCTCTGCCCCCCTTTAACCTTATTTCCTTTACGTAATGCTCAGGACGAAGCTAGGAGCGCCACGGGACCCGCTTCACCAGCATCCGGCTCCGCGCCTCGCGGGTACATCCCCTCGACCGAGTCAGCCCGAATCTACGCTTATCTCGTTACCTTGCCAGGTGGAATTCGCCTTTATTTTCGGCAGAGTTCTCTGCAATGCATCATAATCCTTTATAAGATTCGTGGTTGGTTGCATGGAATCTCGATGTCGTCAGAGAATTCCTCCCAGAATAAACTTCCTACACGCTTGCAGGTTCTTGATTCATCGAACTATCAAGCTCGTGTGTATTGTAACAAGAGGATCTTCGATAGGTTATTTTGTCTCTCTGGATCGTTATCTTTGTCGAATGCAACGACCCTTTAAAATCGAATGTCCACGTGGTTTCTCGACTTATCAAATCCTCGGGATCGAGTCTATTTTTGTCAACGCAACGAAACATCCGAGAGCGATATTTGTTCTCAAGATTTCTCGTTTATCCTGGAGAACGGAGTGGAGTAAAAGGGCAGGGAGCGTCGGCACGAATAGTTAAGATAGCCTAGAACGAGAACGAGAACGGAAGGGTGGCGGAAAATTTATCGTGTCACCCAGCGGTGATTTGCAGGACACCCGCGCGCGAGGGGGAGAAGCGAATGTAAATATAACTTGGTGATAGATCGGTGAGGACGAGTTTAATAGTAAAATTGGAAGGTAGACAACGTGTTCTGGTCTAGAAGCGTGTTTATTACGGCTGTCACGTTACGCGTCGAATCGAAGTCGCTTCGCGGCCGATGGGCTTCGTAGCGTTTGAATGTCGCGTAATGTATTCTCTCATCGCGACATTATCGCGAGGTATTGCTGGGAGAAACTACGCGCTAGTCGTGTACCTCGGTGTTTCGGCCGCATGATTATCGAGCAATGCAGTCCGCGAGACGCGCCCGTTAATAGATTCCCATTCGTTTGGCTATTGGTTTCCATTAAGTTCTCGCGGACTGCGAAATAGCATTGGCTATGGCGCTGTTAATTTACCGAATAAATATATTATGTGGTAAACCGACAGGCCTCATTCGAAATCCATTAATGGTGGCTCTTGCTTGAGCCTACCGGATCTACAAGGTTTAATTTAACCTATGGAGGGAGGAGGAGTATAAGTAGGATTTTTAATCCCGAAGAAATTGACTGTTTGAGTCCGCGTCCTTAGCGGACGGCAGGGCCGAGGCCTGTCGGTGTCACTGGCAAAGCCTGTTAACGCCTGTGAACTACCTTGTCATTAATGCGTACATGGGTGACAGCGACACTTCCTTGGAACTTCAAACTTCCACTTGAGGGGATTCTCGACCCTTCCACCGGCGAATTCATAAGTTTCTACCAGGGTGAAATCTAAGGATCTTAAATTAAAGCTGTGGAATGAGCGTATTAAAAAAAAATTCACACAAGCTCAAAAAGATCTCTTAGCTCAGCCACCACGTTAATGGGTTATGAATCGTTGAATTTTACGATTGAGAAACCGAGAAGAGGCTTTTTTGATCGGCAAAGCGTTACGATGAGAGAGACTCGCGAGGCGGCTGAGTGGCGGCCCGAAAGTCTCCGAGTTACACTCGAGTGAGGGTCTTGAAAGTTTTGGCAGGACAGTTTTAACAGGTTGCAGCCGATATCTCCGCTCGTTTAATCTCTTGTTGCTCCGAATGTGTCTTCACAGCTCTGGGATCAGACGCGACGAAAGAAGCACTTGCTAAGATCAATCATCGAGTGGAGGAAGGGGAGAGGTGAGGAGGGGATCGAGCTGATCGCGAAGGTTCTATTGTCTCTTTTGAGCATGTCGTGCCACGGTCACAGCGTGTCGTACTCTCCTCTCGATGTCGAAGCCTCGTCGCGATGAGTTTAATACTCCTGCCCTTCTCTTCTCTCCACTGGCATGCCGTGGCCACGCCAGAGTTCGAGTGTTTCCGACTCCACTCGAATTAGGTCTGGCATCTTCCGCGATTCTCGTGAAGCGCCCATCAGATTGATCCGACCCGTTATTTCAGCCATCTGTCCGATACGGACAGGCGGAACGCAACTCTGATGGATCGCTCTTTCTATCTCTCTGTTTTTCTTTCTCTACATTATTTTCCTACTCTCTCGTTGTCGGTATTTCTATCGTTCCTTTTGCCAATGAGATGACTGGTTTCCCATAGAGAATCTTCGCTTCTTCGAATCTCTCGTTTTATCTGTCTTTCCTTTTGCCTCTCTCGTACTTTGAGATTCCCTCGATTCGCGTGGCTCTCTCTATTAATACGAGCTCGAGGTGATTTTCAATATCTCAAGGAAATCTCTAGTCACGCGTGAGTTATTGAAATGGATAATAACGTTACTCTTGTATGGATTCGAATTTATCCTTCATAGGAGTTATGCGTTATATCTTGAGCCAAATGGACCTTGTTAGAGTTTATCGAATGACTTGACTAATCCATCCGTGACTGAATTTCACTATTTTCATTGTGCTCTGAGTTCCTAGGCTTCCGAGAAAATATATACATTATGGTAGGCTTCGAATCTGTGTACATTGATCCGTTAGATTTCAAGTTGACCGATAAAATCATAGAAAGAAATCGGTCAAACTATTGCGGCAGGCGAGAAAAGAAATTCTGATGCAGTAACGGCAATATGAAAAGTTCCGCGGTCTATCTAATTCGAAATGGGAGGGTATTCCGTTCTGTTGCGGAGCCAACGCGACTCGCGACGCGTCGTTGGCTTAGCTCCACGTCGCGTTGCGGACCGTTCCCGGTACTGGCCTCAACACACACACACACATGAACACGTTAGTATTTATTGACCTACCTTAGCTTCCGATTCAAATTTCTTTTTCAGCCTCTATAGAACTCCGTTAGCAACCGACTGCCCTTTGTTCTCCCTCGTCCAATGGTTACTGCGCTTCCTAACTTCGAGAGCCATTGATAAACTATTTTCTACCTCGCGATTTATCGCTAGAATTTCCACGTAAATAGGGGGAAAGGTTCGGAGCACGTCAAGAGACACATATTCCTCAGGAATATCGTTTAAATGTATAAAGTGTAGATATAAATGTTATGAAATAATTATAAGGAGGATAAATTATCCTCAGTGAAATTACAAGGAAAATTGAACACTAATGTGTCTCAAGTTCATAATATTTGTGTGATATTTTTGATGACTTTCTTAGACTATTTCCAGTAATTTTATACATAAGAAGAGACACTTGCATTCAAGCTAATTTGCACTCTGACCATTAGAATTTTGTAATAGACACTTAGTAGCCCCTTGGCATATTTCCGGTTCGTCGATAAGCCCACCTTTCCGTGGTATTCCAGAGTGAAATTGAGGTACACTCAAATTCGTAGTCAGGTTGGCACGCCCGTGAGACGTCAAAGCGGAAATCTTTCCTAATTGCACCGGCTCAATTACGCCGGTACGCCGGCTTGCTGCCTATGCACCGTCCAAAAAGGTCAATTAATTCCGTAGAAAGCTCGATCAGCCGCTTCACGTAGTTCCAGGCAGCCTCGAATTTATCGTTGACCACTCCTCTGATTCCACTTGACTCGTAATTTCGATGATTGGAGCGCAAGTACCACGTACTTGTATTCGAAGCAATGATACCGAGAGATTTTCTTACTTAACTTACTATTCCAATAGTCCAGCTGTTTCGTACTGTAGACCACTGAAGGGGCTATACTTTTAATGAGATCGAAACTCTGTTCGAAGATTCGTACATTTCCTTCGAATTCTGGTACAACTCAACTCGTTCTGGCTGTAGTTTTTGAACAGTAACGAACAGGGGTAGTTTTGTACAATCTTGCAATTTGCGTGCACAATATCCAAAATAATAGAACTATTAAACCTTGCCAAGTTGGTACTTCAACTTCTACAACTTGGTTCTTTTCACCAAACAACAAAGTACGATCTTTGAAACGTTGGACCGATGGAGCAGATTGGTTTGCAATTTCTTAAACTCAATGTACTATAAGTTACGTAATGCACTCTGTGGGTATAATACATCTATTCCAGCGTAATCGTCTAAACTTTTAATCCATTCAATACTTTTCTCCAAGGCAATTTAACGATCAAACAAAGTCGAAACCACTTCTTTGGTGTAGGATGAATAGAAAAGAGAGTTGTCGCAGGTGCATAGGGGTCCATTCGATTGTTAATCTTGAAAATAAATATAATCGCTGGAAGGTCAAGTGTCCACGGCACGAGTGAACTCATAGCACCGAGGACTGGGAGCATTTCCAAAGTATTTGCTCCACGATGTCGAGTTGCTTCGAGTTGCATAGAGCGCACCAAGTGCACATACGACGATAATTAAAGTTCTTTCCTCGAATTCGCCTTTAAAACCCTTTCGACTTTACCCTGTGCTTTCCACTAACTCCTTTATAAAGGAATAAAGACTGCAACACGGCATGCAATTGAAGCCATGAAATCACCGACCACGGTATTAATACCACTGGCAGAGTTGGCTACCACTATGGATACAGTTCCGCATCCAAGTTTGTCGCAGCGAAAGGGTTAACGTCCACAGGACGAATTATTAACCTCGAAAGTGAAACAGTACGATTATGGTCCACATTTCCTTTATTGATTATCAAACTAGAGAATGGTCATGATTGTGTTCATATCTGCCATTAGTTGCGTTTCATTGATTACAGTTAAAGTGAACTTGTACAAAGGCACAGATATACATTATTCTAATCTCAATACGCTTAATCTTATCTACAATTTAATCCAAGGACAATTGTATCACTATAATGAATAGTATATAATATTTTTCTTTATGTTCAATCATAAATGCTCAGCATTTATAAGAGAATTTCCACGCATGGAACTCTGAATAATTAGGATAGCAGTGTTTGACATTGATCAGGGGTGGATGGCGAAGACACAGAAGAGAGGAGAGAGAGATGGTGATGGGGAAGGTGCGTGCGCAGTGCGCGCATGGACGTGTGTCGCGCACCGCGCGTAGAGGTTTGCCAAAGTGCTATAGTGGTCCGCTGGTCACAAGCCATGAAGAAGCGAAGCGGAGTAGTATGTCCACGTTAGTAGTCCGGCAGGCGCATCACTCCCGCGTCTTCCTGACCTTGTCGTTCGGTCTGCTTGCCCTATGGTCACCGCTACGATTCTCTCGTGCGGCGCGATGCGGTCTCGTTGAGTCAGCTGACTCGAACGGCACCGTTCCCGATCGAAATACCCACATGGGTGCCAAGTAGCATAGAAGATGAAACTAGACAATTCTACTGTTCCGTTTTGTCACTTTAAAATGATTACAAATTTGAATATCCAGAGACTATTCATTCAAGGGAGCAATTTTCGATGAATGAGATGATTGATATGGATGAAGATTTTATAATAGTGGTGGATTTATTTGTTGGATTTGATTGGATAGTGAGCAGTAGGTGAAAGGAATTTTGGAAGAACCGTTGGTTGATTGAGCGTTTCGTGAGTCTAAATAGTCAAAACTCGTAGCTGGCTGGCTGGCTGGATAGCTAGCTACCTAGCTAGCTAGTTGGTTGGCTGGTAGAGGAAGGGGCGAGGTAGAGAGACGCGAGTCAAGGAGACTCGGCAGAGAGGGATGTATTGATTGCTCCGGCTTGGTGGAACCGAGAGAATCTCCCGTGTTCCCGACAAAGAGCGCGCTCAAGAGGGACAAGGTGCGCTTGCGGAGGAGCAAGGAGGAGGATCGGATCGAGCAGTAAGATCGAAGCAGTAGCTTCCGCAAAAGGTGAAAGAAAAAAAGGAGAACGGGATCTTCCGCGCTAAGGGCGACGACGGAGATTAGAAGCGAGAGAAGGATCTTGAGGTACGCGACGAATTCAAAGCAAAGAGTAAAGTTGGAGTACGAAATTGTAGACTGTGGTGAATCGTAGACGGAACGGGGGATTAAAGAGCGAAAACTGATAGATCGGAATTACAGATTCCAAAGAGAGAGAGATACATGGATAGGAATAAATAAGGACGGATGAGTGAGGTGTATTCGTGGAAGAACTGTGGCTTTCGTGGAAATGAAAAGAGCGAAAAGGAGTAAAAGAGGATGCTGTGTGTCGCGCGGTTGTTAACGATGAGAAATGATAGGACAACTAATTTTTGCAGGAGCTCGAGGTGAAAGGGAACAGGAGAGTTGATGGAGGAGAAAAATAATGTGAGGCAGGAGCTTGTGACCAGAGATACAAAGCGAGGGAGAAAGAGAGAGGAAGGGAGAGCGGAATAGAAAGAGGGAT
Organism: Trypoxylon attenuatum; assembly: GCA_963989405.1. Lineage (NCBI taxonomy): Eukaryota > Metazoa > Arthropoda > Insecta > Hymenoptera > Crabronidae > Trypoxylon > Trypoxylon attenuatum. Next base: position 2,590,569 of record OZ022489.1, on the reverse strand, counting down.
CAATGCCGTTAGTCTGCAATGCTGCTACATGGTAGTCGGTTTCCTTCCAGCCAGGTCTCCTGCTTCCGTTTAAAGGGAATTCTGGCCACCGGTATTCACGACTGTCTACGCGAATGGTCACGTATCGCAATCTGGGTCGCTTCCTCGTTCCCGCGCGAATCGCGCAAAAATACAGAGTGTACTCTTCTTATGCTAAATCCCATCATCCGTCAGAAAGTCTTCCTCTCACTGGATTCCCTGATGGTACTAGCTTCTTGCGATTACCTGTCTCTCCGAAACTCGATGCGCGACACACTTCGAGCAAAAACTCTTTCCGATTATAGCAAATCTCATATTCTTGTGTGCAATTGTATATAATTGAGCTAGAAACTTTCCGTGTGTAGTTAAAGTGAATAATAACACGTGACCATAATTTCATCTGCAATATTCCGCAGCAACCTCAAAATAACTTTCCAAGTTGGAATTGCATACGAGTGCGGCCGGAGACTTAAGACCGCTACGATAACTCAGAGTTTTACATTTATATCGGACGAATCGTTGCAATTGAAATTTTCAACTTTTATTGCCGATAAGTTGAACAAGACTGTTCGCTTGGATAGTTTAACTTTCGAGATAATAAGTGCTCCGAATAAATACTCGGAGTACGTCTACTTTGAATTTCAAAGGGATTGAAGAGAATTTGGGTTTTCTCGAGAAGCGTACATTTGTCACAGGTGAAAATGTTGCAAGAAATCTTCGTACTCGCCAGGTTAATGCAAATCGTGGTAGCATCCCAACGTGGCAGAAACGAATCCTCGCCAGAGCTCACGTAGGCAAAGTAGCATAAAACATCAGGGTCAGGGAAGAAACGGAACAGTGATAAGAGAGTGGTGAACGTAAATTCTTCGATACACGACCGTTATTCTCCAGCTGCTTTAACTGCGAGCCAAATATTCCCAATGTAAGCACAGGAGACGCAAAGAGAAGAATGCACGTGCCGATTTTCAACCCTTGTCCCCGAATGTTTCTTGACCTAGATATTCGGAGAGTTTTCGCGACGATTAGCAAAATCATCGAGTTCGTACGGTGAACGAAATAATGAAGAATTGGGAGATCGCTTAACGACTTCCTGGTTCATTTCTCCATCGATTTTGCGTCCTGCATCGTGAAATATTAATACGTGCCGCTACTTTTATCCGGGGCATCGTAGGATGGGAAGAATATATAGATGGAAAAGACGGCATTAGAGGAGCAGGAGGGAATGTAGCCACGAAGAGAGGAGCTCTTGCTCATTCATTATCCCGCATGAATATGCAGTACCGATACTGGTTCCTCTCTTTTTCCCTCCAGTATCCTCTCTTGTTCCCTTGGTTCCTTATTCAGTAGCTGCGCGAATTACCAAATATCACTCGTGCTGGCCTTTCGATCAGCGACAGCACAGCCCACTTGTGGTCTGGCTCTGTTCACGGCATTATCTACTGAGACCACCACCCTCCCGAGTGTTCCAGCCACAGACCCTCTTTTACCTAGCCTGTGTAATATAATGTCTACCTATAAATACCTATAAATATCCACGATAAGGCATCTTTCGCAGGCCTCGAGCACTTCGATCGTTGCAATATAATTATATCGGGATTAACGCCTAACTCGTACAATCGCCTTCCGCGTTCTACAGAATCCTAAATTACACTAGGATCAACAAATTTATTCTTTTCAACATTGCACGATTTCAATCACTTACATCGCACATCATTCCTCGATTAATCGTCAAAATTATCTAGCATTCTAATAAATATTGTTTGCTTGATTCACTACCAATAAGTAAGACAGTAGCGATGTCTTTTATCGCTTTCTATGAAAATGTATATCTTCTGATACATGAAAGTTCTTGTCAAAGAATCTAGTAGATAGAAGAGAAACGAATCTTGAGTGGTCGATCTACCTTTTAACGAATGGTTCCGTGGGAGGGTAGCTGAATTCTCACAGGGAAACTAAGGAGAGCCAATAAAGAATAGTGAAAAAGAAGAGAGTAGGAGGAGAAAAATAACGAAGTCAGGAAAGAATGCGCTCGCGCGTTCCCTCTCTGGAAGAAATGGGGCACAGTGTCGTGAGAGCAACTGTTGTCCAGTCCGATGGAGTCAGGCTCGGATACAAGATCGCCGGAACCCCGTGTGTCATTGTGTATACGCGCGCGTGTGTGTGTGTGTGTGTGTGTGTGTGGTACCCATGGCCCGCAGTCCGTGTCACATCCCCGCCGCTTTTTTGCGTCGCGTTAACCCTCTCTCAAGCCTGATCGCGCGACGAGCGGTCTGCCTTGTCCGCAGAGGGGGGAGATGAAGGATTGGATCAGTGGCGAGGTCGTCGAGAAAGAGAGAAAGAGAGCCTTCGAGAGAAGAGAGATAGAGTCTAGGCCAACAAGGGTGACGAGGGTGACGAGGGTGACGAGGGTGCCGAGAGCAGCCTCGCGGATGACGAGGGGCATACTCGTCGACCCGGAGGGAAAGAGGGTATGTCTTGTTGCCCGGCACGGTTACGCAACAGCCATTGATCTCTCTCGTTCTCTCTCTCCTTCTCACTTGCTCTCGCTTCTCGTGCCGATGGTTTAAACCTCCCGCTAGTCGCCGAAGCGGATCAACCCTTGTCGTTCCGCCACCTGCAATCATTGTACGCTGTTGAACCGTCTCTTTGCTCATACACCTCTCTGCGTTTCCGAGGACGCACTTTTCTTCAGCAGATTGCGCGAGATGTTCAGGCTTTTGCTGCCTACTGTCATGAACTTTTTTATCCTTGGAATTATTTATTAGCGTGACAAGAGTGGATAAAGTTCTGCCACGCATATTCAAGTAGAAATCAGTTTGTAATACGAAGGGCGTAAAGTAAGGTAGAGATCGAGCAGGCAAATTTCTCCTTAGGGCTTTCTCGTTTCCGTTACCGAAGGAACGACAAAGAAGTAGCGGAAGACGAAGAATTCGACCGACACGCGTGCTTACATCCACGCGGCTCCCAGAACGCTCGGAAGAATCTTCATCCTGTGATTTCTCGCTCCTGACTATTGGCCGTCGAAGAAAATGCGAAGCAAAGCAATCCGTCGGAAGCTGGTGGATTCGCGACACGCAGCACGCTATCACGACGGAAAATGAAGGGATGGAGCGAGAGGGAAAGCGAGAGCGACGCGAGGAGCAGAAGAAAGGGTGTACCGAGGGTGAAAGGCGTAGGAAGGACGACGAGAGGTTGGAGAGGATGCGAGGAGGTTTGGGTGGCAACTATAGTGGGGTAGTGGGTTCCAGTAGCGCGAGAGGGTACCGAGGGAGCCACCGGTGGAGGGTGAAGGATGGTAGGGTGGAGGATCTAGCCGGAGGGAGGCAAGAGGAAACGGAGGAGAGGCAGGAGTGGCGCGGGTGGTTGTGGATGAAGGAGAAAGAGGAGGTGGAGAAGGTGGTACAGGGGTAACGGAACGGTGGGTTTGCGAGAGAGAGAGAGAGAGAGAGAGAGAAAGAGAGGGAAGGGGGAATGATAGCGGGACGCGCAGGTCCGTTGGTTCAGGGAGGGTTGAGAAGCGAAAGGTAGCAAGGTAGATAGGTGGTTAGGTGGATAGGTGGCAAGGGCGTGAGAATAAGCAGACGGGTAAACGCGAATGGTGAAAGAAGTCGGTAAGCAAGACCGGGAAACAGGTGCAGTCAGGTCGATCCTCTGTCGGAACGGTTGGATAACGGAGGGTATACCTCCGACGCGCCGCTTTTCACTAGTTCTTTCGTTTGTGACGGCATCTTCGTACCGGGTGTCGTGCTCTCACCATCGCTTCACCGACGTTCTTCCTTGGTCACCTCCGACCGTCCTTCGCCGCTCTCTATCCTCTCACCGCGCCGTGTGACGCTCCACCGTGGACCTTCCGACCGAACGTTTAGAAACGAGAGGTCTCGCGGTGATGGAAGCCCTGTCGCAAAAGGAAGTTACTATGGGGGTGCGAACTTAGGGTGGAGCGAAACAGCGTTCCCGAGTCAGATCTGGTCCTCGTGGTTGAGGGTGAGACGCGCGTGCGACTGACGGCGTGTGCGTAAGAGGGAGAAAGAGAGAGAGAGAGAGAACGAGAGGAAGGAAAAGAGGGGGATAGATAGAGAAAGCCGTGGTTACCGAAAGACAAGAGCGAGTGAGAAGATGAAAGAAAGAGATGAAAGTGGGTACGAGAATGAGGCAGAATTACTAGGAAACACGTAAGAAGGAATTTCGAGGCTGATCTGACTGGGACAGTGATAGAAAGGATCTAAGACAAGAAACGAGAGAGTGAAAGGTAGGATTGTGAGAACGAAGGGAGAAGGGAAAAGTCGCATCGCGGTAGAAAGGAAAGGGTGACGAAGAGGGTGGAAAGGTGGCAAGGAGCGGCAGGGTCAGTGTGGAGAGGAGACCGCGCGGATGACAGGTGCTTCTTTGGTACAGAGGCGCTTCGTTCAGCAGCCGGCCGTGCGATTCGCCGCTTAATCGTCGCACAGTGGGGTGGTGTGCGTGTCGCGGTCGTGTCTGCGCTCGTGTCTACGCCCGCCTTCGCATCCGCAGCCACCACCGCACTCGTGTGCTCATCTTTCAGGCCACCTTGGCCGCGTGCTTGTGCTCGTGCTCGCGTCGCGTTCACGTCGCGTTCACGTCGCATTCAAGTTTGGTTTCGACTTTGTCAGTCGGCTGCGGTGGCCTCCTGTCCTCCGGGAATACTTAGGCTAAACGATGCTGACTAGCCGCCTTGCCGCACCTCAAAGTCGCCAAATCTCTTTTCCGTCGCGATACTCTTCCGATTGTACGTCTGTCAACGATTTCATCTTGGTGGCAAATTAGTCTCTCTCTTATATCTCTTTCTTCTTCTCCTCCGGTACTTTGCTCTTTCCTCTACATTCCTTTCATCTCTACATTTTGCTGGCTTTATTTCCAAGTTTTTTTCTCGCAAACGATTTTGCCACGACTTTGCCACGATTTTCCACGTTCTACCGAAAAGGTTGCCTTCTCCGCTTTCGCCGAGAGATGCTGAATGTTGGCGAATGCATGGCCGAACACGAGGGCGAAAAGGAGAATGAGTGGAAGTGTCGTGAGTCCGAATGGAATGACGGTCTGGGAGGAAAAGTTTGAGACGGAAAGAGAGAGGGAGAGAGAATGAGAATGCAATAGCAGCAGCAGCAGCAGCAGCAGCAACAGCAGCCGGAAAAGGGCGCGGGAGTAAGATTATGAGGAGTGTTCGCTGTCTGCGCGTGCGTTTGTGGATGTGTGAGTGGATGTGTGAGTGGATGTGTGCGTGGATGAGCGCGTGCGTGGCGGTATGTACGTCTATGCATGTGTGCGTGTACGGGAGGTCGAGGTTGGTGGCGAGGATATGGCGGCGTCTGTGTTTACGGGGCAAGCGGAGCGACTGTCGAGCGGAGCCGAGCCACCGAGAGCCGCCGAGAGTCGCAGGCAGACACAGGCGCAGCCAGAGGGGAAGGTACGAAGGGCGAGAGAGCTCGCGAGCAAAAGGGGTGGAATAAGAGCCTGTCAAAAAGGGAGACCGAAGAGCGGAAGGTGTAAACGAGGAGGTGGAAGAGGGAATGGAAGGGTGAAGCTGAGAGGATGTCAGACTCGCGGAGAAGGCGAAACAGCGAGCGACAGCGAGGCGAACGCGGAGAGTCAGTGCCGAGGGTGGACGAGAGCTTTAGGGAGGCAGAGAGAGAGAGAGAGAAAGAGCGTGGAGGAGAGTGAGGTGTGATGGTGGTGGTAGTCGTCGTCGAGAGGAGGAAGAGAGCGTGGAATCGTGAGGGACGGCGGGAGGGTGGCGCGCGCGGTGGTTTCGCGGCGGCCGTCGGAGGAGGGCGGTAGAGACGGGCGGGAGGGGGAGGGAGAGAAAGAGAAAGAGGAGAGAGAGAGCAGCCATTTTGGTAGGTGGCCGTGTGTCGTGCGCTGCTGCCGCTACTGACTGCGCTGCTGGTGCTGCCTCTCGGCACTGGTGGTGAGCGCGGTGGTAAGCGTTGGTGATCTGGTCGGTGAACGGTGAACTGGTGATCGTTCGCGGTGGGTGCCAGTGGTGGTTCCTCGTGGCGGAACGTGGCTCGGGTGTCCCTCCTGTCCGGGATAGCGTCGCGCGGGCGCGGTGTTAGCGTCCCGAGCGGATAGAAGAGAACGCGGCAAAGAGACGGCAAAGAGACGGCAAAGAGACGGTAAATAGACGACAAAGAAAAGACAAGGAGACGGACAAGAGACACAGTGAAGAAAACCCGCGCCGCGAACGTCGTGTAGTGTGCCGAGTGGGCAGGACAACGGTGAACGCAACCACCACGGTGGTCGTACGATTCGCCTGGAACAGGAGGACGGACAGAGTGTAGAGTGTAGAGTTTAGAGAGAGAGAGGGAGAGGGGAAAAGATACGAGTCAGAAAGCAGAAATGAGTGCGATGTCCTAGAGAAAAACTGTGGCGAGGCTGGCGTGGCGTGCCGTCGTGTCGTGGATCCGAGCTCGACAGCGGCCCCACGCCGCTACGGAAGCGAGTGACAGGGGCAGAGAGTCGAGCATTCGTCGGACACGAAAACATAGAGGAAAAGGAAAAGGAAAAGGAAGAGGAAGAGGAAGAGGAAGAGGAAAAGGAAGAGGCAGTGGAGAATCCGAGGCAGAGAAGAATAAAGGGGTGGCGGAACGAGGCGGAAAAGGTGGAAGGGGGTAGTGAACGTGTGGCGCGGCAGCGGTGGCAGTGGTGGAGGTGGCGGTGCCGAGGTGGCTGCGGCTCGTGGCACGGGGAGTGCGCGTCTGTGGCGATTCGTGGGGGGTGGGCCGGGGGTCCGGGGCCTGTAGTTGGTAGTCGGGACGCGAGGGAGTGGTAACGAAGAAGAAATTGAGAAAGAGATAACGAAAAAGCAAATGAAAGAAGATAAGATAAATAGGGGGAGGGCGTGAGGGGCGAGGGTTGTGGCAGAAAAGCGGAGGTACCCCGGGGAACAGGGAGACACTGACGTGCGAGCCCGAAGAGAACGAGGAGATCAAGACGAAAGAGGCGAATTGAAATAGACGGTGGCAGCGTCGAATCGGGAAGTAAGTTGGGTGCGTGTTGTGCGGGGGTGCGCCGCTGGTCCGGGGGCATGGGGCTCGGGAGGGGGATCCGCCCCCTCTCGTAACCGCCGCGAAGCGCCAAGATTTCCCGCATCGACTTCATCGAGAAATGGGGGCTGACCCCTGTCCTCAAACCGAGGCAGGACCTACGCCCCCACCGGAATGGTGCGGAGGAACACGGCGACACGAGGTACGAGCACTAACCGTCCACGTTCCCCTTCCGTGCACGAGCGCGCTATCTCTCGATCGGTCAATCGCGAGAAGCTACCTTTTGCATGCGGACCTACGCTCTCTGCTCCACAGTACAGGAGAGGAGGGAAGACAGAGAGGGAGAGAGGGAGAGGGTGAGAGAGTGAACGATAGCGAGCGAAAGCGAACGAGTGAAAGAGTGAAAGAGTGAAAGATCGAAAGCGAGAGGAAAGGGAAGAGACATTTAGTGCCTTGATACTTGTACCACCCTAGTCTCTTACTCTTGAGAACCTCGGCGCTGGAAGCGTGGACGCATCCCTTCACCCTGATCTAGTGTAGTCAAGACTTACATTAGACACTCTCACACGATTCGATGTTGTACGTGATACAGATTTCTGTTAATTACACGAGCCAAGTGTAGCGTTAGTCGAAATACTAGTTTTATTAGAGCGGTGGCCGTTCCTGCTAATTAGTCTACCGATCGTCAGCGATCGTAGATGCGACGCGACGCTTCCACTAGGTACTAGAGTCCAGTCACGCGCGCGCGCGCGCGCGCGGTCTGGTGCCCATCCCCCTCTTCTCAACCGATCGTTCCCCCCGTTTCTCTGTTCTCACCCTCTCTCATCCTTTCTCTTCCGAACTACCCTTCGCTTCCTCGCTCTCGTTTCTTCTCGAGTCCAGTTTAATCCTCCTACCGGTATCCTCTTCTCCGCCGTCTCCTCATCTCTCTTTTCTTCTCTGTCTCTTCTCTTCTGTTGTCTTGTTTTCCTGTCTTCTTGTCTTGTCTTGTCTTGTATATAGTCCGGTCTGGTCTTGACTTGACACCAGTGGACCCCCACTCGCGACTTCGACAGAGGATTCCACCCTTCCCGTTTTGCGCCCTCCTCGTGGAAGGGCAGACTATCGGCGTCGATTATGCTGAGGTGACTCGAACCGGAAGCCCAGCTGGACGATCAGGATCGTTCCTCGACGAGTACCTCGACGCTTCGTCGAGGTGTTGGCCCTCGATTTTTCGTCAACGGGCCCGAATTACCGGCAGAAAGATACGTTTGCGATCGTGGGTCGCTGAAACATCGTGCGCGCGGGAGCATCGTCAGCGAGAACGGGAACGGGAACGAGAACGAGAACGAGAACGAGAACGAGAACGAGAACGAGAACGAGTGCGAGTACAAGTACAAGTACGAGTACGAGTACAAGCACGGAAGCGAGAACGAGAACGAGAGCGAACACGAGAACGAGAACGAGGAAGAGGAAGCGAGAAACTTGCCTGCAACACGTTCTCTTGATGGGCGTTGCGTCTATTCCTGTTTACGGTTCGTGGCACGATTCGCGCGATCGGCCCACGTCTCACGGCTCGTTTGTTCCCCGTGTTTTCCCTTGCTAAAAGAGGACGACCAAGGGGAGGCGAATAAATGATCAACGATCCGGAAGAGTAATATATCCAACAATTTTATACTCGGAACTTTCTGCCGATGCTGGAATCTATATATACATACATATAATATCTTATTTCGTCGCTAAATCGTTCGCCCGGGCTTACTATACCCACCGAAGCCGTGCTAAACAGTCAGCGCTCACTGCTAAACAGTCGCTTTCTTGTTTGACCGCCAGCTCTGACCAGCTTCTCATACGATCGACTCCTCTCCTTCGAGCGTGCATATTTCTCCTCTGCACCGCCCCCCCCCCTGCCCCCCGTCCCTTTAATTAACCCCCTTTCAGAGTTCTTTGCCTCGCGGAGTCGCGGCAAGCGTGCTCCTAGTTCGCGCGGCAGTCCGATCGATTATGGTATATTTCGATTTCTCCCGCATTTGGCAAGTATGCAACCACCGCAAAATCCATGCACGAGAAGGCTACTGGACTTTACCCGGTTTTCGGCTGCTCACTTGGTACCTCGAGTACCGCATCTCGCGTATACCACCCCCCCGCAGGCCCGCCCTCCCAACGCTAGCTTGCATCGCAAGGCTGACAGTACAAGGCGCTCGATTATCTTCATCAATTCATCGATTCATCCACACACACACACACACACACATACACTTGATTCTCCGTAATGCACGACCCACTAGAAGAGAGAGTTTTCTTCTCTCGCGCGCGTGGCCTGTCGCTTGAGAACGACCTGCGGAATTGCGTTTTTGCGGTGTTTGTCCCACGGCTGACGAACCGTCTGCGCTAATGCAGCACAAGAAGCTCGGTTGGAGCGAGCAGGAGTCTCTCAGCAGGGTAGGTGGTGGCGAACGGCCGGTGGGCACTCTGGCACGTTGGTTCGCCGGATCGCGGAAACACGTGCTTCGAAGCAATTATACGCGTGCCGATAGGAAGAGTCGGACGGTTTCGTCGGATAAGTCGTGCTGCTTGCTGGCCGCGTTAAACTCGACGCTTCGCTAAAAATATCCCACTCCTTCCTGACCGCTGGCTATTTTTCGACGAGAGGAAAATATTACGTGCCCGCGGAATGTGCATCACGGTCGTTGCCGCCGGTGATCCGACGAGCCAGCTGCCCTTTTTGCCAATACATATACTATTCTTACGGCTTGCGCCAAGACATCACTATTTCCACTCATTCTCGCTATGACTCGAGCTTTGATTATGAATCGAGCTCTTGGAATAGATCGAAACTTCTCTTGAGTTTTAGTCGCCGTACTGACTGATTGATATGCCACCGGTTACTTTGTCGAGGCGAGACCTCTCGTGCATGGGATCGTGACCATAGCTTTTGATCCACTTGTAATGTAATGTATCATAGATAGGAGTGTATAGAACTCTAAGCAAGGCACACACAGCATTTGCCTCACATTGGGGGAATCAATTCTCTCTGCTAGTATTATATATACATATATATCCATAGACTAGTTTTACGAACCGGTGAAAGGTCACTGGAAAGAGAGTCCCTAAACTCAAACCATCGGGGACAATGGGATCATGGAAATTCATTAACATTAATCGGGTCGACTATTCGCCCGGGTAAGTCAATTTCTATCTGTAGGACCAGAGCAATTTTGGGACAATGTCCCTTTCCCAGCGGTGTTAAAAAAATCATTTGACATCAGAGTGCCGGGGTGGAAGAGGCCGCATTGCGCTTGGGGTGGTGCCTCCTGATTTCGCGGTGCCAGTTCGCAAGCCACCCCTCGCTCTTGCGCGCCAAGGGACCACCCGTTTTTCATCTAGACAACGCGAGCATTCGTTTTTACAGCCTTGCCGGCGCGAGTCTGCAAGCTTGTTTCCAAGTACTTGAAATTGTAATGCTACTAGTACTGGCAGTCGCGCATAAAGCCAAAGCATCGAGGATCCTCTCGACGGGCCACTTTCACTTACGCGTTGCCTCGATCTCTTGGCCTCGACGACCTACTCGTCGGTCGAATTCTCTTTTTCAACCTTTCTACCGTTAGCGTTACGTAGTTTTCCTTAAGTCGCCGAAATAATCAAACCGATTTGACATTTCTTCGATCATCCTTTCTCGCTCTCCTTGAAATTCTTGTATAACTATCCACACTGCAACCTCTGAGGAAAAAAGCATTTCGGGTCGATGCGGCATTAGTTCTGTCAGAGTGAAATCGTGCCCATTAAAGGCGAGGGCATGGCACGTCAAGTTGTAAATTCGAACGGTCCGACGCTAATTGGTCGATTCCACTGTCGCAGCAGATCCACTCCCCGCGTTCGCGAACTGTTCGAACGTTGACAGAACGGATCGTTTGCAATAGGTATATATATATATATCAGACTAGTATCTGCTGATTATGCAGGCCCGCCCTTCATTTCCACTGGACGCGGTGCTATTTCTGCGATAACTCGACTGGCATTCACGACCGCTGCGCCGGCCTTTCTTTCCTTTTTGCGGTCAAGTAGCTCAATTAATGGATACCCTGAAAGTCGAGGTTCCAAGTACAAATACAAATAAAACAGGCGAATTACTCCAAATCCGCATTTTACCTTGCTCGAACTATCGCGTTAACGTCACGTTACCAGAAGGAACGACTGAGGTTTTGCCATTTGCAAGGCGTTCTTCTTTAAACCTAAATTTAAGTCGGTGGACTCGTGACACCATTGTGTTTCGTGAGTGGTTGCTTTAACAAACGTTCCTCGGCACTGCACATGCCACGACCGAGGACGTGTTTCGGTTCCCTATATCGTGAGAATATTTGTCCTCTTTGGCCGAATTGCGTGATGGACGAGAGGCATGGGGGAGGAGGGCTAAGCCGAGACAGGAGTGGGCAGAAGTAAAAAGTCGGTCAGTGAAAAAGTGATTATCATGCGAAAGGAGGACTGGAAGCATCGTCAGCGAACGTTGGCATCGAGTGGTTACTTTCCGATAAGCAGACGCGCGCTCGGTGTTAATCGACAGGAAATATGGGTTAGCCAGCCGCAGTCCGCGTGCTCGGACTGCTAGCGCAAAAAAAGTCTGCATTCACAAAGGTGAATCCAGGGGGGTGTAGGTAAGCTCGCGAGAGCGGCTGGCTCGGTAAAAGACAAGAGGCGAAAGGCGAAAGACGAGTGGCGAGAGAGGCTAGAGGTGAGAGGGAGATGCAAGGTGTGACGAATCGAGGTGAGAAAGAGAGTCGCTAGTGGCACAGGAGCAAGCAGCCGCGCCTCTAGACTCTTCAACGAGGACCTGAATTAATGATGAGGAGCTAGTGTACTCTCGTCAATGCCGACGATGTCCTCGTAACTATCGTTGAGCCGCGACCCACCCCCGAATCGGCTAGTTAGCATCTTCAAACTGCATTGTTACATAGTTACCCCGTTACAACCCTGGTACCTTTAGCAGTCGATTCGTTTACTCGCTTGGTCATGCTGGGAATTTCATCGACAAAAGTCTCTTTGACAAAACCTTGCTCAGAATTTTTTCCCATCCCAATATTCTCCGTTGTTTCAAATTCATCGAATAATTTGTTCGTTTTCTAGAATCGACACCCGTGTCACATATTTTTCGGGAAGTCGTTAGTTTTGCGCCAGGCAACATATTCTATGCATCTACGTAGTTGAAATATATTTTTCAATTTCTCGCTTTGAAACGGTGCAGAGTTTTTGGACATGGTCTTGTTAAGGGTCTGGTTGCAGAGAGATGTGCGTTTACTCGACTTTGGGGGCGGTTCGCCTCGAGGACACATGCAGACTCAGCTCGGCTCTTGGAGGTTCCTCTTTGCCAATGATCTCTTCCCCTATGTGGGTCAGCCCTGTACTGGATTATGCTCCGGCACGGAGGCACCTGCACGATTTTCAGAACGAGGTCCCGCTAATACGCGAGTGTGCCTCAAGAAGTCCAACGTGAATCTGCTAGCAACAACCGTCCTAAGCAACTATCTTCTTGCTTTCTTTTCGTCCCTTTTTCCTTCGTATGTCAATCTTTCTTTTCTCCTTCAATTTCCCTCGATGCTCCTTTGATGGCCTCGAATCGAGCAACCTTATTGCAAGCTGTATTCCATCAGTAGAGATCGATTGGGCGAGTCACTCAGAGAAAAGTTTGAAGAGGGTAGAAATCTGCCGTGTTCTAAGCATCCGCTAACGAATAAGAATCTGATAACAGTGCAATCGTTCAGATAGGTGAGGATCTCTCTTTGGAGAAACGTTCGTAGGAAAACCACGAATGGTGTCAGTCTCTAATTGGCAAGATGAGTTCCAGCCAGCGATTACCACTCACTGGGAAGAGATCCCATTAGCAGGAAGCAAGATACCGCGGGAAGCTTACATCGCACAGCAACCTCTTGGTTTCGCCAAATCGAGTACATACATCACTAGCGGAAAGATGAAGATACGCGGGGCAAGAGTCCATAACGCTCGAAATCGATCCCTGCGGTCTGCAGTAAAGTCCAAGGGAAGGAGAGTGGTGAAGAGGGGTGAACTTAGCCCAAAGGGTGGGTCGATCGTTATCGAGGCTAATTTCGGAATTTTTTCGGTGAAGTCTCGTCAGTGAATGACGCGCAAAAGTTTCAAGGGATCGTTGCCAGCATTCAAACCGGATATGTCGAATCGAAACAAATCGGGAAACTTTTGCTAGACGCCTACTCGAGCAGTAGTGGCAAACCTGTCTCAGGGAATATTTATAACGAGCCAAGAGTTCCTTCCCATCGTCAAAAGAGAATTGCTGGTGGTGCTTCTGACGCATATGCACAATCGGATCGATCAGTGGCGCGTGGCAACTGGCCCAATTAGCCGGAGCTTTAACCATGAATAGTGACATCAGAGGGAACAGTCGTAACCGGGCGAATATACTACTGCCAAGGGATCTCTCTATATCGGTCAGTAGCGCCGGTAGGCGCACTACCGCAAAATTGTCGATATCCGAAACACTTGGCATAGGTCCCCTACTTAAATCAAGGTTCGCGCAAAAAATTGGGTATTGGAGCAGAGCCGGGCCAGAATGGGAGTATGGTTGCGGGTGCGGGCTCCAACCCGATGCGGGTGGTTTAATCTTATTCCAGCATCGAATCCGAGACCGGGGTTCTCGGGTTCACTGTCGGACGTGTGTGAGAAAAAGACCTCGCAGATCAGCGTCTGTGAGAGGGCTAAAAGAGGTGGAGGTCAGAGGGAGGTGGCCTGTAGAAGAGTGAAATATCATAAAAGTTCGCACGACTTCCTCGACTGCGCTATAACTTTTTCGTTCCTCGTACCAATGCAGTCGGTAACCGCAGAGTGGCCTGGTACCGTAGCCTAGGTGCACCTTGAATTACTCTCTACGTCGACAGAGAGTCAGCCTCTCACGGCCTAATCTACTCTGATTTTTTTAGTACACGCAACTGAGGTCACCGCGGTAATACGTATGCAAGGCTCCGTCAATTTTGATTACTGTACATCGTTGCGGATAGAATTCTATGTACGAGAAGCATTGCTTGCTTCAACAATATGCAAATAAATAGTCAGGGTCTTCGTGTGGTTCACTTGGCTTGGTTATCAATTCGCCCAACATTAGGACCATTGCAGTATATACCTTTGAAAAATATTTTTAGAAACAGCATTTCCTTGAACTCCGAATTCTTCCTTGAACAGTAGTTGTATTCTCATTTTATTCTTATCCTGCCTCAACGTCGTTACATCGATCCTTCTTATCCTCTCTCGTAACAGGATCCACAGGATCTTGCCTACAATTATTCGATTTCTTTTGATCGTTATTCATCGACGATTGATCGTCTTGATTTAATCGGATTCTAAGAACCGTGACTCAAGGTCGCCGCGGGATTTCGATCGAGACAGACGGATCGAGTAGAGCACACAGCAGAGGCATTAACCTAATTTCTGTCTCTCTTTTCTACCCTGACACTAGAGTGCTCGCGTCGAATCGTCGATCAACGAGAACGCGTCGAAGGGAATTAGTTCGGTGCGATGATTCCGACCTCCACGATCAGCCTAATCGGATGACACTCACGTTCATCTTATAGCCACGTGCACGTACCAACTCTTGCACTTGTTCTTCCTTAACGATTTCGCATCAAGTTGTCATCGAGCCCTATGTTGTGATATTTTTAAGCACAAGGCAACGGAAGCCTTAAGGCAAAGGGAAAGGTTTTTCCCCTTCCGATGCGTTTGCGTTTCCTCGGGAAATGTTCCTCGAGCAAAAGAGGAAACGAGGAAGCAAAAGGGTAGCCCGAGATTAGACGCTAACCGGAGGCATAACCCAGTTTTCGCCTCTTCGGCGCGAGTCGATTTAAGTGGCTGCAGGAATTTAATTGGCACGCGAGAGCAGGGAAAGGGAGCAAGGACTATATAAAGGGACTATAGTGAAGTACGAAGCGCGCCGTTGCGATTCTCTGTGCCAAGGAAATCACCCTACGATTTTCCATCACGAGTACTAGTTCCTTTCAGTACGAAACGGAACCTGTCGCGCGATTGTCGCGATTCTAGCGATTATCGCAATTGTTAGGATCGTCGGGTGGTAGCTTGCTATCGTTTGCTGCACGATAGATAGAGTAGTACGGGGTGAGCCGTGGTGGTTACCTCATTCATTTCGTACCGAGGCCACACCAGGAAACCGAAAGGACAAACGGTAGCGCGATGCCCCGGGTGGTGCATAATTAGCAACGCCAAGCGTTCAGGAAATTAATTGTGACTCATTCAAGAGCTTCTACCAGTCATTTTTATCGGCTACTACCGCCTCGAGTCAAGACAATACTATTGTTAATACAGCAAAGAATGGCTGGAACGTTGAATAATGACACACAGTGCAACACACACTCTTCCTCTTCCGCCGACACATTCATATTTTTGTCTTACCCGCGACTCTTTCAGGCCCCTTAGCCGCTGGCTCAAGTCGGACATTTAACGTTTCGTCTCGCGCGCGCTCTTCCCCAACCAGTCAGTATTTTCATTGTCCTCGAGACTCCGTCGCAATGCGTAATGAAAACCACCCTGTAAATGTACACTCCAGATGGAAGCGGAAGAATGCCTGGAGAAATAATGCCTTGCAGTCGGGCAAATTCTTTTCCTCTCTTTCTTTCTCCTCCTTTCTTCTATCTTTTTTTCTCCCGTTTTAAGCAAATAATTTGACGTCCGTGTCTATTCTCTTTGAGATCCCCGCATCCAAAACTCCTTAACTGCTCGTTCGCGATGAATCAGCTCTACTGAAATATCCTCGGATAAAATTGGGTATCGCACTGCGCGTCTTCGCAATTTCGTTTGCACGTAAACTCAATTGATATTGTTCCTTCCTGGTTGATCCAAAGCTTGATCTCCTAATAATCGGTTGGATATCAATTCTTTTTTTCTTCAACGTGGAACTGCTAGACAGATCGTACTGATTAAAACTTGGAAGTAGTAGTATCAGCAGTTAATATTCAGACTTTTATACCTGGACTCGATAAATTTGTTTTTCGATTGAAACTTTTATAAAAGTGGTAAGAAACTCCGCGAGGTATTTAAACGAACCACTTTTTACAATTTAAGTGATAATAATACAATTACTATATTGAATTTCCACATAATCGAGGTTTCGAATCCACTTTTCGTTGATTCATCGATCATCCAACAGCGCGATTCCTACTCTCGCAGAAATTTTTCGCCCCGAAAAATGGCTCGTTAGCCAATCGGCCCGTATTGGCCGAGCATTTGTGCGTCCCTCTTCGTTATGGCTGCATCGCGATGACACCTTGACAAATGGCTCGCAGTCATCCCCGGTGGAACCGATGAACCGAGCAAATTGTAAATATCGATTTGGGGATTCGGCCTGGCCGATTGCGCAATCCGTACTAGTAGTTGTTCCTGAGTCTCTCTCCCTCTCTCTCTCTCTCTCTCTCTCTCTCTCTCTCTCTCTCTCTCTCTCTCTCATCTAGTGTTTTCCAGCCTGTTTCAAGATTTGTTTATGCGCCGGTGGCTTGTCCTCTATCCACCAGGAGCCCAGAGTACTGTTCCACTCTGTTTGCCGAAGTGTGTCACGAAAGAGGGTGAAACGAGCAGTAAAATCCAGCCTTGGCTTTTCTACTTTCCACCCGTTCGCTCACTGGCTCGTACACACTCGTTTCCTCCCTTTTCCGTCTTATATATCCTATATTTACTCCTATTCCTCTTACCGTGCCTATTACAATAGTTCTGCTGTCCGCTAGCTTTTCCCGATAACCCATTTATTTCCACAATTACTTACTACGACCAGCACACCATTGACAAAAGCGAGCCTATCGCACCACTGAAATGGACCTAAGCGAAGCCTTACTGACAGTCCCTAGATTCCTCTTCCTCTGAATGAAGCTGTATCTAGATTTCTGTCAGACTGGACTTAATTAGAGAGAAGTGACGACAGTGGCGTCATGATTGTCAGAATCGTCGCTCTTTTATTTCCTAGCAAAGTGAAATAGGGTTTACCTCGAACCGATTCAAGGTTCCGATCAGCCACAGGAATCCTATAGCATTCAAAAAGGGTTTTTTCGTCTATTCGCCGTTGGCGACGACGACACGCTATCCGGTGGAAGGGCCTTTTTTCAGACTTCTCTTTGAAGAGAAAATTTTCGGCAAGCGACAAAGCATCGCTTGAGGATTCAAGCTCCGAAACACTCGAAATCGACGCGTCTGTAACGTCAGAACGCTAGAGAACATCCAGTGAAAATCGCTGGTGACAGCCAACAAAGAGTTTTCACTCCAACCAAAAATTCGTCCGGTTGGTCTGCGACTGTTCTTTTTTCCTCGTCAACAATGAGGCGTTCGCATGGCTTTGCCAGCACTCGACTCTTTTTCTCTCTTCATTTCCGGAGTTAATCTGTCTCTTCGATCGCCGACGACCCACAGGAGAATCGTCTGAGAATCGTCAGTGATTTACCACAGAATTGCTCGTGTACTCTCGAAACGAGGGATTCTCGAAAGAAGTTTTGTCGCAGAATTTCACTCAAGCAATATCGTAGTGTTCGTGACGAACTAATTCTCAAGACAATAGTTTTCGAGGGCATATGTCATTGAGGTGACCAGTAAGCTGATCTAGAAGTTTTATTCGCAACAAGCCACTGCAAGTGTGTCAAAACAATATTCAAAGTTATGACTAGATACATTATGACGAGTGTAAAGACTCGTATGTAGTGACCCAGGTCAGTTACTCTACACGCTCTACTAACGGCCACTGTTCTGAATATCATTTTATTCTACCTGCGAAAGACTTTTACGCAGAAGGGTTTAATTACGTGTGCAGAAAAATCAAGGTAGACAGAGATGCGGGACAAAACTTTTGCTCGTTAGTACTGACTACTGTCTTCCGCTACTTTCAAGTACAATCTACCTTACATTTTCAACAATATATAAATTCGTGTATGTTTCGAATCGAGGTTGCGAGTATTGTTTGAAAATCATAAACAAAATGTTATATGGATATTTCTTTCCGAATACAATAATAGTTTTTCTTGGATTGTTTGGTGCAGTCAGAGATAACAAAAGGGAAGTGTGAAGCCAGCGAGTCTGCCAAGTTAGGTGTCTTCGTGGACTGGGTCGACACCTTCCAAAGACTTGGAAGAATCGACCCAGGACTCTTGGCCCCGTGGACTAGCCCGTTTAAGATGCTTTTTGTGGCCGCATCACGCCACTCTATTCGTTTCTCTCGCTTCTTGTCTTTCATTACGTTCTGTCTCTCTGTTTCTTTGTACTTTCTACTTTTTCTTATCTCTCTTAGTCTTCCAAGCATCTCTCCCTCTCTCTTCCTCTCCCACTTCTACTTTCCTCGAAATCTAGATCTACGAGAGGAACAGGCTTCGTGAAAATAGACGTTCTACTCGAATGAAACTTGTCTGGTAGAGCCTGGACTCTTCTACTGTTGCTTGTTATTTCGATTCTCCGAACCTAGGTTGACTTTTTTCATTTGAAATCTCTGCATTAGATTAACGTCAATCATGCTCACTTATACAGCAAGTTAATCAATTAGAAAGTTTTCTAAGAATTCTAAAGTTCAATTTTTTAAATTCGCAAATGATCGATAAAAAATTCTGGTCAATAAAGAATCGAAAGAATATCTTTAATTTTAAAAACAGTTGTCCAATAGTTGGTACAACCCTTCGGTGCTTCGCGTTTACGCAATGAATGACCTCAAGCCTTATCTGCAAGGTGCGTGTGTAGTTCGTCAGAGACAAGTAACGGATAGCTCGTCGAAAAGGCTCAGGCTTATCTTATCGATCGGTGCGTTCCTCGCTATTGCACCGATTACTTTAACTCAAGTGGAAGCTCGCGGTTGTCCCGGTATAATTAGCATCACTGGATGCAAGTAGAAACAAGCAAAACAGCTCTGGAACTCTTTCCGAAGAGAATCACGCAAATTCAGTGGCAAACCGCGCGAGCAAGATAATCTGAAAATCCCGAAACCACTGAAACAAAGAACATAATCGCTCGTGAATGGGAACTGAATCGTGATACAACTCGCGCAAGACAATCTCACGGATATTAATCATCCGTAAAGTATTGTTGTAGCACGGAAAGCTTCCTAGCTGTAGTATTTCAGCGATCTCAATACAGTCTAATTTTCTTTAACTCATTCAATTAAAGCGACCTTACTACTGTACAACTTTATCTACTACAATGTACTTTAAGCGCCACTAAACAATATCCTGAAATTAAAGCAATGTATAAATAGAGGATATTTTTTTAGGTCATCATTGATTCTAAATCATTCTCTTGTTACCGAGAATAGTTTCTGCACGCTCGTGGTATATGTATAATTATACAGATTTCTCCTGCGTATACATCATTCGTTGTGCGTAATTACGTCTGTATAAAAATGTGTCGAAAGCGAAAAAACGAGGTTCGAAAAATTTCTTTCCTGTATTTGCCGGCGTGCTCGTGAAAAACAATTAGCCCGTTGGTCGGCAGTAGGTTTTTGGCGAGGAAGCGCGCATTGGCGAGTTTCAATTTGAGAAAATGCTAGACTGGGCAACGTTCGTTGATTAAGAGGCTGGCATCTTGCCTCGACGCGGATTCACCGGCACACGAGAATACTTTGGAGCCAGGACACTTCGTTCCAGTCTCTGGTCCAGTCTCTGCTCCCGTTCGAATGACCAATTCACCAGCAGGACTCGCTCGGTAAAACCAGAGCGCACCGGTTCGTATCGCAAAGCTCTATAATTTACGATCTCAACTCCCGTTCAGCGGCCTTTTCTCTTTTGCTCGCCATTCGCACCCGCTCGAGTATCGCGCCCAAAATCAGTACTTCACATTTCTCAACATATACAATATATACATATGTATACAATATGTGTATATATATGTGTGTATAATCGTCATTAGAACCGCCTGATCTAATTGTAAGCGCAGTACCAAACCACCCTAGTAATTCTAGCGACATTACCAATCTCGTAGAGGAATTGTCAAGAAAAGCTTTCCACTCCGTTGACTTAACAATTAGTTAGCCCAGCGTCCCGCCGATTACACGGCAGTCCAGTAGTTTTGTCTCTTCATTAGTTCTTGCGCTAGCTGACCAATCGATCGACCAACGAATCGGTAAATCGATCGGTCGGTTCATTCGTTCTCTCGGACTAGTAAGTTAGCGGATTACTAGCGAATTAGTCAAAGCGAGCTACTCTCGATTCTACCATTTACTATACTTACTTGTACCACTTAATACTTACTAGTTACTAGTCGTTAGTCACTAGCCACTAATTGCTAGCTCATTACATAGTATACGAGGCTTTGCCAGACTAGGACTAGTCGAATGGTAGCGCAAGTTTTTCTGTTAGTTTAGGAGTGTCCGAGCGAGGCGCGACGTCCTCCTACCCGCGAGCAAGGAGCATCGTCTCCTCGATTTTTTCAGCTTTCCTTTTAACGATACCGTTTTCTCTTCTTTTTTCAGATCGCTGCCGAAACTCAGCAGCCAGGACGAGGATGGGGCGAACACCCACACCCAATACACAGGCATCAACCACTTCGCGCCCATTCCGCACGATCATGACTTTTGCGAGAGGGTCGTCATCAACGTGAGCATTTAGAGTATTCTCCTGTGTCCTTCCTCTCACGCCGATCTTCTTTCTTTCTGTCGGCGTGAAGTACGCGTTTTGCGGGGAAATCACTTGTCCTGTCGTGTTCTCGAATTATATTACAAAAGAAGAAACATTTTTATGTGGATAAATTGACCAATAGTAAACGTGTGACGATAAGTTTTGTATATCACTAAAAGTGTCAGAGTAGTAGTCGAAATTGTGCACTTCCATTATTGGTCGTTTTAGATGCATACCAAGTAGAATCAGAGTAGATCGAGACACGACAGTTCAAAAATCTTCCCTCGTTAGTATACCTGAGTCCGATAGGGAATCTTTTTAAAGAAGTAGACATTAGCCAGGAGTTACGTATTTTATGGAAGTTCCAGTGTTTTGCAGAATGCGAATTCGAGACCGAGACCAAGAGCAAGCGAGAGAGCGAGGGTGAATTTCAGCCAAGCGTTACCCTATTCACTGTCCGATCGGCTTCGCGGAACACGGGTTTTTTGTCCTCGCTTTGTCGGGTATCGATTACGTCATAAACAGCCACGCCCAATAAATTCTCTATGCCTCGTTGTTGCCGCGCTTCGTCAGAGTTCGAAATCGACTTGGGAGTCCCCATTATGTAAAGCAGTAACGATTCTTTGCGAAAACAATTTATGTATTCGGGTAGGAGAGCCAACGAACACAGTTACATCTCGAATTCGGTGAAATCCTCGTTTGGGACCTTTTGCGACGTGTCACCACCGAGAAGAGAAACACAGCTGTTTCTCTCTTCTCCTTTCATCCTTCACACTTTCTTCATTAACGTCGGGTTTGATTTATCGATACGCGTGCATCCTCGAAAAAGTCTCGAGGATATCGAGAGTGCAAACGTAAATTCTCATGAGCACTTTCTCTCCGTGTCCTTTTCTTTTGCGCCGCGACAAGATTATCTCAAGACACGAAATGACCTACAGACCGCATTTGGCAGGCATCCAAGTTCGTCTTGGAATCAGGGGCAATATAGTACCAAGGTCATATTGTGTGAACGGAATTATCTGTCCTCGTGGATGACACGACTGCATTGCGCCAATTACACTAACCGTTCGTTCGTTCGTTCGTTTGCTCGTTCGTTCGCTTGGTCCCCTCCCCCCTATCGCGTCCGTTTGTTCGATTATTTCTTCTTCGTTTCCCGGGGACTCCCTTCCGATCGATACTCGACTTTCTGATCGACACGGTACACGTAATCCATTGCATTTACTAATTCGAGTGGCATAGTTCTAAATAACTTTTGTCGATGTTGTTATAAAAACAGTAGAAACGTAAACATAGAACAGTATAGTATGTGTTGTTTGAACTTATTGTAAGTTAAAGGGATAGTTAGAACATTTGGGAAAGGGACTCGCCTCGCTTGTCAACCAAACACCCGAACAACTCATTTTTCGCGAATATAGTACCGGTTGTTTTTTTTCTTTCTTCCTCAAAACCACGCAGACGTTGTTTAACGTTACGGTTCATCGATTACCCGATATTCGAGCCGCGCCGATTTTCCGGATTAATTCGCCAACGTTTTTCGTGCCTTTCGCGTTTTTCACGGGTGGGTGGCTTGCCTGCGCGCAATTATCAATTGCAGTTTTTTTCCATCTGACCGAGAGCGGCCAGTGCAGCGCACCTTTAATGGAACGGATAACCGCGACGAGTCGATTGGGAGCGGTCCAGAGCTTAATGGAACCTCGCAAAGGAAGGTCTCAAGCGAACGTGCCTTAGCCTACCTTAGTTTTTTTGCATGCATATCTATACATATAGTGGGCCAAAGAAGTATTGGCGGAGGTCCTTTCCTTCGAGGATCTCTCTATATACATCTCTGTATATCGCTTTTTGTAATGTTAGCCTCTTCGCATCCTTTGTCAGAGTTTCGTGCCAATACCCCTTTGACCCGCTGTACCTAAAATTGATTGCTGGTACTTGTGCAGAATATTTTGTCTGTAACGAGGTAGATAAAATGTAGATAGCTATTAACTGACAATGAGCTGAAATAGAGCGAGAGCGATAGTACAAATGAGAGTAGTACAAATATATATGTACTATGTATGATAGTACAAATATATATATATATATATATATATACAATATATATATATATGTATGTATAGAAAGAAAAATCAGGGTAGTCCAAGGCATGAAAAGTTTTGGTAGTCGAAGTGGAATTGGCCACCGGTGGCAGAGTCGAAGAATTATCGGCCTTATCCGGTGACAAAGGACTGGTGGTGGTTCTCGTAAGTCACGCTCCGCCACGGGGCCGACTTACTTTGATTCGATTGTTATCCGGCTTGAGATCTATCTGGCACGGGTCTTCGCGCCTATGAGGGAAGAGTTCCCCTTTGGCAAGAAGGGTGGTTTCGCTTGGGAGCCGTAAAGCCGGCTCGAAAGTCACAGGTTTCCGTGTTAAGCGATTCACGGCTGATAGGCGTTCACGCGAGAAATCCTGGCCAACCGGCCGCGTACCGTCGATGCTCGATAAACGGACTAAAAGTATCGACCGACTGCGCGTTGCACACGCGCCACTTACAATTTCATTTTATCTTTTCCCCCCTTTAATTCGCGATTACTCTTAATTGCGAACATTTCGGTAATGGTGTGGGAGAGGTAGGCTAAAGTCAACCATGCTACAACCTGTTAACTAGAGAAGACGAGTTAAGGCATCAGACGAGATTACACCTCGGTAGTAGAGACAGTTCTAGTTGATTCTTCTAGAATTAGTATTGTATATTATTTCCAACAAAGATAGACCGTAGAAAGTTGTGAACAGATTGTAGGATTTTTATGCAAAGTATCGATAATAGTAGACAACTGTTGTTGTAATGGTAACTTACGGAAACAGTAGAAAAGTAACGTATTACCAGAAACCAATTAGTAGTATAAATTTGCATAAATATCCATGGTCTAGTAGTAAAGCTAAACTCTCAATTGTGTTTCATGTATATGTAATTCTTTTAATCGCAACCCAGCCAACTGATGTATTGAGAAAAAAAGCTTGTCAGTTAACAGGTAGATGCGTCGCTATCGAGCAGGGACAGAGAGTAAAAGAAAAAGCACTGTAAGGCTTCAAAAGTGGATTTAATCGGCGTAACGCTTATCTCGAATGTCGCGTTAATCGAGTCTCCCGCGAGCTTATGAGAGTAAACAAAGACAACGTGTGAGTACATTTAACGCGAATGATCAAGATCAGTCGAGCCGACGCTGATCGACGATTGCATGATCCATTGTGCGGAAGAGGGTGGGGGTCCTCGACTGGATGAAACTATACGGATACTTGGTTTAAGGGTGTGCTCACCTTTCCTGACGCACTTCGCGAGTACGGTCGAATTACGGTTGAGGGTAGTAGGAGCGCTTCTGATTTTTTAGCGGTGTTGAACAAGTCAAGGGCAGCCGTGCCCTCGAGTGGCACTCTTCCCAAGCGATCGGAGTAGCGCTCGAGGGCGATAACTGGTAAGAGGGTTTGTTAAGCAGCTGTTAAGCGCTCGTCATTGTCTATGGCACTGTGAGAAAAAAAAATACCCTGCGACAAAGGTTGGCAAAGAATCCTCACCGATTACCTATACCTCTACTATAGATTGCTCGTTCAAGTTACGTTCGGCGTTACGTTGGCCTCTACTGCGCGTTAAATTATCCCTGTGCTCGCGACGCTCGCAAAATTAATCGGGCTGTTTCAGCCGAGTTTGCTTGACAAGTGAAGCGAGAGAAGTCTCTTCTGAATTTTCATCGCGCAACAAAATTTCCCCGCGATTCTCCGTTTAATCCAGGTTTAATGTACGTTAATCAGGTGGACTTTGGTGGCATTGTCGAAAAGCGAATTCGACGCGGGTGGGGATTTCGATTAAAATATTTCATTGTGAGATTTATCTTTTGAAAAAGGAAACAGAAGTTAAGATGCTCAGGTGACGAAAGAAACGAAAGAAACGAAAGAAGTTCCTTCGAGTGGAGGAAGGACGGCTAAAAAAAATGGCCACGTGGATGAATTGATACAATGGTGATTGGGACTTGATTAACAGGTGAGCGGGTTACGGTTTGAGACACAGCTGCGTACGCTGAACCAGTTTCCGGACACGCTCCTTGGCGATCCGGCACGGCGGCTTCGATACTTTGATCCGCTTCGCAACGAATATTTCTTCGATCGGAACCGGCCCTCCTTCGATGCCATACTTTACTACTATCAGAGCGGTGGCAGGCTTCGACGCCCAGTCAACGTTCCTCTCGATGTCTTCTCCGAGGAGATCAAGTTCTACGAGCTGGGCGAGCTGGCCACCAACAAGTTCAGGTAGTTCGATTGTTGAGAATTGACACTTGACACTATACCCACCGGATGCCTATCTTTCCACTGCCCAATCACCGAGCTTAATCGCCATTAACACTTGAAGCCGTCAATTATTATTATTATTATTATTATTATTATTATTCATTTACATCTAATTTTACTTATCCGAATCAATGGATATCAGTTTAAACCACAAATATATTTATTTCTATTTTTCTTTTTCTTTTTTTATCTTTGTCTTTGTTTTTATTTCTACTGCTATTGCTGCTGCTCAGCATCATTTTTTTAATCAACGATCAATAACCTTTTTCATCTCACGCCACCCTTCTCAACTATATTTGCTAAAATTCTACTGCACTTCGCAAGATTTTTTCGCTTCTTCTCAAATAATTTTAGCGGCTTATCAAAGAAATGGCTATAATTTTAATTTGACTTATTGCCAGAAAATAATTATAAAACAAAATAAACTGCTGTTACTGACCGAGCAGTCAGATATTGCATGTTTCTGAGATAATTGCAACGCCTGGATTGAAAATCTCTGCTTTGGAATCTATACGACATAACAGTAGAATCGAAAGAATATTATAAATTAAGAGATTTTTTAAGTAACTTTGATTAGTCTGCCAGTTATTTAAGACGATCGGTACACGTTACGGCAGAGAGTGTTGATGGCGTGATCGGTCGTTTGCCAGTGGCGTTGTCCCAGAGAGCCGGTAGGCAAAGTGTCAAATTGGCAATTGGGAGAACGGAGAGTGCGGTTGAGATCGTAGAGAGTTCGCACACAAAAGGAAATGGTGGTTTGGGGGGTGGGGGGAGGGGTTGGGATTTTTTTAAAGGGGAAAAGAGAAGGAAATGGAAGGAAAAATGGAAAAAAAAGGAGAGGAATAAAGAAATAAGTAAAAGAGTAACAAAGTAATTAAGTAAAAAAAAAAAATGAGAGAGAAAATGAAAGAGGGAAAAGAGAAAGAGAAAGAAAGTCGAGCACGAATTTGCGTGATCCAGGGAGGACGAAGGGTTCATCAAGGAGGAGGAGAAGCCGCTGCCGTCGCACGAGTTCCAGAGAAAGGTCTGGCTGCTGTTCGAGTACCCGGAGAGCTCGCAAGGGGCCCGGGTGGTCGCCATAATCTCCGTGATCGTGATCCTCCTGTCGATCGTGATATTCTGCCTGGAGACCCTGCCGGAGTACAAGCACTACAAGGTCTTCAACACGACGACGAACGGCACGAAGATCGAGGAGGACGAAGTGCCGGACATTACGGACCCGTTCTTCCTAATAGAGACTATTTGTATCATCTGGTTCACGTTCGAGTTATCGGTGCGCTTCCTCGCCTGCCCAAATAAATTTAATTTCTTCCGTGACGTAATGAACATCATCGACATCATCGCGATCATTCCCTACTTCATCACTCTGGCCACCGTCGTGGCCGAGGAGGAGGACACGCTTAATCTACCTAAGGCGCCGGTAAGCCCGCAGGACAAGAGCACCAACCAGGCGATGTCCCTAGCGATACTCAGGGTCATCAGGCTCGTCAGGGTGTTCCGGATATTCAAGCTCTCCAGGCACAGTAAAGGCCTCCAGATCCTCGGCCGTACGCTCAAGGCCTCCATGAGGGAGCTCGGCCTGCTCATCTTTTTCCTCTTCATCGGTGAGTCGCCTCTTTCCCCCTCTTTTACTTCTTACGATCTTCTCTCTTTGCGCGATGTCATCGGTTTTTGGCTGCCGACGATCTGCCAACCATCTCGCACGTTCGAACCGGCTCAAAGTTGCGAGATTCAATTAGCGGTGCTTTGGCAACAATGTCGCTTCACTTCTCGAGGAAGCGTAACTTCTTCCGTAGGTGGTAGCATCGTCAGTACCGCGTCCGCCGTCGTGGAGACGGTTTATTTTTATCGCGTGGTTCAACCGTGCGGGTGGTTGGCATAAGCTCCGTCCCGGCACAGCTGGGCGCTCTTTCGAGCAGGCATCCTCGCTTATCGGCGTACCTCGAACCTATCAATTTCCGGGAGAATCCCACCGTTCAGCCCTCCTCCTCGCAAAGAAGCCCAGCCAAGCTCTTCTGCGCCAAGGAAATGCTGGACAAATGGGCTTTTAACGTGGGGGTTTAACTATCGGACGGATACCGTTATTGGAGAGTATCAATTATTATGAGTTTCTAGAAAAATTCAGAGGATTTTCCATGTTCTATATCGAGTATAACTTTAGCTACGGATCAACCGATCTGCAGTGACAGTCGTGACAGTCAACGTGCTAAATGCCAGAGTACTCGAGGTTACGATCGAACGTCGCAAAGTGGAATCATTATCGGGCACGGTGCTCAACTCCGGGGAAAACAAACTGTGGAACCTCGTAAAAGCCAGCCCCCGCAGTGCGAGAGGCGAGAAAGAGGACGAGATAGAGGCGGAGATCGTAACGGAGAAAGAGATAAAGAAAGAGCAATGAGAAAGAGAAAGAAAGGGTCATACACCCACTGAAAACGATCGGATCGGGCTATTTCGAGCGGTAGCCAATGCTTCTTTGATATCGTTCACCCTCGAAAGAGGTTTCCGCTCGAACGCCCAGGGGCTGGCTCCTCTGTTCTGTCTCCCCCTTTCGTAAGCCCGACAGGAGAACGCGTGACAAAGATTTATGCCATCATTTGTCTATCGATTCTTGCCGCGGGACTCCGAAAACTTTTCGACCAGCTCCTCGCGCCACGACTTTTTCCCTCTTTCGCGGAGGGAGCGAGGATGCCTGCTCGCTCAGCGGACTCGGCGATATCAATCGGGGAGTCTGCGCAACTCGCGCTATCTGCGGCAAATCGATGCTCGCAAATTAATCCACCTGCTGATTTTTCCAGACTCGATAGAGTTATTGAGAATTTCCTGGAGACTCGCCTCACTGCTTTCTACGAAGCGCGACACTTTCCTTCTATTCGCGAGTAGTGAATAAATCGTTCGGCAGAGACAGATCAACAGACTCTACAATATTCAGTTGCAAATAACACTTGGCTCGTTTAACTACTAGAGATTGGCAAAATAGTTAAACAGTTTATATTTCAATGCGGTTGTACAAGAGATCCGACTGATATTTCTTCACCCTCGCGAATAGTACTGCGAGGTGTCTCGTTGGAAGCTACGCCTTCCTCACCGCACCTTAAAGCTGTACAATTGATAAGCATTTGGACAGGAAACGGAGAACTGCTGGTGCTGAGTTGGCCGATCGTCTCGTTTCTCCCAAGATTTTCCATTCTAGAGGAAATTAAAAGCAGGCACCGGACTAAAAAAAGAAGAGAGCTCCGGCTAATTTTGACGGAAAAGAGCCAATCGAGCGGTCTGCAAAGGTCTGCAATCCTGAACCACCAACGAACCGCATCAATCGCACTCACGATCAGAAAGACCGGAGGAAACGGCGCAGAATTGAGAGCAAAGTTCCCTCGTAGATAGAGAAAACTCGGAGGAGCGAGTAGAACAGTATGAGTGACGAAGAATGAATGCCTGTAACCGATGCATGAGAGGAAGAGCGCACGAATATACATAGAACATAGAACGTAACGCTCTCGAAGAATCGAAGAAATCCAACTGGAACGGGGAGAGAGAGAGAGAGAGAGAGAGAGGGAGAGAGAGAGAGAGGGAGAGGGAGGGAAAGGAAGGTAGCCAGGATGGCGTGGAAATGAAGTATTTTCAGGTACAGCACAGGAGTTTCCAGGTGGTGGTTCCAAGTAGGGCTGGGCCGGGTGGGGTAGCAGAGAGAGAGAGAGAGAGAGAGAGAGAGACCGAATCGACAAAGGGGAAGGGGAAGATCGAAAGGAACAAGGAGAAGAAAGACAACGGTAGAAAAGGCCGGATTGCCAGACGGGTAATATGGTAGGAAACGAAAGAGCAAAGATCCCAGGCACAGTGGAAAATGCTGCGGAAAAACTTGGATGAAATTGGGAGATTAAAGGATGGAGATGAGAATGGAGAAACTAGAAATAAAAGTACATGAGATATGCGAGACGCGTAATCGCGTAAGTGTTGAGGGGTGGGTGTTGCAGTGTCTTGTGTGCGTTGCAGGTGTGGTGCTGTTCTCGTCGGCGGTATACTTCGCGGAGGCAGGCACGCAGGAGAGCTTCTTCAAATCGATACCGGACGCGTTCTGGTGGGCGGTGGTCACGATGACGACCGTGGGCTACGGGGACATGAGGTACAGAGCCACCGGGGGCGTTAAACCCACTGAACCGGTGTTTTCTTCCTTGCATTGCAGGTGTGGTGCTATTCTCATCGGCGGTATACTTCGCGGAGGCCGGCTCCGAGAATTCGTTCTTCAAGTCCATTCCGGACGCGTTCTGGTGGGCCGTTGTCACGATGACGACCGTGGGCTATGGTGACATGACGTATGATGTACTCACTTTCACTTAAGACTCTAGTTAATGCCCGCCAAATACGAACACACGCTACTCCTCGATCCATTTACTCTAATACTTACTACCCTTAACTTACCTCAAACCCTCCTATCCAGAATTACCCCCTTTCTATAACTTTCTCTCTTTCTCTCTCTTGCCTTATCTCACAATTTTTTTCTTCGAAACCCCACTAACCTCCCGCCTTGTTTTACTGTATTGACGATACTTTTCGGACGACAGTCGGAGTTTCGCGTTGTGTTATACCCGTTTCGGGGGTAGGTATCTCAAAAAACTGAGTCTTTCGAGATGAAGTTTTGCTGGAGCGTGACGCGCAGCTTTTCCCTTAATTAGCTCGCGGTTAATTCGGGTTCCTCGACCATTCACTTTGTTACGTTCACACTTACTTTCCCTTTTACTTCGCTCTTGCTGATTCGGTTCTTTGCTTCCTTTGACTTTCGATTTCAATCCTCTCGTCCTCGACATCCCCCCTACCCCCATTCCGGTCGGTTGGTCGGTCCAGTGACTCTTAAACGCAGTTTCGCAACTATACTCGCAACTACATGTACAGAACGATTCGCGGCCCGAATCTTTTTCCGTTTCTCCTAGAGTGTTTCTCGTCCTCGTTCAATTGACGCTCGCTCGATTAACGAAGCAATTTGGCTCAATTCGCTGTTCGAGATCCTCTCGTGTCAGCCCAATTACCGCGATTAACAAATGCTCCCGTCTCTTCCATTTCCCACGAACACTACTGAGACCCACTATGCAACACTATCCCCGTGCGATTCAAATGAGTTTTCATGTCGCAAAAAAAACGTATGTTAAAAATTGACTCCGTAAGTAGAGAGCAAAAAGCGCATATCTCGCAACCAACTCTTTTTTCCTGCTCGGCACGAATATCGATCCCATCTCCGATTATTATCACCTGCATCATCTTTTCTCTTCTTTTCTTTCTGATACGGAATTCTCTTTTTGCAAGTGTTCGATTCACCACTAAGTAGAACATGTCTTTGACACAAGATTTTGACGCTTGCGATTTGCGACGGTTGGAAGGTCCAGTGACAATGACGATGCGCAGACGTAATCCCATCGAAACGAGCAAAAGTGACGATCAAATGTGCCGACACTCGAGGCGGAAGTGCAGAGGTAGTTTCGTAGGCTCCAAGTTCCAATTCGTAGAGTACACTCACGGGACTACGAGGATCCCCTAGTCTCCTCTCGAAGATGGAGAGAGGAGGTCTCGACGTCTCCCTGGGTAGAACCCTCCGAAGAAGGGGCCAATTGCCTCCTGTGAATCAATAAATGTCCTCCGGCTACCGGGTTCCTACTGGGTTCCTACTGGGTTCCTACTGGCTTCGCTTGGCTTACTCTCTATCTACTACAAGCCTATTACTATTTCCTACGATTATCGAGGGTATAAGCGCCATCGACTATCTTCCTATATATTTTACACTCCACGATTTTACCTTGCAATTTCGATGGAAGAGTGATATATGTATATCGGTTCGGAGATTGATTTCAGTCCCTCCGGAACCGAGGAGCAAAGAGAGAGACAGAGAGAGAGAGTAGGGTGAGCGAGACGAACACGACGAACACGGTAGCTCGTTACTCGTCCGCGACGCGCAGCAGCTGATTATTCTCACATATGTGTATAAATATCCTGCGTATCGTCATGCGTAGCAGTATTCGCTCGCTCGAATTCATGAGAGGCTCGCTCCAGTTTTCCACAACGATTCGCTCACAGCCCGTTTCCTTTATCGACAGACCCAACGTCGTACTTGTTTTTTCTCTCCCCTAAGGCTGATCTCGACCTCGCAAGACTGTATCTTCGTTCGAGACGAATCGGTTTAATCTCTTCATCTGCCATTGTTGCTGTCTCTTTCGTCTTCC
Source organism: Trypoxylon attenuatum (assembly GCA_963989405.1). Taxonomy (NCBI): domain Eukaryota; kingdom Metazoa; phylum Arthropoda; class Insecta; order Hymenoptera; family Crabronidae; genus Trypoxylon; species Trypoxylon attenuatum. The sequence goes on along the minus strand of OZ022489.1, from coordinate 2,559,446 downwards.
GACTTGCCACCGGCCACTGTCGTATCGATCATTAATTCCTCCGTGTTGAACATTTTTTCGCCCCCCTTTTTTTCACATTTTTTTATTCCATGTTGTTTTCGAGGCCCTCGATCGTCCTCCGTTTTTGAGGAGACAAGTTCATTTTCAACGTTCGACGCCCCCCTGCTGAGCTCATGTCGATACTTTCAAAAAGTGTACGTTAGACGAAGTGTGCCCCCTAATGTCGACTTGGTGCTTTTAGCAGGGATGTTGTACGCAAAGCACTTCTGTCTCTCGGAGAATTCTTTCGCCACGGCCTTCCAAGTAATTTCTCGGGAAAACAAGCATTGCTCTATTTTTAAACGATCTTTAAGCGGCATCGACCGATGCTCCACGTGGTACGCTTATACACTTGTAGCAATCTTTTTTCGTACCATCTCCTACGTTCGACTGGTGCAACATCGTGCCATAAGGTTCATATGCCAATCGAACCTCGCATCCTTCAATACCATGATCCGATTAATACATACTAGAACTATCAAAAGGATCAGAATATCTCATCTAGGATTTGTCTCCGAAGAAACTCATTCTGCATTTAGGAGAAGTATCTTATTCTCAAATTTTCGGTTAAATGAAACTAGCAAGATGAAAAAAGGTCGTTCTTCTTTTTAATTATACGCTAATAAAAAATGCATTACTCTGATTGCAAGGAGAAATAAATTGGCGTCGTCCTGGGTAGTTCTAGTGTTAAAATCGTTTTGCATACATCACTTTAACATGGATTTCTCATCCGCCTGGCCTTATTTTCATATTCCTCGAGGAACGTGACGGCTGCATGCATATATTCACAGGTTTATCGAGATGAGCCACGTCACATCGAGTCCCAACTACCCTATCAGTTATATTATTCACGTTAATAGAATTGCGAGTCGTTATCATTCGCTACGGGTGAGGGGATCCTCAAAACTTTAATCGTCACTATCGATCCTACCAATGATCTTTTCACTATTTTCGTCATTACCACGTACACGGTATCGAGACGATTAACCCCGATCATTGGAATCCATCAAAAACGCCATATTTACGAGGATGATTTCACCAACCCTTTGATCACTACCTCCCTCGGCGCTTAGAATCGATCAACGATAGAGCAGATTTCGAAATTACGAAAGAAATCCACTGTGACAATGACGAAGATAAACTGAACTCGACGAGATGGCAGAAATTGCGCGTCTAACATTTAACCTAAGCCAATTTTGTAATGTACCTTGCGATTCACTATACTTCTCGGCTGGAGACTCATTGACAAATTACCAAGCTTGACTACTCACTGCATCGTGATTACGCTAACTAGTATTAGAGGAAAATCTCTCTTTTGGGAGTAATTTGCACACTGGAATGACATGGGCGAATATATATATATACATAGAGAGAGAGAGACAGTGCAAAGAGCGGAATGGCAAGCGATGAGGCCTCGGGTGATGAGACCCAATCACTGCTGATACACCTGGAAAATAGCGCGCTTGCCGATTGTGCATGGCGGCATCCGAAGAATAAAAAGCCTTTTTCAAAACGTTTTTGCGGTAGAACCTAGTCTAGTCTAGCAAGCCCGCTTCTCTTAGTCGCGCGTAACTCTATACTTATGTGTGTGTGTGGGTATACGGTTACGCAAAACGCGCAGCATTCGCGACACGCGGAGATTAGCTTCATGGAATCCCGAAGCCATCGTCAATCGGAACTTTTGGTCAAACTTTCATTCTACTATCAATGGAGGCTCTTTTACTCCTGGTAGACGGCTATGAAGAGTATGTGGTGGATGGATGTATATGTGTGTGTGTGTGCGCGCGTGTGTATGTGTGAGGGAGAGAAAAGGGATACGTCGAATATTTCGCGGATTCGAAATCTAATCTCCGGCGTGCGAGAGGAATGCAAGGGAACACGCGTTATTAGACACGTGGCACGCGAGTTGCGGCACACGGCACAGACGATCCATATACGTAGCTATTTCTCGCCCATAGGAAGCTCCAGTACCGCATATAAGTAGTGCGACACTCGACTCGACACGGCAGACTCACACAAAATAGAAACACCACACCTAGCACTGAGTTTAGAGTTTTTTTAGAAGCAGCGAGATACTAGTACAGTGCCACTCACTCGTCGTCGGGGGGAGTGGCGCGAGTGTGGACGCTGATGACTGAACGCGTGCTTTCCTTCTGCTTCAGGCCCGTCGGCGTTTGGGGCAAGATTGTTGGCTCCCTATGCGCGATCGCCGGTGTCCTCACGATCGCCCTGCCCGTCCCCGTAATCGTCTCCAATTTCAACTACTTCTATCATCGTGAGACTGACCAGGAAGAGATGCAGTCGCAGAACTTCAATCACGTGACCAGCTGCCCGTATCTCCCTGGCACTTTAGGTCAGTCCGCGGATTTGGAGCAATGTTTCTTTTTTCAGATCGTGTTTTTTCAGATCGTGTACGTTCGTGTGTGATTGTCATTGTCTCGCTATTCACAGGTCAACACCAGAAGAAGAGCTCGGTGTCGGAATCGTCTTCGGACATAATGGAACTGGAGGAGGGGATACTGATCAGTCGCCAAGAGACTGTGAAAAAGCCCAACTGTAACCCTCGCCACAATAACAATATCAATCCAACCTGTACGAGCATGGAGACTGACGTCTGACTACTAGGTACCTATCTACTTACATTATCTCCTTTTCTCGATTGAGCTATGCAATTAAGGATCGTTTATGGTTTTCAGTGAAGGAGACGGTGGCAGCGTGGTGGCCAGTGCTGGGACAATTGTCGAAGAGCAGCTACAGCTCGCTACGGTGCCTGACGTAGGCCTTCTTCGCGCGTGGTCGTAGTCGTGCCGGGCGCAGTCCAAGGCTAAGCCGCTCGCAGACTACCCCCGTGACCAACGGTTCAGCCTCCACATCTTTATCCGTGGATGCGTCTGCTCCTTCATGGAGGCGCGCACCCATCGTCATCGTCGTCGTTGCTGTCGTGACTGTTGTCGCCGCTATATCGTCCACGATCTGCGGTCGCGCCAATGACCGTTCGACTTGCGTTTTCTCTCGCGTTCGTTTTGCGTGTGCGCACGCTCTCTCTCTCTCCCCCCTCCTCTGTCTTTCTTTCTCTATTAATCTCTTTTTCACACAGTCTGCTACCACTCTCTTTCCCTCTCACTGTCTCTCCGTGCCTCGGTCTCTCTCCGTGCTCTCTCCCTTTGACAGCAGGGCTGCTTCGGCTTGCTCGAAACCAACTAGCGAGAGTTACCCCCGACCGCGTCACAACGAGAAGGCGGAAGAAGCGGCAACGGCGGCGGAGCGACGAGGGAGACGAAAAGGAAAAAAGAAAAAGAAAAGCGAGCGACTCCAGCAGAAGAAGTACTAGATCAAGAAAGAATAAAGAAGAAGAGAACGAAAAGAAAAGATGAAGTAGAAGAAGAAAGAAGAGGAGACAGAGGAAGAGAGCGACAGAGTCACGGAAGTGCTAGGATGTAAGCATTATTCGCGGCAACGTAGAAAACAATTAGGCCTCGAGGGCACAGTCGACGAACGAACGTTGATCCGCGAACTGGGGGCGGAGGCGAAGAAACGCGTCTCTCCGGCGCTTGCACTCGCTCTCTCGCAGGCGTCCAACATCCTCCCCCTCCCCCAAACCCCCACACACCACCGACTCCAGTGTTCAAAATAAAAGATAATAAGAATATTACGAAGGAAAGAGGAGAGAGGAGAAGTCGATCTAGCGGCAGCTTCGCGAAACGCTTCCGAGCGCGACAGCTCCCCTTTGGATTAAGGCGGACGGACCACACTAAGGGAATCCTATCGCGAAAAGTCCTATCGGATAATATATCGTTATTATTGATAGATTAAGTGGCTAGCCCGCACCGGCATTCCACGCGTCCCTTGGCCGAAAACCAGAAGGATCAACCTTGCGGGAAACCCAGAAGCTCAGAAACTCCAAAAGTCGAAAACTAAGGAAGGCACTCGAGGACTGGATCCAGTTGCGACCGACAGAGTCAAGTAGGGTCAGTAGAATTAAGCTTTCATTTAATCGGCTGATATTTTATCGCGAAATTTCTTCGCATTCTGCGATTTTTCCAAACCTCGGTTTCTTGCCGTTCGCATCTTGAGCTCTGACGCGAGAGACCAAAATTGAAATTGGTTTTAAAATTGTTTTCAAGGAATTGATCAATGCAGATTTTTGAATATTCGCAAAAGGGTCAAATGACTCGAAAAGAGCGGAAGAGCCTATAGGGCATGATTCCTGTGATTAAAATCACTTTGCGAAGCAATTGAAATGAAATGACGACTGTTTTTTGTTAGAATCGCAACGGATCGGAGCTTTTGTTCTCGCGTATAATCCGGTGAAAGTATCGAGCAGTAGCGGAAGCAGAATCGCACAAAAACTATACGAGCTGTATCATAAGCCGGAGGAGGACTGTAAAAGCTGAAGTGGGAACTGATTTTCAGTTAGACTGTGTAAAGGACTCTCGATCGAAGTAGTATTACTACGGGACAACGAAAACCTTACTCAGTTTCTCGCTTTCTCTTCTCGTTTCCTCTTGCTGCCGGCGTCGGGTAAAATCGTTCCAATTTTCCTTCCATCCAAATGGTTGGAAATCAGCTGCTGTTCGTTCGGATGAGTCTCCGCTAAGTACAGATCACATTGAATTCTGGTTTTCTAGCAGGCTGAAAAAAAATTCCGCGATACGTGAGACAAAAGGGAGGAAGGATGGCTGGAGCGATTACACCACGCGAGAATCGAGAGACATAGAGAGAGGGAGGATTGAAAAAGAGTGCGTGTAATCGATGCAATCGGGTGTCCACGAAATCTAGACGACAATTTAATCGCGAAAGAAATTTATTCGACGATATGACAGAAGATCTTTTGCTAATAGGAAGCCTGGGTGTCGGATCGCGAAATAAAGAACAAAATATATCAAGACTGCCATTTCTGGATCTCGAGTAAATCGTACGTAACGGGTTTCAATAATTGATCCATTTGCAATTAGTGGACGTTAAAGATTATCCGTTCGAACGACATGAGTTCACGGCAGGATCCATTCTTCGAATCGAAGCCTCCTTCGTTCGAAATTCTGCCACTTTAGCACATCGTGTTTTCCAACCCCGAAATTCTCTCACTTTCTCTCCCTCTCTCTCTCTTTCTTTCTCTCTGTGACTGAAAGAGGGGCGTGAAAAATTTCAAGCGGACGATGCGACGTCGGTTTTGCCGAAAGACGATTTGCCACGGTTTCTTATTTATACGCTCGACTACGATGACGGAGGAGGTCCGACGTGAAATATTAGATATAAAAAAGTTTAATAAACACGATCTAGCGTACGAAGCAGAATTATTAAGAAATGATTACAAAACGGTTCCATTATTCGATTTCGTAGGTAGATAGATGCGAATTTTGTCGAAGGACATCTTATCCAATTTTTCTTAGGCAACCATGAGGAAAAAACGAAGCAAAACTTTATTAGAGTATATACATGGCACTTTAGAAAAAAAAAAGAGTGAAAGACGAGAAAGAAGGAGAGGATGTCCTAGTCCGTTTGTTGCTAGTGTCCCTAATCGACAAGTGTGCATCTGTGAATCTCTAAAAACGGTGCGAACTTGTTTGTGAATGAAATGTGTGCACATTCGGATGTGCCTCTGCGTTCGTATGACTGTGTGTATATGTGTGCGAGCATGTCGATTTTACCGGCGAATGACGCAATCGAGCAAAAGGGTATATTTGATTAGCGAGCGACAGGAGTGAGAAAGAAAGGGCTCGTGAAAAGGAGATCGCGTGACTGATTATTCTGAGATGATAACAGGAGCGGAAAACAGGTAACAAAACGTTAATTATACGCGGAAATTTACGTTACGCGACTTTCTTATGGTACTTCAATTCTTCGCCTTTGCTGGATTTAGAGAGGCGTCAAAGATAAGCGGAAACGCATCAAAGTATATGTATTGTATATCTGCCTAGGTAACCGAGGAAAAAAGCGCGGAAAATGTCGTTCTCTATGATGGACAAGAAGTTTGTTATTGCTATTAGTTACGTAACTAAGGCCACTGAACCTAAACTCTATGTTTATTAGTCTTACTCTACCGATGTTTGCTGCGACTACCAGTATTACGATCACTGCTACGACAAACTACTACCACTGCTGTTACTAATACTAAACTAATACTAATATTATTAATACTATAACTACAAACTACTACTATTACTACTACTCCTACTACTATTACTGAAACTACTACTACTATTACTGCTACTATTACTATTACTATTGCTACTATTACTACTATACTACCACTATTACCACTACTACGACTACTACAACTATTACTACCGTTACTATTACTGCTACAGTTGCCACTGTTGTCACCTCTACTACCGCTACTGCTGATACTATCCAGTACTATGTCAGGTGCTATCAATACCACCTACGCTCACTTCTCCTCTCATGAGCGTGATTTCCAAAAATTCGAAAACTTTCCGGAATTAATGTCAACCGCTCTGCCAAGCTTTTCTTACCAGCACCACGACCATATTGTTAAAGTCATTATTGTCGGTACATATTATTCCTCCTGTTACTACTACTACTACTACTACTACTACTACTACTAATACTACTACTACCACTACTATAACTACAATCTACTACTATTACTACTATTATTATTGTTACTGTTCTTCTATGATCGATACGATGGTAGTATAGTCGTTATTATTATGATTATTACTATTATTATTCTTACGAGTGCCGTTACTTTTGCCGTTGGTACCGGTCTAATTATCATCGCGGCATCCAATCCTACAAGTTCTTCTATTCTGATTCTCATAATTGCAAAACATCTAATTACTATTACTACCACTACCACCGCCACTGTCACAATCACACTCGTTTTATTATTGTATTACTTATTAATACTACACAAACTACGACTATTGCTACTATTACTGTAACTACCACTACTACCACTACTACTACAACTACTACTACTACTACTACTATTACTACTACTACTATACCACTACTGCTACTACTGCTACTCTATCACACTAGTATAACTGTTAATACTGATACCGCTGGAGTTACGACGACTTTTAACTTTAGACCGAACTAAAGTCACCTTAGGGTATAACGTATCTAGGTACCAGATATTATTCTGTTAGACAACCCTACCTAGCCGTTAGAGATGGAGATGTTATAGGTCGTACGGATGTAAGTAGCCAGGCAGATACGTAGGTAGGTAGATAGGTAGGTAGGTAAAGTAAGTAGGTGGGGTAATTAGTCCGATAAGGGGATGAAGAGTCGAGTAACCAAATAGTCTGGATAGACAGACACGTAGTCAGGAAGAGAGAGGTAGCCACGTAGTTAGTACGATGTCGCTACACAGGGTTCTCGGAAATTGTCAGAAGAAAATCAGTAAAGCTCTTGTCACACTCTGCGCGAAAGGATGATCACGCGAAAAAGATTAGTTGATATAAATGTATACTCACTTCGATAAAATCATCTTGATTCTTTTTCTTTTTCATTCGATTTGCATTTGGTCGTGCGGTATGACTCGTGCTTGTGGATTTGAAAAGCTTGTCCTGTGATGTATTTCTGCCATGGAATATCGGGTTATTTATCCAGGTGAAATATCTGGTGAGATTGAATCAAATCAATGATCTTTTGGCGATCTTCCGTGGCAGATTGTTCATTAAGCGAGTATAAGTTTAAAAATAAGAAATCTGTCGTCGACCTTCAATTGTATTGTATCACTCTCGCGTCGAGCGTCCGCGATTGAAAAACGTATGCTCAATGAATGGATTCTCCAAGTTTTCGACTTCCTTCCTCGAGATCCACAGTGTGTATACAACTCGCATGAGGAAACTGGGAGAGCAAAGAGCGGAGAGCATAGAGAGAAATGTATACGCGTAAATCTTCGGGAGACGGAGATGTCGCGCGTGGAAGCAGAATTTACTCTTCTTTCGCCTGTTTTTATCGACTGCTGCGGATTTTCTTGGATCCGCGAAGATTTCGAAGCTGTCGCTTTGCCAAAAGATCGTCACGTTGATTCCGTTCCACACTTAATTAGCTACTCTTTCCCTAGTCGAGTATCAAAAGTAACTGAGAAATTTACTGAGGAAGGACTCGCACGGGTATGTGAAAGGCAACAAGGATACGGAATCAGAGAGAGAGAGAGAGAGAGAGAGAGAGAGAGAGAGAGAGAGAGAGAGAGAGAGAGAGAGAGAGGAGTGAGAGAAAGAGACAAGGGTACATCGGAGTAGCGAATGCAAGCAATGGAGAAGAGGCAGAGAGGAGTTAAAAGGGAGAGGGCAAAAAGAGACGCAAAAGAGTGGGGGAGGAAAAGTGGTATTAGACAAGTACTCCAAGTACTTAGTACGTACAATCGAGTCCGCGATGAGAGAAAGCGCGATAGAGGGAGGAGCAGAACGATCGCGAGGGGTTGATGAGCATGCATTCCGAGGTAATCGAACGAAAAAGTTCTGGTAGTACCGCTACAAGGCTAGAATTATATTCCGCTGTCGCCGTAGAACGAAAGATCCGTCATTACCGTATCGCTTACTTTTGCAGAAAAGAGAAAAAATGAGAAAAATCAAGAAAAACCAATGCGAACTACTATATCGCGTTCTTCTTCTTAAATAAAAAACCGCGTATCGTAATCAGGCTGGGTAGCTCGTAAACGAATATTTAAAAGACAGATTAAGTTTAGCGCTGACACCCACCACTGTCGAGCAGCCTCTGCTATGCCTTGAACCAATCTGGGACGATGAGATTTTACCCTAGAAAAAAATTATTCGAGAACAACAACGAAAAAAAGTCAGATGCAAATGGAGCGACAAAAGGAATAAGGAAGAAATTTGAGACAAACAAGCGGAAGAAGACAAGGAAAAAGGAAGAAAAAAGAAAAAATGAATGAATCGAGTGAATGGATTTCGCGAGAAAAGAAGGCAGCAGAGGATGCTCGAACGAGGGCTCCTCGCGAAGCAGGAGGCACCGAATACGTGCACTTTAAGGGAAGAGAACTTTAGAAGTGAGCGAGCGCGCCCGCCCTTAGCTCGAGCAAAACGCTTTCAAGTGATATACAATTTAGATACATACTACGATCGACGATTGAAATTATCCTTCGATTACCGTAACTAATTAACAAAAAAAAAAAAATTTCACGTTTGTTACTATTTGAGAGGTTCTCGATGATTTGTGAAGACGGAAAAGGGCAGGGAAGAAAAATGCAATGGAATTTAAAGGAGTGGAATGATAGTTAAGGCGGCGACGCGTCGAGGTAAACGCTCACAAAAGAAAAAAAAGTGCCGGAACGCACTTGCGCGACCGACGCAAGCGAATCATAGAGTACACACACACACACACATACACACGACATATTTACATTTCTACACGCATACGTACGTACGAAAATCTGTATGTATACAATCTCCACCCATCCTAGTCTACACATACATATAACTCAGAAGACATAAACATACACACGTACACGCAGACACGAATCGGACGTACAATATATATACATATATGTACATTAATACAATGTATGTATACATATATATATATGTATATACATGAATACATATATGTATAGAGAATAGATATTTACGCATAGATGTACGATAGTTTTAACTAATTAAATTTAGCGAAGAACGAAGCGAGCACGGTGAGATACCGATAAAACGCAAAAATTCGTCGCTCACAGTTGCAAAGGAGAGATTCACGAAGGTTAATTACGAGAGTAGAAAGTACTAATGTTACTAAAGTACGTATACGTACGCATGAACTTTTGAATAAGCTACTTACAATTTCGTAGGCTAAATGAGAAATCAAGATGCGAAAACGTTTGTAACGCGAGGGCTGTACGCGGTAGCGGCGATTACTGCTACTTCAAGTCGCTCGATAATCCGTATTAATTAATTAATTAATCAATCAATTAATTAATTAATCGAGGAACTCGTTTATATAGTGTCCAGCACTGTTTTAAGTGCTTCTTCATTTTTTGGCTGTGTGAAGCTTCAACTAAAGTAATTTAACGAAGAAAAGACGTGCACTTGTCGTTATGCATACTTACATACATACCTACATGCGTACACTTACACACATTGCATACGTACACAGGTATACCCACAAACACACATACACGCAACCACACACATATACAGAAATACACGTGTATTTGCAAAACGAAATTGCAAACACAAATACTTACACACATCCGTATGTACACATATACGATACGTGCAGTATGGTTCATAAGTATTTTAATGATTTTATAAATTCGAAAAAAAGTACAGATTCGCTCGTTATAAGCAATATTTGTTCGCTATGACTGTTTTCTCCATTGTACAGCAAACAAGTTGTTAACATTAGAACTATCTACGATTAATATAAATCTATTTTTTACCGTCGATTACGATGATTGATTTCTTTAACAAATACGTGAATCAACAAGAAAATATTCCTCTATGCTTAGTTCACTTTGTTATAGTTGACTATGAAATAAACAAGATATTCTGAAACGATAAATTCTTTATAGAAAAATTTCAAATGGGTTATTTTCACCCCTTTGTCAATTTTGGTTGTAATTCAAACGAATACTTACCAGAACAAAATTCGAAAGGGTTAAGAGGTAGAGCGATATTGAAAATCCCCATTGTTCAAATAGTTATGGGGCATACTGTCTACGCACTGAGGTACACGTTTCTATACTTGCACACACACACACACACACACACACACACACACACACACACACACACACACACACACGTACACGTACACCTACATGCTATGTTGGCTTGTCGCGCGATCATTCCCCGATAGCGCGACCGAACTCAATTAAGTAAGGATAATCTAATCGAAAACAATTGTTAATGAACGGTAAAGCGATTGCCGGTGCACGAAACTCTTAAAGAGAAGGCTGCTCGCATCCAACAAGTCAGTCGCGTCGGATTCGCGAAACGATCGCGATCGAGACGCGTTTCGCGGACCGCCGACCGAGAAAATAACAAATAATCAGCCGCGCGAAATGTGAAAGAGGGTCGACAAGAAGATTGTAATAATAATAATAATAATAAATAATAATAATAGTAATAATATTTAATAAATGAATAAATAATAATGATGAGAATAATAACAGTAATAACGATAACGAGAACAGGAACAACAGCAACAACAATACATATAAATAATAGTAATAATTTTTGCGAACGGGTAATTGATCATACCAACGCTAACGCTAACACTAATACTAACAGTAATATACTAATGTCGCTAATAACGAAAATGAGAAATGAACAAAGAATAATAATACTAATAATGAATAAATAAATAAATTAATTAATTAATTAATTAATTAATAACGATGATGATAATGATGATCGATGAATAATAATGATGATCGATGATGATAATAGTAATAATAAATAATAATAATATTACGATTAATAATAAAAATGAATAATGATGAGGAGTAACCGTTAAACAGAGAACGCCACGTCTCCCTCGGTACGTTAACATACATATACATGCATACCTACATACGTGCATAAACCTTGCGCATAACGTAAAAAAAAAAGATACAAACATATTATGATTCCGCATCTCCGTTTGTACGCATTTTAACGAAGTAATGGAAAAAAAAATTACTAAAAGAATTACTATACACAGGAATATACTTAAATGGCAAGTGTATAAATAATAAACGCTACTATACGATTAACGGTACTAGCTCAGATACAAGATCCTGCCGTGTTGCCCCGGGTTACGCTAAGAGCCACCTGGCCCGCATTTCAAATATCTATTACGTTTATAAGCACTAGTAAGAAACGCTACGCCGACCGCCTTATTGATTGGTGTGAATGGGACACGATTATATATCCATGAAAACGCATTTTCGCATTACGCATTATATGCATTACGCGACACACGCCCGACTTCAACGACACTATACCTAGTCGAGACAGAGATACACTTGACACACGACACGGTCACAGATACAGCTACACTTATACGTACTTGCGTTTGGATTGTTTGGGGGATGCAAAAAAAAGGGGGTAGGCGAGGGATTCAGAGTCATAGAAAGATGAGCAGGTGAATTTGTATGACTTGTGCATACGTAAACGTAGCGTATCATATTGGAAGGATTATGCTACGTGTACGTATGCAATTGTTGGAAGGAGAGGATTAAATTTTACTACCACTGACATATTCACACATACATGCATACTTACATAAACACACACACACACACACACATACAAACGTACTTGAAATTTACGGACGGATGCAGACAAAAGACGTACACGCGCATACATACATAACATATATCTATTTTTCGCCTGTGCAAAGTGATTCTACGACGTAAAATATTATTAACAAAAAAAAAAAAAGAAATGGCTAATTTTTCTAACGAACACTGAAAGCTGCGAGAGGATTTCTTTTCGTCCTTCGGTGACAATGAGCCTTTTGTAAAACCACTATTTCTATAATTGACGTTTTGTAAGGTGAAGGTCGCCGCTCTCGCGACGAGGAAAGGATCAAAATGTTATCAATTGTAATCGATGCGTAATCATTTGCCGATCTGAGCGCGCCGCGCGGGTTAAACGTCGACGTGCCTTTGCCAATTCGTACCTTTTGCCAATCAATTGCCAATCGATCGCAAATCGATTGCGAATTCATTTTCGAATCGAAACTGCTGCTGCTGCTGCTGCTGTTGCTACTGCTGCTGCTGCTGCAAGCAATTGCGAGTCAGTCGCCATCATTGGGCTACTAACACTACCACTACCACCCAACACTACCACAGAACCGAGCATCGATAAAACCATTCTCACGACCGACGACGTGCTCGGAAGGCTGAGCGAACGAATGGCCAATCCAAAAACAACCTTATAATCCCTAAACCTTAAACCTTGTAAGAGCAAAAACTAAATATGACGGAGACTCATTCGCGATTGAACCGACCATTACCCCCGCGCGTATGCGTCCTTTGATAAGGAAAGTTCTCGTCCTATCGCGTCTTACTGTCTTCTCGAAGCTTCTTCACCGATATATGTAATTAAAGCGTCGAGTGATGCATGGTTAAAATGGTTAACATTGTTGACATTGTTGACTGTAGCATCCAGTCGGTCTAATTACGTAAAGTCGAAAAATTCTGGATAGAGTATGACTCGACATCACGTGAGCTTTTCTTATGAGTTCCTTTTGAGAGGACTATCGCGTACTCTGTTTCCTCCGAAGGCACCCGATCACAGTAGCTGATTTGCGTGCACTTTGCCTTCCACGATCCTGAGGAGCTGTCGTTCGACTGCCATTTTTACCAGCCAACACGGATTGACAGTTTTTCCGCGGACTACGGATATCAGAGACGAGGGAGAATTATACGTTCGAAGCAACGATAACTTCCAAAAGATTTGCTCGTTCTCTTTTTTGCATTCCAGCCATGCGTACTTTGCACTCATCCTAAGTGTATGTGTGCAAAGGTTCCCGTTCCCTTTTCAACATCCGCAATACCTCGTACATTCTTTAACACTTCGGGGTTCGCTTCCCTTTGTCTGACCGGACTGCCGATGCCGTTTGTACACATTATACACGTATGCCTTGCTGTCCGAGGCGTTTTCGCTTTTACGTACCCGGCGCACTGGTACTGTCCAACTCTAGTCCAATTATACGTATCGTAGGTACGGTGGGCAAAGGGAGCTGACATATCCCGTATTCGAAAACTACACGTGTTGCTATACTGACGAGAACGTTTGACTCATCCGTCTGAGGAATTATTACGTATACGGTCGAGTACACAGTGGGCGAAGGCATGTATGTGCGCGCGCGCGTGCCACTGGCATTGGGTGTTCTTACGGATTTTTGCCCGGATTTCGCGACCTCTTCGATTCACGAGGATTCGGATACTCGAGGCATTCAAATTACCGTGAACAGTACTCTCTTACTTTTTAATACGGCACATGGGTAAACGTAGATGCTCTTGGGAAAGTATGAAAGTGGTAGGCAACGTGGAAATTGGCAGAAAACCCTTGACAGTGTTATCTGTCAAATCGCATGATATTAGAGCAAGAAATTCGGTTTGGAGGATAACGGACGGTCGCCATACACACTTATACATACACATACGTACATAGATCCACGAAAGAACCGCAGACATGTGTGTATCTATACGATTCATAAGAGAACCGGGGGGGTCTCGTGATTCACACTTGCGACACGTGGACGGGGGTTTTGTTGGTTCGTGAGTTGCGCGGAGCGCGCTACATTGGCAACTGATTAGCCGCGATGCTTCGAGTTTTCGGTTAGCCGCTTCTTGTATAAGGAAGTCAGAGAGAAAAAAGCACGCGACCGAGAGACCGAGAGACTACCCTAAATTACAGGGAACGATGGATCGAGGATTGAGGATCGAGAAATCGAGTATGGGCGCACGCACGGAAGCAAAGTTCCGTTCGCAAGCCGGGTACCAAGGCACTCAGGGCAACGATTAATATCGATCAACTTATTTGTACGACGATCTAGGCTATTTACGTTACGTAATGTCCAATTATTACCGGAAAAGCGATTATAAACGACGCATTAGTAGGCATTAAAGAAACTAAATAAGGCGACGCGCGCGCATCGCACCCTCGAAACTCGAACGCTCGACTCCCAGAGACACAAGAGGATTTTGGATCGTCAGATCCTCTGCTTCGTGTAATATCGTCGACAGTGCTCGCGCGATTACGCTCGGCAACCCCCACTTTGTGTTCTTCCCCTCCTTCCTTCGCGCATTCGACCGAACGTCACTTCCGATCGCGCACGAACATTGCGGTCGATTGCGATCGATCGATCGATCACTGCCCGGATTTCAACGATCCGGCAAATCTGTTTATCCCGCAAATAACTACTTCGCATCCAGCAAACGCAACAGTTTCAATAGATAGATCGCGGTTTCAATTGGCGATGTGTAGCAATAGACAATGCTATGACCGGTAAATAATAATTGATCGGTCCGAGTACGAGCGTAATTGCGACACGCGAAACGATTTCCGAGGTGTCGAGCGACCGAACCGCGAGACTGGCTGTCCCCGTGGAAATCCGTATCGCACGAAATCTCAATTGAAAGTAGTCAGAATGGAATCGGTGACAATGCGAAGAGTCAGACGGCACGAATCGCTTCCTCGATCCTAAATAGGAGGCCGAACCCGATGGCGATGACACGCGACCTTAATACAGATTTTGACTTGTACGAAATCGATGACGAAAGACGAAGGCGGAGAGAAAGAAAGAAAGGGAGTGTGTGTCTGTGTGTGTGGGTGAGTGTGTGTGCACGTGTGAGCGAAAGGGAGGCCTGAAGAACTGACAAAAAATAGAGAAGGTCGTGATCGGAAAGGGCAACAATGGTTTATCGGCCCAAAGAAGCTTCATCGAAACGGTGATCGTGCTCGAAGAACGAAGAGTCGAGAGAGCGTGTGTCTGTGAGAGGGAGAGAAAAAAAGAGGAAAAGGTAAAAAAGTAGAAGAATGTCAGTATATCGTAAGGATTTCTCTTCGAGGAAAGGAGATGGATCGAAGGAGAGAGGAAGCGATCGGATCGAAATATCGAAAGTAACGAAAGCAAAAGGGAATAGCAGCGAGGGCAGCTCGATGAGCAAGGGTTGCGATAACTCAATGATAGCCAGAATTTACTACGTACTTATCGATTAACGATCCATCGGTTGGAACGAGGAAAATAATTACTACTTATCGATTAGCTATACACTATAAGGGCAGTCATGTAGTACTCATATAGTCTATTTGTTAATGTTTCAGATATTTTATTAAATGTTGATATAACGTACTACGACATTCCTTATTTGTGCCGGATTCCCCGCATTTCTAGTGTTTAAAACAAGCGAGCGCTCCACCGACGTGTCAACTACTGTATCTAAACGTTAATTCGAGTCGATCGGTCGATCAGTCGTTCATTCAATTTCGAGAGCGAGAGAGGAGATCATTCAAAAATTTTACCTACAACTAGGACACGTGCGCATAACGAGATACATACGTACATAGTTCCCGAAACTGGGATATGCCTTCGGTACAATCGAATCGGCAAGCTCGTGTATACACGCAGAGACGCGCATAGACAGAGAAGGGTGCGGAGATAGATGATTCGATTTTTTGCGTCAGAAGCATAAAACCGAAGCAAAGATGATCGACCAGCAATTCTGCGAGCACCGATCAGCGATCAGCGACCAATAAGCCAGTCTGGGAATCAAGGGAATCAAGCGAAACCGAGCGCGAACAACGGAGGGAGGGATCTCCGGCTCGATCGAGTACACACACGTGCATACATATACATAATATACTATTCTATACAAAATAGATATTATATATATGGGTAAAAAGTGGGGACACTCGAAGAGACTTGAACAGAAAAGAAAATAGAATGAAACCGTCTCTCGTTTCTCTGCCCCCCCCCCCCCCCCCCATTTTCTCTTTAAATTCGTTAAAAATGTCAGTCTACGATTCTGCCAGTGTCATGGGGTCCCACGTCCCCAGGTCACGTATTAACTTCTTTCTACACCATTAATATAACTACAACTTCTTTTGCCCCCCTCCCCCCCCCCCCCCCCTCTCTCGTGCAGGTAGACGGAAACTCATGAACTTCAAGTCGATTCGTAACTTATCCCTCCGAAGGAATGATTTAGCAATTCTCTTCGAGGACATGAGTGAAATTCGGGACACACTTATACACGCTTACACGTACACATGAACATCCACGTTGAAACAAACACAGACAGAGACATTGACAGGGGGACATAGGAGACAGAGATACATATATACATGAATTAAACGGGAAATCCGGAGAAAAGGGCTCAGTAGAGGGAGAACGGCGGGGGAGAAAGAGAGATCTAGCAACGCGTTGTAAAGAGTGCGCGTGGTTCTATGTATAGCGGAACGTGTGTGGCCAAGAAGCGTGGAAGTTTATGATTAGGAAAATATGCGGGCGCGAGTTTCCGACTGAGAGCGTGTGACACGTGGTTTAAGATGATATGGAAACGTAACACTGTTTAACAAAGCGACTTCATTGATTCAAAGCCGATTTTATAGAAGAGGGAACACTTGCGTGTGATTCCTCGCGAAAATTTTGCTTAAAGCATCCATTAGTAGGAATTAATAAAGAGAAAACAATGGAAGGAACGAACGAACGAACGAGCAGGATGGGGCCTTCCCTCCGTAGTGGTAAAGCAAAGTGAGAGAAAGAAAACAGAGCGAATCGAAAGGAGAATCGAATGATGCCAGAGAGACGTAAATTATTATTCTCACTTCTTCATCGATGAATGCTCTGCTGGTTTGGAGCTGTAGTCATATCGTTAGTGTATAAGTCTGTATGTGACGATGTTAATTATTGTAATATAAACGAGGAAAATGAAAACCAAACCATTATTACTACGTAGAGGCATCTCGACGAGAAGAATAAAGAAAAAAATGAAAACATTAACTTACGAAAGATATCCAACACACAGGCAAAGAGAGTAAAAGAAAAAAAAAAAATAACAGAAATGCAACGCTGTTTGCCCGGTGCTGCAACTGGGCATGCTTCAAAATAGTGTTTTTATAAACCGACAATTCATTTTCGATATTCTTCAGTCAAGGATTAACGTACACTCGAGATTCAACTCTCTGTGTTTAAGTTTACTGCAACGTGGACCGCCTTTTCTTCGCAGAAACGATGGAGCGAGAGAACGGGAGAACGAATTTAAAAAAAGCGAGCAAGGAGGACGGAGCGACAGTAAGAAAGAGAGAACCTTCGCGGTGCTTCGAATCGAAAAAAAAAGAGAGAAAAGGAAACTATTGAAGCAAGTGAGAAAGAGTGAGTGAGAGGGAGAGAAAGGGAGCAAAAGACATATGCAAAAGTGAACGAATGTTCGTTGATAAAAGCGTGAATATAATAAGAAAGAGAGAGCGAGAGAGAGAGAGAGAGAGAGAGAGAGAGAGGGAGTGCAAGTGATAGAGTGAATGCGATTGCAAATGCGTTGTTGCGAATCGAGTGTAAGGATAACAAGAGAAAGGACGGTAGAGCGAATGAAAGCAAGAAAGGAACAAAAAAAAAATAACAAAGAGGAAAAGTAATCGCACCTCGACCGAATTTAAATCTATAATTTCCTCTCACACTTCTGCGCAGTGTTTTGGGCCTTTCCGTCCAATACGCGATGTACCACTGTCATTATTTATTTAATTTTTGCAATCTACGTACAATAAAGTTGTTATTGCTGAAACGATAAGTGTAAATGTGTATACTGTACATTCAACCTTCGTTTTGAAACCAATTATTAGGGTCTCGCTGGACCAGGATTCCTGCCGTCCTGGCGTGTGTTGTAATTGTATATGTACATATACATGCGTATTTTTTAATATCAGACGGTATTTTACTTGATAATTAGGGTCGCTTATTAGAGGGTATACACATACATAATATACATACATATAAATAAATGAGTAAATACATATACGAAAAAGTTACCAAGCGCAATTCCCGTCGCTGATGTCTGCGATAAAAGATCTCCGAGAGGAATAAAGCACTTTCATGTAGCAATGTGTTCATGATGTCTTGCAACTTCTGCTTTTTTATCCCTTGACCGCTGTCATGGACTTGACTTTGAACCTTCAGCAGCTGGAGGACAAATGATTTCATACGTAAGTCGTAATACTCACCACGGAAGCGCTTATATCGAATTCTAAGCTGAGTCGGCAACGTTGGGTCGCGACTATAGAATGGCAGGTCGCGCTTGTACCACAGACAAGTTATAGGACAGAGATAATATCTTACGAGATTTCGTATCGGCTATTCTGAATTACCGATAGTGTAAAAAAAGAGAGATTTTGTGCTGCCCTCTCAATCTGACTATTCTGTGATCATATGAATTATACGATAACTTGCATTGTAAATTAGTCGGTATTAAAAGTTTTAAATTAATAGTTGGCAAAAATGAGAAATTAATTAAATAGTCCATGAATTTTGCAGTGTCGAATTGTTGAAGCGTGAGAAAATAATAAATTATTTGTTAGAGAAAGTTATTGACTAATTGTTTAAATAATGTATTGATTATTCAAGTATAGGATTGTTAAAGAGTCGAAAATTGATATATTAGCTGTTAGGAATAAATATCATGATTATTAGCCTGAGAGAGTGTTGAATTAAGGACCGAGTATCTCATGAGTGGCGTCACTGACAATTTAGATCGGCTATGATTGAATGCGAACATACACCGTGAAAACTAAAGAGTCTCTATTTCTGAAGTGTAAAAGTACAATTCATTCCAATATTCATAAGCATTAAATCGACAATGTTATTTCAATTATTATTAAAAATAGCAGCTAGAGGCAAGCGAGGCAAAATATACCTCCGCACACGAAAGTTATCTACTTGCTTAAATTAAAGTGTGTTAAACGGATAGAACTTTCCGGCATACCAAATCGTTTGTACTCGAAAATTTCTCTTCTACGGGACAATATTCTGCGTGCAATTGTCCTGGACTCTAGTGACTCATAGGCAATAGGTCACGCAGAATAGATCTCGGTATTTCGAGACTTTTGATGAAACACGTAAGCGACGCAGAGATACAATAACGACGATTGCAATTCCTGACGTGCGAGGCGGCTTGCGGTGGTTTATCGGTATGGACAAGGTTCATTTGGAGCTCTGCGAGGTGCAGTCAATCGGAACGTATCGGAACAGCATGGCACAAACGGAACGGAAGGTATGGTTGCCCGTTACGCAGAGATACGAGATGGCCTTTGCGAAATCCATCGTATTTCTCGAGTTGCGATGCTTATCGTTTCTAAAGCGTTGCGTTCGATGTTGTCCTAGCCTCTGATACCCGACTAGCCCTACTCACGATTCCCACGGAGCTCTCATTCCCTTAATCAGCCCTTTACCCCTTGGCCACCATCGATCTAAGGTGAACGATCGTGCAGAACTCCCTCGGATCTCTACGCTGATCCTAAATAACAGCTGCTTCCTATTTGCACTTTGATCCTCGCACCTAGATTGCCAGTATATTCGCATGGACCATGCGGAAGATTAGCATATGGTACTAACCGTCTAATATTCGAAATGGGTGGCTAATGTTTTATTCAATATTAATACGAGATGCCAATAGATCCAAATAAAAACAATTGAACGTGATTTCTTGTTTTTTAACTACCGGTATATACTTCGGTGCTTTTACCTCTTCCTTGATTGTATCCTACTTTGTTATACAATAATTTAGTCAAATGTAATATAACCGGAATATTATTCGATATTCCTTGAACTGTTTGAAAAGTGCAAAGAATGTCTCGCAAGATAAGGGAATTGTAATGTCATATCAAATTCTACGTACGAAAAGGAAGGCACAATCTCTTTTTTCTGTTCGAGGAGCCTAGCTATCGAATACGGCCCTTATCACGAGGAGATTAATCCTCCATGAGGCCGGCACCAAAGTCGATTCATTCTGGCGACATTGGAATTTGCCGGAGAGAGGCATCCTGAAAGCGAAGCAGGCTATATAGCTCCCTATACTGCCGGCAGAACTAAGCCTCAATAAGACGCGGATCCATCTTAATGGTATACCTTCCACGGGATATCGCTTTGCCTGTGACATAACCAGCCCATCGCTGTCATTATTATCCTCCATCCATCTTGTTTCGCACAGTCTCCTCTTTCACGTGCACTTTGCACTGTATCTGTATATGTGTATGTGTGTACGTATACGTGTATGTGGTACATCTACTTCCTTCGACCCAGAATCACGCCGTTGCTTTTATGGATCGAGTGCGTTGGACGATTAAACCGATTACATGATCTCGTGGCGTCGAAAGCGATCGGTCAATCTTTATTACTGAAAAATATTTTTCTATTCCCTTGGCCGCCACGTCATTCCTATTTGGGTGACGTGGCAATCAATTCGTTGGGTCCGTTCTGTTGGCAGAACTTTGCGAATAGCTTCAGAGCGGAAAACATCAGAGCCCTCGTGAACAGTACGAAGAGATTCTGCGAGTATTTTGCAACGGTAATCTCAGATTATATATGCAAGAATGTGTAAAGAGTGGTAAATGCTATTTAGAGAAATATGATCGTTTACTTGTTGAAGATTTTATTTATTTCTACTTTCTTTTTGCTAGACAGAGATATTGAAGTTGCAAGGACTTTGTTAAGATATTCAAATTTCAATTATTCTTAATTTTATGTAAGATGCTCTGATTTATAATCGCATTTGAGTCGTAACTAGTTCGGTAGTATTTAGTACAACCAGTCATCCTGCAGTAGCTAACATCATGCCTCGGGGTCCTTAATAGGATTCCCAGTAAGTAGATACTGTAAGGATTACGACCCAATCGCAGACCCGTCCATATAGACTGGCCAGGTATGGAGATCAAGATACATAATGTCGTTCCTCTGCCTTGTAACTATAGACAATCTTAGACTTAGATCGATACGTCGGAGTATAGGCAATGAAAGGCGTAATTCCCCCGTGGGATCTATTATCAGCAGGTGCACGTCAGATCGCTTGCCACTTAAAATAAGTGCTGATGAACCAACTTGCTTTCAATTTAATTTCTTCTCTGCTGTTATCAATGTAAAAGTTCATTCTATAATTGAGAGTGCTCTGTTATTTTTTGTGCAAAATAACTGGTGGTTACCAGGTGGAAATCATGACACGATTTTACGTTGTTGATGTCGGAGAGTGTAATGTAACACAATCGGAAGTGAATATTCGAATGACATAATTAAAACTTGTCAGAAGTCCTAACTGGCTTGCGAGCTACTAGGGGACCCTCCTCGAGGGAAGAATTTAAAACTGATTTCTCGCTGCGATATCAGAAAGTTAGGTGAAATCGTGTTAAGTGGTTTTAATTACTTAGAAAACTTGGACAGCTCCCGGAAGTTTCCACGTCGCTCAGTGGCGAAGTGGATGCGCCGGAGTCGAAGAGCACCGCTGCCGCTACCCACTACCACCACCCCTATGTTCCTTCTTCTTCCAATGTACCCTCGAGCTAGCCAATTACACTGGGCTCCGATCGATCTGAAAATTCCAGCAATTAAAGAAACTTTATTAATACCTCTCGGACTTCATTGATATATTTTGATCGACGATATCCTGCTTCCGTTTGAGAGACTCTGTTGAGAACCCTATCCTCCCTGTCTTTTTCCCGCCGACCGTAATATCTGTACAAGTTCGTACTGGATGTTCATCCGCATCATCTTAATATTAAATTTATTCCATCAAAGTAATGCAACTTTGGCATATTCAATGGAAAATTTCTAATGCTACTTTTTCCTTGTACAAATGTAGTATAAGGTATAAGATTTTGCGGTGTGACATTCGCGGAACATTCATTCATCCTCATTCACCGGATGACAGATTTCATAACGATGGATGTACAGAATTGGGAACACAGGGTACGCGCCATAATTGCATTGCATTCAGGTCGCCACGACGCCGACGCCTGCATCAACGACACAACGACATCTCATTTAGCTTACTAGACATCACCAGCACCTACTATGACGATAGCGACAACATCCTTGGGAAGAACCGGAGGGCGAGATTATTCATTGCTAATGCTAGCCCATTCGCTTACTCTTGTTACTCCAAATCTGCAGTTGTGCGAACGAATAGCAGCTTTCAGCAGGTTTGGGCCCTTTTGCCTACATGTACATATGCCCGCAATTGTATTAGTTTATGGGCACACACACTGCGTCATAGAGGCTAGCATATAAATTGGGAAATGTAAGGTTTATGTATAGGAAGGTTGAAGTATCATTGGTAGTCAAACTGGATCCAAATAACAAGGTGACCCTTTACGGAGCAAGGAAGCCGAAGCGTTGAGAAACAATCCTCGTTTCAGTGGGAAGCCGCAAGCGGTACGAACTGACAGAAAACGAAACAAAATTGAATCTAATGTACGATCCTGAATCCTTTATCAGGAAGGCGAGGCAAACCAGTCTGAATTCAAGCCCGCCTTCAACCCCCATCCCAAACCCGCCCACTGGTCTTTCCACGCTTCCTCCATCTCTGCACCAGCCACGTCCCGTCCAAAATGCATAATTCAAGGGAATATTTGAATGGTGTTTTACACTGCTTACAGTTTGTACTTTCTGAAAAGTTTGCCGTTGGATTCCTGCAGGCTAGCTAGTAGGTGGTAATGCTCTTACCGCTGACAATTTTACACGGTTATATTAAATTAAATTCGGAAAGCTTAAGCCTTCCCGTTAGAGTCTGTTAAATAGAATCGCGATGTCTTTCATTATGCTGTTCCTTTTCAATTGAAAATGGTAATAAGTAGATTTTTTTTCAACTGCAAATGGGAATAATAATTTACCGTATATTTATAATACATTCAAGAATTTTTTATTGAAAGATATACAAATTTTTTATCTGTGTTTGGTAATTAAAATTAGAATTGCTTAGTTCTCTGTTTAATCAGATTCCCGATACAACTGGTGCAAGATACTATCTCGCGAGAAACATACTTTCCAAAGTCGTCGGAAAAATTTAAACTGAAAAGCAAATTCATAACGTAGTAGATCCATCATCATAATTGCAATTTAAAGTTGTACAATTTGAATATTAATCACAGCGAAAAGTGACTCTTGGCGCGGCAAATAGCCCTCATGAAAATGTATGGTAGCGCAATTTGAATATTGTGATAGCAAGTTAATACAATTGTTCTTTCTACCGCGGATAATCTATCGATCGAATGACCGATCACCTTGACGTGACCGAACAAGGTTTTAACAACATTTGCTAAGTTTATTTATTTAAATACATAGTGAAAAATAAACCAAATTCTGACTATAAAATAATTAACAAATCTAGGTATATATTAAAAAGACATTTGGTTTAATTAATATACATAGTGCATAATAGTGCACCTAATGAAATAGGACTTCGACATTTACAAAAATAAAAAAAAAATGGTTTCTATTTTAAAAAACCCGCGTTAAAGAGCTGGCACGTTTGTCAAGGTCAGCGAGTGGGGCGTCGAGCTCAATGGAGACACTCTGAAGTTGGTTTGCAATATGGCGACACGGTTCGGTTGGTAAAGCTATGCAGGCTGCCGCCATCTTGTTCCGTATCCTACACTTGTGAACAGGAGTCAAATTTATAGGCTCCTGGTATTTTTCCGCGAAATACATACGTGTTCTTCTTCGTTCTTCTTGAAAAGTACAGGGATTACACTTTAATGTACTTTTACTTCCATTTTGTCTTACGTTAATGACTGAAACGAATTTCTGATCTGCGTACGTTTTGGGCAACTGTCCGACCGAGTCGCATTATGCGGAAATCTAATATTCTTGAAATGTGTAGTCGCGTATACGCGCCACGTTAAAAGTGATACTGCACTGGGGGAAAAAAACAGCTGTCAGACGAATGGTACGTAAATCCAAATTGAAGGAAGATTTTGAATATAACCTAGCAGCTTTCTTTTCTGTCAAGTTCTAAATTGTAATTTTGTATAGAATGTGATTTGTACAAATGTGATGATTATAAATAAAGTTACAGTGTACATTGTTTCCTTTACAGAGATTGATGATCACAATGCATTACGTACTATGTACCATTGGTATGTCAGCCTGAGTACGTTCAAGCTGAAGACGGTAAAATGGCCAGAGTTCTAGTGTATGAGCGTTCCTTGGATACAATACAAACCGATCATGCAGCATCGTGCAGTTATACGGTAAATACTTCATATTGCTTTAACTTTGTTGCGATACATCTCGCTATGTATATGGAGAGTTTATGGTGAAAGTACCTTGTTATGTTAAAGCACGCTTTTCATAGCGTACGAACAGTATTATGATTATTGGTGATTGTTGCGTTGTATATTATGTTGAATTTGATAAAGTATTTTTCTAAGAGCAAAATCTAGATGCGTAGACTGATGAATGTAGTTATATGTATCATAACTGTACCGCTACAGTAGTAGCGTGCACAAGCTGTAGCTAAGATGTGGAAGATATTTCTTTATCGAACATTACATTTAACAATGCTTTTTATATAAGGCTTAAAAGAATATAAGGTTATATTGGATTATTTCTAAATTTGCTTTTAAAAGTGTTGGAATTTTGTGTTATATTGCGGAATTTCGCAGGATACTAAAATATGTTCAATTTTGCCATTTATTCATCGCTTATTTTATCATACTGATTTATTCTTGCGTTAGCGTATGCATTTTGCAATTTGCAAAAAATATTATGCTAAAACTGTTACTTGGATTGGCAGAAAAATCTGCAAACTTTGTGCTACTGTCATTTTCTATTTTAAATCTTTGCGCGCTCTTTCCCAAATGTATTTTTCATTACATTATTAACTGCATGTTACACTTTCTATTATGTTTCGATTATGGTGAATATTGGTCTCTTGTTCATTTCGCTTATTTATCGGCTCCCTAGAATGCACATTCGAGTAACTCGTCCTCTAGAGTATGATTAGATGCATGAATCAGTAAAAGCATCAGAAACATCAGTATAGTTGTAAAAAGCGAAAGCATTGCACATATTAGCTTTCCAATAATCCGAATGCATCTCGAGCACCTTAATCTTAATAGAGCGTAAAACATCGGAACGCGATCGAAGAATGCCGAGGATAGAATTCTTTCTGTCTTTTACAGTTTTCATTAGATAGAGTCAAAGAAGAGCCACCCGATCCAAGCGAAAATGAGGTGGCCGCTTCGTCAACGGTTAACCAAGAGACATCATCAAACCAATCTCCCAATAACCTTTTAAATAATAAAGAAAATGAATACCTAACGAATAGGAAGCCTAAAAAGGCGAGAAGACGATACGATGAATACAGACGTCGAAGAAGAAGAGTTAATAAAAATAAGTCTGTCGTGAAAAATAGTCCGAATGGAGTAAGTAAAAATCGGCGGCATTTTAATGAAATCTTCGGAAACTTTTGCGAAAAAACATCCCCTAGGGAAAAGAATAAAAATTTAAGAAGTGGAAAAAATGCGAACAGTACACCGGAGAAAGTCATGGCGCGTCGAAAAAAGCAAGCTCCGATGAAAATTTCATACGAGTGTCCGATATGCTTTTTAGAATTCGATTATTTAACCGAGTCGCTGGAGCATGAACGTCTATATTCTCGTGCCTCGTATCAATGTACCAAGTGTGATGCGGAGTATATTAGGAAGTCCTCAATGCAACGTCACTTAATGTACTGTACAGGTCACCTTAAAAGCAGACATAAATTTGAATGCAATGTTTGTAATCACATGTTCACGACCAAGGCCTATTTGCAAGCTCATGTTTATCACACACATTATAACTTGTTTCGCGCGTCGAGTCCGCCGAAATCTGTCTCAACACCTTCTAAGCTTTCGCCAAACGCGTCTCAGTTCGGAATACCCGAGAAAAAAATACAGTTCGATGCCTCTCTGACTATCGCGACAGATTCTAAAAGCCCCTTCCGCAAAAATTTAACCCCGACACCACATTCACCTAGTAAAAAACTCCGTCAAACAACACTCATGGAATTCCTTCAGATCAGTAACAAGAATGGCGTGGAGGAAAGCTCACCAAAGAAATTGGTTGATCAGTTGGAAACAAAACAAACCAAATACAAATCTAACGAAGACAGTGGATGCTCAACTTCATCGGAATTGAAAGAGACTAATCCATTGGTTACGCCACAGCAAAGCGGAAGCAAGAGCTTAGTTGTGAACCCATCTTTCAGTGGCAGAACTACGCCGTTTGTTCAGATACACGCCGATCCCGAATTAATAATGAAGCTATTGGACATTAGTTCGACTTTGAAAGAGGAACCGCTTGATGATGTTTTACCTTGTGAGGATACGAACGCCCGACAAAACAGTCCCTACAGTCTCCGACCGAAAAGTTTGGCAGATGTGACTTATCATCATTTTCAGCGCGAGAAGAGTCATCGAAAACGGGAACACAGTGTGGTGTTTCCCGATTCTAATAAATCCTGTGATGGCTCACCAACTCAGCGACCAAAGAAGTTACAATTCAAAGAAGAATCAGAAAACTATCATAGTTTGATCAAAGAGTGTTCGGTACCTTTATTTCGATGTGATCACTTACTGAAGCCTCCTGCTAACACAACTGAGTCTCATCGAACGACGACGCCGGTATCTTGGACTAAGGAGGCCGACACATCAGTTGATTTAATAAACAATACCGATGATAATAGAAACCTTGAAAATATGGAGAATCGGTTACCAAAGTTAAATCGTAGTAATGACGAGAAAGTAGAAGCAAGTACCGCGACAGTTAGTAACAACGAATCTGACACTCGGAAAAAGTGCTACAGATGCAAAGTTTGTAGTCAACGATTCCCTCTGAGAAAGAGTTTATCTAAACACTTAAATTCCTATCATTCAATCTATATTTCCAGCATATGTAGCGCCAATTATTCTTCTAGACAGGAATTATTGTATCATTATCTATCGCAGCACACGATATTCAAGCGTACTACTTGCTGCGTATGCGGAGAAAAATTCGAGAATCGCTTTGGATTACAACAACACTTGCTGTTACATTGTATCAAGGTACTTTGGACTCAGAATGAGAATGCACCGGTTGACGTAAAAATGAATTGCAACGTTTATAAAAAGCAGCATAAGTGTCATCTATGCAAGAAGCGATTTTGGTTATCATCATGTTTGAAGCTACATTCAAGCGTCTGCTCTACAGGAAAGAAGACCGGAGAGTCCGGTGATCGGTCACGGCAAAAATTTATGTTGCGCAACAAGTCGAGATTATCAAACAGGCTAATAGCCCGTACAACTAAGCGCAAGAAAACAGAAGGTGCCGTTAGCAATATGGCAGCGTTGTCGAAATACAGAAGTCCCAATAAAACTGACCCTTCATCAGGTGGGACGGACCTTGGTATGGAACTTTGCGTCCCGCAAGAAGAAAGTAGAATACGAGATCCCGAAATTGTCTGGTTACCCGAAGCTGGCGATTTTTCCAAATCAAACACTAAATCAGATCTGAATGATTTGAAAGATACAATCACCACCAGTGCCGATAGCCGGGTGAGTGTGGAAATGAAAAAATATGAGTGTTCACTATGCGGTCGGAGTTTCGAAACAGTCGCTTCGTTCCACCGACATGAACAACTATATTCCAAACCGTTTGCGCGACAATGTGCAATATGTGGCACTGAATTCCCAACTGATCAGTTCTTGAAAGCCCACATCAGTGCGACACATAATCGGTCGCAGAGAAAGTATAGCTTTCAGTGTAAATTTTGCCACCAAGGTTTCGACAAAAAACAACGTTACTTGACACACGAAGCGCACTTGCACAATGATCAAATTGACACGATGCCGGTGCAGACTTGGTTGAATCCGGAACAAGTGTGGAATGTGAACACTATGTGTAGCATTTGTGACTTAATGTTCGGAACGTTCGATCAATTTATTATGCATAACGTGTACTATTATCAGGGTCACGTATTTACCTGTGGATTTTGTCGTGAAACTTTTAGCGGGATGTATATGCTTCATCATCACAGAAAGCTAGTTCATTACCCGGCAGAGACGCGAAAGTCTTATCCTTATGAATGCGACATATGCAAGGAGGGATTCAGTCGTGAGTCCCATTACCATGCGCACAAGTTACACGTCCATGTGAAGGAGTCGACCAAAGGTCATAACTCTGGGATTAATTTAGCTCAAGAAAGCCGGTCGTTGCTAGAAACTGATACCTCCGCGACGACGGAACCGAAACAAATTGCCCTAGGTATTTACGAGTGCACCGTTTGTCAACTGACCTTCACCAACGAGGATGATCTCGCGAGACACGAAACGGAATACAGCCTTCGAGGTCAACACAAATGTGACCAATGCAGTAAAAGTTATCCCACACAGGAGATTCTCTATCAACACCATAGCTTGAGTCATATGGGTCGCGATGTTCCGAATGACTACAAATGTCGGATTTGTGGAGAAATTCTTACCACTAGCATCGCGATGAAGTGTCACTTAAAACATTTCCATTCGTGGGTAATTGATCACACGTACAACAGCCTTCCCCTAGAGTCTACGCAGAAAAGTGTCAGCAGCATATCGAATCAAGATCAATGCAATGCTAAAGGTCTGCACGGATGTGGCAGAATAGAGCTCGTGGGGAATGGTGTCTCGTGTCGAACTTGTAAAACGGTTTTTGACAGTGGCATTAAGTTAAAGAAACATTTGTTACGGTACTCGAACATAGGAGAGCATGTTTGTGCCGTTTGTCATCGACGCTTTGTAGAGAAACAGCGTTTGGATTTACATAAAATGAAACACTCACGATTGAATGTTCTTCTTTCGCAACATCATTGTCCGATATGCCAAGAAGGATTTAAGGCTCTCAGTCACGTCCGGATACATGTGCTACATTATCACGGCTATGAAACCTTTCAGAACATTTTGGACAAACGCGGATGTTTTAAAATTAACCGTTCTTCCAATTGTGCAGGTAATTCTACATTGCAATCCAAACCAGATGTCGCTGCATCGATTTTGATCCTCGATGCTAACACCGCGTGCTATCTTTTTTTAGAAGGTGACAAACAACTAGGTACTTTACCGGTGGCATCGAATACCGGTTATACTGTGATTAAAGATCCAAATGTTTGTAAGGAGAAATTCTCATCTGTCGTTGCGGACGCGGATGAAGGGATTGCCAATAGTGTTTCCTGCCAGGTATGTAATGCGAAATTTAAAAATCGCAAATCTCTGGGTAAACATATCGCAAGGTTCTCAAATGTCGGCGAATATAAATGTAACATTTGTCATATGAGATTCCCATGGGAGAGCGTGTACACGCAACATTGTCGCAAACATATTAGCGTTACATGGAATACTGCTCCGTATTGGAAGTATTCTTGTTACTATTGCAGTGAAAGATTTCGTACCCTGAGAACTGCGCGATTTCATCTACTTCACATTCACAAGAATAATTTACAACAACAGATAATCAATGACACTGCAGAGCTTGGCAATAAGCAAGTTACGCAAGAAGTAAATGGGACACAAGATATCGTCCTGGATGATAAAAATCAGAATAACGTAAATTCAAGCGAACAATTGAACGATGAAACAAGTGCTGAACCTGATAAGTTGATAGCTGAGAATGGAAATGATGTTTTAATTGTAAAAGAAATAGCCAATACGAATATGGCGAAGTATGTAATATTGGAGGGTGGGGGTTCAAAGATGAATAGTGACACTTCGAGCCGGTCACAAAAAGTACTTGATTCAACGAAGGAACCTGCAGCAAATCTTCGAAGATTTCATTGCTCGATCTGCTTGGTACGTTGTGTCGACCTAGAATCGTACTACTTCCACTATAATTCTGTTCACGGTAAAAATGCCAAGCCTTTAGTCGCTGGTACAATTCCAAAGCCGATGGTTATTATTAAGTGTATCATCTGTGACGGATGGTTTATAAATGAGATTACTCTTAAGAAACACGTAACCAAATATCACCCGA
Organism: Trypoxylon attenuatum; assembly: GCA_963989405.1. Taxonomy (NCBI): domain Eukaryota; kingdom Metazoa; phylum Arthropoda; class Insecta; order Hymenoptera; family Crabronidae; genus Trypoxylon; species Trypoxylon attenuatum. The sequence continues at coordinate 2,528,993 of OZ022489.1, read as the reverse complement.
AATTCGCAGAAGCGATTGAAGCTGGGAAACAACATTGTGCGGAGAGTTTCTCAGGAACTGATTTTATGGAGATTCAAGCTTTATAGTAATAAGAAAAAATGAAATTAAGACAAACCCATAGCAGGGTTAAAATCGGTGACACGACATACGTCAATGCTATCAAGATAACCGTAAATAAATCAGCGAAACTGGCCTCTATGAGTGGCAGTCACAATAAAACTACGCAACTCATCGTACGTATTCTTCGAGCAATTCGGCGACTACGATGGCAATTACGAAATCTTTCTTTAACAGGGTTGTAAGATAAATACATTTCGTATGTTAACAGTTATAAACTTTATTTTGATATCAATTATAAAAGTTGTATGATTATTTAAATTAGGATTGTAATTTGAACCCCACCGTTTCAAATGTGTTTTTTTTTGGAACGGTTTCATTTAACCCTATACATTTATTATCCTAGATATCGTGTGTTCTAAAAGACATACACATATTTAAGGGCGTAGTTTTAATCTATTTAAAACAGACAGAATTGTATTTACGTTTAGATTATGTTGTTTCAAAGTATCAATGAATTTTCCTTATTTGAATCGATGCTTATGAAAAAAATCGGAAAACTGCAGATGAATTTTGGGTAATAGCATCGACTTTACCGTCAAAATTCAGTATCATTCGGATATAGGTTTACACGGTTACACACTTAATGTCAGTATGCGAATCCTTGTTTATTTTAATTGAATAATCCCGCAGTTATATCCGAACTGGGATATAGTTAAGCCTTGCGTAGTTTCCAACTTGTACTGCTGGTAAGTTATTAACTTAAGTCATGATGCATATTGATGTGTACTACGGTTAATGTTGGTTGGTACCAAATATGACGACTCTCATGCGAATGTAGTCCTAATTGTGCTGGGACAATTTTGAGAATGAAGTAATTATGTTTCTTACAATTGTAGCACAAGTTTTGCACACGTTGTAATCTTGGTATATTACATGTGAGCAATCGAGAAAAGTAATTCACGGCATTAATTTGCAACGTGGAAAATACACCTTCCTCTAATGATACGTTTCTGTCAACAATTACGCCACTGACATCTTGCGTGTCTCAGATACAATAAATCATTTCTACAATTATAAGTCTTATTAATGCCTCTCGAAATATTTTCACTATTTTTCAAGCTAATTGAAGGTGTAATTTGAATAATTGCACGATGTGTCTCATTTCCTAAAGTGATATTTGATCAATGGATCGAAGAGTTCCATGGAACGGTAAGTACATTGATTCTACTACTAACATCTGCGTCATTGAGTATCCTTTTTTTTTTATTTTTGGCGAGGTTACAAGACCCAAGTTGAAAGTAGAAAATGGGAGAAAATTCGTGGGTCCAGAATTGGTGGTGGGTTTTTATTAGAGTACCTGCTCGAACTGACATAGGTTTTCACTATGCTGCGCTGGCCAGCTGCCACCATTACGACGATCCTACTCGTAAAACTCTCCCACAGTGGTATAAGAACGCACTTCCGCTCTGGGTGCACCGAATCCGTTTTGCGTTACTCTGGATTAGAATGTTACAACGTTCTCCGGGTTACTCCGACTGCATAACGACATACATACAATATAGATTTGCATTACGCTACATACGTGTACATTTGTACTACAGGGAAGTTTGATCGAATTTATGTAATACACGCCATCGAATTTCAATTATTTAGCTACCTATTATACGATTGTTATCGATTACCTCTCAGTGTATCGTGTTGTTTACTTCTTTCGAGTATGTTGATTCGCTAGATATTCGAGTAGTGTTTGTCAAATTTCTCTGTATTCCCTTCGGATAATGCAGGTTCAATAGAAGCTACTAGAATCCGGATGTTTGTGGAAACAAAATTGTAGTTGTTTATGTATACATATATGTATGTGTAGTACTTATAGGATTCTATTAATCACTGATGATAAATCTCTGTGTATTCAACGCATTAAATAGTTGCTCCAGAAGATTTTTCTAAAAAAGCCAAAAATGTTGGACAGTTTTAGAAATTAAGGGAAAATATATCTGAAATTAATATTAGTATTTCTTTTTTCATAATTTTTATCGAAGATAAGAATGCGTGTCGCAGAAGTGGAATTCGTGTCTTACGAAGCGTGAACGAGAATCAGGAGGATTCTTGTTCGGTTGAATACTGCGTGGTCGGTGCAACAAGCACGTGGGCTATTGGTACAAGTACCACGAGACGCGACGTAAGCCGAGACTGATCGGAAAATTCTCGGTACATGGACCGAGTAGCGCAGTGGCTGGACACGGACATGTCTAGTGGTGTCGTTTAGAATGCACGCTCTGCGATACGTGCTCTCACAATCAGTGATAATGATGAGGGACAATGGGTATCGTGTTAGTAGCGCTTGATTACTCGGAATTGGAACCATTCTACAAGCTAAAACTCTCAACATTTAAGTATTCCAACAATTTATACGTATTGAATGTCTAAATGTTCACATTTCTACTAAATTAATCCTTTTGAATTGGCATTCTACAGCATTTGAATATTTACAGTCATATATATCACTGGTATATTTCTACTCTGTTTTATATTTCCTACTAATTGGCTGCAAGTTTCATTAGGACTTTAAGTAGCGTAATTCACTTTCTTATAATTGAATCTTCGGCTTTCGCGATTCCGTTACTACAATTTCTCGATTTATTGAATTTTTGTATTTAAAATTCCAATTTAATAACTACACTCTGGAGTATTCGGATAATGTTCTTCTTTAGAACCGCTGCTTGAGAAAAATTAAGTACATACGTATTGAAAGAAGAATTAATCGAGAGAATTCGAAGTCTGGCCTTTTCCGCGTAATACAATATACATACATATATATGTATATAATATGTATACATTTATCCGATGCATTTTGGTAGCGGAAATGTCGAATAAAAATTTGTTAATTGGAATCGGAAATCATCCTTCCGAGGCATGAATCGAACGATGGCGACGTCGAGGCAGTATTGATAGTATCGAATATTCGATGGACATAACTGTTTCGAAATAAATGCAGATAACTGTTTGCCGAACAAAGCACCTGCTTCGAAACGAGTAAGTTATGGCTGCTCGTTCAGGATATGACGATTAAATGCTATAATTTTTCACCGAGCAAATTGATATTAATATTATTGACCGAACAATAATGATTTTAACATAACGCGCACATTTATCAGTACATCTGCATGTCAATGTCGACTGGTAACTCCATTGAAACGTTCATTTGTCGGCCAATTAATTCCGCGTGCTCGTTGTACGAGCGTAAACCAATCGCTGCTTTCTATCCCTTTTACATTCTCCTATTCTCTCTTTCGCTGCATCCGCATATGCGGAATGTCTGTATATTAAAAATATATTGCAGTCGCAATGACATATGTAGAATGAAATTTGATGCATCCAAATGTGAACAATATTCATTTTTTTTATTAAAAGTATATAGTTAATTGTACTCACTTATGTCCTCACCGTAAAAATAATTGGATCTCGGAGAAGTACTTAATTCGTAGAGTCAGTACGATGAGAAGCTTTTTTCACCACTCATTTTTGAATTTGAGTTAATTAGAATATTTCTGAATTGCATATTCCATAAATAAATAAATTAGTAAACCGTTTATAAGAATTGCGCAATCAGTTCTAATATTATGACTATTATTAATACCATTATGTCGTATAGAGACAAGTTTTGCGATAGTTGCGAGCAACTTTTAACCAACACGACGACTACGTACTGCTACAATTAAAAAATACATGGTAAAATATACGCTCACCGGATTATCAAAAAAGCTTAATGCTTCGCTTCTGTTACGGCGTAGGTACTATCGATGGATTACGCCCCTTCAATCTGTTTTGCGCAAAGCGTCCCGAGCAGGGGGCAAAAAGGATTTCCGATGCAACATTTGTTTTGGTTCAGCGATAAATCCATTTTACATTTCGGCTGAAGTTTTTTAAAGTTCTCACTGGTGCATTTTTCGAAGAGCTCGTTGTTCTGGGAGAGAAAAAAAAATGAATGAAATATTTTTCGAGTAATGAGTGATGACAGTTGTCAATAAGTTAAATGGACAATTAGAATAAATGGGGTTCGAAGAAGGGGGGTAATATTCGGGAAGGATGTTCACTCGATTTGTTCTTTTACCGGTTTATTGGCGATCGGTCTTAAACAAGCGGGCGCGCATATATCGTAAATCGCTGTGCAATTTCGAGGGGATTTAAATAAAGTCAGATGGAAACGGTCCGGGTGAAAATTTACGGGTCGCTCCTCGAGTTCCGCTCGATAATCCGGTGAAAAGTGACGCTACATCCGTCAGGTTGACGGTTGCATTACGTTTCGGCGGTATTACAGTAATTTAACGAGAATTCAATTTCTGCCTTGGGAAGGAGGGGGGAAGGAATGGGGGTTCGATCTGGATGGCTCTCAGGATAGCTGTAGTGCCGAAGGAGCGCAAGCCAGAGCGACCGGCCATGAATTACAAATTCTAGCTTGGGCTTTGAACGTCCTCGCCTCGGAAATGATGTGATATCAATATTGTGCTGCTTGAATATTATATGTATACGCGTAACAGGCGACAAAGCGGAGTGCAGCCTAGTCGACATTATTACGGTAACATATACGTAAGTACTTTGATATCGTAACTCCTCCCAACTGTAGTCTGTAATATCGCGATCACAGCTGCAACATCTACATGCCATAAGGCATAAGCTCTCTCTTCGATCGCTGATGTTCGAGAAGTGCATTGAGAGCTCACGTGTTTGATGTTGCTCTTTAAAATCAATAATGTGGATTAAGTAATTATTCACAAGTTTTACTTGTTACCTTCCCTTGCAAGATATACAATAAATACATAAATTTGAGAGTTATTATGTTAATATTTTTGGAACGAACGTGTTTAACTCTTTCACTTAGCCAGAACGGAAGGAATTTTGTAATAAGCTAAACTTAGATAGTTTAAATCGTATTTAACGATAATGATTTTTAGATTAGTTCGAGTTTTAATATCGTTGAAAATTCCGGATTATAGGGTGTGAAATGAAAAAATGCTAAAGAAATATAATGTAGAATATCGGAGTGTATGAAAACGGATACGTTAAATAACGATACGCCATTATTATCCATAATTATAATCTAGTAATACAGACTATTTTTTTATTGGATTTATAATCATAACGTTCTTCATTTCGCTCCTGTTGGTTTACCTATAAGCACCCTCCTATTATCTGCAAATTAAATCAGGATATACCTGTACAAGTATAATATAAAGAAGAATAGGTGGGCGAAGCAAAACCGAGAGATATTTCCCGTTAATATTGACTCGCTTGAGGGAAGTAGGTAGAGGGGGTTAGATCAGGCCAGAGGCTCACGCGGAACGCGTAAGTCGCATCAGTGTCACTTCCAATTTCTGGAACAATATTACCACTTCGCCCGAGCCCGACAGGAGCCCTTAGCGAACGCTTTAGCGCGTTTCATCCGGGCGACGAACAGGACCGAGTCAACACTGGAAAACTTTCTACGTGTCTCCTCGGGTGGTGGTACCAAAGAGACTGAGGGTTAAGGAAGCAGAGATGAAGAAAGAAAGAAAGAGAGAGAGAGAGGATGGAGAACGAGAAGTTAAGGTCTTAACTAACTGCTAATTTAAAGCAAAACCGAAGACAATCCTGGACTTCTTCGACTTGGATTCTTGTCTTTGGGAAGAAGGCTTTACATCCGGTAGGAGGTGGAGAGATTCGCTACCATCGTCGTACTGTCTCTAATGCATATTCAGAGGGTTGCTAGAGCGGCACCACGACCGCAGCTACCACCACAACCGCAGCCGCTCCGACTTTTATCGATAATTAACGAACTATCCAAAAAGTGTATTCGTTAGCGAGTGTTTCGCGCTGCGGCAGAGATATTGTAAACGGGGGGTGCTTATATAATTATTCGGGGGAGTAACGGCTTGCTTGAATAGTTGGGTACGTTGTGGTTGGGATACCTCGCAGGTGCCTTCTCCGGAAGGCCTTCGCGTTTTCTGCATTTGGCGAACGGAAGCGGAACGTCGCGTTGGTTTGGTGGTAACGGCTTTGAAATTGGGTTTACAGGCAGCAGCAGCGCTCGCTACCAGTAGTAGAAGCAGCTACCAGAGGTGTGCAGCCTGCACCCGCCCGAAACGCAAACCGTCGGGCGTCGAATTACCGAAAACGAACTTACGCAGTCGTAGACCTTAATGAGGAGTGTTAATTGGATCGATGCCATTACCGCGTTATCGACGCAAAGGACGGAGCCGGAAGCCTCCATTATCGCATTTGCGGCCGCGCCACTAGGAGCTATTCCACTCATTAAGGAAGTGAAAGCATTTGAAAAGGGAACCTTTTCAGAGGGACCTTCCTTCTCTTTCTTTCTTCCTCACTCTTTCTCGCTCTCTCTCTCTTTGGCGCTCGCAGTCGTTCTCTCGACGCGAGAGAAAAAATGAAATCATTTTAAAGTTCCTGCTAATTGGGTTAAGCGCCACTTAACCAAGCTTTCCCGTCCTCCTACCATTCATCCGCTCGTGCCGAAAAGTGTCCAAGTAACGGAAGATGCGCCCATTCCTATCCGAGCAATTCCACTTTGCTTTGGTAACTTCGAATCGAATCGTTTGCCTCGCCCAAGTGGCTCAAAGCTCTTTCCAGATTTTCCGCGAAACGATGTTCCGCATAATTTTCTTCACAGTTCGCTACATCTTTTCGTTTCCCTTCAAAACAGGATACGAGAGGATGCCATTTTTTCAAGCGATATTCTCTTAGCCTTTGTATGATGGAATTTGCCGAGAATGTGTGTCAACGGTACCAATACACTACTCTCGAATATAATCCTTGGCGGTTTACCGCATAACTTAGAAATTGGTTTATACGTCCTGTAAAGTGGAGGTCGTCAGAAATCGGTACGGGACAAAGTACGTCGATTTTAACCAAAGAAGAGAGCCATTACAGTAAGGTTTTGTTCGAGAATATTGTATTACGAAAAGCTACCGGTTGTGCTGCAGAGTGGCCCAAAAGACCTAATATGCGAAACAAGAGCAAATTGGATGGTACATTTGGGTCGAACAGTTGTCTCTAGTAGTCACTGGTCTGCATTGTACTCGGGTTGTACACAAGAGCTCCATAATAGGAAATTAAAGACAGCTCGATTGTCTCGATGCAATAAGCTTCTTATTGGCAAGACAAGAAGCATAGGATCGGGGTCGCAACGTCTTTGGTGGTCGATAAAGGCCCAGGAAACTCGGCCAATTGCAATTTATGAATTTGTCACACATGAATTATAAAGCTATTGCAATAGCAACTTATGGTAATATATAGGTGTATAGTTTCTAAGGGAGACTTCTAAACATCTTGGAAACCGGATCAGGACTTACGTAGTCGTTACTTGGACGTCCCGTTTTAAGTCATAGGAAGGTATCAGGTACCAATATATACGCGCACACCAATAGCGCGATACTCACCCCTAATGGCAAAAGTTTGATCGAGCGATCGGGTCTAGGTTGGGTACCAAAGCCTTGCGAGTTATAAACACCGGTAGCAGCTATTGGTTGGTACTTTTACTGGCGGGTATGCTCTCGCGCGCTCGTGATTTTTAATGCACAGTTCAATCGGTTTTGCTCGTTTGGCCGCGGTACAGTAGGTGCGCATACTCGTGACATTGGGCCCTATTAAGCTCTATGGAGTGTGCTGTGGCAAAGTTCAGAGTCGTTGAACGTGAAAACTCAAGCGCGCTTCCGAAATTCAAAGCATTCGGCACAACTAGAATATATACATGTATATATTGATGTATATCCTGATCCTGTGGACGGGTAAAGGGAGAGGCAGTAGTTGCTCTGCTAGAGAAAATTTACAGCGTGTTCGAAGGTAAACGTTTAAACAAAGCCTTCGGAATCTCCGTGAATTCCCGGTGGATTCAAATGAATTCGGAAAATCGAACTAGAACTCGAACTTTGTCAGGCAGATCCATCCGGTCAGTGACCTCAGTCGAAAAGGAGCACGATCATCGCGTGGTAGTAATTTTAAAGGCATTTCGCGGATCAGCTATGGAAAAAGCGGCAGCAGGCTACGGCTTTTCGATAAAATCGGTACTAGTCTGTTCGGTTTCGTGCACCATCGTGAATTGTTCCGTCAGTCAGGCGATTCGCTAACTTTTCACCCCGTTCACACCCATCTGATCGATTGATCAACTCTATTTTCTCGGACGTTTATTCTTGGCATTTATTACTACAGCTATTGGAGAAATTGCAAAAGCAAATGGATCATTCAAGTTTTTACTAAATATCTATTGTAGAAATAAGTGTAAGAAAAATTGTTCTGTTTGCAAGCAGTATAGATAAAATGAATAACAAGGGTTTGAAAACTGTGGAGTTTTTGAATGCCAAGACACTTTTATAATACTGATATAAATAAATGCAAGTAATAGAGGGCATTTCTAATGTTCAAGACAAATTGCAGTGTGCCTTCGGATGCTTTGTTCTCTCTCTCTCCCTCTCTCATCCCCATTATCCCGATTAGTCGACGGAAATGAATTTCGCGGCGTTAAGTAGGACAAGGAGGAAGCCAGAGCAGAGGGAAGGTTAAAGGGGTGGAGAGAGAGAGATAGAGAGAGAGAGAGAGAGTGTTCATGCTGCAGAGAGGACGAAAATTAATTGATGCGACCGGAACGACAATTCCTCGCCTCTGGCTGATATCCATGGCCAGTTTACGCCGCACCGGTGCGCGCGGCCGTGTACCGACAATTTGGGTTCGGCGCGGTGAGTTACCTCGAGTTCCTTGTTTGCGGATGATCAACGTCGATATCTCGCGCTCCTTCCAACTCTCGGGCCGCCCACCGCAAATTACGTTGCAAACTCGCGAAAGCGCGCCCAGTAGCCGGTAGGTTCGTTCCAACGTCCTCAGTTTGGATTTAATACCTTCACCGATGAAAAATTACTGCGATCCCTCGAAATCCACTGCCAAGCCGGATTGGGAAAAAGCGATTCATCATAGATGCTCTAGGATGTCCAAGCAAAATCTCATTTCACTCGCATTATCCTCGGTCGACTTTTTATTTCGCACCATCCACTCCTCTTCCTTGATTTCTCTATCTCGATATCTATGTCTATACCGATCTGTATCTGTATTAGTCCATGTTTCTTTTGTCTTTCCATTCTATTAGTGATTTCACTGATCTCTATTGGCAAAAAGTGGAATAATGATTCCTCTGCTTATCGACAATTCTGAAGATATATGCTCGATAAGCGCGCTGTTGGTTAGCAAATTCGCCAATAATTCTTGCGTATATCACGCATCGATATGCTGACCGATCGGAATTGATCGAGAAAATTTGCTGTGGAAAGCAGTGGTTAAGTAATTCGAAAAAGAAAACGATATGGAATATGGAGAAACTTGGAAAAGTTTTCCCTTACTTTTCTTCAGTTTGTCGACTCTCAATCTGGATCTTTGTAATATACTCCTATATATGGTATCCGATGTTTTCGTACTGAGAGAGGATATTGGTGGACAGATTGTTGAGATTTCATAAACAACAACTCGTTGTTTGGTTCGGAAACAAATTTTCTCACTGTATTGTGAGATAGTGTAATTTTAGCCGAGAGTGGGAGAAGGAAAATAAGCATCCTGCGTCAAATACTACGCTTTTCACTGCCAGTACAGCTGTTTACTCGCAGCAATTATAAAAACGGGTCAAAAATAACGAATTTGTCTGTTAGCTTTCAGTCCGTGCTATGTGGCTTGATTCGACTGGCAATGTTAATAACGCTCGCGAATATTAAAGATCTCGTTTCTTTTTATAGCCTGATCTCAAGAGTCATTTTGCCACTCGTCAACACTTTGCAGACTCTCTTTTTAATAATCACTTTTCAGTACAACGCACAATTGCATAATTTCGAGATAATTGAGACAGCTACTATGATCTGTATTTAAATATTTCTACTACTTGTTCTCATTATATTCACATATCCATATTTTGGAGAGTTCTAGACATAGCAGTAATAAAACTCATAAGTAAAATGAAGTCAATTAGTCGGTGATAGTTTTAAACAATACATCGTGAAGCACTTTCACTCATTCGAGAGGCGACACTCACAGTCAATTTGAGTTTCAATTCTAAATGAATTTGAATACTGGAAAGCAGTGATTCAGTTATCCTTGATTCGAAACAATTTGACGCTAACAAGTATCACCTCGACGATGATAACGATATTTCGTTAAAATTCACGCGACACCATAATAAATGCGTTTGCACCTTAAATGCATCTGTTCGGTTGGTGTGGAACATCGCGCAAAGCGATTCTGCTAAACGAATCAAAGAGCAGCAGCCTGGTCAAGCCAATATGTCGTTGATCCTATCGGGCTTCAACGAAGCAATAAACCGTGAAAAGCGTTGTCAGGATGGACCGCGACCAGGGTAGCGTTTTTGCAAATCGATTACCCTCTGTCCCCACTAATAAATATCGTTTGGATGTAACAAATTTGTCAATGACCCTCGGAAAATTATTGCCACCAGTATCAAATACATTGGAAATCCCGGGGTAAACGCGCGATACCAAAGAACTGATTTCTAACACTTAACGATGATACGTTCTACAAATCTTTCCATTAATTCTGATACTCAAAAGAAATTAAGCAGTAATATAGCGAGGAGGAACGAGGAAAGAGATACCATCGGAATATCTTGTCCGATGCAAATCAGTCGAGATGTAAATTAGCTGAGAGAAATTAACTGGAACAGTGTTTCGAGTTGGCGTTCGAGTAGGTGCAGTAGGTCGGAATAAAAATCGTGGCAAAGCAAGTGTCAGGAAGGAGGTAGTGGCAGTGGGAACGATCTCGAGTGGAGGGCATTGCGCTCGCGAGACCACCGACTGGTGACTGGGTGATAGAATTGCGGCCGGAGTGTCGAGGGTAGCACGGGTAGGGTAAAAGTAACGCCGATAGTGAATACCGACTGAGGAACGAGGTTGGGAAACAATCGAAGGATAGGATAAAGGTGATCTTTTGTCTTCTGCTGGCACGTTAGACAAATCTAACTTGTCTTCTCTCGCCGTCCTCGAGACTCGCTTCTCTGTCCGCGTCCCTTTTCGGCGTTTTGCGACGATATTTTCTCTCTCGCGTGGCGTGTGGGCCTCCTCGGTTGTGCCGTTCGCGGAATTTCCAATGCTTCCTCCTCGCGGCCACGTTCAACTGATTGCACCCTCGAGCGGATTGCTTCCACGGTGCGACGTGGCATCCTTAGCCTTTAAACTCACTGCTATTTGCGAGTGGTTGCGGCGCACTTCTACGATTCGCATCTTCTCGAATCTCTCCTTGATCCGAGGCTCTAACCGACGAGGTCTCCGCTCGAAGGGCATTAGCTTTAATCGAGCGGTCGAATTTGCTTTGAAATATGGCTGACGGCGTCGTCGAGCGAAACGGGGTCGGATATACTCTAATGGAATTCTTAAAGTGCAGTGGACTGCATAAGTGGTGGTAGTGGCGAAAGTCGGTACGAGATCGAAGGGTGCAAGAGGAGGGTAAGTTCGCGTTCGCGCAATCTTATCGTGCGAACAAAGCCACATAGCGTGAGGCTAACTGTAAACAGACCTGGCTCAGCTTGGCTCGATGTTAGTTCGCTTTTTACGTGATTTTCCTGTTTCACAGTGTTGGCAGTGCGATTCTTTCCTTCTCTCTCTCTCTCTCTCTCTTATGCTCTACTGCTTGAATTTTTCGTTTATCTCTCACGCTTATCTCTCATTTTAACTTTCTAGACCTTTCGTGCTTTCCCCCTTTTATTCCACGTGCCTTTCTGGCGATTTTCATTTCCAATGTCAGCGTGAAAAATCGAGTGAAATTACGCTGAGAGAGTAGAGAGGGGGTGGGAAAGTAGGTACAGGAGTCAAGTCGCGCTTACCCTTGCGTTTCTACGGCAGTCTGGCAGACTGGAAAGAATTTCACGCGATAACGCGCGGCTACTCGTTCGCTTATTAAGGCCGACGTAAATCTTCGGCTTCATTTATAAAGGGTAGCGCGATTAACGCCACCCTATCGCGATTTGGAGAAGAGTGTCCACGAGAAGTGGGGCCACGTGTTAACATGATTCAATCTGTTAAGTGTCAAATCGTTTGAGCTTCACCGCTCTAGAGCTTCAGCTCGTTATTTATCGTCGCGAAACTCGCATAATTAAAACTTGGTAAATTCCGAGGAAAACATACCATCGTGCAATTTCTGTGAAACCTGGTCCACCATAAGCCAAAGGATTCTTGCGGTAATTGCTCCAACAATGCACTTCAGCTGTTCATTCTTCTCACGGTGCGTGTGAAATTGCATCCCGTGGAATAATCATGGAAGGATGCGTACCTCGACTCGTTGTACTTTAGAAAATTCATTCGAAAATTTTTCTTTAAAGCGACTGCAATTTTAAGAAGTTAACAACGAATGTGCTTTCTTTGGATCTTCCTAATTAACTTTTATCAGTCCAATTTATCTTAAATGGGTGATTACAATTCAATGGAAAGTACGAAGAATTTTGATTGCAGTGTCCAAGTGCAATTCCCATTACGATCATTCCAATAACACACATCTTCATATAAAGTTATGACTGTTTTCTTACAGTTCATATACTATTACGAGGAGGATGAAATTGCAATTTCTGATTTTCTATCTAACAGAAAATTAGGACGCCGTTTCACAAGGGTCATCGTACAACCGAGTTTGACCTTTATTCCCCGCGTTTCCTAGAGACCTATATCTGGTGCCTACTCACAACCCTCGGATGGGATCTTCCGTGGATTTCACGCGTCGTCGAGCAATTGGTTCCGCGATGTACCCGATAATTCCTATCAGCAGTTACTGCAAACTTTCCGAAGAGCTTTATTACTTCTCAAACAGAGATATGATTTCCGGGTTTCCGTTTATGTGGCTTGCTTATCCGGAAATGCCAAACTGGTCGCAGGAACACTAACGAGCTCAAAGAAGGATTCGTCGGATACTGTCGCGTTTCTGGAACTCGAGCTAATCGTTTGAGTGTGTTTATCGAGCAACCGAGAATTCACCGTGATTGTGAGATCCTCTTGGTGCAGATACTGGAGAAACCTTAAGGGTGCTCTCATCACATTTCGAGTTGGATCCTCGGTAAATCCTTCGGTATACTGAACGACGGATTATTAAATCACTCTTGAAGGATGGATCAGAAACTTAACGCGGCTAACGATCGATTGGAAAGATCGATGAGAGACTTTAAAGTAGCTCTGACTGTAATACACTTTGACGCTACGAGATAGTGCAAGGTACTAGCTATATAGGTGTACGAACCAACCACAGAGACGTTTCCCGCGAAACTACGGAGGAAGATCGAGTGGATCCGTGCGATTAAAGTATTAGCCACAGGAGCGCTAATTAATCTTCCATTGCCCGTTATTTTTCCTCGTCGAAAGCCGCCCATGGGATAAAAGGGGATCGTTTTCTCTTGAGTGTTTCTGATATACGTCCCTATGATGCAGCTACCTTACACCGGCGGCACCTTATAAAATCGTTGTGTATCACATTTTCCATTTTCCACCAACTTGCCAGGCCTCGGTGAAATTTTAATCAATTACTTCGTTATCAAACCAATTGCTTTTATCTGGTTCCTTCGTGTACGTAAGAGGAGTCTGCACGCTACGAATCAGAGGGTTCTTTAAAGTTCGCTCCTTATGACGATGGCAAATGAGTTTCGAATAACGTGATATTGTCGGTGCACCCCTCCAGATTCTACATCACCGCGGGACTTTGTTAAAATTTGTATCCGTTCCACTTGCGAGTCAAAGGGGCTGATTTGAAACTCGTAAAGTGGCACGCGCTTTCACCTGCTGCGGGAGTGTTTTGTAAAAAGTTTCCGTTTAGCCTCGACAGGAGGGGTGGTTTAATGGTCGGTGGCGAATAATGGAGTGTAGCTCTCGTGCGAAAGATCATAAAAATGTATCCAGGAGGATCGTGATGTATAGGCCGAAAGAAAGTTTGGAAAACGAAGACTTATCTGTGCCGGTGGTGCCCGCGGTGTTCGCGTTGCTCGCAGTGGCCACCGCGCATACTCTTAAGGGGGAGGATTTACGAGGCTCGCGGTCGCATCTACGCTCTCGAAAGCTCAAACTTTGTCAAATATATTAAAAGCTGTCTCTCGCTTCGTGTTCGCGCACTCCCACTCTTATGGAAGATATTCTCCCTTGGCTCACTGTCCTCTTTCTTCTACCCAGTTACGTCACATACCTTCCGTTTCCCTCCCTCTAAGCTCCAGCTTTTCTGCTACTGTAAACTTTTGCGAATGTAACTGTCAGTTTTTTTTCTGCACACTATCCCTCTCTCTCTCTCTCTTCCTTTCTGTTTCATCTCCTCTCCCTTCACTCCTGTTTCTCCTGGCAGAAAGTTTAAAGCCAGTCGACGGAAGAAGCACCGACTTGGCCATCTCTTTCAAAGGAAAGGCCGATCGCAGAGACTCTGTTATCGTTTCTTGTAATCGATACGACAATTATTGAAAGACTGTCACGAAAGAGAAGGAGGATGACGGCGGAGAAAAAGGGAGAGTGCAGGGCCTGAAGGGAATAATTCCAGGCGCTTTGAGCGGCCAAGCGAGAATAGATCTCTTCCACCGTGTCCCCCTCTCTTTCGTCGAGTGCCTCTTTGACTTAAAACGCGATAATGGGAAATTCTGAGAAAAAGAAATACTATTCTTGTCAACGCGATACGTAATCCCGCGATAACAAAGCTACCACGTTTGTTCCATCAGTGGGAGCGACAGCGGGGGTCTTAAGAACGCGTAATCGTACCTGTGCTCCTGTGAGTTTTAAAGAGAGGACGAATCGCATACGAAAAACGAGATTAAAAATGACGAGGTAGAAAGGTGGAGCGAGAGACAGGGAATTAGAAGGGAAGAAGCTGAGGTATCAAACAGAGAGGGAGAGGGAGAGGTGAAAGAGTGATAAGGGAGGAAAAGGTAAAAAAAGATTGGAGAAAGAAAGAGGGCCAGATCGGAGCTTGCCGCCGTCTCGTAAAGTTGCCGGGTTCGCTTGCGGCGGGTGAAAGCAGAGAAAAAGAGGAGAAATAAAGGAGCAAGCAGCCGAGTACGTCTGTGGAATAGCAATATCTAGCATTCTAGCCAGGTCGACCACACTGTCCACGAGGTACCGCCACACCCTTTATCTCCATCCCTTCTGTCCTCCTTTACCTTTCTCTTCTCTTGTTCGTCTTCTCCCTCCCTACCTCGATCTATCTCATCTCGTCTTCTCTTTGTGCTCGTTGCCATATTTTCGACCAGGCGAGTTTATACTTCGCGTTAGACGTTCTTCGCCATCGTGGCCTCCATTGAGGTGCAAAGCAGTAACCAAAGGGAATCACGACCCGGACTCTATCTTTCCTGTGAACCGTCATCTCTGGTGCCTCTGCTACCTTGTGCCTTACCGCACCAGCACGTCCGATTCATAGTCACCGTGGACTCTCGGTATATAGTCAACCATACGGTATCTTTCCAATTTGTTATCCTACTAGGGTCCCACAATGTGCGTATCAAAGAGCAAGTTGGGTTTGATTGATCCAACTCTTGGATACCTAAGGTCGAGTCAATCTCTACTGAATCTCTTCTGTCAAAATTGATAGGAATCAAACGAAATGTAGCTTCAGAATGTACCTACAAAAAAAAAAAAAAAGAGAGACTATGAGATTTTCTGTTCCTCGCTCACGGGCCATGCTACCGCTCGTTACAGTTTTCCCGTTCAATGCGTTGAAGCGATTGGCCTACCCCTTTGAAAGAGGTTTTGGGGAGAATTTTGGCTGCCCGACGGTGTTGGTAGCCGATAACCGACGGCTATGGGCACCGTCCAGTACGGCTTGGTAGGTTAAAGCCTGGTTATCTTGCGTGGCCGCGACGTCGTTAGTCCTCTCTCGGTAGCGACGAGTGAAGATTGATGAAGCGTATAAGCGGTTGGGCTAGGCCACTGCTCGAAAACTCGACATTCCTTCTTTTTTTTTTTTTCACCATCCATTTTAGCGACAGGACTGGAGCTAGCGTCGACGTCGGTGTCACCGCGTTGGTTATTCTCTTTCTCTTATTTTCTCTGACCCGATGAGCTGCTGCTGCTGCTGCCTTCTAACTCAGGCTCCGACAGGCTTCATCGGCCTTGAGCGAATTCGGACTGACCAAATCCCACGTCAGTCTTCCTGTGCCACTTGTAATTTCCACTTAGCCACCTCTCCTCTGGATTCCCATTTTCTTCTTCGATGGACACTTTTATCCTGGGATTAAGCAAGTTTTAATATGGAATCTCCCGCTGCTGAGCATAGTCAGGTTCTTTGATACTCTTGTTTGGTAGAAAGCGGTCTGGCACGAGCAAAGACGCAATTCCAGCCATCCTGGTTAATATTCATATAAATATGAATTTTTCGTGGATACAGATATTTAATATTAAATTTAGAATGATTAATGTCCACCTTGACAGCTATCACCGATAAAAATGTATAATCTTATTGTATAATCTTTATAAGCGGCTCAAGTGTCTGTTTATCGCCGATAGCTTACTGGTTGCTTGCGTATCTGTACTAGCCAATGGGGTGAAGTTGCTGTAGGATTATGGGAGCCACAAATAAAACTTCAGATTACTGATTTTGAATTAAACACGTTTTATTAATAGAGGAAGACACGTCTGCTCTCGTTCGAGTATCAAAGGCAAGTGAAGATGAAACAAGGAACATTGGTCACCAACGGCCGGATCGGAATTCGGCCGTTTAGCAGCTGCGTTACCATGGGACATACATTGTATGCCTCCCGAAGCCGCGTGCCTCTGAGAGAGCGTGAATCTCACGTTGATTAATTTTTGCATGAGGAACGTAATAATATAAAAACCCATATAACCCAACAGTTGCCACGGCATTCAAATAGTCCATATATACTGATACCGCCTGCCCTGAGTAATTCAGTTTGAATTAGCCGACACCTTTGCACAAATCCTTTTAATTACAATTTATAATATCTAGAACAGCGGACATTTCGTATGACTGCCAGGCATACTCGTAGAGAATATGAGGGTTGTGTTCAAAGTGCTTGCTATTGGGTAACGCAAATAACATACTGTACACGTATTACCGGTCACTCTGTTGATTATGTATGCATAGACAAGATCAGGAGTAGATTAGAAGACAACGACTCACGGGAGCTCTCCCTGAGGACTGACTCTCGGTCCCTGTCATCAGTGTCGATGGTTCAAGGACTCATTGTTGTCTGTCCTACCTCCGGATTCGCTTAGCGCCCGAATTATTGTGTAATCGCGAATACGTGGTGCGCACTGGGGTTAGACCGACGGAATCGGTTTGCCGGGGGTAATTGTCACGCAATAATTTAATCGCGCCGCGCGTCGTTTCGCTAACACAGTTTTCGGGAAATGAATTTGCGCGAGGTTCGGCGTGTAGCGTGGTGAACACCCGGCAGCAATAGGTTAAATATGATTATTAATAATCGCTTCTGTTAAATCGAATCTACCGTAACGCTATTCGATATTATCGCTGTTTTTGACAGTCGCGTGAACAAATGTCGCGTAGCATCTAATATATTATACCGAATATCCCATAGAATACTGTATTATGTAAACTCAAATTTGTTAGGTGATTCGATTCAGGTTGTGCTTAGTTCTGTGGATGACTCTCAAAATGTTTCTGCTCTGTTTATGGTTCGAATGTTAGAGTGACTGGTGAAAATTTTCTGAAGCGTGACTTTTTAATGGCTCTTCAAGCACAAAGCATTTTGAGGTATTTGATTTCTGCTTTCTTATTCAAAGAACAAAATTTCATTTAAAATACAAATATAGAACATGTTACGTACGTAACGTGCAGTCGTCAAAAAAGGTATCATAAACAAACGTTTTGTTAAATTCTGTTCTGTACGAAGCCAAAATTGGCCGGTAAAAAAACTATTGTAAAATCAAGAGGATTTTAGCAAACGAGCTAACCGAAAGAAAGTTGAAACCTTGACGACCAATTCGCAATGTCATTCGGAAGACTCGACAGGGCGTAACCTTCTCTGGAGAATAGGGGAAAAATTGGAAAAAAATTCCGACGCGTGTCGGCGAGGAAATAATGAGGACGAGGAAATAGGCACGATAGGCTGGGGTGTCGGACGTCGTACGTCATAATAATAGGCCTGAGTACCGTAACGCGCGTACCATAATAAATTTCGGGTCACCTGATTATACGTGACCGCGTCATGCCGCCGAGAGGAGTAAATTTGAAATCTGTCACGTGGCTGAATAAGCGTAATCAGGGCGACCGTCGCGAAAATCGCTTTCCGCGAGGGGCTTATACGCGAATACGAATCGATTTTGCACCCGTTTCCACGCGCTTACCTCGACTCGGAGAATTCGAGCCATTGCATATCTCCAGATAAAGAGGGAGAGGGAGAGAGAGAGAGAGAGAGAGAGGGAGACGTAAAAGCCATTTTATGAATGTGTACATCAGAATTCACAAACAGCTGCAATTATTCGATAATTTCTCTTCGTTGATGAAATTCTTTTTCTTAAATTTTAATTGATTTGTAATTTAAATTATATTTAAGTAAAGATAGATAAAGGATATAACAGCTGACATTAAGAATCTAATATGATACAAAAATCAATTGTTAAACTAAAGAACTGGCAAGCAGTGATTTCGTTCTCCATATGCCAAGACTAGGATAAGTAGGACGAGCAGGATAGATGGCAAAACGAGAAGCTTATCGGTGGAAAGCCGTTATCCTGCTGGATGCAGGGCTTGGCAATGCGATAGCCCTTGACGTGGCGTCGGTCCTTGAGGCGAAAAGTTCTCTTCGGTATTCCCTGACCTAATTCAAGCTTGCGCCACTCCCGGTCCATTCAGCCTCCACGTCGAGCCAATGTCCGCGCCAATCTCGATGTCGACAGCACGATGACCACCGTTTTCTTCTTTCTACTCCTCTTCTTTCTACTTTTCGCCTTTTTCCTATTCTTTTTTCTCTTCTTCCGCGTATTTTGGAACCTTCTTTTAGATCGAACCACGCCTTATCTTCCTGTTTGTTCCCTGTCAATTCTCAACCAGATGGGATTGATCGTTTATTCCGGCTGGAGCTATCTACCTTGTATGGTTCTCCAAGATCTCCGTCAAAGGGAAGCTTTTGTTTTACATTCTTCTGTTTGTATCGGTTCTTTCGCCTCGAAGGAACGCGAGCAATATAAGAAAATCTTTTAAATTCTTCCCAAGAAAGGTTTTCAACGTTTCACGTGAACATAGCAAAAAGCCAATGAATTCTGTCACTAATAGAGATCGGATGATACAAGAAGCGTGTAAGATATAGTGGGACGCCTTTGTGAAACAACGACGCGTCTGCCGGTAACATAAGTTAGAAATATGTATAGATCCGAAAGTTCTGCTTCGCTGGCATATTAAACCAATCTTAGATAAAACCAGTTATATTATACGAGGGGTCTACATCACTTTTTTCCACTAGCCCCAAAGGCAGGCAGCTCATTATACATTAACCACTACCTCGAGGGGATTCTGGTAACGTTACAAGATGAGTAGAGTAACACGGGAGGTGAATATAATTCTGTGCTACACGCGTGGTTACGAGTACAGCATTCGTGGTGTACTATCACAGTAGAAATGGACGTTCGAGGTCCGGCTCGTAAATTAGGTTGACGCAGAACGGAGCGAGCGCTCGACGAATGTCCCAGTGACCCTATAGGTCTCCGATTCTTATCCTCCTAATCGCGAGATTCACGCGAAGGTCTCGATCCACTAACTTCCTTGGAAAGAAGCGATTTACGTCCCTCACAGTTGGGGATCAAGCTTAGAACGAAGCTTCGGAATAATAGCGACATTTATACGGATACTGTCATCATTTTGAATCGCGCGAATCTCTTTGCCAACGTGGACCGTCAACTGGATGGCCAGAACGGTCAAGCGACAGAACAAATTCGAAATTCGTAATTCCGTGAGTGGACACGCTGTCATATTTGCGCTTGCCGGACAAATTCAGAGGTGATGACGCACGTCTAGCAGCGTAGCTCGTTTTCCCACGAATTAAGCTTTTCTCGCTGGATCGTTTGCAGCTCATTATCGATGTTCGCTTCGTTTAATTATTCGTTGATACTTATTCGCAGCGTACGGTAACGACGAGAGAGAGAGAGAGAGAGAGAGAGAGCGGGAAAGTTGTAAACCGAGTAGAAAAGAGAAAGAGGCTGGATTGAACTAGGGTTAGTGTGGAGAAGCGAGGCTTTTGCTCACATGGTTCGTTAGAGGTTGAAAGTGGCAGGGTACGCGGTTACATTTGCCGTAGAAATGGGTGGAACCTCCGGTAGAACTCGGTAGAAGACGTTGTTTCAGAGTGACAGGGAAGCCGGCTCGACGCGCTCAACGGAATTAGTAATTGCGGGCTCCACCCGCTAAATCCTACGTGCTTGGAGTAGCGGCAAACGATGAAGCGCGACACTGTGACCTCCTCTGGCAGACGCCACCTTCGTCACCTCCGTCACCTCCGTCATCTCCGCTACCTATGCCACCATTTCCGGCACCTTCGGTGTCTAAAGCCGCGTCTACCTCTGATCAATAATTACGAGTAAACCACATATTGGATGCTTGACCTCGCGAGCTTTCTCTTCCGGTGGGAAATCCTATTTTACTGCGGTCCACATCCTCACGTGGTAAAGAGCAATGATTCTTCTTTCGTTGCTCTTTTCACCTTCCTTTAGCCTCGATATCTTCAGTGGCCATGAGTTCAGGATATCCGCGCTGTAAAACACCCCCTTTTTTGTACACCGTACCCTGCTTTCCTCTTTGCTGCTGCGGGCTATCTCCAGGCTGTCGTTCGCGAAATTCGTTTTCTTCGTACCTGCCGGAAGTAGCCAACAAACTATTCTCAAAGTATGAATAATATAGAACAGCGCTTCTCAGCTTTTTTATTCGTCTCAGGCTATATCTAACTTAATAATAAAATTCTGTATCCTAAGAAAACTTGGTTGCGCAATCTTGATTGATTTACAAGAAAAATTATGTCCACGTAGAATGCCACCGAAAGTCACTGATTTGGAATCTAAATCCAGTAGCTAGCATTGAACGATTATAATACATGAACCAGAACTATATTTAATAAACCAGCAAGCAGGTATTTCGTCTGGGACTTATATTAGCCAAAATTGACGTCAGCGTTGAATATGTCAGGATTGAGTAGGGCGAAACGAGTAACGCAATGCATAATGAACAGAAAGGGTGAGTTAGAAGCGTAGGAGGAGAAACGAGGACGTAAAGGGATGAGAGCGAGGTTGAAGGTGCGTGGGCGAGGGACCAAACCGAGTTGGATGGACAGACACGCGGTGGAATGTAAGCGGCAGTTCCGCGAGGAGCCTCTCGACGCTGGTGGCAGTTTGAAAGCGTCGCATCGCCCACGGGGACTTGCCAAGTTCTCTGTCGCAACTTTGTTCTTCGCGGAACCTTACCATCGCCGGAAACATCGCCGGAATTTCGCGCCTGGATAATGCGCCCAAAACGGATGCAACCAACGCGACGTTGCCACGGACCCTGGTACCATTTCCACTACAACCTCTGGTTGAGCGTGGCGCCGTACTGGCTCTTGTTCTCATTCAATTCGGTCTCCGATTCCTCTTGCGATGCCACGCGTCGCCACATCGCTCGCTTTCCTCCCACGGATTTTAAATCAAATTATTCCTGCCGGATGTTCATTTTATACAAATGTCCCACGCATTTTCATACTAATTGTTGATTTGTAAACTACACGATTCGTCCGATATGTTGTAGATTTAGACTCTTTTTTGATCAGTTTACTAGATAATTTAGTTTTAAAAGGTTTTATAGGAATAGGTTTAAATAATACAAAAATAACACTCCCAAGTGAGCCAGGATAATTTAGTCTAGAATATAATAGAATTCCACAACACGCAGTGATTCGCAATACCAACCAAGTAAAGTACTTTAGTTGAGATGGTTTTCCATAATGATTGGAATAATCTGGTTCTGTCGGTTATTTTAATAACCCAAGATGCCTTCGTGAGTCTTCCACAGCGCAAAGCAGCTTATCTTACAATTCTACGGGTGACCTCCTTCTTTTCTTCTATCATTCTTTTAATAAATATAACAGATACAATATAATAATATTACAACTAAAATAATACCTCTAATGAGAATAATACAAATAATAATTTACGATGCTGAGTATTTCGCTATTAATTTGAAAAATCATTCGGAAAGAGTGCTCGAAACGATCGATCTCAAGGGGAGTAAAAAATAAAAAATGATTCAGCAGGATGCACTCGAGACAAATCCTCTGTGTCAGTGCGTACTACCGCTATACGAGGATTGCAGAGCGTGCTGTAGTCTGGTTGAACGTAGGATAGGAGTATCTCCAACCCTCCGGGCTTGTATACTCTCCAGGCATGATGTATCTCTATTCTCCAACGTTACGGGTGATTCGTAGTCGCGGAGAGATAAACTGCACGAGCGTACGAGTTGAATTCATTTGTCAAAATAATATTAGCCATTTGAATTGCTCACGGGCATGCGAATTTCGGCCGACATTAATCGAGATGGCGAAGGTACTTAGACGGCATGGTGTACCATGGAACGCTTCACGAGCCGGGTTATGCGTTACACGCACCGTAAATCAAAACAGTCATGCCGCACAAATTATCCCGGGGGAAAAAAAACTCGCCAGGATGTACTGGAAATTGCTCCGTGAAAATCCCGAATCGTTTACACCGCTGATTTTTCTTTTTACGAGAAACTTTGAGAATACATCCGAATTTCGGGTTTAGCTGTACTGCACTCAATAACGTTTTTACAATACCGATCGCTGCATCAATTTGCTTCTGTGTTACGCACTCGAAGCTTTACTCTAATTCAATATTGCAAAAATACGCCCAATGAGTATGAATTTCGAAAAATAGATGCATTTACAATTGGTTATTCAATCGTAAGCTTCGACGGTAGTGAAATTTCAAATTTATATCATGCAATAAAAATGCATTAATTCTTGCTTTATGATTCATAAAAATGTCCAAAGGCTAGTAACAATGAAATATTCGATGAAATCTTGGATCTCATATGAACGGATACCATAGTAATATTGATAACTGGAAAGAGAACGAATTCGTCACAGGAATGATGTTACACACGTAGATATTATATGCGAAATATTTTATTGGAAATATTTAACAATGTAGTGTTAGTTGCGAATAATTAGACATGAACTGAATAATTCAATCATCGCTTTATCAATTTTACTTCGAACAGTACGTTTCAATGATTTCCAATTTTTTCTTTCACCAAACGATCCATCTTGTTGTAATGCGAAGCTTCTTCAATCCGGTGGGTTCAAAAATAGAAAAGCGTAAGTTGGGGAATTTTAGCGAGGTGAAGCATTTGACTACGTGGCGAAAAAGATCTTATTTCAGATGGGAGCACCCCCGTAGAAGGGTAGCACCTCGTGGGTATGTTTATTTTCGGCTGATAGATTGCACCAGGGTTCGCGTATCAGAAAAAGAGAAAAAGAGCGAGACCCGCCGTCTGATACCTTGTTCCCCCGTCTCGCTTCGGGTGGAACCCTCTTATCCCCCCTCTTTCCTCCCTACCGAGAAGCAACTCGGCTTACGAAGCGCCATAAGGAATGAAATCTGCGACGACTCGTTCGCACCGTCGTCAGGAACTCGTTTACAACCAGGCCGATGACTCCCGCGATATTTTCTCACGCCCACCTCACTTTCTTTTTTATCCAAGCTCGATCTATTTAACGTGGATTATGAGTTTGTCCTTTCTCAGTCTTCTTTTTTCCTTAATTTTTTCAGTCACACGAACATCGCATGCTTCTTTATCCCTAAAAGAATAATATTCTTCTTGAAACAAAGTGTTAACGTTAGTTTCGTTGCAAAAGAACATTCGTCCGAAGAATATATCGTCGATTTCTCGAAAGCATCGCAACCATTGTCAATCGAAGGGTTCATGTTCCGTAATTTAGGGGATCGTACGGATTTCTTTTGTGGGAAATTCGCAAGGGACACGAGAGAAAAATCGAGGACGAGTTTAGGTCAAGTTCATAAGGCACTGGGAAAAATGCTTTATCGTTGAATTTTCTTCGTTCTACCCTCCCGTTCCTTCCGGCAGCCTTTCGATCGAAGCAATCTCATCGCTTCGTATATATCTGCTTTGAAGAAAAACCGCATCGAGCATGGCCAGCCACAAAGAGCGGGAATCAACGATATAACCAGTGAACCGTACACAGAGATCACGGCTAGTCGCCGGTGCCAGATAAATCAGTAGTTTTTCGGATACGAGCAATTTCTCAAATCTCCGCAGGATTCGCGGCAAAGAAAGCTCCGTGGTCTAGGAACCTCGGGAGGAACACGCACCCTAAAAACTCGATATACAATATCTATACTTATAGTGAACACAGTGAAGTCTGGAGAGTAAATCCGACCAATGACTCGATTTTTTGTTAGGCCGACAGAAGACAAGAAAGCTCGACTCGATTATTCGGAAGCAGATGTTGCGGTAGTTTCTAAAGGTCAGAACACGTAAAAGCAGGACCTCGAACTTTCCCTAAAGCGGAAGAGGCGAAAAATTTCCGTCCGGATGGTAAATTTCGTAATACTCTACTCGGATACGTGTATTTATGAGAGAGTAGCGGTTTTCCCCGGGTTTTCGAAATACCCAGACAGAAACTGAGTTTATAGTATTGTTTGGCTTTTCTCTTGCGTTCGACCAACGCGCATAAAATGCGGTTTTCAGACGGAAACTTGACGCGGTCGAAGAGTCTCGTAAAGAAACGCGTTCGGAAGGACAGAGAGAAAAGAAGCGTGTAAAAACTTCTAAAGGTTTCGTCCGAGATTTTACATATTTGTAGAGGTAGCCGAAGATCGTTCGCCTATATCATTAGAACGTCAAAGTGTCTTGCACAGGGATGCGTCTCCAATCTCGATATGACGTAGCGCGCTCGTGACGCGACGTAGCAATATCCTGCCGATGGTATAACGTCGATGTCAGAGTCGATAGTGGAATCGCGCTTTACTTCTGCGCCTCTTTTGCTCTTTTGCTCTTTCGCTCTTACGTCCGAAACTTTCCGAAGACAAACACTCGAGAGGAAAGGAATCCTGATCACGCGTACCAACTACTCCTTCGCTGGAATATCTTTTTCCGCGTCCATCCTCTTTCCCCCTCTACTTTTTCCTCTGCCTTCGATTCCTTCTTTCGATCTAACTGAGAATAGTTTTCGGAGTATCCGCATCTTTCGCGAGAGTGGTAGTATCCCTCGAGAGAAATCACTGATTTCTTCCCTCGGCGCAAGTTTAACCCCCCACCTCGGTCTTCGGCGAACTTCACCGTGAGCGCGAACCTAGTACTAAGTTCGGGTTACTTTTCGCGTGTTAAGTGGAGGATCCAAGAGATTGAAGAGGAAGAAAGAAAATATGAATTGCGCTAGTCCAAGATATGGCGTTTTTTAAAACGACGATTAGGAAGACTTTGGAGCATTGGAGAGTCCATTGCCTTAAATATTGCTAAAAAGATATATCTATGGATCCTTGTACGTAATTGGCATTATCTCTACTGTTAAATACTTCTCAATTTCCAGCACTCTATCTGGAAATTCAGGAAATTCTTCGAACGAGAGACTTGATGATCGACGTGCTACATGGTAACTCGATTTTTATTAGGATAATCCCTTAAATTCTCTTCAGACTCCATCTCCGTGTGTCTCATAAAGGGATTAATAGATTTTCAATATTACTCCATTTATTTCTCATATTACGCTTTTGGCCCTCAATTGCATAAGTTATAGATTTCGCGTTTGGTTCCCGACGCTTTTCCTCTCTTTCTCAGTCTGGAAATCAGGTTGAGAGAGCCCTTCCGCAAAAATTCGATATCCCGCGCATGTGGTGCGTGCATGCGGTGGTTCTAGCTGATACGGCCAGTCGGTCTGCATTGTCCCCAGCATCGACTGGCAGGAGCCGGTAGCGCGAGAGTGCGAACCCGAGGGGCTCGCGAGAACGGCTTCGACGAGCTTCGATCCCGGGTAATTGATATTAATTAAGCGGTTAATTGGTCGAGAGGAATGTGGCTTGCCAATAGAGAAGGTGGTTGTACGCCCGCAGAATAGAGGAAATAATTCGCTGGTGCCGATTTGTTATTGGCTGCGTCGCGTTAACCGAATATTATTGGTCGCTAAATGGATGGGAGAAGGGTGGCCAGGAGGACAGTGATCCAAGGGTGAAAGAGAGGGTGGGCAAAAGCCGAGATATTGTATGGAAAGCCGTAAATATGCTCGATTGGTGGATTTTGAAAGGTTCCCGAATGACTTGGTAGGCGTAGGGATGGAGGGGTGAGTATTGGTGTAAACGTTCGTGAGTCCACTTCCAATCGGTGTGAGTACGTGTTCGTGTGTATTGGTGTATCCTGTTTGTTTCTCGGTATAGTAGGGCACATGCCGCTGCTGAAATACTTGTTCCACCGCGGTGCAATGCACTTCCCCCAATACCACCGCTACCGCCGTCGCTCTTGCCCGCCGAGAGTATATTTACCCCCAGTTTTCGGTCGATATTGCCGCTGGTCCCTCGCTCCTCAAACCCCGACCCCGAAATAAACCCCTCCACTCCGCGACATCGCCAGCCGAATTACGCTAACCGCCAGCCACCATCCCTCGATACCTACTTTGCCTGCAAGCCGGTCAGCCTACCCCAACAATCCTCGCGCTACCGGACATAATGGACCGAGAATACTGCGGCAAGAGGCTCCGAGGTTCCGTGCATCGCTGGATGAGAGGGTGATATAGACCGTGTAGAAGACAGAAGAATACCTTCCGTGACCTTTCTCTTTGATCCTGTCCTTTAGCTAGCTTCCGTGATATACTATATTTTATATATTTATCATGTAGATCCATATATGTACTTATATATCGCTCGTTGCGACCAATGCGATACAGTTTGCAATTGCAGAATGACAAATTGAAGGGTGATCACGGTAGATGAAATTTTTTGACGCACCGAAGCGACCAGTTTCGCCGAGCAGAATTTTTGATCCTCCCATTCTTATTTCGCGAGGAAGCTCACGGGAGTAAATTCTAAATAAAATTCTCTCATGGAATTTTCGAGGGCGAAGAACGAGGAAAGATGAGGATGCAGGAGGAAAAGAGGGCTGCTCTCGAAACGCGGGAGAAGACCTCTTTAATATTACAGGATACGTGGCTGCGGATGTATGTATGCGTAACGGTAGGGAGAAGTAGGTAGAGTGGCTCGTGGTACCGCTCGATGACGATTATCGAGGAAAATGTAGTCGGTAAGCGGAAAGAGAGAGCAAGAGCTAGGAGAGACGGAAGATTACCGGAGACGAAGCGGATCATATCCGCTTTAAGGATGACGGTGGCCATCTGTGTGAAACACCTGATGGAAAGCTGGTATAATAACCACGTAAATCCCGAATGGGCTATGACGCTGTTAATTAAGATAGAGAGATAGGACAATAATTATTGTAACGGATCGATCGGGTGGGAAACTCGGGCAGCGAATTGTGCTTGAATGAAATTAATCGCGATCCCGCCTTGCAACGTCCACTCGAAAAATTCATTAAGGTCGAATAAAGTTACCAGTGGCGAGACAAGATAGGGCAAGGGGCAAGTCGCGTTAGCGACAGTGATAATGGTAGTAGTAGTAGTAGTAACCGACCCCCGTTACATTCTTGGCATTAATTAAGAAGACGAGAAGTCACAATAATTATCACACTTTTGGATAATTCTAATCCTCTCAGGGAAATGATTCGCGAACTTATTAATTAAGCCCCCTTCGCGAATAGAGAGTTCCATAAGCTCTGGCGCACTGCCGAGGGGCTCTTTCAATGCGCAAGATACATTTTTACGGTTTCAGCTGGGGTTTAGGGTCGAGCATCCAGTTCGGCAAATCCGACGCTAAATCGTTTTCCGAAAATTCTGCGACCCCATTCTTTTCCGAATACCTTGAATGTCCGAATTTGCTGGTATTGGTTGACGGTGTTCGCTGAATTATTGGGAATATTGATACTGATGTGCGAATCAGATTCCAGATTGCACGTAGAGACGATCTGCTAATAGGTCTACCGTGTCATCGGAAAATACTTTCATATCAGAAAAATACTGACTCGTTTTATTCGTGATAACAACTATTGGTCTAATGGTCAATCCTTCTTCAATTGATGATTGATGATGACTATCGACGCGATTGTCAAACATTCATCAATTAAACTGTAGAGTCCGAAAGCAAATCAATCGTTATGAAATAATCCTATCCTGTTAAACCGTTCGGCACGCACGCTGGAAAAGTTTTGCTCTCTCTCGTACCGCTAGTAATAGAAATTGAAGAAATTAAAAAGCGTGGTAAGTACCCATCAGATTTTAACCGCGAAGTTAACTTCTTTTTGTTAGCTAGAAGCGGAGAATGGTGTTTTCGCGAGTCTAGAGGCCGCCGCGCGAATTTCGCGGTAATGGATGTAGCTGGCGTTACAAAAACATTAGTATTCTCAAGCGGAGCTTTGTGTAATTTAATCTCGCGCAATCCGACAGAAATACGGACCACGGAAACTTTCTCTTTGGCCTTTTCCAGTATCTCCTATCCAAGCAAATAAAAAATCGAGCCAGGACAAACTTTCTCCGCTCGTTCCACCAGTCAGAATTGCAATCGGAAGAAATATCCCTTAGGGAAAAGTTTCTCCTTCCGGAGGCTGATTTTGGAAAGCCTGCGACGATATTCGTCGTCTGGTGCAATTACGCGAGGTCCTTCTTTGGGATTCTTCGAACAGAATTCCTTTCCAGCCGGTGAACTCCCGCCTCCACTGTCGCCGCCAACCAGCAGATCGAAGCAAAGCAAAACTTCTCGATCGTCGTGTCTCGCGACAAAGGATAAAAGAGCGGAAGGAGCTAGGAACCCGCATAGCATGCCTATTCTCACAGTTCTCTACGAGTCTCGGTGCAAATTAGCATTCGTCGTCAAATGAAATGGATTCTTTGTTCTCCGGGGGAGAAATCGACGGGATTGAGATTGTAGCGGTGTTTCGTTGTTACACGACATGAGAAAGCATTAAACGGCCATTAGGCAACATCAATCGCCTCGGCACAGTGCGGTGGTCGTCTCTGAATGGCGAGAATTGGTAGCAGGAAGGGAAGAAAGTTTGGCGCGGAGGAAGTCGCTCGAAACGGGTAAGAGCGAACCAAGAAATCGCTTCTAGGACCGAAGCCCGTTCTTTTCTTCTCTTCTATTTTCGTCTCTGGTGCTTTTCTTGGATCGATAGTTAAATTTATACCGGGGTTGGCCCACGATCTTAATCGTACTTGACGCGAAGCTATTAATCCTAGTACGACTCTCTTGAAAAATCGCTCGAGAGAGCTAAGATCACCTTCTAAGTGTGCCTTGTCGACTTTAAGAATGGCGATGATTTCGCGAATCCTCCCGACGATATCTCTTTCCGCGTTTCTTCGTTCTTTTCTCGACGTGGGACTGTAACCAACTGCCATTTTTTACGCCCGACAATCTCTCTATTTTAATGAAGCTTCGGTGGCGTAGTGCCTTTTTTCTTTGCGATATTTGAGGTGATTTCGATATGGGGATCTATACACCGCGAGACTCGGACTCAACGTTTTGAAGGATCTACCTTAAAAGGTGGCGGGGACGAAGACGAATGCTTGCGTGAGACGTGCTACGGTGTTATCGGAGTGTTCGATCGTTCTTCGCGACACGGGAATTCAGTTAAAGTTGATCCAGAATATACCTTCTCCCGTGGAAGAGTTGACGCGATCGAAACGATTGAATTTTCCAGGTCGTTGCACGACATATTTCCTAAAGTTTGCGCTCTAGCCTGACTTTGGAATGCGTGGGATGAGGCAACCGCGGAATCAAGAACCAAGGTAGGATTAAAAAAGCGGATAACGAACGGTTCGAGTATCACGGCAACAAAGCATTTAAGAATAGAATTATTACCGGAAGCTACTGTTAAGTATTTGGACAGTTAGTTCTGAAACTACCATCAATTAACATTCATTTAATCTTCTCATAAGCATAAAAGTGGTCGATTTATTAAAAAATGTTTCATTAAATAATATTTTTGAAAAGGTACTTGGTTAGTTTCGATATGACAAATCGTAGATTCACAAAACAATCCGAAGCGAAAGCGATCCTTTCGTTTCTTGCCCAGATGAAAATCAAGCGAGTTTGGGAAGGAAACGCACTCGGGGAATTTGTAGCGGCTTGAAACACTGCACCGAGGAATTTCCGGCCTCACAATTTCCTGGTTAAACTTTTCGCGCGGATTCTGTTTGCGGGATTAGCGTGCACGCGTTTCGAGGCTTGAGCTCGTGCGGAAATATTACTTGTTAACGCTTCCGTGATCGTCGGAATTCAGACGGGCGCAGGAAGAATCCCTGTGTAGCTCTCTTTAAACCGCTTAACTTTTGTAGCTCTTTAATATCCGACTCCAAACTAGCTCGACAAAACCATCCGCGATTGCAAATATATCGAAGCTGAACGTATGTCTAAAACTATCCATTGTCAATTTTCGTTTCTTTCATTCTCTTTCTTCGTTTATCCCTATTTCGCACTTTCTCACGCGTACCTTCACAAGGGTCTTAAGGAGAGCTTCTTCTCCGATAAATTCGCCTCTTTTGTAGCTGCACCTTGGCAAACCTGCCAATACGATTATATGGCAGGAAACGACCCAAGTTCTATAGCTAAGCATCAGGATTTTTTCTGAGAAGCCAATTCACTGAGATCGGATTATTATTTCATATTTCGCTGGCTGTAGCTTTGCGCCAGTAGATAGATCATTAGACAGTAATAGTACGCTTGATATTATCCGTAGAAAAGTTATAAATTCTTGAGCAAGGATTTCTACTCAAAAATAGTAAGCTAAAACGATTGGCAATTTCTTCTAATACAAATATTCATTTCACTTGCTAAAGAGCAGGTCGACTTAACAGAATTCCAATTTGCAATTTCTCGTTGATGGTTACAGGAAAATAGAGATTTTTTGCAAATTGACTAGCGATTGGGTTATTCTCTAGCCATTAGTTTCAAGGACCTCGCTCGTTGGAGCGAGTAGCTACTAGCCACGAAAAACGAGAGGGTTGGTGCACGTGGTGCACTGTGAAACGATCGTAAAAGGTTAATTCTCGGGGCTGTGCATTATCGGCTTTGGTAAATTATCGCTCTAGTGTGACGGCTGCGGGTCAATTGGTCGCGAAGTACTACAGCACGAAATAGCTCGTAAGCGCAAAAACTTGCGAAAATATTTCTTTCCGATTAAACATGATTCGTCTGTTATACGAACTCTACTTGCTTCTTTTTTCGAATCGATCATTTCGCTTAAGTCACTGGCATAACAATTTTTTATCTGATAATCCACTTGATTATGTCATGAAATCTTGATTTATCAAGTACAAAAATTGCAACATTTGTGGTGTCGCATTTAAGCAGCGTATCCAGGAAGCGAATCGAGTGGGAGAATTACAAAAGTGTTCGACGTGGGATGCTGAGCCAATACTTGTTTGCGCAGAACCGGGAAAAGAAGGAGAGGACGTTGGGAAAGACGTAAGAGAAAAGGAAATATAAAGATCCGCGAATGGATTGGAAAGTAATATCATCGATTGGGTTGGTTGAGTTTGACGGCGATTGCTTGCTGGCGGGGTCACCAGTAGGCTTGCTGATAGGGTTCCTGCTACTGGTACGGTCGGTAGTGGTGCAAATTGAGAGTTATGCATTTTCACAGTCTAGACTCTAGACTCTAGACCGTACGAAGTGGTGCACGGGAGAGCAGGTGTGCTCGTTGCTTTGCTCCGACTGCAATACGCGTCGCGTCGTCTCATGTAGAAGACCGTATATCTCTCTAGCTAGCGAGTAAGTAGGAAGATATTGCGTTTCAACGAGATTTAACTGCGACGGATCGCGATCATTACTCTTTAAAGGAGGATTCTCATCCGACAAATCCACCAAATCACTTTTTTTTTCTTTAGAAATCGAACTTTCCATAATATCTCGAAGCTTTACAACAACATTAACAACATTAACAAATTTCACAATGTTCTGCATTTTATCTTGAACCTTTTTTTATTGTATATTTCTTGCATTTTTTTATGAAGACCAATTTTATTTTTTATCGAAGAAAGATAGCTTTTTGAATATTTTAAGCCTTATTTAGCTTTGCGTATTATCCTTTGGAATTAGATATATTCCCAGCACAAACGATCCAATCTCAAGACAATTTTTGTTTTATAATTTCTGATACTGTTGCAAGAGCATCTCCCCTTAAACTACCACGTGCACCTGGAAAAACAGACTGGCGCGCCGTTCCAGTTGGCTCGTTCCGAACGAATTTTTAGACGCACCCGCTTTCACCCCTTTTATCTCTTGGCGCACCTGCACACACACGTTTATATACTTCCACTGGTTCCTGTTCTGCCGCTTCTTCTCTCCCGTCCTCTTCCCTTGTGCCAACAGTATGCTCTGAAACATTACATTTGCACCTCCTGTTTTTCAAGCAGTCAGCCAGCTAGGAGAGAACAAGCTTGCGTTTCGTGAGACTTCATTCGCACGAGACTTTCTCTGTAATATCGCTATTCTTCGCGACACCGCGCGCCGTGCCGCGTTGACTGCTACACGCGCCGTTTACTCTTTTTCTGTTATACAATAAGCTTCCCATCAACACGCACTAACCCTGAGCAATTTTCTTCATTTTCCATTATCTACGCGTGTTATGTCTATGTTAGTCTGAACTTAAGTATTATCTCCGCGTTGCTTTATTGTCTTGTCCCATTGTATCTCCATCTATTGTGACTCGCGTGTAGTAATATCTTTCGAACATCCTCCATATGCTGCAATAGTTCAATATTATAAAGTGGTCGATTGATTTATAGATACGCGAGTATTCAATCGTACATTTGTCATCCTTCCTCATTAAATTTCCATATTCGCCGTTTTCCATATTTCGACATTTGTCACTCTATGTGCACAAATCGGAATCCTGACATTGGCAGAATTTTATAATGATTATTCGAGCTTGTTTGTCATTTCTTTGAACGCTAGTTAATAATTTTCAAAAGTGGAAATTAAATTCAATAAGGGTTTCGTTAAATAGGTCAGATAAATTCATTGTCTAATAGTATAGATACGAGGCCAATCGATCTGAGAAACTCGCGGATTGCATATGGGTTAAACGTGGTTCGACGTTGGGTAAACAATCAGTCGTGTTCGCGAGAACGTCAGAGTAAGAGGAGTGTCGCTGGAATGAAAGAGGGAAAAACTGAAGAAAACAGGCGCCGCACCGCGTACGTGAAGAGTGCCTCGTTTTAAGGAATCCTTGAGTTCTGGCTGCGAGTCAAAAACTTGAAGATCGGTAGGATGCAAGCACTCTGGAAATCCCGCTGGGATGATGCTCGGCCAAACCGAATTCGAAAGTTCGACAAGACCGAAATGAGACGGAATATTTTGAGATTTTCTGTCACCCGCTAGTATGCTACGTTCCAAACACGTAAACAAGGTATGGACCGATACTTTGCGCGTTTGCTTCAACGTTCCTATTTCGCTACCCATCCACTGTATCCAATCCCAAAAATTTCAGCACGTCGTATACCAGGAAATCAATATTTCCGAATAGCAGTACGCTTCGATTGACAATTTTAATTGTAGCAATTGCGTGTGCAGGTAGTAGTCAGTATCCCGAGCAATACGCAGCTCTCCTTTAAAACGTCGGGAGTTAAATGAAAAAAATTTCCTCATAGCCCTCTGTAATATACGACTCTTATAATCGATGTCCCTTGTAATTGCACCATCGCTAAGCCAAGTTTTGCGCTACTTTTTTTCGTTAAATATTGTACCTTCGCTCGCATTCCCGAGCTAATGGATAAATCTTGTTAATAAATAAGCAAATAAGAAAAACTGTCTTACGTATCCTAGCGAGAATTTCTTACCAAGAGAAGATATTGCTTTCAAGACCACGAAGGATTACGGTGAATCTTACAAGAGGTAAGTACGTGAATACCAGCGGTTTCGAATTTTAAGACTTCCTTGAACAGTCCCTTTCTCGAATAGAGCAGTCCGTGTGACACGAACCAAGATGTTTCCAATTTTTCGGGAGAAAGGTAACTTCAGGGTCTCTTGGAAGAGTTCCAATCTACTAGTGCGATTCTACTACTCGCGCTACCTTATTCTAGGATTACGAAAGAACGCCGAGGCAAGCGATACTTACCCTGGGTTCCATTTCGTGTGTTTCTGTCGAGTCGCACGCGCGGCTCTTTAGCTTACAGAGCTTGCGGAAGCTCGGCAAGAGACAAGTACAATGGAACTAGGAGAAAAGATTTAATTTATCGAAGCACAGAAACGCGTGCAACCGAGAAAGCTAGATAGTTACCGAGTGGACACGTGGCTAATTGTAAGTATGTATGTATATGCCAGAGGCATTCTGATTCTCGTTGACCTGTCGCCTAGTATTTATAGCCTTCGTTGATCCTGCACGCGACTTCATGCTCACTTACCAATTTCTTTGTCCCACAACTTCTTTGTAGATTGCGATTAAAAGTAGTAGGACACGCGAGACGTGGCTTAAAACACTACTTAAATCTCCTTAGTTACGATATACCATCCATATCTACTATGCTGATAGCAGCATTCAAGAGATTTTTAATAGCATCAAATGTGTCTTCATATACTTTTCAATCACGGCTCATAAATCATATTACAATTAATGATGCATTGCGAAATTAACTTATTGCATGGATTCATATGAAATACGATATTTGATACAAATGAATTGTTTATTCTCCTCCAGTGGGAAAATCGTATTAAAAGTAATTTGGCGGTAGTCATTGTTAACTCTCGTGCAGCGTAATAAGTTGTATCGGAATTATACACTTTTTCCCAATCACATTATTTAAGTACCATTTTCATTTCTGACTTTGTAAATTTACAACACTGCGTGGATGAAAATTACACCATACAGGCTTTCGCTTATTATTTTCCATCCGAGTCTTTCTCTCGGACTATTTAATGAAAGGGTTGATACGTGATATAAAGAGAGAGAGAGAGAGAGAGAGAGAGTAAAAACAAGAGGAAGTAGGTACTTAACGGAAAACTGATACACGTATGCAAAAACGAAAGAGATCGCAAATGTTCCGCGCGGTAGAACCAAGAAAAATATCTATCCGGATGATGTATATCGGGTAGATAGAGAAAAACAGACGCAGCGAGGTCGTCTTGATAATGGCATTGTCGTTGGGTATACCACCGGAAGGATTCTTATCGAAGCTACTGACCGGGTTTCACTACTGGCAACTAGCAGTTTCTATCTACTCCTGGTTCAGATTGAGCTTTCACCTTCGATCCTGAATCACTAGAACCTTGTTCCCAGCCGCAGATATCTCCAGTTAGGAGAGCTGCCGCAGAGATAATTCGCTTTGCATGAAAATCGGAAGCACGGTGGGACCAGCATCGAGAATTTCACTTGTTTCCCGCATATCTATTCTCTTCGAGGGGCGTATTTTTCCGTGTCGCTGCCACCCGCACTTTTGTTTCAATTGCGAGCGCCACGATCGGGACTTGGAACGATTCTACTCGCAGGAAACGGGCATGGACGTTAATTCCAATCTTTTCAACCTGTCCGAGTACAAATTTATGATGCTCAATGAATATATGCTTTGGCGTATGGACACCCGGCGTGAAAAGTGCGAGGCTCTGCCAATCGATTAGCAGCCTGCATGGTGCTGCAACAGTTTTCCACGCGACGACTGGTGGGTTTGCATTGGAAATTGCTAAATTTCTTGCCAATAAATATGTGCCTTAGTTACTGGATTTTTACAATTTTGTTAGGATGTTTAATGAGCTCCGTTTTCTTATGGAAAAGTCACACGTTACTAATCCACTAAACTTTGAGAGATTATAGTTCGCCTTCAAGTATGAACTAACACGCTATTCCATTTTGTAGAGAATACTGTATTATGACTTTAAATTCATCGTCGTTCTTATCCTCGCGACACAAAGTTAACTCCGTTACTGCAATTTTTTCTTTATACATCAACAAAACCTATTCGAAGATAAATTGTGGAAAATTAATCTTGAGTACTTTACTAGTAATAATTAATTATATATTACACAGTATTCTTGAAAAAAATATTCCTGTGGTAGGTACGACATATACAGTAGTCTGCAAGCGGTTTAAGGGAATTAAGAATAGACAGAAGAGACAGAGGGATCGCGTCAGAGGGGGATCATTATCGAAAGTAATTCGGGAAGTGTTTGGTGGCACCACGGCACTATCGGCGTGAAGGGGATTGGGCAAAGCTTCCCTTCACCCTTGCGAGCACTCAAGCTACGTGAAGGGCTTAGATAACAGCCCAGCCGAGAGTAACTCCAAACTTTCCACCGCTTCCTTCTTGGAGTCGTTCGTGCCGCGCCCTCACGCTCCTTTTCACCTTTCCATTCTTCATCCCTCATCTGTCCTGCCCTTTCACTCTTCTCCCTCCGATTTCATCCGCTTGTTCGCCGTATCTTCTTCCTTTTTCCTCTTGAAGCTGCAAGCTTTCACCCTTACTCTCTCTCTCTTTCTCACACTTTTCACCCCTTTCATCCGGGAACTTTCGACCGACAGTTTGACAAAATGCAGATTTCCTGCGTTTTCTTCAGGACGATCGGTTTTCCTTCACTTTCCTACCGTTTTCTGCCTCTGGATGACCTTACCGGTAATACTTATGAAATTTTCTCTGAATCTAATTGAAATTGCCATATTATCGTTTCGTTATTTCCGATCAATAAGTTTACAGAATTTCAATTGAACTTGTTCTCTACCCCTGTCTTTTATCTCAAACTCATATCCTCCTAGACTATCCTACTAGTTAAACATGTATTTATTTCCTATCCACTCTGCTTATTTTCTGTTCTACATTCAACATTAATACAGCTGTGCATTTCGAGAAATCGCCGGAGGCACTATTTGTTATATTTAGCTTGTAGGTATTCACGTAGCAATAACAGCGAGTAATAACAACGCAGAAAATCCTTTCAAAGTTTCTCATTTCCATTCTCCTCCTCGCATCAGAAGTGAATTTCCATTGCTCCCCTTACAAGCGGATACTACTGAAGAACCTGTCATTGGGGATTTAACGCGTAAACTGTCATCGAGAAAGGAACTCCCCGCTTCTTATCAGGAGCTTACTTCCTATCGGTGCCTCCCCCTTTTTTCCCTTACATCATATCCACCAGCTTTTTTCGCGAACCGAATGGCTGGTTTCAGCGGGGATCGGTGGCTTCGGATTAAGCAGTAAGCCTCGTGAGTTTTCTTTGGCAGAATGAAAAACAACTGATGGTTTTAGGCCCCTTTTCTCCTGTTACCTTCCGCCATTTGGACGAGTGACTTTTTTTCTATTGTCTTTGGGAGAAACAGAAATTCATTCGAAATAATGGCAAACAACAATATTGCTACATATTGTTCTTTTTTACCCTGCTAAAGAAAAATCAATTCAGGATCTATCTATTCACTACTATGAAGTAGTAATTTTTATGATGGAAATGAAAGTGATGTCAGTCCACGGCAGGTTAGGTACTTGTAAGCCTGAATTACATTATAGTTGTAAAGATAAAATTTCTATTTGAATTTTATTTCCAAAGCAACAAAGCTTTTCAAACAGACGAATAGATCCGATCTAATTCTGTCTGTTGCTTTCCAAACTTCTCGCAATATTTACCGTGAACATTGCTCGTGACGTTGGTTTCTGCATTCACAGTAGGAAAAGTTATTTGCAGGACAATCATATCGGAGCAGAAAGTTGGTGTATATTGGTGCAAAACTCTGGTCTCGCGAGCAAGCAAGCAGCCACATATACAACGGGATTATTCGCATTATTCGACTGTGTTCAGCACACTAGCGGAACATGTCGCAGCTCATATTGACCCACGATAATCGACAAAACTAAATCTCTGTTACACGAGTACGCGACCCGTTGTTCCGATGTTGCTCGTCATTTCGCGAACAGTAACCCATATCGTGGCAAGCAACACGCAACAATTCGAGCAACCATTTTCATCGGAATCGTTCGATTCCGGTTGATTCCCTGTTATTAATTTAATTGAGTCACGGTAGGGGTTC
Organism: Trypoxylon attenuatum; assembly: GCA_963989405.1. Classification (NCBI taxonomy): domain Eukaryota; kingdom Metazoa; phylum Arthropoda; class Insecta; order Hymenoptera; family Crabronidae; genus Trypoxylon; species Trypoxylon attenuatum. The sequence continues at coordinate 2,490,869 of OZ022489.1, read as the reverse complement.
GTATCCTCCGCGGTTCTCATTACTTACTAACAGAAGTAGCTCGAATTTATAAGAAACTCAGTTGACTTATTGGATAATCGATGAATCGTCAATCAAATAATTAAAAACAATTCATTAATTAATTTGTTGGTAATACAGCAATACATTAAATTTCGTTGATTCGATTGTTAATACGTCAGAGGTTTCTGTTAGCCGATACGTGGGCGTAGATTTTCGTATAGCAAGCTCATAAGTCACGAGCCTCGATCATACCTAATAATTTCTTGCGTTGATTAAACGGCCCGGTTTTTCGGCAACGGCGGACTGTGATAAACGATCGGGCTCGTGCGATACGAATGGGAAATAAATTATTCGCAGGCTTTTGGCCGGACAAATTATTCGACGAAAATCTGGCAATCGAACAGATTGTTAAGTTCGGTGTTCGATAGCCTCGATCACCAACTGCCTTTTGTTGCTTATCACTAACAAGTCTTAGCCACGATAATTTCGTTAATCAAGCTCAGGAATCGTTACTGCGTTTAAAGCTGATTTTTCCATTTGTTCGCTTATCCTTTGGCCAAGATTAACGAGCAAAAATTTTATTTGGAGAATTACGAATTTTTTTACTTGGTGCAGGGTGAAAAGAATCCGAACAGAATCGACGAGTAACCAGACATTTGGTTAACCTTGACCCAGAATGAACGAGGAGTACCGAACAAGTGGAACAACTTTGCGTTCCGGAGGATGACGAGGGAAATTATCGTTCTCGTCGTTACTATATAAATGGGTTCACGGTCATTCTCGAGTTCTCAACAAGCAAGTTGACAAAGCAAGGCCACGAACTGACCTCTAAAACGTATGAGGACCATAGTGAATGCACAATATGCCGCAGAGACGACGATCGGTCCTCGTCGAACAAAGGACCTTTGATGAAAATTAATATATTCCGTTTTGTGAACATTTGTCGAGGTTCTACTCGAGGAAACCAGTCAGTCAATGAGCCTCGATGAGATCCACTTTTCCAAAGGGGCTTCACGTTCTCAGGAAAAATGTCAAATTCTGACTGACGGCTAAGCTCGGGAAAAAATATCCCCACGTAGTGTTTCGCTTTTACGCTGGATAAATTTTGCAGGCGCGACGGCTCTCCTCTTCTCTTTTACTGAAAAGGGATAAGCGAGCCACCGCCGGAAAAAGCTTTTTTTTTCTTCTCTGTTGAGTGACGTCGTCGTCGCCGAGCATTGCAGCTTCTTCGCGTAGCCCTTCCATCTCCCTTTCGTCGCCCTTACATCGCCCTGGTCTTTTTCTTCCGCTTGGTCTTCCAGTCTTATCCGCTTCCTCGTCTTGTCTCGCTCTTTCTTCACTGGTCGAACCCTCTCATAAATAATAAATAAGGAAATGGGCTTCAGCAGACAGCTGTTACATTAAACGCTCGGTCCTTTCGTATAGACTGGTCCAGTCTCCGCTACTCGAGTCTCCCTGCCTGTCGTATTAAGTCTCTATTCTTACTATTTTCTGTCCCTCTCGTCGCCTTAAACCTTTTCTACCCCGTGAACTCTCCTACAAACAGCTTTTTTCTTGCAAGACTATACAGACGAGATGGTTAACTCTGCTTTTTAAAACGTGAAACAGGGAATTCATGAGCACTTTGCAATTGTTCACTTTAGAATTTCGAGAAACTCCGAGTGCATAAATCCCCCGAGCTACACATCCCTATTAAATTTCATGCACAAGGAAATTACAGTCCTTTCATTAGTAACATATATCCTTAAAGCATACAAGTTTAAAGTAAAGGACTTAAGGAACATTCAGGAATCTTCATACAGGGAAAGTTCATTTTGCATTCTCTTCAATACAACATAATGAGAAACAGTAATTACAGTTCAACAGTGATTTCCAATATTTCTTGGATCGTCAATTGAAATGTGGTTTGACAGAGATAGAGCTAAGAAAAAGTGGAGTCCTGGTGGTGGTTAGTTTAACCGGAGTATAATCCAAAAGAGGTAACGGCTTGATAAGTCCGGGCGGGTATCCAGCTCGAAGAAGGAAGTTTGGCGGAGTGGTTGGCGCCAGAGAAGACAAAGATGCAGCATTGAGGAGAGTCCTTACGCTCGGTGCAGGATCTTTCTTAGTTGGCTGACGGTAGAAACGAGCGCAGCTCCGGAGATAGGAAAATAGCGCAAGCATCAGGTAATAAATCAACTCGGCCGCACTGAGTAACGAGCCTCCGAGAAATAAGCCGATTATGCCGCCGAAAGACACTGGAAAAGAAGCTTGAGAGTAGTGAGCCATCCTTGACGCGCAACCGTGAGTGCTTCCGCTCGTTAATATGCTAATCCGAGAAGAGTATGCGTCGACTCGCGCCGCGAAAAGTGCTCGTGTCTCCGTCCTTTCTGTTCAATTATCTCTCGTTTTAAATCACGATTAACCGTCGCCACATCGTACCGTGTCAATGACTGACGAAAAGGTAAATGGAAAAAATGTTTCGCACTTCACCTTGCCCTTTTTGCACTGGAATCTCAGAGGATTAATTTGTATCGGTTTTCGCTGCTGGTGTGGATGTTTCACGCGGTCTACCCTTTGCCTCTCGGCCATCACCCACCAAAACAATGACGCAGCGAAAGTTTTTTTTTGCTTTTTTTCTCTCTCTCTCTCTCTTCGTCCCGCATTCGACTGGTAGAAATGTTCGAGTCAGGCGACGAAGGATGGCTACTCCTACACCGGTAGGTCTAGTAAAACGGTCGGAAGGACTGCTCTCGAATCTTTTATTCATGAGCTTCATTTTCTCAGAATATTGTATTTACTCGAAATACTCGCTGAATAATTTTTCCGGGTGGAAAGCTGACGGATATTGTTTCTTGGAATAGTAGATTTTTAAAAAAGGACGAGGAAACACTGATTTTCATGATTTTCATGATGGGCAATGTACGTAACGTTGGACAATTCTAATGCAAAGTTGCGAATTTCACGGCTTTCTTAGTCAATTCAGGGTGAAAGGATACTCACCTATGACATCCAAATCCGTGATAACTATGTCAGTTTTGTATCGGAAACTGGTTTGACCCGCGAAGTGAACATCCAGGATAATATCACTCGAGTCCTTCAGCGGTACCGTCGCGAATTGAGGGTTGTAAATGTAGTATTCGCACTCTGGTGGACACCCACAAACCATTGTGTGCGGATCAATTCCTCCGTAAGTGTCCAGCACGTAGTAATCATTGAATAAGTCTTCGAAGAAGCAACCGATAAACAAAACATTAATTAAACGTTAATTTAACATTATGATTACTTTTACAACTATGTTCGTGGTAACTATTTTCTGTTTTGTTTACGCTATTTCCCATAAGAATTATACTGCTCCCTTTACATCCATCGCGGGATTCATCGAACTGGGAGCATTTTGTCAACCACGCGGCAGAGTGTTCAGTCTAGGAGTCGTACGATCAGCAACCAAAGTGTGACCATGAAACCGCATATAAAAAGGAACTAGCACGGTAGTGGAAACCCGCAAAAAATTTATATGGCTATTTCCTCGAGATAGAGGAGTGCGATAGTTTCGAGATTTTCGAATGCAACCCGTACGACGAAGGTACAAGAGAGAATTTATCCTGGCGCAGGATTGTCGCGAGTGCTCGTTTAAAGTCTGCCCCCGAAATTTATCCTTTCCAGTGTAAAGAACATTCTTACTTTTATGTCCATCACACATCTTTTACGACAGAACACTCGCTTCGTAAAAGTGACAAAGGATGTCGTAGATAGACAGCCAGTAGCTCGATGTTCGAAACCAACAAGCAGATTTTTTGCGACTCTCGATTTTCCTTACCATTGTGATCCGATAGGCAGAGAAAGTCTCGAACGTTGCAGTCGCGATGTGAATCTGAAATACAATGCATATTTGCAACATCCAGAATTCATAAGATATTGATTTTGCAATAGCTGCTTGAGCTTCGAGCTTTTGTCATAAAGATCGGGAGAACTCGATGGAAGAACAGCTGCGGAACGCATAACGAAGGATTGTTAGCCGGTTGGCTAACAAGGAATTTAGATTTCAGATTTGAATGCTACGTGGAAAGTAATGCCACGGAGCAAGGTAAAGAGGATATACATATTTCTTGGTACGTTCATAGATGAATCGAGCTTTTAGAGATATTTTATACTTTTCACTGACCAGGACATTTTTTCTGAGCCGTCCTGGAGTAATATGGAAACTAAAGATGGTATTCAAGTGCAGTTATATAGAGAAGTAGAATGATCGAGGAGGATTGAACTGCGGTACGAATCGTATTGACAGGACTAAAGACTCATACTCGAGGGAAACATGAAGGATGGATTGCAGTTGCAGTACTTGATGACGTATGCTCTCTTGCACTGGGAAAGGCAGGTCTCTTGATTGTAGCTGGTGGCGGGTTCGTGTCTACAGGGTGCTCTCTTTTCGTCCAACTGGAGAACTGGTTCCGTAGCAAATCCAGACACGCAATCCAGAGCAACGCTGACCATCGAACCCTCCGGTGTCATTGTCCCACTGTTTGGCCAAACTCGTGGCTCGCTCACCATCAACACCACCCCACGGATTTCCTCTGGAACGCCAAATCACCCGTCGATTAATCTCCTCCGGAATTGTTACCATTTCCTTCTCTCTCTCTCTTTTTCTTACTTTCGTTTACTTACTTTCTCCAAACTGATAAACTCGGTTTGGAGAAATTACCAGTCGAAACAATTGCCAGTCTGAAATATCCTGTTATTGGATTCATCGCTTAGATATATCTCTCAATCTGACTTTCTATAACTATTCACGTTTACGTATTCTACTCTGATTATTCTTCAAAAGAAACTAATTATTCAGAGAATGCTAATATACGAATAATATCGGAGTTTATGTATCCTTAGAAACCATCTTCAATCTAATTACAAACTTATCACATTCGTAACACAGACATTTAAATCGAATCTTATTATCAAATAAATCCACGTCTCTTGTTTCTGTCTACTGCACTCCCAGGCCGAAGAATATTGGCAAGGTATTTTCTATTTATTGTTATTTTCCAAGGCGAACGTGCGCCAGATACGAGAGTGGAAATTGCCATCTCTGACCTCGCCTGTTTACAGTTAGAAAAACGGGAATTCCTCTCGGGTAGCAGTGGTATTGTGTTAATTAGCTCCAGAGTGTAGCCGAGTCACGTAGCATGTGGCCGAACCCAGAGCTCGAAGGGTGGCAGAAAATTATTTTCCAAAGCATTTCACGCACCGAGACCCGAATCTCGCGTCCGACAATCCTCTAATTCCCCGTTTCTCGATTCCCCCACATTATCGAAGCCCTTTTACCATCGCTTCTTTTTTCGCCCAAAGTCTTTTTCCACGGGACACCAGTCGCGTAAATACTTGCATGTCCCAGTTGCAATTGCTAGAAAAGAATTTTTCTAATAAGCTCCACCCCCTCTACAAAGGGTGGTTTAAAGCGGAATTAGCATTGCCAAAATTGGCTACGTCCAAACGCGCGTACCTATCTCCTAGAATTTCAAGAACAACTTACACTAAACGCGGCCTCTGCTTGCCTTTATCGTTTGTTTTACTGTGGATAATTAAGATCGTGCTTGTTTGCTCGGTGCAACACATGCACCACTGACCCTGTATTCGCATGAACGAGGCTTAATTCACGTGGCGTTCTTAATTAACAAATTGTAAGTGAACCAAATTTTTACGAGCCTCCTATAGGAATTGTTATTGAGCTAAAAAAAAAAAATATTTGGTACGATAGGTTGATTTGGAAGAATAGTCCAGATCCTTGCGAGATACGGACCCATATTTAGCCAGAAATGGTGGCAGGTCTATATACGAGTGATAACAACGTAACGAGAGAGGAAAATTTAATAGCTCGCGAAACAGAGACAAAAGGGTCGCAGGGCGCGTCTTTGATTGGATGGTGCCAGCAGGAATTCCGGACTAGCTGGTGCACTAGCCCTCAATTTCCCAACAGTGGGGCAGTTAAATTACTTGGAATTTGCTGTGGTGGGCCAGTGGTCTGCGAACTTGCCGCCTTGATGACCAAGAGCCCATTGATTCCAGTGAGTATGTGTCGTATTACCGTATATCCTCGTTTCCGTCCAACCCCCGTAAAACTTTGCCACAGCCCAAGATTCGCGATGCGATGCTTACTCCCAGAAGTTGCATCTACCCCTGTTACTCTTACCGTTAGTGCTATGGACTAGTTCATGGTCACTATTCTCGCCATTTCCATTATTTTCTGCAGTAGAGATTAGGTAATTCCATTATTGCACTGCGAACCTCGTAGTTTAGTACATTTGATGCACTTTACATTATTACGACTGAATAGGAAAATGATCTTGCACTAACGTTATATTGCATATTAATTGTTAATTCTTCCGCTAGTTTTAAATGTAATATGAGCTTCGAAGCTCTTCAAATTACTAAACAATTAGGTCAGTTCATTAACAATAAATTAATCTTGTAAGACGATCAAGTTTCTCCTCTCACGAACCCCTTAAAGCCCTAAATATAATCCAAGTATTAAAGTATATGTTGTAATTGTTGTGCTAATCGGTAATTAAATTCCTTCCTACCACCGACGCTTCTCCACTTCAGACATTTTCTCTGGTCCGGTAAAAAATGAACTTTTTCCCTAACCAGAGAGGGGAAAGAGCTTGGGCCCTAATGGAATCCTAGCTCCCGTGGAAGAATCCCCCCGCGAAGGAAACCCGATTTCACGGTAATGTACTGGCTTAACGAAGGTTACCGTAAATCGGTGCACCGCTGTAATTCTAAACAGTGGTGGCGCGCGGTGCTCGCTAATTTTCTGCACAATGCCCCGAACAATCCCCCTGGCTTAGTACCTCGATCAATTCTGTCCGCAGGTTATGATACGCGGCCACCACCCGCTCGCTTCCACACACCAATTCATTCCGCTCGGTTCGATCCTCTCTCTACTATTCCCGAATTGTTTTTCAGCTTACTCGCTTAATTGGATTTCTCTATTTCCCTTCGCGCTGCATCCTGGCAATCTGCGTTTCCCGCACTACGACAGCTTTAACTGCACTCCGAGGAATCAACGAGTTGGCTCGCATTTTTCCTACTCGCCTCGTTTAAGTGCTCCCGACCAACTGAAGCAGGAAAGTTGCGAAGGCCAGAAGAACAGTTTCTCACTTGGAGAAGACGATAAGAAGCAACGCGATGATACTAATTTCGTAGTGTATGCGCGTCCGCGAGTAAACCCACGAAACACGTGGGAACGAAGACATCTCTCTGGTACTTTACATTTTCCCTCTTTCTCTTTCCTATGGAAAATCCTTCCTCCTCCTTCTCCAATGAGATAAAACCGTTTACGTAGTCTGCTCATATAGTCCTATTCTCGAGAAATATGCACCCGGTATAAATGCCTTTGCAGCTGCATCGTTGAAATGCGGTCGCATCGTTCGCGAGGGGAAGAGAAAATGAGGGTAAGAACGAGAGAAGAGCGTAAGGGAGAGAGTACTGTTGGTGAGCTGGATTTAGAGGCCCAGACGCTTTGCTAACAGTCCACCTTCTCCTCTCCGACAATTATGTCCGACCACTTACTGGTGCGACATTACCCACCACTTAAACGGCTAATCGCGGCAAGCGGAACTGGAGATATCGAAAATCCAGCCTCGTGGAGCGTGATTCGCTTTCACGAGCTATAGAACGGGGATACCTCTATGGAAGCAACGGCTTATTCTACTGCTTCTTACTCCACTGAACTCTAGCAGTACCGAGATAACACACACCTAGTGCATGTTTCTTCTTCGGCTACTGCTTTTCTTTATAACGTATAAACAGACGCGGGAAAATTGTCGCGATAACGCTCAAGCTTTGCCAGCAGAGTCATTGGCTCGGTGACTCGGAGCTTACGGGGTGTATATCAAGCCGGAAGCTTGCAGGGAAGCTATACCGCAAGATTTGCCGAGGACTTTGAAGGCAAAGGTAAATCCAGTGGATGCTTACTCATAGCGAGTCCTTATGATCTTCGACATAAAATTAAATTGCAGTGTGCTATCACGTACGATCATAAAACAGGGTTTGGATAATGATGCTTAAACTGCGAATTTTAATAGACAATATTTGAAAATTTCATATTATAAATCTTAACGAATCACAAATAACTATTGAAATAGCATCTTTAAATTATTCCTGGAATATGTAAAATTCATCGGGGTACGTTGTACGTTTTCCAAACGACTCCATGCAATTGCGTAGTGGTAATAAAATTCATATTTGCATAAAAATCCGCAGTATAACGATGACAGTGATGGATATGTAAATTTGAACTCGTTGATAGTTCCCTACTCACCCGAGTCCGGTGGCATGGTTACGTTCCCCAAATGAATCGTAACCTTGACGCCGCTCCAGTCCCCGTAACCCGATGCTTTCCTAGGTCGTTCCTCCTTTTTTGCGAGCTTCTCTTGCTCTTGCTCATGGTTTTCCTCCCGAGAAGAAGGCGAGGTTGGCTCAGCTAGCTCCGAGTTGAAAGAGTAACAGAAGCCGTACTCCGTTCGTTGGACCTCGAAGATCTCACAGCAATTGCGATTCGAGTTGCGCCACCAGCAGTCCGAGAAAAGCTTCTCGCAGTTTGGCACGAGTTCCCGTAGCACTTCGGTCACGTTCAACTCTGTCGGGCCGTTTGGACATCGACAAATTACAGATTATCCTGCGCTTCAGCTGCGATTAGCTCTGACCCGGTCATTGAATCCTTGGCTACTGAGAGAAAGAGTGTATTGTATACGAAGCACATCGTCAAAGTCGAAATTCGCTTTGAAACAAGACGAAAGATGTTCGATTTTTCCAAGTGTGATTAATGCACAGAAATGCATTTTTAATTTCCAAGTTAACTTTTTTTCTAAATTTATTTCACTAAACTAGTCGCATTTTATACAAACGACTAATTAATTCTTGATACTCTATTAACACCCTCCATATCAATTATCACCTATTCTCGCATCCAATGCCTCCAATTTCCTTCCCCTTTCCTTCAATTGGATTACCAAAGCGATTACGAGACTGTGTACACGGAAGAACGACCCGGAACCGAGACCCGCTGTATCTCGGGAGAATTAACACGCATTCTGCGAGTTGTGTGTCGGCAAACACATAACCACTAAGCTTACCGTACCGTGTTCTCTCAAGGATGCGCAACTCGACTGTGCACTCTGGGCGATTTGTACGAGGCGAGTCGAGAAATGAAAAAGCACGGAGTTGCCACTCACCGGAGTTTGATCGAGTGGAGCTGGTTCGTTGAGTTGGCCTCGGCGAATGACGCGAATTAAAGGAGAACCGATAGATACGTGTTTGGATGAACGAATCGATTCATCGATCGACAACATCGTCATGCGAATCGACTCTCTTCCTGGCAAGCGATAAGTAGAAGATGACAAGGGAAGAACCGCTCGTAAAATTAGAACGACTCACACAGAGCGAACATGGACTATGGCTCGGAAATCTCACTCGCTTCAGGGAGAATGTAAACCGCGCGCGTAATTCTGGGCCGACCGCTCGGTCGCTCGTTGCACTACAGCTACATTACCGTACACCGTTTTGGGGCCAGGAACGTTTAAATTTCTCGACGATCGTATAGTTATACGATGCTCGTATAACTTTACGCCGCGCGTGCATTATCCCGCAGAACATTCGCGAGATTAATACGTCAAGCGGTACTCCAATTAAGCGAGCAAAGACTAGAGCAATAACGAAGAAGCGGCCAATTGCATAACCGCTCGTCGCTCGAGTGAACTTTCGATTACACTTGGTGGTTCTTTTCGTCGATCAAAGAGCCACCAAGCGACTGGTCAATCGAGCTGTTCCGATGAAAGAAGAAAGTGGAAGAGAGATAGATAGTGTGGCATCGTAAAGCGCAGAATGGAAAATAACGAAGATCCAATGGCTCTTTCCGCTAGCTGAGGCATAATTGGATCAACCACGAGCCCGGAAAACCACGACGATACCTCAACCAGATGGGAAGACGTCAAGATACCTGCTTTATCTCTTTTCCGGTACCGGCGAGATGCCGCGGGATCCCTCAACGTGTTTCAAAGTTTCTAACAACTTTCCAACCCATCCTCCTACCCTATTCTATTCGCTCTCGCAATTCCTCTTTCTCTCTCTCTCTCTCTCTCTCTCTCTCTCTCTCTCTCTCTCTCTCTCTCTCTCTCTCTCTCTCTTTCTCTCTTATACTAGTCTCTCAGTCTTTACCAGAGCTTCTTCATCGTTCGCCTCATCGACGGATAAAATGTCTTGCCAAGAACCAATCGCTGCTCTATTGTCGAGCTGTTTAAGAGAATATTTCGAAATACATAGCCGATCGAGAGGGAACCTTACCAAGGAGATCGTTGAGATTACGCTCCTTCAGGAAAGTTAGCTCGTCGAAGTCACCGAAGCTCATCATCGACAGTTTCACCAGCGTGTCGCGGAAGGTTTTGATCGTGCTCGGTGCTGTGGAATTTGAAAAGATTCGCTTTTCGAGGTCAAGCAGCTTGTTCCAGTCGACGCGATCGTTTGGACACACGGTCACGCTTGGAAATGGTAGTGCCGAAATCTTGTAAGTCGTCGACGCTATTCCTATCGATGTCGGAGCAGCCTGAAAAATGTACCACCGATTTCATCCAAGAAAAAGTGTTCCTTTGGGTTTTCTCTTAATCCAATCGAGACTGGCGACGCGCCTTGTGCGTAATGGACGGTGTCTACCCAAAGTAATCGGTGATGTATCATGTGCTTTGTGCGATAAATCTCACGTGATCATTGTGTTATCAGTATTTCAAGAGCAGTTGGACACGTAGGATCACGTAAAATAAATGTGTTTATCGTTGAATATATTTTTCTGCATCAAAGGTTCACATATTAAAACTTGCGAATACATTTTCGAAGAGATTGATGAATCAATTATTCTATGTTAAAATTTCAAAAATATGATCAATTATTTGTTACACATAATTTAGCATCGGGTTTATGAGACTTTTCGAATGTAAATATCGAATATTGCCATGTAGGGGGGGTTTATTCAATTACAAGCCAATCGAAATGGAATTAAATAAAGACTTCCGGATTTGATTCAGTGATTCGTGTCATGTGACGGGTTTCGTGTTACCGATTCCGTGATTTGCCGCTTTTGGGTAGGTTTCATATGGATAAAACGATTGACGTACACGTGATACGAGCAGTCATACAACGCTTCGGTATGTACGGTAGCATCCGATTCCCCGAATATGTGCTTCTATGTGAAAATAGCCGGACTCGTGATAGATGCCTCGGTGATTAACGCTGCGCAGGATCGAGTGAGGATCGCGACCCTTCGCGCTTATTTGCGCGAGTTCGAACACGCGACATCTGAAGCTTGCTATCCGTCTCTTCTCGAAGAGAAACCGATAGCTCGAGGGCTCTCGTCAAATATTTAACGCGCGGTTCGACGAAAGCGCGATACGATGCGATGGTTGCCAGCCAAAAGCTTCGAAGCTTAGAGGCCGTATCAGATTTTAGCGCGATTTCGGAATTCGAGGGATGTAGCTGTCGGCAAACAGTGTCAGGTGAATAAATAAAAGGAAATGCGCCAGAACTGTACTGTAGATTCGTAAACCCGTATAACCGTAGCGAGGTGTGGAACCATACTAACGGACAGCTGGACAGCAGTGTATGGTAGTACGCGTGAGAATTGCGTGCATGCATACATAGATAATTTCGCGAAGGTAAACGGACAAACAGTTTCTGAGCAGCAGCGTTTGCTTTGTCCGTTGATCACGAGATAGCAGCAATAGCAACAGCAGCAACGACAGTGGTACACTGATGGCATTTGATCCAAAAGCAAATTACTTGAAACCTGCAGGCGAGTGTGTAGATGATGTTGCTCGCAGTGAAAGACGAAGTAAAGATCAATGCGAACCAGATCAATCGTTCTATCCAATGAAGGTGAGGATCCACGAGGTACTTTAAACCATGGAGACTTGTGTTATCGCAGTAATGCTGAATCCCACGTGTTAGAGCATCGCTGGTCCGTTTGATTTTACGTTTCTTCCAAGGTTTCGTTTTGATCTTTCCAAGCATCTTTCGCTCGATGATTCGCCTTAGCACCATCGTCCTCAGCGCCCTGCAAGATCTTCTCTGGAATCTTCGTGCTTCCCTTTGTCATTCAAATTTTCAGACTCAGCAGACTTTGTTAAATTTTGTCGATTCGTTTTTTCGTCCTTCGAGCTTCCTAAGTCGCTTACTGTGCTACGGATCGTGGGATAGCTTCCGCTCGCTTCGCAAACTCGGGTAATCGTTATTGAATCCTCCACGGCTTATTACCAGTCGCTATGTTATCGTTGGTTTTTTTTCACTGATTTTTCCTCTTCCTCTCTGCATCGGTACCACCCCTGAAACATAAATCCGAGCAATTTTCCAGCGTGATTTTCACTATTCGCTTTTAAAATTCGTGTCAATGGTATAACCAGGCAACGCATGGTGGAGGTGTGTTTATCAGAAATCGATGCCTTTTGCCCGTGCTCTCGCCCATTTTCCTCCGAAACGGTCACCCTTCTTTTTGAAATTCCTGTCGAGTTAAAAAAAGAGAAAGGGTCAGATAAAAAATTCTAGATAGGAAAGGATTTCGAAGGGAAAACTCGCACGCGCTCAGCCACTGGTCAATTTTTTGGCGTGTTGTCTGGTTTATTTTTTATTATTGGTAGACGCGTCAGGAACAGATGCTCAAATATACGCGATTATTGTTTGCTCGCTAGTGCAAATGTTTGCCAAAAAATCTTTCACCTTTTTTTTCGACCTCGATTCTCGCACAACCCCATGGGCAATTGACCTTCGAAACACCAACCGTTTCCACCTGCTGACTATAATCGTTTAGTATATTTTGAATTTCATTGAACACAATCACCCTTCGAAGATAAACACAACTCTTGTGCATTCAAATATTTGGCCGAAAGAGTGCATATTTTTGGGGTCAATGGGAATATGTGGCGTAGATATAAAGACCGAAAGAAGGCAGCTTTAAATTTCAATAGAATTCAATGATTTATTTCCATTTGTATCGCGGAGATCTGTAATAAGATGCCACAAGGGAAATGGCAAGAATGGGTTTTTAAGATGTAGTTCTTTGGCGCGACAGACCACTTCTCTTATTAAATTAAAAGATTTCCTTTTCTTGAATTATAGTCGCGGTAGCGACGATCCGAATAATGGAATAAGCGATAAAGTCGAGAAAAGAAAAGAAGAATTGCATAGACGAGTAAATAGCATTTTGCATCTGTCCAAGCATCGGATGCAAGAGATGGGCTCCACCCCGTGGTGAGGAAGTGAACTAAGCGAAGGCATTTCCAAAATTGATAGTCGCCGAGAGTCTCGAGCTAACGCAAGGATTTTCCTCTAACCACAGACGTCTAGAAACTTTCAGCGGGAAGTGTACTCCTGAAAAATCGACATTCTTCGGCTACAGATGCGCGAGCTTGATTCCAGAGTTGGGGTGAAAAAGCAGAGAATCTCAGACGGAAGACGGTGGCTCGTAAGTTTTTCTCTCAAAGATGCTGTCGGGAAACCTACGAATAATTAGTTGGGTTACTTGGTAAATCAGGCAAACTACTGACAATGAGTACTAACTCGAGTGAAAGCTCCTCTTGCAAACTTAATTGTTTTCACTGTATACGTATAGTTAGATGGGATGGTCCGTAATGATGTACTGCATATGTATTAACACGACGACTAGTCGATGAATTTCGCGAAACTTCAACTTGAAATGATGAAATATTAAGCATGAACATACAATTATAATATGAGTTAAATATGTAATATGTACTACGATTTCGAACAGCCGAATTAGGCACTAATACCATTGCTTATTAAATCCTATAAATATCTATATTACATAGTAGCATGTGAGAACGGTAGCTACATCTACAATTACTGATATTCTATACTTACTCATTAAATTCTATGTAAAGGGAATTACGAGAGGCTTATCAAAAATTAAATCCATTTGCATAATATTCTCCACAAACTGTACTCTAACATTAGAACCATCAATAATTTGTCGTTAAAATTCTTAACATCATGCTCTTGTAACGTTTCGAATTTAAAATGGCTTTTAATAACATGATATACATATGTTACGCTATAAGTAATTTAAATTCTACTCTCATTTTATTAGATATTTTAAGCATATTTCTGGTGAATTCCAGGGTTCAGAGTTCTTTTTCGGAGAGAGTAGATAATTCTAACGCCTGAGGGAACGCTACATTGGTAGCGTATGATAGTGATAGCAAGGGTAGTCGTGATTCTCGCGGATGGGCAGGTCAAAAGTTCTAGCTATTAGTATGCAGAATGAAGGAGGCTCACTCGGCTTGCCTCGAGGTTCTTATTGATGACGAACGTGCTCGCGAATAGCACGTGAGACGTCGCAGCTACCGGAAGCGGAGGTAACCAACGCGGATGCGTTTATTCCACGCCACGAACTCGAATTTACTGTTCATCCACGACACCTAATCACTCGCGAGATACATCGTGTTACGGTTTTCTCAATATATTATTTCGCTTCCGCTTAATTTGATAATTCTTCGCTTTTTTTTATTTTATTATCAATATTCAATTTTCCTGTATTATTCCTGGAAGGTTCATCAGAGTAATTTAGTTGGATTGTTTCAGTCCTTTGTCCATTGGTCCATTACATTTTGCTACAATTTTTAATAAAGATACCTCTACGTGTGTGCACGGATTTCCTTCGAAGTACATATTATATTGTACGCACTGAATGGACTGATGTTTCAAAGCAGCACAAAGCCTAGGTCTCGCTGAAATTGAAATTAAATTCTCTTGATCTATCTCTCAGAACGAATACTGTTTGTTCCCGTTTTTGCGAAATGGCTAACAATTCTCCACTCTTTTTTAAACCGCGTACCGCACATTTTAGCTGTACTTTCATAGTATCAAAGTACATACTTTGAAGTTAAGAATTATCTCGAACATTACCAATTTTTTACCGAAATAAAGAGTTCCAATTTTATTTGATATACGCAACTCTGCTTTTTCTGCAGCTACCGGATTGTTTGAGAAAAATATACTACTTTTTCCGCTATAGCAGAATTTCTCTCTTTACCGTGCTTTAAGAGTTAAGAGTGAAAATATTGGCTTTTACAAGGTTTAACATACCGCTGGAGTAATTAGGCCAGCAAGTCTGGCAAAGTGCAAAAAGGGTGCAACACGCGCGATCTTAACAGCTTCGGGTCAATATATAGCTAACGCTATGGTAGATTGGCCAGTCGAGCATCTACCTCAAGAAGGCAAGTAGGATACTAAAAATTGCAGGTATTAAATCCCTAGTCTGAATAGCTTGGAAATCGGGATTTCGATCGATCGTATCGTGTCAGACTGCAGATCGAGCAGATCGAGTACTCAAACAGAGTTATTTATGACGGAAGTGCTTTGAATCCTGTCGGATGAGCTTCAACCTGGAGTTATATAGGAAATTATCGCCGGTCCGTTATTATCGATAATCAGTTCGGTGATTTATCATTTTAGCGTCGAACGGCATAATGAGCCCCAACAAAAGCAGTACCCCCTTCCCTAACTTTCGTCGACTCGATAAATACTGACCAAACCGGAAAACAGATTTCCATCGATCGTAACCCAAACCCGAGAATTTTCTTCCTTCGACCTGGATACTCGCATTCAATTCCAGAAAACAATAACATTGCCAGAGACTCATATACCAAGTATACTCATTGTACTTTGGATCATTAACTCTCTGTGGCCAGCCACGATTCTAACGAGAAATGGAAAAATTGTTTCGAACAAGAGAAAGCTACTAGTGAAATAAATTGTTCAAAAAATACCAATGAATTCAGGAGTAAAGTGAAAATTTGCTTTAGCACGATTTTAAATTTAGATCATTCGGATAATTTCATTCTTTGTCACTAGCTGCACTCGGTCGATCTAATCCGTTCAATGTTAATACTGAATTTCCGGTGTATTAGCATAATAGGGTTGGTCACGTCACGTGCGGCCCACGATAATTTCGCAAAACAAGTGCGATTGACGAGTATTTAATATTCGGCTGGGTGATTGTGCTTGGTCGACGGGAGAGTTCGCCCGACACGTGGACATTTATAAATCATGATCAGCAGTGTTGAAGAGACCGGCCGATTGATTAACATTGTCACTGGCCACACAATCGAAGGCACCTATCAATATTGCTCGCTGATTCTGCGCTACGTGTGTAGCTTCAATCCGGGTTTACTCCGTTATGTATCTCTTGTAAATGTCGACGCTGCTATCGCTAATCTACTTCCCGAGTAGATCATTATCATAATGTAGCTTACGGAATTCGCGAGCGATAACACGCTGAATATTACCAGCGAGCGAAACTGCGTGTTGCACTCGTCGATTAATAATTCTTCAAAACAAAGATTATAAACCGAGTTTGGGTGCAGAAATGTACGGAAAATAATGCGAGTGCTATAAATTGTGGGTGCAATCGCGAAATTGCAGTGGTCAATGGTGGTATAATGGTTGAGGGTTCGTGTGGGTTGGCGGGAAATCACGGAAAGTCGTGATAAAAATACCTAGCAAGAGTTTACTTCCCTATAAACGTTCGATGACTCTGAACGGTGAAACACGCGATCGAGATCTGTAGAAAAGATCGTGAGTAAAGACTTCAATCAAAGATAAAAGGATCCCGAGTGTTACGCGCTTCTTGTGAGAACTCAAGTACGAGAGAAACTATACTTGACGTCAGTTGTACAAACTGATTCCAAGTTTTCTTTTTCTTCTTTTTTCCTCTGTTTTTAGTAGCTCATTGATACAAGACTAATTCTGACTTACCAGTTAATCGAATCGTGTACGCGTATGTAACGTATTCACGAAGTTATCCAAAGCTAATTTTTAAAAACTTTTCTACCCTATTAACAATAGCATTACTTTTTCTTTAATAACGTTTCGCATAGTCTCTTTCACCGTTGATGAAATGTAATTATTTATTTCAATAAAAACGATGTAGGTATTTGTTGGAAAAGTTTGCAAATGGAGGGGTGTGTAATCAGTGCAATAATGAAATGTAGGACAAGTAAACGGAGATCTCTGTTGACGTTGTAGGTGTGTGTCGTAGCAGAGAGAGCGCTGATGGAAACTCTTGGAAAGACGTAAGCGTAAACGATGAAATCGAAATCGGGAACGAGCAATTTAATAGAAACGCTCGATTTGGAGCCGCGATTTCCATCAGCATGCGGTTCACGCGAGAGTCGTGACTGCCAGAGGGATTTTTATTTACTTTAGTTCCCTTTGGTCGGCGGAAAGCTTTGCCAAATGAGAATGTACGGAACTGCCGTTGCGGGAAAGGACAATCGTGGGAGTGTAGTTCCTGCAGTCGCTTTCGGTCACTCTTTCGCGCTCTCTCTCTCTCTTATTCTCTTTTTCGATGTCGCTCACTCTCTCCCGGCAGCTTTTCATCTCAACGGAGATTAAAGAGTACGTCTACGCTCTCTAACTTTAACGGTTTAAGCACCAACCGAATGGCCTGCTTGGAAAAACTAGCTCGATTCTTTCATAGCTCGCATTATATCGGGCAGCAATTTCATCGAAAAATGCAACCCCATTTTTGTGACTAGGGTGGCTACGCATAAACTTTTTCCACTGAGTCGTGGACGCTACACCCCTTCATTTATCATTCAGGGGGTGAACGCTACCACGGTTATTGCTGGTCTAGTGTCATTTTTACCTACCCACTTCTATCCATTATGAAAACGGGGATGTTCGTCCGGTGGATAGAACGGAGGCAGGTGCTTTCCTTCTCTACGATATTGAAATAACCATCATCGCACGATGCAGTTAAACTTTAATATTATCCGGCTGGAAGGAATGAGAAAATTACAATCGAAATAAAGAAAACTTTCTTATCCGCTTTAGTGGAGAAAAATATTAACGAAAGAAACATCGGGAAGTAGCTATTTAATACAATTTTTTTTCTTTAGATTACTTTGGAGTTTAAAAAGAGGGCCATTTTACGCTCGGATTGGTCTTGATTTTCGGCGAAACCAGTAATGATATTCCAGTGTTCGTTAATGGAATACTCTTTAGATCCATTTGGCCAAGCGCGCCACGCCGGCAGTAATAAACTTCGATATTTTCAGATTCGACGATGCCAATCGGATCGGGTGCGTGC
Source organism: Trypoxylon attenuatum (assembly GCA_963989405.1). Lineage (NCBI taxonomy): Eukaryota > Metazoa > Arthropoda > Insecta > Hymenoptera > Crabronidae > Trypoxylon > Trypoxylon attenuatum. The sequence goes on along the minus strand of OZ022489.1, from coordinate 2,472,742 downwards.
ATATTTCAACCTGGGCACAAACTTTTCAGCGGCACAACGCAACGCACGACCTTTCGCTTTTCCGATCGCGCAGCTCTCGATGCTTAATGAAATATTAACCCCAGCGACGTATAGATGGTCTCTCTCGCTAGCTGGCTGCATTCTCCCGATTTTTACATTAAATCACGATACTCCTCGTCGACATTAAATATCGACATTCTGCCGCGTTTTAATACGCGAAGGCTTTGTAATACTCCAGCCACATAATGGCATAGCTTCAATCGATACTTCAGGTATATAACATATATCAGTACATTCGATTCTCTCTTGCTTGATCGCCGCTGTCGATTCATTTAGAAACTTATTCCCCGTCAATTTGGTGGTTCGAACAGCTTGAATTTATGTGCGGTCGGAAATCAAAAGACAGAAACATTTATTTGATATAATTATATGAGGCAAATAACAGGATACTATTTATAAATAATTCTGACAGTAGTATTCCGATAAATTATTATTACACTATTCGCGTAATTATCCATTACCTTCAATATATCTAATTCACGATAATTATTTTGCATTTACAATTATTGTTTTAAAGCCATTAAAAATTGTTTGTAGAAGAACAGATGGATGCAAAGTTAAAATAAAAATATTCATGTTTATTGTAAAAGCATCGTGTCTATAGATGTTCCATTTAGTGTTAACAGCATATTCGCAAAGAATGCAAAGAAAAACACTAGTCGCATTTGCCCAATATGTAAATGGTTCAATTAATATGCAATATTGGTATGGTAGCTGTTAGCGAGAGTTATAGCGACTAGTGGCTAGGTTTCGTAGTGATAATGATTGGCAGGATTTTGCGAGTCTACCGTTGTCTTTCTCGCGATTGCAATTGTGAATCCGAACACAATAGAGGTAATAGCGCGACGCGATAGTGAATGGCGTCAAAATAACACCAATTATGAGCGGTGTTGTTTCACGTAACATCGAAAGGATCTCACATAAACAAACGCATCAGTGGCACCTCAGCGGAAATTCTTCCGGATCAGCTAGCATATCATTAACGCACAACCCATATCATTTTCGCTGGAAGCCTTATTACGATAATTTCAGAGAAAAACTAAATTAATTTTGGGTGCTAGCGCCCCCAATGGTATGCCTGCTTCCGAGAGGAAATTAATTAAATCGGAATTGCTATCGTTGCATCGCGTTGCATCGCCACTTTAGCTTTTCGGCGGCTGCTCAGCCAGTCAGCCACCGAATTTTTCGTTATTAAATATCGCGCGATGCATATTTTCTCTTTATAACCAACATTAATCGAATAATTTATTCCAGGATGCCATTGGAAGTTCGTTTCGCGTAGGTCGATAGGATCCGAAATTAATTCCTTGTAAAGAATTATTGTTTATCTGCGCTTTGCTCGTAAGGCAAATGTTATTGATAAAACAGTTACGTCACGGTGAGAAAATACTTTTGTCCGTTTTACTTGAATTATGTATCCTGTACAGTATACAGGATACAGGATACACAGAGTATTAAGTGTACGAATTCAAGAGATCGAAATAACAGGATAATGTTTATAGAAACATGTGAACAATTTCATCTTGCTTATCCGTTGTAAGTTTTATATTTTCAAGAGATAAAGCTAATCTACTATATTATTTAATACGGTTGAAATACTTTGTTAACCTACCGAAAAAATAGCCTGTAAATTCGTGAAACAGCTGATCATTTTTAACAGACGTAATTCGTGTCAAAACACATTTTGCTCTGTGTCAAAACCAGAAGCAAAAGTGGATTATTTCTTTTGAAATTAGCTCCAGCATGTTGTAACGGAAAACCAATTATTATGCCTTGAATATAACGTCACACGAAACACGTGTCTCTTTCAGTTTTTTCCATTAATTTCGTGATCCCAGTGTTTCCCGCATATTAGGTAGTCGTTAACATAGCATTTAAAAAATAAAATCATTCTTTGACCTTAACTTGCCTTGTTTCCAGTAATTAAACTGCGTAGGAATTTTGCCAGTCCTGCGTTAAATAGTTAAATTATGCTCACGATATTATGGATCGTGGAAAACTGAACGTTGCACGTGTTGGCTGTATTTCCCTGGCAATGGCAGAACGAACGGCCCAGGAATTTTTACAAAATAAATTTTGGCACGAACGTGCCATTCAAGTGAATTAGAGAAGACAAACTCGTTGCTCACTGCGTTTTACGCTGAATGCACGGTACCTAACGCACGTGTTCGATGAATTTAAAAAAACTAACAGCGATTCTTGCCGACACCGGTGTTACATGCACACCACTGGATTTTTATAACTGTTGCAATTAATATCGTCGCCGAACGTTTTCATCCTGGTGTTCAGTGCTACCGTTGCACTGTGATGGTTAAGCGGAAAAGATTAATAAAAGTCAATATCAACCGCGTTCACAGAATTCGATAATTCCATATGTTATTTACCACGGTCCAATGACTGGTATATTCGGAATCACTTATGGACGGATGTCCGGTGAAATAATACAAGTTATTTTGGTTACTACAGTTTAAACAAAAGGCATGTGATTGATGCTTGCCGTTAATTAGTGAGAATTTCGATAGATTATGAAGCTCAATAAGGGAATAAAAAAAAAACCGAAAACAATTATCTTGATTCCTCCTTTGTAGTACGATTATAAACATTTACTAACATTGTAAAGGTTTTTGAATTATTTCAATTTGTACTCACAGTTTTGCAAGACTGATCGAATAAACGTGTAATAATTAGCCAGTGTCGATTCACAAGTGAAAAGGATAACTCGCGGTTGAGCAAAGTCGAACTGAGCTGGGCGAGAACCCAAAAGGAAATACCGCTAGGGAAGGTAAAGGTAAAGCCAGGGACGAGGACAAGGGCGATGTGGATCTCCGTACCGTTAGTTTTTCCTCGATATCGCGAGGAATCTCTCTCTGCAAACAAAATTCAATCGATTACTGAGGGAACGCTTCGAAAAGGGACGCGCGAGCCCAACGCAGAGATGTTTGAACGTACAGGCCAGCTGATCAGGATAATTCGCTTAGCGCGATTGTTGAGCAAACAGTATGGACACGAACGAGAGCAGGATGAACACGACTGATTCCTGGGGAATAATCAACGAGGACATCGGACGACCCATCCCAATCTCTATCTAGCTATTCGAACTGGACAGACACATACTATATTCGTATATATATATATACAATATATATCCTACTGCGACGAAAGCCGCGGTTTCTCTTCAACGTTTCTCGTGGTATCGAGAATAGCCAAGCTTCTTTCTCGAGTGTCTGTCACGCTGGACGAGTTTGCTCCTTGGATCGGTGAGTCGTAGCAGGAGTACTACAAAGCACTCGCGAAAGGCAAGCAAGCAAACAGAATCGCGTTAAAACGTGTCCGGCTCACACGTTTCTCCATAGTACACACATACCAACGGATATACACGTGGACACACTACGCGTTCGCATCAAAGAGCAAAGAGGCTTTTGCTACTTTCCCTCGTCCAACTGACAGGAACGACAGTCGCCTCTCTTTCACCGGAGACTCGCAAAAGCGCAAACTTCGATATCGAAAGTCGCGCCTTTTTTTATTCCCTCTCGAAGAATCCACTCGCTAAACACTCGCGCTCTTTCCTGCTTTCGTAGCGGCACCCTATCCACTTCATGTTGCCTCGATGTTTACGCGGAAATATGTTGCAACACTCTTTTACCGGTCTTCAAAGTCTCGTGAGCACAGCTGCATAGTAATTATCGAATAAGTTGAACTCGTTTTTAATTATGGCATTATTATTATCATCGGCATTGTGTTATTGTTATTATTATTCTTGTTCATTTAGGAAATTGGAGGGTGACGAGTAACGTAATGTTTTTGCCACTCAACTTGACGTTGCGAATCTAAAATGCACTCTCCTCTTCTGTCTATTTGGTTGGTTGCTCTCAATTGGAATCAATTTTTATATATTTCTTGAAAAGACACTTATGTTTCTGGAAAATCGAGGGATTTCAGTTTGATGAAGTAATGGATTATTTCATTCCAATTATACTTCAATCAAATCTTATATTTATTCTGTACAGATTATTCTTCTACCATTTTATATCTGGTTTTGGATTAAATAGGAATTAAAAGGTGGTAGTCAATTAAAAGGAATCTCTCAATTGAATCGAATTGAACTCGAAATTCCCGCGAAGTAGGACTAAAAATTCTAGTTTCAACATGAAATTTCAAGGAGAATCTACTCGTCCGTCTGGTATTAGGGTGAAATTCTCTGAGTAGAAGTTTATATTCGGCATTTCGCAATGGAAAATCCTCACAGGTCCCGAATCGAAATATTGAATTGTGTTTTCTTGTTGGAAAAGCAAACAGCAGGAAGGTCCTCCCACCTTGAGAGCTATTCTAGCACGGAAAAAAAAAATTATGAAACCATGCCCCACCGAGAGAGTCAAACACACTGTACCAAACTCAAACACCTTGAAACTTTAACGATCTTTGTCGAAGGCAGCCAAGCGATCTTTCGCTCTTGGCTCACTACCGAGCAGTAGCATCCTGTAATTATAGTTGTCGACGTCCTCCTTTAGAAAAGGACTTGCAGTATACTAAATTGTCCGGTTAATTGTCCCGCCACCCACGCACTGTTAACTTTAAAGTCTCTCCAACATTTCTTTACTTATTTATGCATTTATTTTCCCAAGTAAAATTATAATTAGATCCTAACAGAGCATCACGAAGCTGTTAAAATAACAAGGGTTTAAAACTGTGGAAATAAACGCTGCTATTTCCATTAGGCAACTCTCACGTATGTGTTTGTGCATGTATTCTGGAATCTGTACTCCTGTTGACGCTTACCTAAACATTAAGCATGCCAAATCTTTTTGGAGAATTTTTGAGTAGACACGGAATTCTTATAATCCTTGTTTAATAAATCGTATCATTTCTTATTTGAATTCCTGTAAAACAATTAGATTCACGCTTCAAAGAGTTCTACATTGTACAATTCAGGGTAGAACGGATATTATTAAAGTAAATATGTTCCTCTTCATTCTCGAGCTTCCTTTTTTCTCCTAGAATTGTCAAGCTTCATAGAAACTATTGACCAATCACTTAGGACAGAAGTGTACTACATATCGTGCTAAACTGTTTTTTGCGACACATATTCGGTCCAGCAGAATTTTTCAATTAAATCACAAAAAATCTTGATTGTAGAATATATGAGATGACTTGAGTATTAGAAGCATTTGATTGAATCGACTATGGTTTCGGATAAAGGGTGGGTTCAGCTCATTCTATCGGGAAATTTTCAGCTATTCAAGCATGGGAAGCTTTTGGAAATTTGTCCAAATACATTTGAAAGCCTGGGTTAAAACGCTCTACCATTCGCGAACGTTTTCATTTTTATTACAATCGATACGAAACACCTTCCTAAAGTCGAGCGTATCTACGAGTATCGCACACCACCCACTGCAATCCATTTCCAACGCTTTTCGACTCTGTTTCCCTAATAAAACATTTCGAGAAAGGTTTCGATCTATTTGTTCGAAAATCCTGATGGTACACTTAGGAAATGGCATTGAAACGAGAAAAGGGATAAGATATTGTTATTATTTCCAATGTCCATTAAAATTGTACAGGAATTTATAAACAGCAAAATGTTCATCTATTAACTAAAATCATTATCGTAAATTAACGATATCTTTCGTATACATCAAAGTTTCTGTATACGCTTTCAGAGAAATAAAAAAAAAAGTAATTTAAATTCCTCTCGCAAGGATGCGTAACAATAAAAGAATGTGACTCACCAAATATTAAACGTTTCAGTCAGCTCAGGACAATTTTGGCAATTCGTTCACCGATTTAGTGGTGCGTCGATTCGTTTGGTCGATGCGTTCGCCCGTCGAAGGATTGATTGATTTCCCTTTGATTCGGCTACTGGACGACCGTAGAACGGCGGCGAACGACGAGAATAGCCGTGGGTGGGTGGTAGAAGCTGTCGGCACCAAAACTAATATAATAAATTGGCTGTCCCGCCGTTACATCCAATTAACGAGTTCAAGTGGTTTCGTTAATTGGAACCACCCAACGAATCATTGGGCGACTGCTTAAAAATCTCGCAGTTTTTAACGAGCCTGCGGATTAACGAGACATCACGGCTAGACTGTTAATTGAGCATAATTCGAGCTTACGCGCTGACAGCTTTGTCTCTTGGGTATCTTTCGTCAATGCCCAGAGGGGATGGTTAACTATAGAAGTTCGCGAATTGATAAAACTCGACTGACGAATAAATAGTGGAATCCTACAAAAGTATAGATTTCATACTTTTCAAGAAAAATATTGTACCAGTATCCTAGTAAAAAGATGTAATGTTGTTTTTTTTATAGAAATGTTCGTATTTTGATTTTGCCAATATCTGAATCGATTTTTTTATAATAAAATACCAATATAAGGTTCCTTCAAAAATTGGAGAAAATAATAAAAATACCATGGAACACGTTATATGTATAATCCAATTTAGGTATCTTCAATAAATCGATATTTAAAAATCCAGAGTTTATAATTAAATTTATAAATGAATTTGAGTGATCATTGATTTATAATTTTAATGAAATAGAAATACTATTTTCCAATTTCCTATTGATACACAGGAATTCATAGTTTGTTCATAAAAGCAAAATCTAGAAACTCCACTCGCACTTCGCAACTCATTTCAATTAAATTATTGGCAAATTGAAATTGTAAAGTTTGAAGAGTTCACCCAATATAGATTTCTTATTGCGGGAAGATCAGGAACGACGACAATGAAGACGCGTCGAAGCGAGGTCGAAGTCTCGAGGTCGCGGGAGAAAAAGAAGGTCGTCGTGTGGAAAGAAGAAAGATAAGTGGAATTGTTGAGAGCAGAGTCCGACGATAAAACACGTTGTTTCACCGTGAGCGCACTATCCCAAGATTCTAGAGTCTATGTAACGATCTTCGTAACTGACACCCTAGTAATAACACGTATGAACGATTCCGTGCTAAGTGATCACAGTCGATAGAATTTCCAACTTACACTTATGGCAAATAATCCAAACTATTTCTAATTCACTTATCTTCAGACCTCTAAATCGATCACTTAAAGCTTTCACTTTCAAATAGCGTTTAGCACGTTTCGATAACTGTCATATTTGCAAAGATATAAATTTTGAAAAAAAATCTCGACCCTGAACTTTGGATGTTAATAACTTCGAGAATTTAAACGATATCGAGGAACAGAATCTTGTATTTTCTAGTTTTCGCCAGGGGCTATAATGTCTCAAAAAAACTCACTAAAATCGAATACCATAGGTACTCGGACACTGACCACTTGGCGTGGAATCTTCCTTATACGTACGAACAAAGAGCGCTTCTCAATTCTTTCTGCTCACCGATGACTACCTGCCACTGTACTGTAGAATATTTCTGGGAGTAGCGAACACAATCGACGAGAAATCGTGCTGTTAAAAAATGAATAACCCGATGCTATAAAATGTACTCGGGCATGTTTTGATTGGACGCAAACATGGGATACGCACGTACGACCCGTGTTTCGTTTGAGGCCATGTATATGTATAGTACTCATGTGTCAGTATTTATATTCGAATGTTCACGGCCGCGGTTTTTTTCCTTTATTGCGTGACTTTTCCTCATGAATCATCCATTGTGACTTTCCAGGGGATAGATCGTCTCATCTTATTACTCTATTTCAAATTTTTTATGAAACGTCTCTAATCTGACGGTTTTGTGATTTTTTATTACTCTCGCTGTTCCTGTTGAATACAGACGCAGCTTTTATGTAGCGGCTTTTTATGTGCCAAGGGAAAATATGTATAGTCTACTGAATTTGGAAAAATTTCGCCTATAAGGCAGGCTACAAAGCTCCAAGTGGGATAGTTGCACGTCCATTTCATAATACAAATAAACCGCAACGCGAAAACGTGAAATAGCTGATGCAGAAATATTCTAAGAGTTTCTGAGCAATAAAACCACTCTTTCAAACTTTTGCTTTAACTCCTACTTTTCGTATATTTTTATTAATCTGGTTATTAAATTTTCAGATTCGCTACAAACTCACAGTTTTTCCTTTTAATACACTTTTTCTCGAAAGTCTCGAGAATTCCAGTTAGTGGCAACTTCAATGTTATTGCATTGCTGGAAAGCGATCTGGAAGCAATCGACAGGAAATTAACGATGACTTTCTTCCAACGGATGATTGGAACCCATAGAGAGGGGTAAGAGAGGTGAGGTGGTCGGTTGGTTGGACAAATAGGCGAATTCGAGGGAGATACGCATCTGATCGTACGCGGGGACGAAGTCCATCGCGAAATCGGGCATGTAAATAGGCATGATCGATCATCGACCAGGCAGGGTACACGTTTCAGAGCGCTGATTGGCGATAGGGATAATTTATTGACCATAATCGTTGGTCTGATCGCGTCCTCGCAGCAGCGTTGATTTTATTAGCCAAGGCTCACTGTTGAGTGGCGCGAATTTGGCCAACTGGCACGAGCTCCGATCGAGCACACCTACCACTACCACTGTAAGAGTAGTGATAGGTTTGTGCTCCTGCCATCTCTCCTACCACCAAGTCCACCCTGCTTAATTGCGTCCGGCCGGAGCCAAGATAATCGAGAGCACTTTTTCCTCTCGAGTCCGAATCATCGACCGCGGAAAATAAATTTTCTAGGTCCCTGAGGAACAAAACAAGCGAGCAACGATCGGGCCGAGGACCGAGCACGAGTCTCAACCCCCCTATTCGAGTGGTTTTCGAGAGAGAGAGAGAGAGAGAGAGAGAGAGAGTCCTTTAGTGGGTAATGATGCGCTGTGAATCGCTTGGATTCACTGCGAATGCTGAGAGTACCGAAAATGACTTTAGTCGACAAGTGGATTATACAAGATGTCTTGAATTCTCTGTGAGGCTCCTTACGTGAATTAAGAAACCACGCAATAGGGACGTCGGTTTTATGAACTTGAAAAATACTTCGAATTAACGAGTTTCATTTTTTTAATCTAATTCGAGACCCTTAAAGAGAAGTAATATTGATTAGTTAACGTTACATTTAAAACACGATACAATATGGAAATTAATATTATTACTTTCATTTAATTTTCTCTTAATTAAACGTGCCAATTATGCTAGAGTTTCTGAATATCAGCATTTGTACAACATCCTCATTACATGCATTCCTTTAATTACGCACAAGCAAGAGAAGAATGGATCTATGGATTAATTCCTATTGTAATGCTTATTGTGCAATATTGTGCAACAAACGATCCGAACTGCCTCATTCCACCATCGTAGCGACCTTCGATGCGTGGTTCTACTCTCTGTATCCTGTCCACACAATGCAGCAAAGGGATGTCATTATAATATCCCACGAACTATCGTCTGTATTATCCTCAACTGCGAGCATATCGACCATAGTTAATAGGTTTCATCTGTATTAATGTCCCCCATACGATGAGAATCATAATGCCAAACTGGCGCGCAGTCGCTTGTCATTGGGAGATGCGCGTCAGCCGTGTTTTTGCGGCAAGCTTTAGTCCGAACTAATATAATCGTGGATCCTGCGCCCAGCTTCGAATTATTGGTGCTTTAATTGGAAGTAACTATGTAGGTCAGTGATTGAGTTCGATTGATACCGATGAATGATCAACACCGGCCGCGTACACATATTTGAATATTGAGCTCGGCTGAATTCTTCGGCAAACATTCCTTGCGGTCGACACTGGGATCCCAGTGTGAATAGTTACGAGGGTGTAGAAGGGTAGATGGTGACATTTTTTCGGTGTTCTATCATCATCTGGATGATCGAGAGAAAATGAGGGAAGAATTAAGAAGGAAACTTTTACAAACAAAGAGAAAGATAAATAGGTAGTTTTAGATTTCAGAAGTGGATAAAAGTTAGTGATTATCTCTACTTTACTTTTGATGATTTCGCGTTAAATTAATTGCAATGATATAATCGTTATAACATAGATTTTAGCACCAGCAGCATCATTTATTTCAAAACCAGCCTGTTCCGCAAAATAAATGGGGTGCATGAAACGTGTGACGATAATCATTTTATTAAATGTGTTGTTATAAAGTTCAAATTAGTCTCAAGTGAGGTATGAGTAGCGAATTTATGAAGTTACGGGGGTGTTGAGTCTGAGTTGCAACAATATACTCGTAGCAAGAGGAAAAGAGAGGGAATCCGAGGAAGGAAGAGGATAACTAAATGCTGTTAAGGAAGGAAAAATATTAATTACCCGATTAATGTACACGGAGCAGTGGTTAATGAAGCGATACCAATGAGATAATTACAGCGGCGGCGAAGCTCTCAATCTGAAACCCCACCTCTCACTGGTTGTCCTCATCGTCCTCGTCGCCGCAGGAACAGCTCCCGACCAAACGGGAAAAGGACCATCGACGTAACCCGTCAAGGGTAGGGGTGCAATTTTTTGCCGTTTGATCGAGGCTCGTTAGCAGGCGTCCGCGTGCAATTAGGTAAATAAAAAATTCCGCTTGGCCGATGGAGGGTAATTACGCTGACGACGCTAATTGTCCCATGGAATCACTTGTACGTACGGCCGATTAATTCGTGGTGCCGTCCCCTCCGGTGGTGGCACGTCCGGCGATTTCGTCGATTCGCCCGATTTACCGTTCAACGCAAACTCCCATAATAAGGCAAGCAAAAGTGAATTGGGATCCCCATTTCTCTTCCATCTCATCCTACCTTACTTAGGTCGAATACCTTTTCACGGTGGCTCGCATTTGCCGTACCACAACCGCACCACCGTCTCGAAAATGCAGTTGGTTCTTTCATCGAATGCGCGCGCTGCGCGTTGCGAATGCGAACCACCCTATAATTAACGTACCGCCGTGAAATCGTAAGTGTGTTAATGAGCTTGTACACCGCCGAATCAACGCACTCGGGCGGCTGGCAAACATTGGCCCGGCAAAAATACGCTCAACTTCGTTAGCGCTGCGTGCTTTTGGATCAGTTGTGCACTATCTTCTATCTCTCTATCGTTCGTTAAGAGATCAAGCATAACTCTCTCCATCTCTCTTTCCTTCTAACGAATCCCCCTGGATGAGATACTTACTAACGCTCGCGCTAAACTGTATTCTTGATACTCGGCGCACGAGACGCGTGGTGGTTGTTCCATGTACATGGATCGTAAGAGAATTTAACGAGATCGTAGTCTCGAAGGTACTTTATGGCTTACCGGATCGATGGGGAAGCTTGAAGCCCGTTAGCTATTGGGTATTGAAAAAAAGAGTGAAGCTTTGGATTATTTGTTGAACACTTTGAGTGTTTGGTAGATTTTCACCAGATTAAGATTCATTATTTACGCCACTATACTATGTGCTAAGCATACTAACGTACTCAACCATTCGGAAAATATTATATGTATTATCGTAGGGAAACGGAAGATTGAACAAAGCGCTTTAACGGTGAACGCGAATCACCGCGGCATAAAATTCTATAGCAGTGAACATATTAAACGACTAGCGGCTTCACATCGAATTCCACGCGGACTTATCGAGGTAGAGAGATGCGTTGATAGACAATTTGTGGTGAGCATCCGCGGCTTTGGTCAACGTCCCTCTGGAATCGAGCCTCGATTAACTGGCCCGCCAAGAGATAAAAGCCAGAGCTATTTGGCCCGGGAAACTCCTCGTTATATTTTACTTTTAACACCCCGTAACTAAAATCGTGGCTTGAAAAATGTGATGTTCCTCCGAGTAACTGATGCGGCCATTACCACCGGAGGACTTAATAATCCGAGAGTCAGGCTTTTTCGAGCGCTATCTTCTCTCAGAGATACGTGTATTCGTCGACGTCGTCGCTTTTGCGCTCCTCCTTCTTCTTTTTCGTTCCTTTGGTAAGTTCCTGCTAGCGACCCTGTCACTGACACTGACGGCACTGATGCCATTGCTCGTCCCCGATCTCATTCTCCTCAGCCTGCTCATCGTTCGGTGGTGACTGCCCCGCTCATTTTGCGTATGTACACTGGCATACTGCTCCTGCGCTTCTCTTACCTTCAGGCTTCATTCGAGCGGAAAAGCTTTCATTTGGCTTTATCGCCGTTTGAAACACCAAATGAAATCGTCGGTTGAAAGAGACTGTAGCTATGAGGCCTTAGTTATCGCAACCCCTTCGCAACCGACCGCTGGCGAAGCAACTCTTGACTTCCAAACGCTTCGAAGACTACTACGTTCGATCCTCTAATGCGTTCCAACGCATCGTCAACTCTTTTTTTTCTTGCCTTTCCACTCATTCGAGAATCCTCTTTCATCCGCGTCACGAGCGCACTCCTCCTTGTCTCGCCACTGCGTTTTCATCGACCATGCGGAGAGCCGGTCATTGACAGGAAATTGCAACGAGGGCGACAGTGACATTGCGGAGATGATAACTTCAGGAGTCTTCGAGGAGAAGATTCACCAGTGAATTGTCGGTAGACCCTTCTGGATGGAAAAATCTCGATAGGATTCTTCTCATTTCTCGAGCAACATTAATCTCATTATTTTTCCTCGCAACCGCAACCTCATTCGCCGATCTTTATTTGGCAGGCACTTTGCCCAGAGGTAACTGGGATGCACTTGAAATTTCCATAATTCGAGGACGAATCACCAAGCTTTGATATGAAAAGTTGTAATTTATATCTAAGAGGAGTAGACCGCAATGGCCCGGTAATACGATTAATTGCGCGCAACCGCGATAAAGCCACTTGGACTAACTTCTTTCTCTCTACCTCCGCACCCGCGCCCGCGCACGCTCTTACTTTTAATGAGATATCAAGAACGCCGCAACCGCTACAGTACGACCCCTTTTACCGCGCAAACAAATTCCCCTTCGTTCTCTCTCATCTTGCATCTTTCGTCTTTGTAGAATCCATCGTCCAGAAGGTAATGCGCCATTCGCATCCTTTGCAACCTCCCTATCTCTTCCTTTGGACGGTCCAAAGTAAGTGGAACACTGAAACCAATACTGGCTGGCAAGCGGGCAAAAGCTACTGACGACCAGGGAGGGTCATTCCACGCCAAGTCGATCACTTTTCCCCCCTTCGAATCAGGGTCTTCGATGATATTGAAGTATCCTCTTCTCGATATGAAATTAGGTAGACATTCGAGCCTTACTCTCCGTCAGATTTTTTCACGTTTTGTTTAACAGTTGCTGTAGAAATTCTAAATCTTATTTATTATAAAGTGGTCCGTTTAAATGTGCGATAACTACTTAGAAGTGACTGGAAGAAGAGAGGAATGAAAAATGAGGAACAAAGTAGCTGGCTTAGGTACCGTCAAGTTCGACCACATACCACCACATTCGCCGTACTCGACGGAGCGTTAGGGTACCTCGGGGGCATAAACTAGAGTGGAAGGGGATACTATATCGTTGCGGATAGTTTCCCATTTGACGTATTCCACTTTCCCTCCGTTATCCAACTACACAAGTTTTAGGGATACGGAGGGTCGAAAGTTCGATAATGAAATTACGGTTATCGACGCTCATATTGGAACTTATTCGCAAACTTTTCTGTTCGAGGAACAGAAAAAAAAACAATGAAGATAAGGCCAACCGAGTTCGATCAAGTTAAAATCAATCGACTACTCGGTCGTCCTATCGCTGAAAATGCTGCTTTCTGAAATCGGTGATTATCGGAAATCGGGCGACGATAAGAGATCGTTTATTCTCCTCCAGTTTACTGGAGATTTTTCCTGTTGATAGTAGCATTAACTACGAACATCAAGAGTGTTAGTACTAAATCCTACATAAAACGTCGTTGTTAATAAAAGGAAAATTCTTATAATTCTTCTTTACTTTCCAAACACAAAGTACACACTACCTAATTTGCGGAACTGGAATGCAGATTGAAAGGTTTTTAATCGAGTATAATCATCTTGTTCATAAAGAAGATTAAAAGCATCGTAAAGAGCGGTAATGGCGTAATCAAAAGCCAGAAATAATAAAATCCAATGGACAAGTAGTAAAATCACAAGTCGGTTCAAGCGTATTTAACAATTATATTCACAACGCCCTTGCACGAAATAACTAATAAAATTTCATTCCAGCATTGCCACTTTGACCAAAGAGAATAGAGATAAGTTTCCATAGAAGATTCGTTCTTTTCACTTAAATCTTTAACCATGGAAGAAAATTCACGGATTCCAGAGATGCCCGGTAAGTTTGACCTGGTCACGATCCTCGGTAGAACTTTGTCACCAGGAGACCGCTTGTAACCGAAGTTACCAAGAGAAAAACCGCATTCGACTGTCATTTCGAATTCCGTTCGAAAATCGTTTGATTTAATGCCAAGAAAATGTATAAAAGCTACGCCCTTAAGAAATAGACCGACAAACCTATCTTGGCGCATTCTCCCCTTATTTATCACGAGCGTCGACTCCCGCGCGAGTTTTTTCAATCTATCCTTTTATTCAAAAGGTGTGGCGACAGCATTGTTTATCCGCTACTTTACGCAAATTGCTCTCTGGGAATTTATGCCTCGACGTTGTAACCGGTCGTAGCGACGATTCGAGCTTTAATGACGAGCACTCTCGCAGATTTCCTTTCCTCAAACGTTCTTTCTCTCGAGCGATTCTTCGCGGAACTGTGCTCTTCTTCCGGAAGCTTCCTATAATTTTTGTTCTTTGGATGACGTATCGCCAACCTTACGAAAACTTTTAAGCCGATAAGAAAACACCTCAACGTACGTCGTTGCGCATAGATTAACCGGGCAAACAGCCCTTATACAGAAGGCCGACCCCCTTACCATCCAATCTATTAAGAGGCAAGCCGGCTGCTCCAGTTTGCTAAGTGAAAACTTCTAATATCGGATGAGTAGTTAATTCGAGGTATGAAGTATGTCTGCGGTACTCGAATACCGATCGGCTACTTGGTTTATTACTTTTTAAGTACATACATAATTCTAACATCGTCTGCTTTACGATTTTTTTTTTTTTATTATTGTACTATATTTTCTTTTATTTTGTAGTACTATTAAGATACCAAGTATGTTGACCATCGGTGCAGTATTTCAAATTATTATTCCAGGCATAACTTCAGCGTGTTAACATAGGATTTATTATCACACTCAGGTTGACTCTGGAGACCCAAGGTCAGCAAAGATGGTAGGATCAAGAGGTCAGGCGTATAAAGAATTTATAGAGTCTCGTGCTTCAAAATTTGATCAAACGCGACAAGGATTACTAGGTGAAGGATCGTGTGTAAACAAGGATTTAAAATTCCACAGCTTGGTGTTCGAACAGTGTGAAGATCTGTATGGTCTGAAGTCGAGGCAACAAGACTCGGTAAGGCGAGAATTCAAGAGAACCAGGAGGTTTTTCTCTTTGCGGCGAGTCCTAGGAAGACTAAACGTAATCCTGATATACGCCAAGTTTCAAGAAGCAGACGCAGAAGCAGAAGCAAAAGCAAAGCTCTCCTCTTTCGCCTCAACTCGCATCGCTTGACTAGCGTCTAACGTAAAAACCCATTTACCCCTTTTATCTCCTTCATTTTTACCGGCATTTCAGCCAGGAACGAACAAATTGCTCTTTCGCGTATAAACCTTTCTTTGGGCTTGGAGAGGAAGCTCGGAATCAGCTAGCTCGGCTATCCGAGGAACGATCCACCGGACCATCCGCCTAGCTGGACGGTCGAAGCCCTGCTCGTAATACGATTTTATGGCCCACCGGAACGAACCGCTCGACGAAAAAATGGTCTTAATTCTTGGCTACGTAGCCACTCGATCATAAGTAACGTAACGCGGGCTACCGCACAATACCTATTTTCCATCGCTTAAAGTCAACTCTTTCGAAGAGCAGCTACCGTGTACCCACCCGAGAACTTCCACTCTCTTTTTCTCTACTATTTCTTCTCGAGGGAGTGTATCCGCGCGGCCGCAATTAAGTCCAACTCGGTACCGAGCAAATTAGTTGCGAGGAATCACGTCGCTGTTCTCGCGTAGACGAGAAATTCAGTTTCGCTCAATCCTCCGTAGCTTTGTTAGGGGGAAAACCAGCCGCGAGAACCTTGTTTAAAAATAAAGGAACCTCTTGCTCATTCTGTTCTTCTGGAGCTGAGTGGATGCGCAGAGCGGACGAGCTTTTGAGTAGGGTGCACGAGTACCCGGATGACTCCGGATTCAGAGCACACCATTATCGCGCGATGCCAAATTGAATTATGTAACAGGCTCCCGAGGGTGAAAGTTTCGAGACTCGCGAGCCAGTCTGATTACAATACTTCCGTGTTTATGAGACTTTCATAAATTCTTTTCTCTTTGCCACGTTGGAGAATATACTAAGGTGCGTGTCATAGACAGAGATCGCGATATTGCCTTGGTTGTGGTATACTGGGATAGAACCTTAAGTGACTTTAATTTTCTGAACGAGGAATAAAGTGTTTAACGGCATGCTCACCACCGGGCACAGGAAACTAGCCGCTTGCTGCTTTTGGCTTTGCTTCCACCTCCTTCACCTTCGTTCTACCCTCTACACTGCACTGAACTGCCCTGTACTGCATTCTCTAGCCCGTTCTCCTCGTTCCGCTTCGGGCCCGAGCACCTCCACTTTAAAAGCGGATTAGCGGATCGAATAAATTTACTTTTTCCCACGATGCTTCGCCATAACGAGCCCTCTCAGACCCGTTGGTCCTTCACCCTCCGAAACAGGCTACTACGTAGTTATGGTCCAGTCTCAAAATTCATTTCCGCCCGTGTGCCGTTGCATCTCGACTTATACCACTTAGAAAGTGCACTCGAGTCGTCTACGAGTCCTCTGCTCTTGACTTGTTTTGATTTTCTCAGTCTAGTTCGACACTTGAACAACTAATACGCCACTTTTTCACTATTTTATGGACATAGAGCGGTAGACGCAGTATGAATAAATTTACTCTGAGCAACATGGAATTTACAGTTGTAACACTGAGGGAGGCAAAAAGGGAGACGATGGCAGTGAGTCGCGATTCGTCGATATAGCTGTCCAGCAAACGCGTACACGCCAGGCAGACTAACGACAAAGGACAAAGTCGGTAGTTTCACGATCGATCTAGCACGGATTAATCAGTCAGCAGTTAGCACGGCGCGGCAACCTGACGCAGCTTTACGTCTGCCTGGCCGCATCCATTATCGCTCGCATTGTAACGCAGTCGAGGTCTCGCCAGCATTCCAACAAGATTTCGCCATTCGATTCTGCGACTTGCGGTTGGGGATATTGATGCAACTCGACTTGCCTTGCGCGGCATTAATCACTCGGCCCGATCGCGTTTTCTCTTTCTCTGTCTCTTCGTTCGTCTTCTTCTCTGTCTCTTTCTGTTTCGCTTCTGCTGGTTAACCCTCTCGTTCTATCTTTCCACCACTTTATCTCGATGCCATTGATTTAAATTGCTCGATCGGATCTTGTCCAACCGAAATTTCTTTTCTCCATTCCACTTTTTTAATGGTTACACTCGGTGCAATTGCTTCCGAGAAATATTTCTCTCGGAATTGCCGTGGAAATAGTGGGAATTGTAGTAGAGCCGCTTTCGGATGATACCTGCTTTCCTTCGAATGCAATTTCTGCGTTGTTGGCCCCTCCATTCTTCTCTCTCCCTCCCCCTCACCCTCTAGCGGTCTCACGTGCACGATTCATTTGAATTTTCTACCGTCACCGCAGAAAGAGCGATGAAATTTCAGTCGTCCTGAATGTAATCATCGGCGCTGAAGCTCCCACGGCGCGCGCGGCTCGATTGAAATTAGAGTGCCATTAATTCGCGAGTGGTACGCGTGACTGCGCTGGCCTCGAATTCATTACAATTTTCTCGAGAATCACTGCCACCCCCCAGAGAGGTGCCGTGAGCATCGCCGTCTCTACTGGTCTCCAAGGAGAGAAAGAAAGGAGCCAATTTCCTTGTTTCAGTTCGCAATCGATTCACGCGAATCAATCTGCATCAGAGCCGCATCCTCCGTTGCTGGACGGGTCCCACTGGTGACTTTAGCTGCAGCTGCATCCCTCGATTCTCGACTTACTAGCGTTACCGGATCTTCGCCCGATACCCATTTCTGACCTGGTGATATTGACTCTTATAGTTTCCAATGATCTTGCAGAATTCCACTTTCCATTTCCATTATTGACCGAGTCGGAGCATCGAGTTGGAAACTTTCTATTTGTTAAATATACATATTTATTTCTGGGGTATTTTAAACTAAGCGGAATTAATATTCGAGGAATACAAATGGAAAGCAGGCTCATCAATTAAGTTGTTTTTTTTTTTCATCCAATGCGCAGTTCTAGTTGTATTAGCCCTCGTTAGTTATTCTCGCGCGATCCAGTATCGATTTCCAAGTACTGTTGCTTCGGAAAGGATATTACAATATTCCACATTTAATTTCATTTATCGTACGATTTCCCTCGCAGTCTGCAATACCGTGCAAGATTAAAATCCACTCCCCCGTGTTAGTATACATACTGTAATGCTAATTGGAGTTCACCCGCGTCCGATATTGTTTGCTTAATACTCCATCGGGTGATTTCCGTTTAATGCGGCATTTGCATTTGGCATTCTCGAGCAGCTCATACTCGAAATTCTGTGGAACACGGGATTCGGGGGGGGGTGATGGTGCTGGGCGGCAATTCGCGGATGGAGATCACTGTCGCGATCAGTTAGGCCAAGCTGGAACACTTGCAAAGAGACTGGAACCACAGTAGCTTGAATGGCGGGGAAGTAGAATGCGAGCTGCTCAAAATCAATATGCAATTCGCGAAAGGTAGTTCGCGGCTTCGAATACAATTGCATCGCCTCACCCACCGGTGGTGCGCGGCACGGCGGGCCGACAACCCTTCGAACCGAACGAACCCGCTACCAGCGAATCCTGGAACCCGTTCCCCTCTCTGCTACACCGCGCAGTGTGGTATCGTGCTTTACCCTGCCGTGCAGAACGGTACCCTGTCTCTCTATCCGCTCTATCCTCTCTATCCAGCACTCAGCCAACCAGTCAGCCAGTCAGCCAGCCAGCCAGCCAGCCAGCCGACCCGCCAACAGACCTGTTCCCAGTCCCGCCAGCGCCAGAGCTCCCCGTTCCCATTTTCCCCCTTTTTTTTCTCCCGAATATTGGATTGCGAGCCGGAATGCCCAATGTGATCCGATTTATCCGGTTCCTCGTCTCTGCTTTTCTCAGCGCGGCCGATAGCGCCAAGCCAAGCCCCCCCTTCTCCTCTGTATCGCGAAAGTCAGAAATTACGCTCTAATACCAGTTCTTTTCCTCTTTCCCCCTCTTTTTCTTCACAAGGCACCAAGCTCGACACCGTTAGGCGAATCCACCGCGATCAAAAGGTATTATCGAAGGGTGGCATTCAGTTTTCTTTACTATCTTCGACGGCCCCATGCCACCCTAAGGTTTACCAGGGCTCGCGGTGGAGAGCAAATTCAGGCGTGGACCCAATGCCTCACTTCTGAATACCGAACAGTACTTCGAGCGAGGTTGGGGAAGATGGGTCGCGTAAATCGCGCAGGGGAGCGCAAATTGATGAGACTCGTTGGTAAATTTGTAGATAGGGGGCTTCGAGTGGAATTGGGTGGTGGTGGTAGAACTCGTTTGAGCATAGGTTACGTCCGTCCGAATTATCGCGCACGAGTAATTCCGAGGATAACGTCTGGCAGTGCTTTATCGAGCGAACAGACCGACGTTAATTTGAGAACCGATTACCACGGTGGATTTGCGCGCGCTCGTCTTTCGCGCGAATACCATTTCGATCACTCTTGTGCGATTCTCCTAACACGGTAAAACGGAAGTGCGACTTGTTGCGGTGGTTGCTGTCGCGGTATTTAATAACCGCGGTGACTGGTTGGTTGAATCGTGGCAAGAGGACCGAAGATCGCCAATGAATTCCTACGTGGAATAACAAACCACGCTGGGAGAATTTATTGCGCGGCTAGGAAACTTAATTGATCCCACCGAATGGTGTTACCATTGATAATAGACGGCTAGCGACGCGAGCTGTACGCTCGCTAATTTTCGCGGTCTTGCATTCTCGCACCTTTTCATTCGACAGTATTTCACTCCGAACGAATAGTGACTGCGCGTCGAAGTCGTACTATTCTCGATATCACTTAACAGTTCAGTTCGTAGAGTACCTACTACTCGCCAAAAGTGATATATGTACGAATCGTGAGAGTGAACGTATCGTTAATTGCCAGCGTACTGCTAGCATATATGTTCGTTTGATCCTCTAGCTCGAGAACTCTGCTCAACAATTCTACCCGGGGTACGGAATTGCTAATTTCGTGAACTTTGCGGGTCAGAATAATGAAAAATTAATTATTATCTTCCAGATGGTATGAATCATAATTCTCATGAGGAATAAACCTAATTTTACGTAATCCTAAGTAATGCGGTGCAATAATGACGAAATTTTTATGAGTTCCAACGTACGTTCACTTCAATTGAATTAATTTGTCTTTATTTAATCCAAAGTTGAGTGCTCCGAGCTCTGCCACCCTGGCTCATGACAAAATATATCTCAATCAACCACACCAAGACTTCCCGCAATTGGCTGCCGACAAAACTTGGCATATACGCGTACACAAAATTGAAAGCTTAATGAGTATGCAAAACAGTCTAAATAGGAATGTTGCTATCGGTAGATCGTCAGCTACCGTGGCTGAACCTCCATTCCTGACAGCACTCAAGGCAGAATTGAAGTTGAGGTAATCTTTCTAAGAAAATTACCAGCATAACTTTAACAACACAGTCGCAAACTTCGTTACGTCAAATTAACGCAAACTTTACAGTATCTTCCGTGAGAAAGAGAGAGAGAGAGAGAGAGAGAGAGAGGAGAAAGCTACAGAGGGAAATAATTCTCCTGCTATACCTGATTCGTCCAGGTTGCCCGGGACAATTTGTCCTTGGATATGTTTTAATCGTTCCCAACGTTACAGTCCGCTTTAACCAGCAGCGCACTGCAGAATTTCTTTTAACGGCGAGGATTTATGTAATAAGATACTACAGTCGACAGCTGCCAACTCGTGTGCAAACATCCACCACTTGATCAGATACGCTCGGCGGGTCTATTTGGATTTAATAAGAATTTTAATCAAGAGACACGGCACCGTCTGCCGCTGGGTATACATATAGCATACATACAGTATATACAAGGGAATAGGACATATGATACATAAGTATGTATATAGTACAGCGCATCTCATAGTGTTAACGCTACAAGTATCATTTACTGGAGCAAACTCGTTTTCGGCGCCTGTTTCCGACGATGACCCAGAATATTCTTTGAACCCTACATAATATGCGTTACCTTTATAGTGTAAATCTGTCTCTGCTCTATATACTTTGCGTGTGTAATTTTACGTTACGCGAATAACGTAGTGTCATTTTTTGCGATTAAATTAAACGAACCGGCAAATATTCCTCACGTTTCTTTGCGGTTGCGATTTGTATCAATTTTCATGGTATCACGCTTCCGTAGCGTGCAGCTTTAATTAAATAATCTTTTGCACGCGATCGAATGTTTTTGTTAATTATTCTCGAGGTTTAGAAAGTTAGACCTAATCGTCCTCCTCTCTTCTTCTACGATTTCTGTTGAAAAGAAGAATAGTAGTGGGTTAGCGGTACGTTCGCCAGTAAATTTCGCAATTTCGAGATCGTTCCGAGTAGAAAGAATAAGGTTCGCGAGTGATTTGATCACTGGCACAAAGGAGATTGTCAGAATAATCGTTGCAATTTATGAAAGTCTGAGAAATAGGAAGAAGAGGTTGTGAAAAAGTTTAAATTTGACGAATCGACAACGTTCGTGGTTCTCTTTATTCTTAAAAGTGAAATACTTCTAACGACACCAACAGCAGGAATACTCCCGACAACAACTCGTAAACGAAGCCGTTAGTCGCGCCGTGGGGATTCGGACTGGATTCCGCGAGTGTGAACGCGCGAGAGACCGCCTCCAATATTTAATGCCACACTCCTGCTCTGCCTGACCTATTACAGGGCTATACTACTACCGGAGGGAAAATTCACTTATTTCAGCTCGGTGAAATTTCCGCGTTTACGCGCTTACGATTACATGGAGTTCATTGGTCTATACGACTCTATACGTGTTGTGTTTCCCAATTTGAAAATAAGATCCGAGCTCCGGACATCGTAACGTCGAACGAATTGGCTGCCATAAATCCATGGAATCTGATGTTGGATTCGTCTCCTTGGAATCGACGTAGGTGCTAATGATCGCTAGATGAGATTAAGAATTAAGGAGGATAACCATCTGGCCTTAGAGATCGGCCTGACTCGCAATGGTATTAGTCAGAGCCGTTGGTTCGTTAGCGTGGCCTCATTTCCAGAAAGCGGAAATTCCCGCTTTTTCATCTGGGAACTGTTGAGCCAAATTCGAGCCTGTCTCTCTGAATGACCGGCTAACAGCCGCGAACGCGTTTCGGTTTTGGCACGATGCTCCTCTTTGTCTTTATCGCGCTCGTCTCTGCTCTTCTCGTCCTTTATCCGCCGCACTAGCGGAAGCGCCAGGGAGAGCTTTCCAAGGGTAACAAGGACTTGGTTCGAGCTCGATTGGAGTCACTCTATTTCGGAAATTGGAGAATGGTTTCGCGACTATCACGGAATGATCGCCATCGGTCTAATTTGTTACTCCTTTTTTTGCCTTTTCCCGGAAGGGCACAGATGTAAAAAAGAAACCTCCATGTCGATCGACAACGTGAGTCGTTTATTAAGCTTGTGTTTGAGTGGCTTTTCTAATTGTCAGGGAACGCAAAAGGGTCACAGGTGAATGTAAACGTTAGAAAAAACAATCGACAGAATTCTCGCTTAAAGCTCGGAATGTAGAGGATTAATTCTTACAAGTGGCACAATTTCAGATTGAGCCAAGGGTAATTGTGAGCAAAAAAACTTACAAGTTTGCTCGTTTTACTTGTGGACCAAGCAACAATTGATCCCGTGAATCATGCGAGCTAGGTGCTACCACCACTTGTTTTCTGTCTCCACAAGTTTTGGCTAAACTGCAGCGGTGTCCTTTCAATTATGTGGGCCTATTGATTAATGAGCGGAGCGCGCGAGTGGCTTTGATCGAAATTCCCTCTACAAGCCTGCTGTCAGCGGCCTGTGTAATTACTTGACGGGGATTGCAAAAAAAAGAGGTGGAAGGAGGAGGAGGAGCCTTGTTGAGGTAGAAGCTTGAATTAAACCTCTGGTGCATTGTTACTCAATTAAGACGTAGAATCATTCCGATCGAGTAAACAAACATGAAATGCCATTATGCATCCGATATTACAGAGAGTTTTCCTGTTGGCACCAGAGATAGTAGACAAGTTTACATGCTATTTAGCGGTGGGACGATACTAGAAATTCAGGGGGCCACGATTGTGAAATGCTTGTTGAAAAACCTTCGTAGCTCGATAGAGAATAGTGGAAAAAAAGAAGGTTGGAGAGTAGTAGAAAAGTCCCGTTATAGGAATAATTCAGGCGGTGCGAATGAACAGTCCTTTGTTTTCGATCGCAGCGCGCTCGTCCGTGGTACCTTCGCTCTTCGGTTTCTACTTCTCTCTTTCTCTCCCTCTTTTTTTTGCCAGCAGTGCTTTCCGCAGTAACGATCTTATTTCGCAATCGTAGCTTCCGAGCGAACGATGGAGAGTACATCGGTTGCATTCCAGCTAAATTGCACAACGGAATGGGGTCTCTCTTGTTATCCGACCGATAATATTTAGCAGTTGAGCCCAAACTATTTGACCCTCGACTATCAACCCCTCTCTCTTCCTCGTTTTACGACAATATTATCTACATTCTTGCTGATATTCCACCACTCAAAACTTCTCGCACGACTGGAAGCTTACTTCTTCCTTTACCTGCTGCGAGCATTCAGAAATTGGGCCACGCTTCGCGTGCAAATTTGAGAATCGGCTACCTACGTATGAGCTAAATAAACCGACGATGAAAGTAGAGGAGGTGAAATGAAATTTCAATGCAGGGCAAAAATTGTGTCGGATTCTTTCTACAATTTCCAGACAAGACTGTTTCTCGATTGCGGTAAGTAATAGATAAACTGCGGACTTTTAAACGAGATACTCCAAATGTCATATGGTTATACTTGAGAAAATACAAGAAATTCTGAAAGAAGCATTTTAAAACTGTTTACGTAGCGCATGAAATTCACAAAGGCACACTTGCATGTTTTAGAACTTAATCTTCTTAAACTCATATGAACAAAAAACGTATTTTACATATAGTTGATTAAACAGATCACGGTTAAATAATTATAGATTGAATAAATTTTCATAATTAATTTTACATTAGTTTCACGTCTATAGCGTGTTTGATAATACTCGAAGGAACAAGAGGAAAAGTATCGAAGGACGCGAAGCCGAGACGGGCCGCGAGGGCCGTCCGTCGAGTTAGAAACTGAAAAGTTTGCTTCGTCGGTAGAAAAGAGGATGACACTCGAAGAGCCGCGCGAGTAGTCGAGCTCAAGAGCTCTCAATGCCGAGGAACGTAACGCACCCGTCCGAAATACTTCGTGACGAGCGTGCTTGTTAAGTCTCGAAGGAAACTCTCGACAGCGCATTAGGATAATGAATTCACATCCGAGAGAAGGACTGGCGTTTCCTGGATTTTTCGCTTCCAACTCTGCAATTCTACGTTTATCCGGATATACATATTGTATATACATATACATTTATACTAGTGACTCAAAAGCGAAAGAATCGAGAAGCAATAATTAATAAGACTGGCAATTGTATTTTTTTGAGCTTCAGGTTCATATGAAAATCATATGATAATAGCTATTTAAATGTATAATTACTCACATATTCACAGTTCCATTGCTAATTTTATAATATAATAATATTCTATTATCTCTAACTAAAACTGCTCTTCATTTGTGAGGGAAAGTCTTTAACGATTTTATCAATTAAAACAAATATACATTGGACAATTAGAATATTTCGTCCGAATTAATAACGTACCTAGTTAGTGGTTTTAAAAACATTATCAAAAGGCAATTGTAAGGGGTTTAAAACGAGTTAAAATCGAGTTGTTGAATGGTAATACAGCGTTTATAAAGATTTTCAGTGGAATCAGCATTTGAGTAGACGAAACGGCCGCCTGAGAAATGAGAAGCGATCCTGTCGATGAAACGGAACCAGTTGGCATCCTCAGCTGATGTCGACAGAAGCGTAAGATCGAAGGAGAGTGAGTGTACGATTTTTCTGCATCCGTTCGGAGTTTGTACCGCACAGCATGACCAGCGTAGAAGTAGACAGATGTAGAGCGGCAGGATAAGTTACAGGTCACTGATACGATCAAGAACGAATCAACTCGAAAAATAGCCACTACACCCAAATTCCTGACCCACCTTCGACCGAATCACTCTCGATCGACCTCAGAGCTTGCCGATTTTCCAGCGACACTACCCTCTCTATATTCGGGGCTCTACATCCCGCCCAGCATCTGTTAACGCGTGTTAAGGGCCAATCCATCCCTGCGAGGTATCGCCTGGGGAAAAAATGCGAGTGAGAAACTGAGCAGCGGAGTTTTGTGTGAGCTGCCACTCCTCTTGTAGACAAATAAACAAGTGTTCTCTGTCAGGGTGTAAAGAATGGGATTTACGACGAGTTTTAAGGTAGGAGCTTTAGAAGGGTAAGAGGAGGTAAAGCTCACTGTGGGTTTCTTTACCGGAGGCAAGACTCCAAAGGACCCCTAGGATACTCCTGGGATCGGGATTAAGTGGTTAATGAAGATTGCCGAGTGAGCTTAGGAAAATTAGGAAGAAGGACTTACTACGTCGAAGGATCGTGATACACTTATCGATCTAACTATGGATGACCTCTTCTAGGAGAAATTAAAATTCATATTGCATAGACTGGTTCCCGTGGCGACACCCTTCTCGATTCTTACACACGAAAGAATAATACCGCGCTTTCGTTTCCCTCGCTAATTTCCGATTTGACGCCTCATTGCGGTGGTATTAGTTCTCGCGACTCTCCCTTCATCCCTCATGAAAATCGTTGAGCTGTTTAGTCGTGCGATAAGCACACCGTTAATTATGCTTTTACCTCGTCGAAAGTTTAAGATGCTACCAACTTCGCGCACGCTCAAGTTTCTGGATTTATTATACAGCATAGTTCTCTCTAGTTTCAGCGTATACACAAGATTCATGTGTCGAAGCATAAGCGATAGGTAATTGTCGGTGGTTTACCGTAGGTAAAAGTTTACAGAGAAACGAAGCGTAGAAAATATTGGTAAGCCAGGGATCAAGCAAAGTTCGCATCGCGACCAAAAAGACTCGTAGTGTCTCAAGGGAAAATCGCGGAAGCGTTCGTTAATAAGCTCGGATATTTCTAGCTGCTGACTGTCTTATTACTGCGATTTCGCTCTCCACTTGGAAGATTACCCGATTTTATTCGAAGGGACGCAAGTGGGAATCCTGACTTAGGGATACGAAGGAAGGCGAAGGATCTGAAACCGGGGGACGGAAAATTCCGATGAAAAAAGAGTGAGTGTCAGGTTGAGAATTCCTAGTCCGTGAGACCAACTTAAAATCGCCCCACTGTCCTGGAAGCGTGACTCGATTATCGTGGCCGTTTCCTTCCAGAGGGACCCTGGAATTCGAAGAGTTTTCAGAAAGTACCTCCAAAGTTTGACCAAATAGCCGACGAGCACTCGCAGTCCTTTGTTTCCTCCCAGTTTGTGAAACTACCGTTTTAATCGATGTCCAGGAAATAGCCACAATTACCAAGATATCAAAGGGATCGTTATCTGCATTCTGTTCATAGGTGAAACAGTTATAGTTAGCATCAATCAAACCAACTGAACTTTAGACTGAATCAAACCAAAGACTTCCGACTTGGTGATGCGACGCGAAGCCCATTAACCAAGTTGTTTGTAGGAGATATTTTGTTCGCGCTCGCCAGCAACGTCAGCCACTCGAGGGGTGAGTCGAGAAGGAGGATTCGCTCGAGTGGGGACGCGAATGGATAGGTAAAGAGGACGGGATGTGACGAGGTGGGTCGGAATCGAGACGAGACGAAACGCAAGATATCTCACCGCGGAAAGCTCTGGTAAAAGAGTCGCACAACGATAGCGAGGATCTCCCAGTTAATGAACATTGCCGAGTGAACTTGCACAAATTCAGGGAAGGAAGGGAGAGCGAATTGAGCGAGGCGGCAACGGGACTATTGATCCGCTTCTCCCTGCCCCGCCGTCCCTGGCTAACCCGTCCTGCAATCGTGCCCCGAACCATGCCCCGAACCATGCCTCGAGCCTCCTCGCACCACCTGCTTTCCTCTCACTCTCTCTCACCCTCTCTATTTCCCTTTCTCTTTCCCTTTCTCTTTCTTCCCTCGCAAGCTTCTCTGTCTTCATCCTCGCGCACCCTCGCGCACTCTGTCACCCTCTTGGCACCACTGCATGGCAGCCAACCTACCAGCCACCCATCCCGAACTCGGGCCTTTCGCCATCACCGCCACCGATGCAACCCTGCATGCGAACCATCCTTTGCCTCTTCTTCACCCTTCTTCACCGTTCTTCACCGTTCTTCACCGTTCTACACCGTTATTCACCAACGCCTCTGCAGACCAGACTAGACGAAAAATTCTCGGATACCCGAGAAAGAGAGAGAGAGAGAGAAAGCGAGCATGAAGTATTTCCGAGACAATCGCCTTTCCCTCGGGATCCCATAAATTAAATTTCACGCTAAGAGCCGCCAACTTTGGGACTCGAGAGGCGGCTGGCATCATTAGCACGGTTCCTTGGCGTGACTTAATAACTTGGAGAGATCAGACAACTGGGGGAGAGTGGTTTAGGTTCGACGATAGGTGAGAGAACGGGTTACGGTTCTCTAAATTGGCACACTCGCACTGCTGACTCTGTCGAGCAATGACCGACTCAAATGTTTGCCCTATAAATGTCAGTTCGTTGCGACCGTATGACAACCATACGGAAGTGAATTGACCGACAATCAGTGTGGCGCGTCGATAGGGAGCTAGATTCGGGTACTCTACCTTTTGAAAACGTCACGGACTCACGTAGTGACCTTTATAAGCATCGGGGGTCTTGAGAAACTCCGAGCTTTAGTCGGCGAAATTGAGTCCCGCGGTGGCGACCCTCGGGACAATACGTCTAGGGGACGCCACATCTTCGTGGCTGGGATACCATGCTCTCGCGCCGTGACTCTCGTATTTCATAGGGCTCCTCGTGGCACGAATGTCATTCGATTTTGTACTCTACAACTACCTACATACCTAGCGACCCAGATGACGTATTTACAATGATCCTTTGAGAGAGCTAAAATTGTATGAATATTCAAACAATTTAATAGATGGCATCCGGAAGCTTTCTTGATGTTCACTCCAATTACGGTAGCACGGTTATTGTTATGAGCAAGTTTCGTCGAATCGTAAAGACTTGGATGTTAATGGTAAACTACTTTAAGCACCTATTGCAATTGCAAAACTTACGGATGAACTATATTCGAGTCTTGGTGTAGATTTTGGAATAAAACTTTAATTTAGCGTCATCTTTTGTTGATCGATGGATTAACCGTAAATTCTTAATATCTTAATTGCAACTGGAATTATTCAAAGTTAATCGCATATCAGCGAATTTTTTCAGATAGCACTGAGAAACATTTTGCAAGAACGACTCTTCGTTAAGTCAATCGACAGGATTGAAGATCGATCTAAGGATCTTTGTAAGTTAAAACAAACGATGCAATTCCAGATGAAAAATCTAAATTTCCCTTGAGTCTATATAAATTAACGCGAAAGTTCAATGAGATCGAATGGGGACATGACGCTTGCCGCGCGGGACTCTCTATGTTTCGAACGCTGGCCACCAATGGTTGACCGGTCGGAGAAACTCGTGCTTCATCCGTTTGTCGACTGGTACCGCTTCGTTTGCTATTTGCACGACTGCACCTCGACCAAAAGCGGCCCAGTAACAGGAACGGTCAAACAGATTATTTTTCGCAATTTACTGCAGTCGAGCTATAACGTTTTAAATCGACGAGATTAACCAGGGTGTCGTTTACTGGACGCACTGAAAACAATTCGTTCTCTATTGTTCCCTCATTATCGGTGTCCACCGCTTCTACCAGAGTGGTCCAAGTGCGGTAAAGACCGCTAGAGTCATTGTGCGCATTTTCATCCGCAAAATCCGCCAGGAAATTTCGCAATTTCATAGCTTGGCGGCTTCCAGTCCGCGGTTATTCGACTTCCAGATTCGAATCGAAAGCCACGTTGCGGCCGCAACTGTGGAATGCAAATTTGTGACACGAGCGACGGGACGTCCTGCGGAAAAAAGGATATTAACATTGGCTGCATCGCGATGGGTATACTGATTGTGAGATGACAGTTGACCTGTTATTTTTCTATTCGATTGTCTCATTTTCTCTTATCCGTGTCTATAAATTCGCGTAATATTCATTTCTTTTAGGAAGCCGCTACTCGCGCTCCTGGGACCTTTTCGCTCTCGTCATCGTGCTCTCGCGTATTTTTCACTGGTGGAAAAGTAATGGTCGACGATTTATTCATAGCCGTGGGGAAGCGTGCCGACGTTACCACTTGTGCCTCGGTCTAGGAACGCGTCTCTACGCGCAAGTGTCCTCACCAGCACAGATTCTCCCTTTTATATTATATCGGGTCAAAGAAATTCCTTTATTGCGAAGAGTGAGAAGTTTCTATTCAATCGAGTTTAATTCGAAATTCTCTAAGGATTTACTATTATATTATTTAATTAGGATCTGATATTATAACATAACAGAATATGTTATTAAACGTATAAAAGAACTGTTGCATAAATGTTTCTGAACTCGCGGCCTGTATTGAACTTCAATGTCAAATGGTATTAATATGATATTTTAATGCGACATACATACTTACGTACTGAATAAAGAAAATATTCGTTTTTCATTGATGGAGTTTCGCAAGGGGTTTAATTATCTGACCAATGGATATAGTGACCGCTACTGAAAATGGAATCGGGAATGTAATTAGCGGTAGTTACATTACGCACGGAAATATATTGGCGGTCAACATGTCCGGACGATTTTCAGCTGGACGTGATTGTCAGTCCCGCGCGAAATCCGGCCGATTCGCAAAAGCCACAGAGAAATCAGGCCACTTGACTGACCGGTAAACTTTTTGCGGCCGTGACGGCTGGACCAGCAAATTCTGGGCCGCGCCGCATCATGCCGCGGTTGTCCAATAGCTAGAAAGCAGCACAGTGGCCCGTGATCGATGAAAAGATAATACTAGCAAAGACCACGAAGAAAAGTCGCGACGCAGGAAGAAATTGGCAAAAATCGCTTGGATTAAAAATGACGGGTGCAGGGTTGTGGAGGGTCCTAGCCCCTAGCCACTTGAGTCCATCAACCGCAATAGAGCGTACCACGCTGAGTAAGCATTGGAAATCGATAACGCAATCTGGCCAGGGTCGCGCAAACCTTTCGTGCAACCCGCATCCTGTCTCCCTGGCATATCATCCGCCACGGCGGATGGCGGCCAGCCACATCACGCCATGCCATGCCACGCCACGCCACACCGCCTCTGACAAACCTTCCTGATGTGTGCACGTCTGACCACCGTTTAGACAGGAATGACGAGGAATCGAACGACAGCAGCTGATCCTGTAAAGTCGACTGACTGTCCCTTCGTTCTGATTACACAAGTTCAATCGCAAATCGATGAAATTTAGCTAAATTATTTTAAACAACACTTATTAGAACTTCTCTTAACTTCGATCAAGATTGATAAGATGATCCTTCGAGAAATGTAAGTACCGTGTGCTTTTATATTTCTATATTTTACCTCCTCGTTCCTTTAAAGTTCTTACGAGGCAAATTGGGAGGAAACGGGGCGCAGCTGAAGCAGAAAATTTAAATTGGGTTAGGAACATGCGAAAGGTGGCAATATAAATGCCTGGCATTAGTCTCTATGGGACTGACCAATTCTGGCCAAGTGACAGTCTTCATTAGCTTTCCTCTGGCCGATTAATCGTGCGCGACTGCTTCGGGGATCAGGAAAAAAAATTCCATTCGCGAGGGGGGAATGAATTGAATTCATAAAAAGCGGATGTAATCCGGGCTCGTGATGGTAGACTAAGCTGCTGGGTCGAGCCAGGCCGTTGCCGCGGTTTGGTAGTTCAGAGGCTACACTGGAGAGCGTCAACCTCCACGAAATTCATTTCTCGCGCTGAGGCGAACCGTCTGGTAGCTGCTGGCGAATCTAGTACGAAACGTATGAATCCTGTGAATCTACGAAGCACACGATACCCTTGCCTCATAATTCATTTTCAGCAATTTAATTTTCCATATCTTTGCAAAATCAGCCCGATCACTAGATGGTTACAGCTGCGAAGAACTTTTCACTGCTGTGGAAAATTTCCGAGTCTACCCGACGTTACTGTCTGTCCTCAACCTCGATCATGGAATCATGGAAAACAATCAACCGAATAAACCACTCTACCCAACCCTCCGTTCAATGCTCTTTGTTCTCTCTCCCTCTTTATCTTTCGCTCTCCCCGGCACAAACATTTGCGGAAGCGCAAATATGCTCATCAATTATTATCAATTGAACTATTCAGGCTGAGCCGCTCGACACAAACTGCCTCTTACGAATTATTATCCTCCAAAGGAATTTTTGCATAACTTTGCATAGCATGCAATTCGCATTAGTCAAATAGCTTCATGTCAGTTTGAAAGATTTAAACGTGAAAAGCTCGATTTACCGAGAAGCAAAGTGTGGATAGGAAAAAAAAAATTCTTCTAGCGAAATTAGTGAGAATAATTAGACGTGGCAAAATGTTCCGACTTGTTTTACTCGTGAGTAATTATGCTCAATTATGAAGAGTTTTTCATTGCGAGGTACCAACTCTTGGAACGAAGTACCAAGGGTGGCGACAAATTAAGGGAGTGTGCGGAGAAAAATGAGCCGCGATAGAATCGAATGAGAGGATGGTCACCGATAATGTGGATGGCACTAGGGGTCGACCAGTGGTCTCGAATGAACTGATATCGCGTTAACACATTGACTGGAAACATCTGCTACTAATTTCAAAGTTCATATGAAAATCCTATGTCGAATTTAAACCTCTGATTATTAATTATTTTCTACCATGTAATACTCATTTTTAATTCATTTTTCAAGGACACTCTGTGTGGTCATGAGGTCACTCGAACGACGTAAGCAAGCACAGAATGCATAAATCATCACTTCCACGAAAATTGTTTTTATTTCCCTCTACCCAAACCAGGCCCTCAGGATTTTTTTCTACTTTTTTCAAAAGCCCCAACTTTGTATTTATCACGATGCTCCGCGATATGGAGCAGTTTAACAAAAAACTCACGGTAAGTAGCAATGCCAACGTTGCTAGCATTGCAGTTCGCAATGCGTCACCCAACTTTAAGCATTATTCTGACGCATCCTGAACGCATCACTGCAGATAAAATTTTACGTGAATAAATTTGTTCATGTTAATTGAGTTAATTTGGATATGACTGTTTTATTTCTATGTAACTGGTTTTAAATTGTCTGGTTGCGAATTCCAGACATTAAGATTTAAAATTGTATATTTCATTGAATTATTCAAATTTACTTGTAACCTAGTGATTCGAAATTTTTCTTTGTCAACCGGAAGCGATCAGGATCCACGCAGAAGAAAAATGTCTGGAAAAATTCGCTCGCGGCAGGACGCGAGATCATATCGAGCTATGAGCTCCTGACAGGATAATAGGATAAATTTTCGATAGTAATGGGAAGGATAAATGTAGTTAGGGAGAAAGAGCGACGAGTACAAATAGTTGAGCACGAAGGGAGCTGAGTCCTGCGTAGAGATTTTTTCTGCGTATACGATGTATAAACGTCAGGGAAGTAATTTCGAGGGGTCCTATGGACGATGAAACGCGGAGAAGACTAGTCGAAAAACGGACAGTTATTTATCGCGGATTCGATTCGGTCCCTCGCAATGAACGAAGGACAAGCCCTTGAATTTTCGAGACCTTCATACCGCGTCCTAGTTTCCTTTCAAACGCATGAAAGACGATTTACGCATCTTCTATTACGGTTCAATTGGAGACACGTTTACTATAATTAACGGTAATTACCGCAGTTCTACTCAATCGAGGATTTTAAGTGAAAAGGTTGACCTCGCAAAAATTACATTATACAACTAATATTTCAAAATTTTCCCAAGAAATTAATTTAGCTGCGTAATTAAAAATTCCAAACTACCCCTGCCCTAAAACTAAATTAAATTATACAGAAATTGAAGTTCTCAAACGTGCACGGAGACTGCGGTTGCACGTCGCACAATATGTAGTGCGGGCTTGAAATGAAAAACTGTCGCTGTCAGACAAGTGGCAGCTGCCCAACAAGAGAGACAAGTGTATCGTGCATAGTTCGACAGGTAGAGTCTCTGCAAGATTGCGAAAGATACGTAAAAGAAAAGAATAGCGTAGATCATGCGTGGCAATACCAAGCTCTCTTTTAAGGGTGGTAATAGATAAGTCAAAGCTAGCGATAGTTTTTTTGAAAGTCGCAGTAAAGGATGAAAGGGACACATTCCTTCTGGCAAACTGCGACTAGCAATGGTCGTCCGTTCACTCTCCAAGCCTTTAGTTCAAATTTTCAAGGAGAATTGCACGCGTGCAGTATACGCATGACTTGCCTTCTTAGTTATCCAAGAAAAAGAAGCAATAAATCAGTATACTCTGACATTATGTTTCTTTGAAAAATTCACTCAATTTCCTCTGGTGTTCTCGCTTCTCTTCCTCTCCACTTCACGATGGGTTCACTCGATTTTTTTCCGGTCTACGACGTAGCGCGCGCGCCACTCACGTTTTATTGCCTTCTTTTTTATTGGCACGCACTGTCACCAGAATTGATGGCAGCGCCTAGCGGTGACCGTTCCGCGAAGGTAGGAGAAAAAAAAACGTAGAAACTTCCGGTGAAGGGAATAACATCCAATAGGATTTTTTTCGCCCGGTCCAAACAGGAAAAGTGCAGGAAGAAGGAAGTAATTTGGAAGTAGAGTGCCAATGGAAGCAACGCGATCAAAGGAGATCGGATGCTTATTTATAGCGGGTTCGACAGAGCTAGAGCCCTTCGCGGTGGCTTGCAGCTAAATCCGAAGCGGAATCAGCAGCCGAGCGTTCGCCACTGACCTCGCTAGCGGCCCTTGAAAAATGTAAGGGATGGACTTCTCATTGACTTTACGATGCGGGTCCTCTATGAGTCTGGTCCAACGGAGGGAGGTGGCGATAAAGGCCAGTCGGCTTCACGGAAGGAAAACGAACCGCTCGGTAAACACTGACCGAAACCAAGAAGAAAAAGAGGAAAGGCTATTCGATACGTTCGGTTGGCTAGAGCACTTTCTTAAATTAGTTAGAACCCCGTGGAACTCGACTTCGTCCTTTCTTTATTACGTTCCTCTGTCCTCTGTCCTTTCTGTCCTTGGTGGCTTTTTCTCAAAGGTATCCATCGCAATTTCGCTTTACCTCCGTTTTCGATCTACCACGATTCCAATCCATTCTTCTTTCCTTCGACTAGTCAGGAAGCTAGTGGTGAAAAGCTCCCTTCTCGAAGAAACCTTACGCTCCACACTCGAAGAAGGCACCGTGGACGAGTCCTTACGAGGCATTAGGAAACTGACGCTGAGATTGGGAAACAGCGGCGAGGTGCGACACATCCGACGGTGGGAATGCAAGCTCGTTTTCCTCGGGGCTTAGGAATCAGTGGTACCCTCGATTCTACCGCTAGTTTCCAAATACACTGGGCGTGTATACTAAACTTACTCTCGCTGCGACGTCCAAAAGGAAGAACAAATATGACCGGCAGTGCTTTGTTGAGTGTAATTACGGGCAAACCGCAACAAGAGGATCCATGCTTCTCTATTCGATACAGGGTGCACGGCTTTCTAGGGTGCTGCTTCAAATTCTCACCCACAATGTGCTTATGACCTTTAGTGCTATTGTCGCCCTGTACCACTACGACCCACACTCTCTCTGACCTCTTCCATAGAGAGAAAATATATTTACTCTTGTACGTCATCGGAAAGTTACTAATCTACTTAGGGAATCGAATAACGGTACCGTCTGGATGCCTAGTGTGTTTGTCATGGAATATCAAAGGGATTGAAATGTATGACAGATATTAGAAAAGAAAGTAGAAAAACATCGATCTCTTCGCGGATAAAGAGCGTAATATGGGATACAAGAGATGTAGATATTTGCACGTACATCACAAACATTATATTATCTGGATAAATCTAAATATGTCGATCCTTTGTAAGCAAGAGGCTGTATGCTATCAGCACATTTCCGTCAATGGCACTCGTAGGATATCCAAGATTTTAAGAATCTATATTGGAATGCAAGCAAGTCCAAACTGCTTTTTAGGTGAAATGCGTGCGGATAGTTATTTCTACATGATAGTTCAATAAATTATTTCCCTGTTCGGTGTTCCGACTCAATGTGGACAGACGTTAAAGTTTTGGGAAATGGAGAGAAGGGCCGGAAGTACGTAACCTCGAGAAAACTTTGAGCCAGAGTCTCGTGGGCCAATCGAATAAAATTGTACAAGATGAACTCAACCCAGTTTTAAAGACAAAACTTTCGAGGAAATAGTTGGAAGTTACCTCCAGGCAAACTCTTTTACGACTACAAAAATAGTCATTTCGGAATCTTAAGGTGCGTTTATATCATCGGGATGAATGTACCCTTTAACCAAAGTTCCTGAGTAAAGCTTTCTCCGTTCACGTTCAATTGGTCTCGTTTTAAACGACTCTACGATATCGCGCGACACGCACATTCGTTAGCTTGGAACTCGATGTCGAGCTTGGAAATTAGTATGTCGCGGACTTCTCTGACGAGTTTCGCCAAATCGTTTTATTCTACCTAGAACCATAAATATCGTGGCGCAACACGGAACGCGGATATGTGGTACGTCGGCCAAATTTAGACAGACATTTCCTATTGTAAAATGTGGTCAACTCCGGTGGACGCTGCCACTCTATACGGGACCCTGAAGTATTACTTTGCCGCCAGCTAAATTTCGCCATGTACTCAGATACAGATATACCTCGAGAGCTGTTGATAACAAAGTCGTTCTGGAAATATTATACATTTAATTCGAATTGTAGCCTGATTTTCCTGAAATACGTATATGGAAAAGTTTTTGACCGATGGCGGGGCGAAATATAAGTTATTTTTATTAGTCTAGGAACTAGAATTCTCCAGAGAATAGAAACTCCGAGGTCACTGGACGAAAGAAAAATTCGTTGGCAGAGGTACGTAGCCATTAAAACTGGTAATACGAATGAAACGGATGTTTATAATTACATATTTACCATTAAGGTAAAGGGACTGTAAATAGAGATTCGACAAAAAAGTGTAAAAATAGTCCTCTATTTGATGATGTTGTTAGATTCTTTTATATCGGTAAGATTAACTCACTAATTAATCAGTACTTCCGACGATTATTCAATTTAATTCCATCCTAATTCTTACCAAAAGCATGACATGGTCGGAATCTGTCACAAAGATTTAATTCAGGAAAATAAATTGTAATCCAGTTTAACATCCGTTCTCATTACTAATTGAAAAACTGCCACATCCTAGTCCATTTGATTTGGATTACTCCTTAAACTCTACTTTCAACCCTCTTACTAATCACTTTCTACAGCAATTCTCTTTGCTCTTCGAACCCGAGATAAATTTAGGATGATGTGGCTTTACAACTTTTTCGGACAAGTGCAGCTGATTGATACTACGGTGAGACGGTGGACGATAGGCTATATAGGTTGGTGGCCAGATCCGAGGGTATCACGAGTCAGAGGACGAAGAGGGAAGGGCGAGAGGAGAGCGCAGGGTGCTCTGGCATGGGCTCTCGGTTCAGCCTGGGTGGAAATGTGGGTGGTGCCGCGGAAAGCGCTGAACGAGACCACCGAGCGGAAATTTCTGCTTTGCGCAGCACCGACCACGGAAACTCTGGATTTAAATAGCGTTTCGAACAACGTTACTTATGTTGCGCTCCTCTCAGCTCGAGCGCCAATACTCTCGCAAAGTATTATATCGTTAACGGTGACCGTCAAATGTTTGTTCACGTGCAATTTTCTGCTATTTTCAATTCTTTTGACACCACCGTTCGCTTTTGACCACCAACGGCGAATTATGACGTTTATTTCTCAGTTGAGAATTCACTGAACAGGCTTGGATTATTTGTTGACTGGTTGGAAAATATTGAAAGCTGATCTGGATCAATTATGAATATATTATTGGTCATACGAGTATAATTATTAAATGTATTATCTACCGAAGTGAATGGAAGCAGATAGATTATATTGAATATGAATATGAAAGAAAAATATCCAGTCGTAAAACGGTAGGAAAAAGTCACGTTGGGAAAATGTTGAAGGTGCAATGTTTGCGGAAAATGAGAACGCACGCGAAAGTGCAGTCGAGAAGGTAAGGGAAGAAAGCTAGAAAAATGCGGACTAAGCAACGCGCACGAGCTTTCGCCTGTTTAATGGAGACTCGAGAAGAGGAAAGGGTCCTAGGATTTCTTGGTATTTTTTCATCGCCTAGCGAGAATAGACGCAGACAAGTTGATTCGGTCCAACTGGTCCCAAGTGCCGTTACATTGTTGTCCACTCGCAAGGTTCCTCACCGTGCGAGAAAAAGGAGAAAGGGTCCAAGAGAAGATGAGACAAGAAGACGGTCGAGTGGTTTCCACGAAGAAGGAAAAGAAGCTTCGACTTTGAGCTTCCGTGAAGCTTAAGCTTCTCCTTCAGCATGACTCCGCTCGGCTCCGCTCGACAAGCCACACCATGCCGCACAGTAACGGCGACTCTTTTCTCCCGTGATCTTCATAAATGGGCGCAGGCAAATAATGGAAAAAGGAGGGCAAACTTTGCCTCCCGACGAGTTACGAATATCCGAAGGTGCGCCCGAGAAACGACAGAACAGCGAAACATTGCGAGAATAGCAAAGGACTCGCAGGAGATGAAGAAGAAGGAAACGAAGAAGAAGAAAAAGAAGAAAATGAAGAAGTTTTCGTTGACTAGGACGGATAATGCTTCTATCGTAAAAAGTTCGAGTGAGCTCCGGCTTTCATGCATTTGCAAACGGCCCTTGATATATTAAACGCGTCTCTCAGCGTCGCCTTTACCAATCCCGTTCGACCCATTTACCTTCGACCTCTTCTCATCGTATTATCGGTTACGGGCTTTTATCCCTTTCAATTCCGGGATGTCAGAAAAAAGAGTCGATTATATAAGAATCGAGCATTATCGCGAATGGAGTAATACGTTTGACGACAGCAGACGACCAGTTCACCTTTCAACTACTATTGTTTGTTACGCTATTCCACGACGGTTACATCGATATAATCCGCCAGGGAAATTCATCCCCTCTAACGGATTTAAAACAGGTCCCAACCGTGAATATCAGTATCACCTTAACTATTTTTAATCCCACGAGTTAAATCCTGTCTGATTATCCAAAAGAAATATGTATGTCTCACAACTTTGAATCCAAAGAGTTTGCCAGCAAGAGCGATAAATTTTCAAAGTCCGCCAGTTGATTAATGATAGCAATAGGATAATAGATCTCCGGGAGAGACTTACTCTTTCCTCGCTTGAATTGTTCGATTCTAGGAGAGAAGTCGACTAGGTCTTGTTAGCTGAAAAAGTTTTCCGGCGGACGCAACGAACGCCGCCCTAGCATTAATGTGTACCTCGATAAAAGAGAGAAAGAGATGCGGGTGAGCTCGGGATAGAATGCTTGTGTCAGTAGGAAATCGAAGTATCGATCTAAACAGACTACCAGGTCTGGTATATTCCATCCTGTCGGACGTGGACTCAGTCATCGGTTGCTCGAATGCATCCTGAAATTGAATGAGCCTGGTATCAGCTTCAATCTGAATTGACCGGTGCAACGCGATCCTGATTAAGCCAGTTGAGAACAATCATCGACTCCTACTACTGCTAGTATCCAAGCACCCTAACAGCTCCCAACAGGCCCTTTCGCCACTCCATCACCACTATGCACAAGTCTGACAGTGAACCGATAGATAAGTCCATTATCCGCGAAGTGATTTTCTATTCAATTTGGAAAAATTTTCTTCTCGTGTCATTCCAAACACCATTTCTGCACTGTAAAGTACCATATGTGAATTTTACCTTAAGAAGGAATGAGACCTGTGTTCGTATATGATAATTGAACAGAACTGTTACTTTATTTCAAGTTAATTTCGTTCAGTTAGTGTCCTTTTATTGAGGATCGTATGCCGAAGGTTTTGTTGGAAAATGTGCCTCCACTTCGCTAGCGTATCGTGGTGGATAATAATTCTTTGCCACGGTCCATCCATTTTTCGAATTGTCGATCAGCTCGTATTTTTACCGGGACGCTGTTGGCCATCCGACACTGGTTATCTTGCCGGTTCAAAGTTGCCCCGTTCGGGGTAGCCAGAGCTTTCGTAAATCATCGCGCGAGCCACAACATGCCTCCTTTGTTCGCGACACCCTCGGGAACAGTGGAGGGTGTGCTCGGTTGCACTGGACGTTTTTATTCGCAATTGACAGAAGTGATAGTTTGAGTTCGAGAGAGGATCGTATCCTCGACTGACCTTTTTACGAGTGGCGTGATGCGTGGAAGAGAGGGTAGTAGGCAGCAACGCACACGTACGTGATAATATATTCTTATGAAGGTTGATTCGATGAGGGCCAGTGATAATAGAGAATAAAGGAGTAGCCTGAGCTCCGCAAGGGTAAGAATGGAAAGGTTTCCAGTAAGGATAAGGTAGACGAGCATAAAGATGAGGCTGCCGATGAAGTGCCCGGAGGTGAATGGGACAAGGGGCTTTCACGCAGCGACTGCGTTCAAGGGAAAGAAAGCTTGCCTTGATGAAGTCCCTCTCGCCAAAGTAAACCGAGACTACTCCAAGAGACTTTAAACCTTCGGTGCTTAAGTAATTTTGATCTAGTCCTCTCGAATTTTCCCGCACGGTAAATAGTAAGACAGAGGATACCCACGTGAAAGTGTGTTTGATGGATTAGAGTTGACGCGACACCAACGGAACCAGTTAATAAAAGGAAGGATAGTACGAAAACCTAGGTAAGCGAAGGCGGATTAAACGTGTTCCATAAATCGTCCTTAATAGATTTTAAAGTTCCAGTGGTGGTACAGTGCTACGGTGTATAGAGCTGGTCGAGTCAAGGTGAGAGGCAGAGGATGGACCTGGGGAAGGAGGGATCCGAACGATAATTGCCGACAGA
Organism: Trypoxylon attenuatum; assembly: GCA_963989405.1. Lineage (NCBI taxonomy): Eukaryota > Metazoa > Arthropoda > Insecta > Hymenoptera > Crabronidae > Trypoxylon > Trypoxylon attenuatum. The sequence goes on along the minus strand of OZ022489.1, from coordinate 2,432,506 downwards.
AGTTATCCTTCGCGTTGTATCTGCTCGCCATATAAATCACCGGTGATCCATGCCGGCACGCTTGAAAAATATATTACAGAAACGCGTTTATCGTGAAAACGTCAGAGCGCAGTATTATATTTTCAAAAGTTATAACGGCGCGGAGATATTTATCGTTCCACGCTGCTTTCCGGAGCGTTCTCATTTATTTGCTTCCCCTTCTCTCATTCCACAAGCTTCAGCCGGTTACCCGTCCGTCCGGTAAATCCCTTTTCTTCGCACGAAGCTTCATTCTCATTCGTGAAATCGCGCGGCTTCGATATCGCGAGTCGATCGACTTCCAGCGGAAAAATTCATCCAGTTACTTTAGAGATTTCATCGAACGATTTGAATCGGGAAACAGTGGATACGATCGGGACGAAGGTAACAAGGGTGTGTTTGACGCCACACGGAAGAGTACCCCTGACCGTTTATTCTCATGAGTTTCCCCCCCTCTTCTCACACTTTTCCTATGTATATCCAACCATGCCTTTCCTACCAATTTTATCTCTTTTCTCTCCTTAGTCTCGTTGTCCCCAGTCTTCGTCTCGAGTTCCACTCGCACATCCGAGTACTTTGCAAACACTTTGCAAAAATCTCGCTCTTCTCCTCGCTCTTGGAATTCACTCTGCTCGAACTTCAATTCGCCTCGTGCCATACTCACTCATTTATAGACGCAGGACCACGTGTATGCACTTACCTATATTCCCACCAGTCAAAGTTTTCAACATCTGGGCCCGTTTGAAAGGAAGAAAGGTAAGTTGCACACTCGAGCAATTTGTGGCACACCAATAAAGCTCATTTTCCCGTGATCGATATTCTTCGCGCTCTGCCTGTCACCCAATGCGTCTGGTTCCTCTTCTCCTCGTTTCTCCTGGAATATGAGCCTCTCCAAAGTAAAAGAACCCGATCCACGTGCATCTTTTCAGCACGCTGTTCGCTGCTCTGAGTTTTCCTACGTCTTACTACGTACACCCACATATTTCACTTTTCAACGTTGAGCAAACTTTAGTTCGATTCTTTCTTCTTCCGGGATGTCTACCGGATGACTATCGTCAGAAGCGACGCTGGTCTTCCGGTAACCATCAACTTGCAACAGACGAGTTTTTGTCGGTTTTCCTGCCTCTTTTATTATTTCACTGAGAGATCTTTTTCCCAAGCTTGTTGAAAAGCCCGACTGTCCGGCAGTCGGCTTGACTTTACGTACACTCGCTTCCGGTCGGCAGCACCCTGTCTGAACGTGGTTTTAAAACTCCGATCAAATTGGTTGTAAGTTGCACGAGTGACTGGTTCTCTAGCCATGCACTTTACTGCCCCTGCATCTCCGCCTTCTAGTAGCTTAGCTCTCCTTTTGCTCCCTCTCTCCCCTCCGTTGGCTGACGCCAACAGGACCCTTTACTTAAGTTTCTCGCTTGCCGAATAAAAGTAAAAGAAACTCAAAAAAAGGGCAAGAAAAAAAAAGAAAAAACGATTCCATCCACTCCATCGAGTGGGAGCATCGATCAGGCAAGCGTTAACTCGGCAGAGCTCAAATTTGCAAGAAAAACTTTTGGTTCTGCCGACAACAGAGTCGAAGCTATTCGATTAACGGAGAAAGTGTTCCTGGCAGGCATAAAACTCGCGATGAACTCTTTTTCTTCCGCTTTCACTCTCCCTCTCTTTCCCTCGCGCTAGTAGCAATTTGACTGAACGCGTTCGCGTCTGAGCGTTCAATTTCCGATCGTGATCGATTGGTCGAATCGATAGGTACCAGGAGAGGAAAGGATGGCACACATATAGGTCGTCGTAAGAAGAGGGAAGTCTTGTTTCTTGGCTAGCGAGTGTCGCGGGTACGGGGGGAGCGGGGGAGTGCGCGCGGCACGCGGCGGGCTAGACAATGATAAGGAAGAATGGGCTCGGGTAAGCGGGAGGACGCGCCACTGCCGTAAATTCTCTCTGCCATTCCCTCGATCTTCCTCTTTTCCTTTGTCCTCTCCTCTTTCCGCGTTCGTCCTCGCCCTGGCTGCAGGAGCTCTCCGGTGCTGCTTGACAAATGCTCATCGCCGCTGGAACATCGTACCACCACCCATCCCTACCTTCATCCCTCACTCTTTCTCTTCCTCTCCCTCCTTTGCTGCTTCTCCCTCGGTACCGCTTCTCGAGCCTCACTCTCCCCGTGCAACGGCTGGATTGGGCGTAGACCTTCCCAACCTCATGTGTATATACCCAGAATACATTCAGGCTGTGGCAAAGCTCGATCGCGATCGATGGCCGCATCTACGATTTTCCGCTGTCCGATCACCGGACTCTGCCCTTAACACCCTCTCAGCCTGACCAGCCACCCTTGCTAAATACCCTCGTCAGAAACCACCAGCACTGCACAAGCCTGCCAGCTTGCCAGCCGAAACACGACTATCTACTTCCGGACCGACGATCGCAACGCCCGAACCCTTCGATTCGCTATTGGCATAACTGCACATTTCCTCGGCAGTCTCTGTTTGTATTATGGCAAGTAATCTGTTATGAGCAGCTTCTTACTCTTGGAAGGGTTATTCGAGGGATGTTAGGCGTTCAGATTTCAAAAGTTTCATGATGCCAGCGGGAAATAAGTCCAATGAACTCTCTCGGATGTTGACCATACACAATCGCAAAAGAAACTATTTTTATCGCGGCTAGTGGAAGATTTAAAAATAAATGTAAAAGAAGAAGCCTAAGGGCGATAGGGTGCGAACTTCTGCATGAAAAAGCTTCGTAGAGGCGTAGGTAACTTGTCGTATAGGAGATGACACTCGCGGAGATAAGAACCTATACGTGATATGGAACGTCAGGTTTACGTGACCGACGTGATTTTAATGTACTAGAGAAGCTGGAAGAACACAGATACAACGTCTTCCAGAAACTGTTTTCCTTTGGTGTGGCGATTTCGCGGAACGTGATCTAACTTCGGGGCTTCGACGTGCAGTAGAATAAGCCAGCTGAATGAAACACGCAGGACGTATCTAACACTAGGTTACTACTTATTAGAAAAACGGACGTCTAGAATATATTAATTTGCAATATTGCAATATCCTCTAAATAAATCTTTACTTGATGACGCAGATTTTTTAATATTAATTTTCCGATAAATTCCGTGAAGCTTCTGTAACATATGGGAAAAGTTACTTGGCTTGCAAGAAAATAAGTCGCGACAGACTTATAAATACTTGAACTGTTCTTTTTCACAATGACAACACCACGGTAGCACTGATTCAGCTAGAACGATGTTGCTTAAATCGCCAGCAAGTGAAATCAGGAAAAAGGGAGGGTTCCCATAAGGGCAACAGACGGCTTTCAAGGGGCAAATCTCTCCGAAATCCAGAGCAGAGGAAGTGCGCAACGGGTCGCGCCATGGCGCGACACTGTATCCGATGTATTCGAATCGTGTAATAAAGCGCAGCTTACGGCCCGATCGCGACTGCGACTGCACGGCCGAGTACGAGCCACTAAAGTTCAAAACCAACGATTTCAGCACGACACTAACGTTAACGTCCGCTTTCAGTTCTGCCTTTCGCAAACGTATACCACCGATAAAACCTTTCGAACGCCAAGATTTTTTCCCCCGCTATCGTCTCGAAAACTCCCTTGAGAAAGTCCTTTTGGATTTAGACTGCCGTCCATGGCAAACGAATATTGGCTTATATTCGATTACAAGTCACTTTCGAACCTTATTTGAATCTTCGATTCACCCAGGATCTTGTCAGATAAGAAATCTGATCTAAAGGGATCAGAAGCTATTGTCGAAGATCGTGGGACTTATTCGAATTATTGGGATTTACTGAGCGATTTTGACCAACAACCTACGTGAAGTGAAACCGTGAAACGTTGAAATCTGAAGCCAATGTTGTCCAATCCTGTTGCCACGACTGCGTGACAAGCTTTGTATACATAAATACATAGGCTAAGGCTGTGAGTATTAGACAGTCGGTTTACCTTCTTTTTTGCTGACACGTAGTGTCATGGCAGTCGGTTCTCCCGGTCGAGCAGTCCGAGAATAAGCCGACATCGGCAGGACAGTCTACGAAGAACTGTAGTCATAAGCACTTTTGGTTAACTATATTTGCGATAGTGATTCCGGAGCATGATTCGAGCGTCTCCACAGAAAACGGCAGCACACAGTGTTTCAGCTCAACAGGTATGTTACAATGATTTATTTCGCCAATTGAAAGCTCAGAATCTTTTGATCCTTAATTTTTATTTGTTCTTGATGTGTTCAAGCCAGGTTCAAAACCGGTATCTCAAAGCTCATGAGAAGAAGTTTCTGGACCTGTTATCTATTTTATGCCTCGTTAGTGGCAGTAGATTGTGTATTACTCCATCATTCGGAGCGAGAAATAATGGATTGAGACTGTTTTCATTGGAAGGGTGACGGTGTCGAAATCCCGAGTTAATTCACCGTGGGGAAGCACTGGAGAACGTTACTGAATGGTTGTGAATGAGCGCGATGTGACTTGCCCACCGGCAAGTAAACGTCGTATGTACTGTTACGAAGCGCGTGCCGTCATTGTAATAGAAACCGGTCGGAGTGAACCGTGCCCATTCTCGGTGACGAAGCTGTCGAAAGCTCGACTAACATATCTCACAATAACTTGAGAACAAGCGCTCGTGCAGTCATGTCTTTAACAAAGACCTTTCGATTTTGTGGTTTCTATATTCTCTCTCTCTCTAGTACACGTCGCAGATTGTTCGTCTGTTTTGTCTGTAACTAGTCTGATACACATTCTCTCTTGTTTAAAGCTCCTTTTTAATTACTCACTTACCTGTGAGCTTTATCATAATGAACGTTTTAGTGTTGTGACAAGACTTTGAAGATTCTTCAACACAATGATACCTTGCATACGCATTATGCAACATGATACAACTACAAAACGACACAGCATGACTTTGATAATGGGGTAAAATATCAATACCGCAAGAAGTGGAATAACGAGACCGAGATCAGAGGAAAGGAGCCGAAGATAAAGAGAAACGATAAGAGAGAGGAACGAGAGAAGGAGAGGGAAAGAGTACAGGTAAAGGGAAGCACGTTGCAACGCGCTCTCCCAATTTCCGAAGCTTTCAAAAGCGACGTGGATTTATGGCTGCTTCGAAGTAACGAGATTCCTCCTCGACGAGTTTTGCGGCTGGTAGATGGGAGGGTATAGTAGGTACGGTAGCGTGCAAGAGACCATAGGGAGTCACAGGGGGTCAGAAGGATGCAGCATGGAAGCGTGCGTCGAAAGAGAATGTGGCTTCGACGTTCCTGTCGATGTCAGTGCAGCCAGCCACCACCTTCTTGGCTCTTCGTAAGGACGCACCACCTGCTTCGCTTCAACAACTTTAATAAGCCGAAACGCTCACTCCAGGCGCGCCGACTATTCTGAGTTTTCAACGATCCTCGAAGGCGCCGAGCGTCCTTTAAGTAGCTTCTACTACCCTGCGACGATCCGGCTGGATCTTAACGTCTCTTCGCGCCGCTATCGAGACTCAGGTTAATGCTTCACTTTATTTCTCGACAAAGACGTAGTTAGCTAACCCTCTTTTCTATTTCTCCCCCTTCTCTCGCATTTTTGTTTCTCATCACGGAGAAGTTTTAAAAAACTTTCAAATTTTCCATGTTATTAATCTTAACTAGAATAGAGTTGATGGTTATAATATTTTCGGTAAGAGTGCATCAGTGTTCTCATTGTAGAATTTCCTTTCTTCTATCATCCAACCTGATTCATTGGACCTTTAGAAAGAATCCAAAGCAAAGGTACGAAAATAAGATTCAGAATAGCTTTAGTTCTCACAACGAGAAAATCCGTGAATTTAATAATTAAACTGGGGATCTAAGAGTCCCGGATTAATTATTGAACCATCCCCAGGAGTACAAAGGAGACTCACAGAAAAAAAATTTTTCTGGTTTCCATCCCAGATAGAAATACTTTTAATCGTAAAAAAAGTTCCACATTTTTCCATTAATTTTTATTACTGTAATAAACGGCGAGAGGGTTAAACTGAGATTTGACCCCTTGATCTTGAATTAAGAGAAGGGTGGGCTTTTCACACAGAGGTCGATAATATTCCGATAAATCGTAACTTTGCTCCGAGCTACATTACCCTTAATGCGCCTTGTTTTCCTTCTCTCATTTTTCCTTCGTTCCAGTATAAGTTTACCACAATTTTCGCGCGTTTGACTTTCTTCCTGGGGGGGAGGGTGGGTGGTTGTAAGAATCAGTAGAGGGAAGGGAAAGCATGGTTTCTCGGCACAAGGTACCGCAAGGGAGAATAAATGTCTCGGTTTTTCCATGGCGCGCTGCTCCCACCGGCACTAGCAATAAATTGCTTTTATCGCGCGACGAATTATTTCCAGTGTAAACGCGCCCGATTGTAAACCGGCCGCGTAATTCCGCTGATATCGGAATACATCACTTCCGACGGTTTCCATTTAATGTTCGCCTATCCGCTAATACAGCGATTTGCGCCCGCGTAAACGCACCCCTAAACGCCCACTAAATCATCGCGCTTGGACTAATTTCCACTGGTATCGTTCGCTCTCTCTCTCTCTCTCTCTCTCTCTCTCTTTGTTTCTCTCCCTGTCTCACTTTAACTTTAGCTCTGTCTCTTTGACTCGTACTCTGGATTTCCCTGCTTCCTTTTCACTACTTTCTACTGGTAGCCATTCCCTGTCCACCCGCTGACTGAACCAAGCCCTCAAGCTAACTCAACTCAGCGCATCTAATTTTCCGGGACTTCCCCAATATGCAGCACCGAGGGCACTCGGTGCTGGCGAGCAATTTGCTCGCTAATGAAAAAGCCAAATCGTACTCCCGTGCGGCCTAAGTACACGTCTATTTCGGGGAATTGAAACTTGCGTCGGGGCGAACTTGCGTACTTTCTTCAAGAGAGAGCTAGAATTCCCTTGAAACGCTCGGGGAAATGTGTTCCGATGTTCACTGAGAGAGTACTCACCCGAAGACTCGACTAAGGTAATAAATTTGAACGTTTAATGAATCTACTGATTTTGTTGTAATGCTTCGCATTTTGTGATTTGTGGTGACGTTCAATTTCGCATGGGTTAATAGCAACGGCAGAAAAATGTTGATGGTTGCAATTATTACAGAGTTTATCAATTATAATTACACTAGAGCTTTGAATTATGAAAGAGCTCTTATGGCAGCGATATGTGATAATTTAATTACGCGAGTGGAATATGAATCAAAAAGCACTTACAACTTTTCAACTATTTTCGAAGAAATAGCAAATTTATTTCTCATCAATTCCTTGTATTTCATGGAATGTTATGGAAACTATCATTGGTACTGTAACAGAAGAATAAAATGAGTTTTAAAAAAATATGTAGAGCAGGAAAATCATGATATTACCCCCGTATAACTGATTCAACCCTCACCCTCTAAACAGTAGTTCCATCGTAAACTTGGTTATTCAATCGCCAGATTCTCAAGACCGGATGAAAATAAAATCAGTTTGTTATGCAGAAATTAAGATTCCAGGGTAGTCGCCGCCGCCTCAAGCTCGAGAGACGAAGAAGCGGCAACTTCCTTCCGGAGAACCAGGCTGACTAACGAACGCCATTAATAGAGACGAGAACGGTGGAATATCATACCATAGGGAGATAGTTCGCAATGAGAGTTCGAGAAAAGTCGAGGCAGAGCAAAAGTACGATGATATACATATACCGAGTAACAGTAAAAAAAGGGAAAAAATGAGGATGGAAAAATCGAAAAGATAGGTAGATAAAAAGAGAGAACGAATGACTCGCATTTCACGATTTAACGAATGTATCGTTAATGGTCACCCGTCACGCGAATAATTGCCGTAATTATCGCGCGTGAAACCAAACGAAAGATTCGACCGGCATGAGTGGGTGGTTGTGTACTGTTACAACTGGACTGATTGACGTTCCAGCACAAATCCGACTGGTTTATTTTTCCACCAATCCTTATTATGATACGTCGAGGATACTCGTGAATTTACGCGGCTTCTGGCTCTAGCCATTTCCCAAATATAATGTGAAAAAATGGAAGAAGAGTTGAACTCTCTACGCATTGATTCGGCTGGTTACTCTGTTTGCATTAAAAGTTTACTATAATAGAAAAACAAGAAATATATTTCAGTTCGTTAGCGGTGGTTAAAAATACACCGTACAAAATCCCACTAGAAAAGTTTGATCGAAACGAATTGTTCCCAGTACTAGGTGACTATTTTGAATCATTCATTCCAAAGACAAGTCGCATGTACGAAAGAATCTGGTTCTCTATTTTCGCAGTTATCATAAAGTCATTCCAATGCATTATTAAAACCACTACTCACTAAACGTGTTACATGATTCTTTGTTTTCGAGATTGTCGACATGGGTAATTCATTCAGCCGCTAAATCAAGCCCAGGGACATAAAGTATTGAAATCAGAAGACGAACGAGCGTAGGGACAAGCAGAATCCGCGGAATGGGTCAGATAGCGCGCAGCAGGAGAGGAGTGAGAAAAACAAGGGGTAACGAACGGGGAAATCGAAGTGAGTTTGGCGCGGTTGTCGGTACAGGGTGCGAGAGGTCGTGGCACAGTTATAGGTTTGTGTATCAGACTGCAGGATAGCAGCAGCCTTTTCTCTACTGCCGGTTGGCTCTCGCAAACGAACCTGGCCGAACCCCTTCTCGTCCCCTCTACCATGCAGAAGGTGCAGCAGTTAGCGCTTCACCAAGCACGAAACCAATTTTCAAAAAGGGCTTATTTAATTAAAGCAATTTATTCGAGTTTGGCTCGCGTTCCCCACCTTCCTCTTTCTTTCTCCTGCGCTTTTTCTCTCGTTGCCTCTTTTCGAACTATACCTATCGAGTATTGCTGCTCTCCCTCTCACTCTCCTCGGACCCCTTTGCGAGGGCAGCCGGCCGTTGGCATCTGGCCAATTCACGCGATAAGCTTTTAATTATTATTTCGAGGACGATTCGCAACTCCCATCCGAGCCGATGGATCACGACGAGAATCTCAACAACGAGAATTTTGCTACTTTCACGATTCACACGTATTCATTCAGAGACGATAAATGATAAATAAGTCAACGTGTGAGTCCAAGGAACCATGAATAGAATTTTTGATTTTTATTAGAAATGGAATCGATTGTTAATTTTTCCATTCATATTCTATTGCCACATCCTTCGTCCTCTATTCGATTTCTGATTTATGAATAATAATTCCAAGGAGGCAAATAACAATTTTATTTGTATTGCAAGTCGTGAATGAAGGCGGTTCTGATACATACGAATGACTGTATTACACGCATATGCGTCCGTATAGTGTCATCCAGGGGAAGCAAATGACACTTTCCGTTACTGTCTATAAAACTTTGATTCGCTGGTGGCGCGGTACGACCTCGGAAATGCGCACGGATTGCAATGGAGAGAAAGATGGTGAACGAGGGAACGAGGGAAAAGGGGAGTCTCTTAGGTGTTTTAGCCGCAGCCGACATCAGGAATTCCCGTGCTGGTTTCCAGACGTGCCGGGTACCGCGGCCAGCAGCGCCTTGCAACGTTTACCCTAGAGCTTTTCTTGAAGCCTTTCCCTTGCCAGTCTCGGTCTTCCTCCTGAATTCAACCTCTTGAACTTCTCTCTCGATCTTTCAAATGTGCTTGCATAAAAAAACTATGAGGATATCGCTTCAGTAGCTTGCGATGCTTCTACTTTTCATACTTACGACTCTTGTCTCCTCGTATCGAACTTTCTAAACTCATTGCAAGCTTGATTTTCTAATTACAATTGAACTAATAATCTTTACTAATTGCATATAAAAGAACAATAACTATTCTGGTCAATTTTTATCTTGAAATGCATAAATTTGAATTTTCATCAACAAAGTACACGTGGAATAATCAATTAGTTTCGGTGCTAATCATTTTAGTATCGAAGTGATAATTACTTTTTTGATCATGAACACATATAATTATGTTGGAAATGAATAGTAACTTTGTGACCTAGTTAGTGTATCGTAATAGTGTACACAATATAATTTCATAGTGTATTACAACCCTGTGGCATATTACCATGAGTAATATGACGTGTTACACAATGAGCATCAGGCTATGTTGGTTTCATTAGTACACATTGCCATTGTAAAGATAGAAGAAGACGGAAACAGTAATAGCAGGGACCGTCGTGTAAACAGTTACTGGGTCTTCTCTCGAATAAATATCCTCCGGGAGATCGGAAGCTTCGAGGGGTGAAACTTGGGAGAATCTTATCGCGTTATGTTTCTCATTAATATGGCGTGCCAGAACGACAATGCCTCTTTTCAGATAGGATCTGATTCACGCGTTAAATACAAATAGAAGGACACCTTTGTAATTATTACTCTCATTATCATTTATTCATAGAGTGTAGCTCAATGGTAACGAGATATCAGGGTGGCAAATAAGTCCATAAAACAGGAATAAATCAACAGATATATATGGGCAGCTTTATTTCGACTTTTCTAAATAGATTTCTCGACATGCAAGATAAATAACAATTATAGTAGTATAATTTTCTTGTAATCATACAACTTTGGTAGATGAAAATTATACTAAATTCTGATTTTGGGAAATGTTGCAATTACCACCATCCATTCTGCCATTCATTATGAAACAGAGAAATAGATATAATTGTAGATATAATCTGTTCATTGAATCAAGTCACATTGTCGACCGATTATAACGAGAATCAGATTTCTTTCCGTGAAATACGTAAAAATCGCATGTAAAATGCAGCTTGTCATTTTGCAGACTGTACTGATTCGATTTGATTGCGGGTATAGGTGTATGTACTGTGACGTAACGTTTTTTCGAGCGTTCCGTCTGACCGGCCCCAGCGGAGAGTAGTCGCCACACACGCCAGGAAGGGGGGGAAAAGCGTTAGAATATAGAACTAGGATGGATAATTCATTATGTTTTTGGCGAGTTTCATAGATAAGATCCGCGGTTCCGGCCGGTTTGATCGCCCGGACGGAATCGCAGTCACCAGGGAGCAGAGCCGCACGAGGAGACGGAGGGGACGCCAGCCGATCAGGACAGGACACACCATCTGGGAGCTGCCGACGAACATCCTAATTAGCCAATAATTAGGCTAGGCGGCGTAATCGGCAGCGCGAGCTTCGGCTGCCAACCCAGAGCTAAACGGACGTTACTTGGTTTCCGGCGTGCGTGGCGAACGGCCGCTATATTTGTGAGTAGTTTTGTGGGTGCCAAGGGTTTCGGCCCCAGTCAAGGATTGTTGGATACGAGCGGGTTGGCAGACGAGGTAAGCGTTGTTTCCTTTCTTACGTGATCTCCTGTGCGCGGTTCTGGGCGGATATCGGTGACGGCTCTTTACGGGGTTTGATTAAGGGATTAAGTCGGTGGGTCAGTAGGTCCTGAGAGGAACAGACCAGGAGAGGTGTGACCGGGGCAACAAAGTCGCGAGGTACGCGACGACTCCGAGGGGGGTCCCCGGCCCTCGGAGGCCTCTCCTGGGACAGGCCAAGGGGCGACCGAAGGGCACCGAGTGTTCGACCGGGTAGAATAGCTGACCTCCCTTCGGGAAACCAAGTCCTCCATGCTCGGAGTAATGAGCGTTGATTTGGGCCGCGCGAGAGGCCGGCGACGGTTACGATATTTGAACGCGGTGGCGAGCGGTTGTGTGGCCGCGTGGGTAAAAGACCGATAGTAGTAGCGAAGGCGGCCGGACGATTTGGCCGTGTCTGATGTATTTCTCTGGCGATAGTAATAATAATACTTTCTTTGAAAATTCAGAATTAACCGATATTTGTTTGTTGGCTCGGCCGATCCCGCCGTGATCGGACGGTCGAGCTTTCTGGTTTCCCTTGTTCGGGCTTTGCACGAATCCTTGACCCACAACGAGCTAGTCGGAAAGGGCTGCGTACGAGCTAATTCTCCGCGCGATTCGAGACATCCTCCGGTCTCCTCTATTATAAATTTTGGTCCTTTCGGGGGCCTGGCGCCCACTTCAGGAGCCGGCGAATCGCGTGTAGGTGCGGACATAGAAACCCCGTTGTCAAAGAACGGACTTTGCGAGCGAATTCGGCATCGCGGACGAACACGGTCGGCCGCGAGAAAGAATCGTCGTCGCAAATTGGCGCCCAACGAGGGGGGCCCGACAGGGTGAACCGGAAGGTAAAATCGATTAGTAAAATGCAAAAATTAAAGTTACAGTTGAAACAGAAAAATTAGAATTCCAGTTGATATCGTGAAATCAAAATTAAACGTGAACTAGAGAAGTGAAGTAATAGATTTGGGAAAGTTCGAGAAATCGCTAATTAGCTGCTTCGTAACCGCTCAGGGATAATAGGTGCGTTCGAACCTGTGTAGAAAAAATGTCAATAGAGATCGCGTGAGGTAGGCCGCGTATTGTGATCGGAAGGCTCGGGAGTTTGATGGTGCGGAGCGAAGGGACGCAAGAGACGCGGTGATCTACCGGTGAAGACGTCGATCAGGCCGAACTGGGTGCGCGCGGCGCAAGGTGCGCCAGGTGGGGAGATCTTACTTGGAGCATGGCAGTGCTGAGCGAGGGGCTCGCCCTCGCGAGAGATCCAAGTACTCGGGCTGGGTGGAACTGTGGACAGTACCGGGATCGCGGGGCGACGGGGGGACTCAGGAATCCTAGACGGCGATGACGAGGACGGAAGGAGGGTGCAGCGGGACCACGAGCGAAGCCGCGCTGCTAGCCGAGGCCCACGAGGAACCACCAGCAGGACACTTGAGGCTGGCCAGAACTAACTATCGGCTGTTGTTGCACGAGTGGCCAGGGTGTTTAAGGACCGCTGTCAGATGCGTCCGCGAAGGTGTCACCTGCCCAAAGACCAAGGTGGAGCTGTCCTCGGCGTGCGGCCGTACGAGAAGACACCCGGTCAACGAGCCATGGGCCGCGAACTTCCTCGTCATCCAGGACTTCCGCCTGCAGGGGATCGAAATCGTCCCTCATCCCCCCCCTCCACCGAAAGACTAACAAGAAGAAGACCTCAGTAGCCCTCGAACAGATAGGACTGGCCAGATGAAGCGCGAACGGCCGGGAATTCAGCATGCGATCTCCTTCGCCGCACCATCCGTGATTGAATCCCGTAGAGCGAGCTTACAGGACGTAGGAGATTTTGTGTACAGGATCGGGTGGCCGACAAGAAAGGCCACGGGGTGTAGGAAACGCGTCATTCCGAAAGAACAGTAGCTGCGTAGAGCATGTATGTGGGGGTGTATGAATGAAATGCGAATGAGAAATTAGGAATAGAGTAAATATTGTAGATAGTGTAAATATTGGTGCGAATGAGACATTGTAAATACAGTACGCATGAGGTACGCTAGTGATCGGGATGGAGGATGACGTGCGACCAGAGTGAATTGTGATAACGAGGACTTGGCCGGTTGGAACGAACGGGGGTATTCGCGAGATTTGAGAGCCGAAGACCCGAAGCCCAGGGCCGTAGCTGGGAAAGCAGGGATGACGTAAGAGGCCCGTAGGGCCTCCCCAAAGGGGGGGAAGGATGTGACGTAACGTTTTTTCGAGCGTTCCGTCTGACCGGCCCCAGCGGAGAGTAGTCGCCACACACGCCAGGAAGGGGGGAAAAGCGTTAGAATATAGAACTAGGATGGATAATTCATTATGTTTTTGGCGAGTTTCATAGATAAGATCCGCGGTTCCGGCCGGTTTGATCGCCCGGACGGAATCGCAGTCACCAGGGAGCAGAGCCGCACGAGGAGACGGAGGGGACGCCAGCCGATCAGGACAGGACACACCATCTGGGAGCTGCCGACGAACATCCTAATTAGCCAATAATTAGGCTAGGCGGCGTAATCGGCAGCGCGAGCTTCGGCTGCCAACCCAGAGCTAAACGGACGTTACTTGGTTTCCGGCGTGCGTGGCGAACGGCCGCTATATTTGTGAGTAGTTTTGTGGGTGCCAAGGGTTTCGGCCCCAGTCAAGGATTGTTGGATACGAGCGGGTTGGCAGACGAGGTAAGCGTTGTTTCCTTTCTTACGTGATCTCCTGTGCGCGGTTCTGGGCGGATATCGGTGACGGCTCTTTACGGGGTTTGATTAAGGGATTAAGTCGGTGGGTCAGTAGGTCCTGAGAGGAACAGACCAGGAGAGGTGTGACCGGGGCAACAAAGTCGCGAGGTACGCGACGACTCCGAGGGGGGTCCCCGGCCCTCGGAGGCCTCTCCTGGGACAGGCCAAGGGGCGACCGAAGGGCACCGAGTGTTCGACCGGGTAGAATAGCTGACCTCCCTTCGGGAAACCAAGTCCTCCATGCTCGGAGTAATGAGCGTTGATTTGGGCCGCGCGAGAGGCCGGCGACGGTTACGATATTTGAACGCGGTGGCGAGCGGTTGTGTGGCCGCGTGGGTAAAAGACCGATAGTAGTAGCGAAGGCGGCCGGACGATTTGGCCGTGTCTGATGTATTTCTCTGGCGATAGTAATAATAATACTTTCTTTGAAAATTCAGAATTAACCGATATTTGTTTGTTGGCTCGGCCGATCCCGCCGTGATCGGACGGTCGAGCTTTCTGGTTTCCCTTGTTCGGGCTTTGCACGAATCCTTGACCCACAACGAGCTAGTCGGAAAGGGCTGCGTACGAGCTAATTCTCCGCGCGATTCGAGACATCCTCCGGTCTCCTCTATTATAAATTTTGGTCCTTTCGGGGGCCTGGCGCCCACTTCAGGAGCCGGCGAATCGCGTGTAGGTGCGGACATAGAAACCCCGTTGTCAAAGAACGGACTTTGCGAGCGAATTCGGCATCGCGGACGAACACGGTCGGCCGCGAGAAAGAATCGTCGTCGCAAATTGGCGCCCAACGAGGGGGGCCCGACAGGGTGAACCGGAAGGTAAAATCGATTAGTAAAATGCAAAAATTAAAGTTACAGTTGAAACAGAAAAATTAGAATTCCAGTTGATATCGTGAAATCAAAATTAAACGTGAACTAGAGAAGTGAAGTAATAGATTTGGGAAAGTTCGAGAAATCGCTAATTAGCTGCTTCGTAACCGCTCAGGGATAATAGGTGCGTTCGAACCTGTGTAGAAAAAATGTCAATAGAGATCGCGTGAGGTAGGCCGCGTATTGTGATCGGAAGGCTCGGGAGTTTGATGGTGCGGAGCGAAGGGACGCAAGAGACGCGGTGATCTACCGGTGAAGACGTCGATCAGGCCGAACTGGGTGCGCGCGGCGCAAGGTGCGCCAGGTGGGGAGATCTTACTTGGAGCATGGCAGTGCTGAGCGAGGGGCTCGCCCTCGCGAGAGATCCAAGTACTCGGGCTGGGTGGAACTGTGGACAGTACCGGGATCGCGGGGCGACGGGGGGACTCAGGAATCCTAGACGGCGATGACGAGGACGGAAGGAGGGTGCAGCGGGACCACGAGCGAAGCCGCGCTGCTAGCCGAGGCCCACGAGGAACCACCAGCAGGACACTTGAGGCTGGCCAGAACTAACTATCGGCTGTTGTTGCACGAGTGGCCAGGGTGTTTAAGGACCGCTGTCAGATGCGTCCGCGAAGGTGTCACCTGCCCAAAGACCAAGGTGGAGCTGTCCTCGGCGTGCGGCCGTACGAGAAGACACCCGGTCAACGAGCCATGGGCCGCGAACTTCCTCGTCATCCAGGACTTCCGCCTGCAGGGGATCGAAATCGTCCCTCATCCCCCCCCTCCACCGAAAGACTAACAAGAAGAAGACCTCAGTAGCCCTCGAACAGATAGGACTGGCCAGATGAAGCGCGAACGGCCGGGAATTCAGCATGCGATCTCCTTCGCCGCACCATCCGTGATTGAATCCCGTAGAGCGAGCTTACAGGACGTAGGAGATTTTGTGTACAGGATCGGGTGGCCGACAAGAAAGGCCACGGGGTGTAGGAAACGCGTCATTCCGAAAGAACAGTAGCTGCGTAGAGCATGTATGTGGGGGTGTATGAATGAAATGCGAATGAGAAATTAGGAATAGAGTAAATATTGTAGATAGTGTAAATATTGGTGCGAATGAGACATTGTAAATACAGTACGCATGAGGTACGCTAGTGATCGGGATGGAGGATGACGTGCGACCAGAGTGAATTGTGATAACGAGGACTTGGCCGGTTGGAACGAACGGGGGTATTCGCGAGATTTGAGAGCCGAAGACCCGAAGCCCAGGGCCGTAGCTGGGAAAGCAGGGATGACGTAAGAGGCCCGTAGGGCCTCCCCAAAGGGGGGGAAGGATGTGACGTAACGTTTTTTCGAGCGTTCCGTCTGACCGGCCCCAGCGGAGAGTAGTCGCCACACACGCCAGGAAGGGGGGAAAAGCGTTAGAATATAGAACTAGGATGGATAATTCATTATGTTTTTGGCGAGTTTCATAGATAAGATCCGCGGTTCCGGCCGGTTTGATCGCCCGGACGGAATCGCAGTCACCAGGGAGCAGAGCCGCACGAGGAGACGGAGGGGACGCCAGCCGATCAGGACAGGACACACCATCTGGGAGCTGCCGACGAACATCCTAATTAGCCAATAATTAGGCTAGGCGGCGTAATCGGCAGCGCGAGCTTCGGCTGCCAACCCAGAGCTAAACGGACGTTACTTGGTTTCCGGCGTGCGTGGCGAACGGCCGCTATATTTGTGAGTAGTTTTGTGGGTGCCAAGGGTTTCGGCCCCAGTCAAGGATTGTTGGATACGAGCGGGTTGGCAGACGAGGTAAGCGTTGTTTCCTTTCTTACGTGATCTCCTGTGCGCGGTTCTGGGCGGATATCGGTGACGGCTCTTTACGGGGTTTGATTAAGGGATTAAGTCGGTGGGTCAGTAGGTCCTGAGAGGAACAGACCAGGAGAGGTGTGACCGGGGCAACAAAGTCGCGAGGTACGCGACGACTCCGAGGGGGGTCCCCGGCCCTCGGAGGCCTCTCCTGGGACAGGCCAAGGGGCGACCGAAGGGCACCGAGTGTTCGACCGGGTAGAATAGCTGACCTCCCTTCGGGAAACCAAGTCCTCCATGCTCGGAGTAATGAGCGTTGATTTGGGCCGCGCGAGAGGCCGGCGACGGTTACGATATTTGAACGCGGTGGCGAGCGGTTGTGTGGCCGCGTGGGTAAAAGACCGATAGTAGTAGCGAAGGCGGCCGGACGATTTGGCCGTGTCTGATGTATTTCTCTGGCGATAGTAATAATAATACTTTCTTTGAAAATTCAGAATTAACCGATATTTGTTTGTTGGCTCGGCCGATCCCGCCGTGATCGGACGGTCGAGCTTTCTGGTTTCCCTTGTTCGGGCTTTGCACGAATCCTTGACCCACAACGAGCTAGTCGGAAAGGGCTGCGTACGAGCTAATTCTCCGCGCGATTCGAGACATCCTCCGGTCTCCTCTATTATAAATTTTGGTCCTTTCGGGGGCCTGGCGCCCACTTCAGGAGCCGGCGAATCGCGTGTAGGTGCGGACATAGAAACCCCGTTGTCAAAGAACGGACTTTGCGAGCGAATTCGGCATCGCGGACGAACACGGTCGGCCGCGAGAAAGAATCGTCGTCGCAAATTGGCGCCCAACGAGGGGGGCCCGACAGGGTGAACCGGAAGGTAAAATCGATTAGTAAAATGCAAAAATTAAAGTTACAGTTGAAACAGAAAAATTAGAATTCCAGTTGATATCGTGAAATCAAAATTAAACGTGAACTAGAGAAGTGAAGTAATAGATTTGGGAAAGTTCGAGAAATCGCTAATTAGCTGCTTCGTAACCGCTCAGGGATAATAGGTGCGTTCGAACCTGTGTAGAAAAAATGTCAATAGAGATCGCGTGAGGTAGGCCGCGTATTGTGATCGGAAGGCTCGGGAGTTTGATGGTGCGGAGCGAAGGGACGCAAGAGACGCGGTGATCTACCGGTGAAGACGTCGATCAGGCCGAACTGGGTGCGCGCGGCGCAAGGTGCGCCAGGTGGGGAGATCTTACTTGGAGCATGGCAGTGCTGAGCGAGGGGCTCGCCCTCGCGAGAGATCCAAGTACTCGGGCTGGGTGGAACTGTGGACAGTACCGGGATCGCGGGGCGACGGGGGGACTCAGGAATCCTAGACGGCGATGACGAGGACGGAAGGAGGGTGCAGCGGGACCACGAGCGAAGCCGCGCTGCTAGCCGAGGCCCACGAGGAACCACCAGCAGGACACTTGAGGCTGGCCAGAACTAACTATCGGCTGTTGTTGCACGAGTGGCCAGGGTGTTTAAGGACCGCTGTCAGATGCGTCCGCGAAGGTGTCACCTGCCCAAAGACCAAGGTGGAGCTGTCCTCGGCGTGCGGCCGTACGAGAAGACACCCGGTCAACGAGCCATGGGCCGCGAACTTCCTCGTCATCCAGGACTTCCGCCTGCAGGGGATCGAAATCGTCCCTCATCCCCCCCCTCCACCGAAAGACTAACAAGAAGAAGACCTCAGTAGCCCTCGAACAGATAGGACTGGCCAGATGAAGCGCGAACGGCCGGGAATTCAGCATGCGATCTCCTTCGCCGCACCATCCGTGATTGAATCCCGTAGAGCGAGCTTACAGGACGTAGGAGATTTTGTGTACAGGATCGGGTGGCCGACAAGAAAGGCCACGGGGTGTAGGAAACGCGTCATTCCGAAAGAACAGTAGCTGCGTAGAGCATGTATGTGGGGGTGTATGAATGAAATGCGAATGAGAAATTAGGAATAGAGTAAATATTGTAGATAGTGTAAATATTGGTGCGAATGAGACATTGTAAATACAGTACGCATGAGGTACGCTAGTGATCGGGATGGAGGATGACGTGCGACCAGAGTGAATTGTGATAACGAGGACTTGGCCGGTTGGAACGAACGGGGGTATTCGCGAGATTTGAGAGCCGAAGACCCGAAGCCCAGGGCCGTAGCTGGGAAAGCAGGGATGACGTAAGAGGCCCGTAGGGCCTCCCCAAAGGGGGGGAAGGATGTGACGTAACGTTTTTTCGAGCGTTCCGTCTGACCGGCCCCAGCGGAGAGTAGTCGCCACACACGCCAGGAAGGGGGGAAAAGCGTTAGAATATAGAACTAGGATGGATAATTCATTATGTTTTTGGCGAGTTTCATAGATAAGATCCGCGGTTCCGGCCGGTTTGATCGCCCGGACGGAATCGCAGTCACCAGGGAGCAGAGCCGCACGAGGAGACGGAGGGGACGCCAGCCGATCAGGACAGGACACACCATCTGGGAGCTGCCGACGAACATCCTAATTAGCCAATAATTAGGCTAGGCGGCGTAATCGGCAGCGCGAGCTTCGGCTGCCAACCCAGAGCTAAACGGACGTTACTTGGTTTCCGGCGTGCGTGGCGAACGGCCGCTATATTTGTGAGTAGTTTTGTGGGTGCCAAGGGTTTCGGCCCCAGTCAAGGATTGTTGGATACGAGCGGGTTGGCAGACGAGGTAAGCGTTGTTTCCTTTCTTACGTGATCTCCTGTGCGCGGTTCTGGGCGGATATCGGTGACGGCTCTTTACGGGGTTTGATTAAGGGATTAAGTCGGTGGGTCAGTAGGTCCTGAGAGGAACAGACCAGGAGAGGTGTGACCGGGGCAACAAAGTCGCGAGGTACGCGACGACTCCGAGGGGGGTCCCCGGCCCTCGGAGGCCTCTCCTGGGACAGGCCAAGGGGCGACCGAAGGGCACCGAGTGTTCGACCGGGTAGAATAGCTGACCTCCCTTCGGGAAACCAAGTCCTCCATGCTCGGAGTAATGAGCGTTGATTTGGGCCGCGCGAGAGGCCGGCGACGGTTACGATATTTGAACGCGGTGGCGAGCGGTTGTGTGGCCGCGTGGGTAAAAGACCGATAGTAGTAGCGAAGGCGGCCGGACGATTTGGCCGTGTCTGATGTATTTCTCTGGCGATAGTAATAATAATACTTTCTTTGAAAATTCAGAATTAACCGATATTTGTTTGTTGGCTCGGCCGATCCCGCCGTGATCGGACGGTCGAGCTTTCTGGTTTCCCTTGTTCGGGCTTTGCACGAATCCTTGACCCACAACGAGCTAGTCGGAAAGGGCTGCGTACGAGCTAATTCTCCGCGCGATTCGAGACATCCTCCGGTCTCCTCTATTATAAATTTTGGTCCTTTCGGGGGCCTGGCGCCCACTTCAGGAGCCGGCGAATCGCGTGTAGGTGCGGACATAGAAACCCCGTTGTCAAAGAACGGACTTTGCGAGCGAATTCGGCATCGCGGACGAACACGGTCGGCCGCGAGAAAGAATCGTCGTCGCAGTACTTACGAAAGTGTGATTGCAGACAGAATATTCAGAGAATATTTCCGGCTCGACTGGAAAGTAAGCAGGGACGCCGATTCCCGCGGGACTTGAATTTTCGGCTCATTCGGAATTACGCATCCGAAAGTGGATAGCTCTCGAAAGGATGGTAGCAACGCAGACAGGATGTAGTTATAGACATGTAGGATGATCCGGTGGGTGAGAAAGCCCGCAAGAGAGAGAGAGGGAGAGAGAGAGAGTGAGAGAGAGAGAGGGAGAAACGAAATGACGGGAGACGCGTTAAAATTCGCACAGGATACGAGCTGTTCGGCAGCCTGGCGTAATGTGCAATGCGCTTGGCTCGTTATAATTCGCCAAGTAAAAGTCGCAGCGAATAGCTGCGTATAACCCATCTCCAGTATATGGAGAGTAGAGAAACGAGGAATTACGAGGCAGGTAGCAGCGGCTGCTGGATTTACGTTAAAAAGCCTCGGCCAGATCACTGCAACATTGTGTATCCCTTGTTAATGCTTAAGTACCCTGCTATCTCGGCATGCTGCTCCGCATGAAACACCAACACGTCCGAATATCCCAGCAACCTGAGCTTATTCTCATGGTAGAACCAGCTGAAAAAACTTACTTAACACGTTCTTTACCAAACCAATTATCCAACTTAACGCGTTAAGTCATAACTCTTACTTGTGGAATACGGTTTCGGGATATTCGTGAAACTAGAAAAATACATTATTCAAGGGAACTCCACAGAGACGGATTATGAAAGTCAAGTATGTAGCAGCAATGGAGCTATCGAATGTGACAAATTGATTTAGTTAGACCGCATGTGGGCCAAACGCAGAAGACGAAAAATCTTTGGCAAAGAGAGTATAAGAGCAAGGCTCGTACCAATTGCGCGTATCCAAGATTATTCTTGTCGTGTTCCCGTAGAAGGAGGGTAGAAATTCTTGGATGGAATTCGGGTTGTGTGCCTGTCGGTGGCTAGTTTTCGGTGGAACGAGTTTCCTTTGGTGTGGCGGCGTGTTTGTTCGAGAGGAGCGTGGTCTGGGCGAGCTTCGCTCTTCGCATAAATATTCCGGCCCGCCGCATCGTTCGGCAAGCGCAACGAGGCTTGAGAGAAAAAGCACGCTTTCTGAGAAAGAAGACGAAGAAGGAAGCCAAGTAACCTTCTTTCGTGACGCTTGCAAGCAAGCAAACAGCTGCGGTGCGACTAGACGCCGCTTAATTACAGGCTGCTGATTAACACGTTGGCTCCTCTACAAATTTTCCTAAATTTTAGCTTCACATTCCACGCTTTTCGCTACACCCGTTTCTTGATTAATCAATTATAATCCATGGCATTGAAATAATACGATAGATATTCGTGATTTTGAAAATGTTTATATTACAATTTCGAAATTCCGATAACTCGAAGTCAAGTATTGTTGAGAGTTGGAAGTGTGGCTTTAATTAGTGTGAATTACGTGCACTTTAGGTGAGGATCAGTGGTGATTACTGTGAGAGTCAATGTATTAACGATGTAACAGGATATCGAATATCCTTAAAGAGAATGATCCATCGATGAGTTTTCGGATACGCTCCACATAGCATCGTATTACGGTAAAAGGACGCGGTATGGCTTCGATAATGGCATAGAATATCAATAGGGTGAGAAATGGAAAGATCGTACGATGAGCATAACAATGACGAGATCAGTACGAAGGTGCCAGAGGTAACAAGAAATAATAGTACGTAAGAAAAGTACAGACAAGATGAGGAGAAGCTTCATACTTTAGTAATATATACGATTCATCGTGCAAGTATCCATCGATTCTCTAATTATTGTATGTATTACAGTATCTTAATAATAATAACCAGTATTTTTACGGAGAATACACTCAATTCACTTTACCCTGAATATAAAGGATTTTTAAATCTGCTATATCAGAAAATCCACAGGCGCGTATTACGTATTTTCTGAATAAACTTTAATAATTTGTGCAGAGAGCGGAAATCTATATTGACATAAAAATTCAAAACGTGGAATTAATTTAGCGTATCCGTGGAATTTTAGAAAAAGATATATATATATATATACATATATATGCGTATGTTAAAAAATATATTTGTATATCTATCAGAATGGACTAACCAGGAGGGTGTGACATCGGTGTGGATTATAACAGTAACAGTGTGTGATATAGCAGGGTGGTCTGGGATATCGCATCACCAAACAATATCTTTATCTTGTCGATCAAATGATAGCCGGCGGGGTTTACGCACCTTTCATCTCTTCCCTTTCTCTCTGGGACTCTCTAGTTCTGCCTTGGTCTTCCTTTTGCTTTTGTTCTCGCACAAGTCGGGTCTTTGGAGGAGCTTTGCTCTCGCGACAACCGTGTTGAGCTTTCGCTTTTGCACAACGCATACACGCCTCCGGCGAATTTTAATCGGCACTACAAACTCTCATTGTCAGTTAATTCTGGATAAACTGACAGTGTGGTTTCTAGGGTGCTCGGTAACGCAGGTAGTCTCCTTTAACACTAACATAAGCTACTACGGAGTTTGTAATACCAACTTGACCACTCTTACACACGGAATACATTTTCTTTAAATTATAGTCCTCTTTGAATTCCTAATAAAGAATTCTTAATAGAAATGAATTTTCAAATTAGATTTTTATAAAGTTAAACTATTTTTACGACCAGAGGAGAAATAGGCAATTCGAGCCAGTTGTAGTTTAACAGGCTAACTGACCCGAATAAAACCTGTCGTGGAATTATTTAGATCTCGTGTATATTTTTTCTCGTAGTCTCAGCAATCGATTGACCGACTGGCTTTGAATTATTCTTATTGGAAGTGCGACAGTTGGGAGGAGATATCGATGAACACAACTATTACGTATAGCTGGGTGGCATTTAAACTGGGCAAATCCCGAATGGTCGGTGCCAAAACAGCCGCGGCAATTAACTCGATGAAACTCGCTCTCTTTTTGTCGACAGTTAAACCTAGTATTTTTCTCGCATTCACGCATATTCAAACGTGTGACTCGCGGATATCCGCTCGTCCGCGCGTGTTTATCTGGTTTATCACAGTTGCCCTACCACGACGGTCAGTCCTCGTCCGACTGGATGCAACATTCGCTATGTGCCACCGGTGTACCGTACTCCCGCTTTTTTCTCGTCCCGAAAGTCCTGTAAAACGCAACTCTCGGTTAGCGTTCGTTTATTTAGTTATTCAAAAATCTCCAGCGACCTTTTTTTCGAAAGCGTCAGCGGCATAATACTGTATTGTAGCTTGCTGCACACTCGCGAAAACGCTCCAATTTGTCTATCGTCCCCGTTGGTGACAGAAATTGCAAAAATTTAATGAAACTCTTGTCAGAAATCAAAGTTATGTGACTTTCATTGCTTTGAATCGTTGATTAGAATAATTCTTTTTTTATTCTATTCTACGATTGCGTTACGACTTATTGTTCGAGAGTCTTGAATCACTTTATTAGAACTGTAGGAATTGTCACTGACAATCAATAATCCATCACTATTCATTCTGAATACTAAAATATTGTCCTGTATGAAAACTGGCATACGAGTTAAAACCAGTGACTTTTTGAGCAGCAATACCATAGATCCATTGTAACTCGTTCGAAAGTCAACAGCCCAACGATTCGAAAAGCAATCCACTTCCTTTCCTTCAAAGCTTACACAAAAAAGGACAACATAAAGGCCCGATTGAAAAATTCTATATTCAATAATAAATTTAAATCCTAATGAAAAATAATATAACTTGATTAGCATAGCATTCGTCTACCTGAAACTAAGAAGCGCGAATATGCATCCAATTTCCGATCCGGCAAGCACGGGGTCCAGGAACCGGATGTTCGCTTAATGCGTCATTGGCGTCTCGCGGATTTCCGGCCGAACATGAGAGGAGAGGAAGAGAGAGAGAGAGAGAGAGAGAGAGAGACTATAGACTTCGGTTCTTTGAACGCGCATTGCGATCAAACTACCCTCAAAGATTCAAGAGGAATAGCTACGGGTCATTTCCGTCTTGGTCCCTTTCTCCCGATCGCATGTACACATTGGGTTGTTTAATCTGTCCACGGATTTGCCGGTGATCCCTTAGTGAACGGCGTTCCGCGACACGAGCGGAAAGCTCCGCGAATCCGAACAAGTGCGAGGTTCCGCTGGAACAGAGGATTCGAAAGGGATGCAGAAACGAGAATGGGAATGAACGTGGAAAGGGTCGATTGCAACCCAGTGGGTTTCTGGAGTTCCAAATTCTCTTAGGAACCTGATCCTCCTGACTACGGTAACCGGAAACATATGTAACTACTTATCTCTTCCCATTGTTTCTGGTTTCGCCGGGGTACGAAAACATCACGGATCGGCATCTCATCGTGTTCGGGGCGGAATTTTCCAACGGGATTTTAATCTGCGCGGCCAGAGAGAGAGAGAGAGAGAGAGTTACTCGCGATTCATGTATGTACCCAATTGCAAGAAGTTCGGAATCAAACTCGATTCGCATTTCAAAACTGTGAGTAACGTGGAATCGTGAGGTGAAACTGGGCTTGGTAATAAAAGTTTCTGCGGCAAATACGTTTTCGAGTCAATGAGGTTTTTTTTAAAACTGATAGGCTGAAAGTAGAGGTTTAAAATCGTCGAGCCTTTAGCCTAATTTGAAGTTTCGTATGGATGTTGTTGGAGCAAGTAAATATATGTAGATGAAATTCCATTGCTTCTAGTCGACCCTATTACTGTACACATATATATAAAATTAAGCATCAGAAAATATGAAAAAAAAATTGAAATAAATAATTAGAACGCAACAAAACCACTGAAAGCACTTCTCGCCGACGTAGGGTATCTGTTGAAGAGTAGTGAGCATTGGTATGCCGGTTAGCATCGCAGAATTTTCGAATATTGCGTATTTCGAAGAATTCGAATTCGAGGAGTACGCGAAGATGGATCCATGGTAATCGGTACAAAAGATATGCCAGAGATTCGAGACCGAAAAACGTTTGTCATAAAATCTGAATGGTCTAGAAAAGGACGGTAAAGCTCCGTAAAACAATCGAGGTAAACGGTCTGCTGTTTCTCTCGAGGAAACGCTTCGGAACGTAAAATTCCTTTGGAGAATCTCTCGCGGTGCGGTATGTGTCAGTTATTTCTCGTTTCTTCTCTATATCTTACACCACGATGTGATGCGATGCGTTGCACTGTGGCGAAGTCCACCACCTTCAAGTGTCTCCAGTTGTGAAAAAACTTAAAACCTTGAACCCTCGGGAAGGTTTCGCGATAATAAATGCATCTTTTCTCTTTGTTGCTCGAGTATGCTAACCCACGAGAAGAATACTTCTTTCGAATAAAAGGCACGTAACCTGTCTTCTAAATCGCTTTCTAGAATCTACCTTTGTAGAAGTTCAGAGATGCACTCACTGTATTAAACAGATAGAACCACTGTTTAGAATTCTCCGCACTTATCTCTCCTTAGTATTTATAAAGAGAACCTAGACTTTGTACAAACACAACACACTTCTACCAGATACAATGAAGTCTTAGAAAGAGATGAGATTCATTTAAGTATACACTTTTATTTACCTTTGTCTTCAAGCCCCCCCAACTACAGATATCGTTTTCACAGCATAATCTACTTGCGGCTCTTGCAAAGCAAGTTCCAGCGAGGAGTTAGAATAAAACCTTAATCGGATATAAGTTTATGAATAATTCATCCGTAAGGTTGTCCTATTATTTGCAAGTGTCAAATGTTAATTACGTAGTGTGCGCTTTACAATGGTATTCTCAATCACAGAGCATCTTCGAGCTTTAGTAGGTGTAGAGTTTGTGTTAGCTGGTGCTGTGCCCTGACAGAAGCTCCCTACGCAGAGAGAAAGCCCTTTCACCGCGGAATCTTTCCGGCCTCCGGTCCCCGTAGACGACAGACGAGTCATTCGCCTCGGTTCGTCTCGCCTGAGCTCGCTTGAACCTTGCCTCCGACTCGACTTGCCACGAGTCGCCTCGCCTCGCTTCACCTCGCATAAAGAGAAGCTATTAAGACCGCAGACTGGCACATTACAAGCTTGTGCTTAACAAAGAGCTACTCCCGACATCTCGTCCCCTTCTGCTCCAGGTATCATGCCACTGCAGCGATCATCTTTCCAATTAGTAAGTAATTAAACCGTAATGCTAGAATGTACCTCGGCATTCTACGGCTTAAGCGAGCATCAGCCTTCTGGGAATTCCTTAACTTTTAACAAGGGATTCGGGGTGAACGTAAACTTTTCCTTGTGAGCAATACACTCGGGACGATAACGTTTTTGGTGGAGGATACCAATGGTCAAAAGTCAGAAGTGTTTCTATACGTGCCCATCGTATCTTGACTACTATCAGTGAATTTATAGATATTTAATTGTACGTTGAGTAACGATCGTTCTTAAATCTCTGGTGAAATCCTGAGAAATCGTAGAATCTTCCATTAGTCAACGTGTTAAAAAGAACCTAGACGGGAATGACACTAATATCTCTATGAAACTCTGACTTCTCAAAAGAGAGACTTATTTTTTATTAGAAGAATTTTTTACTTCGACAGTTGAGCTGTCACTGGGTCATGAAGAATACCAGGGCATTTTCTATCAGCGACAAAGGTCGTAATTGAACAATGATGACCTTAATCGTTGAGCCGAATTGTAATTAGAGAATTATTCACTGCCCCGGCGTGAGAGAACAAACGATAAAGCGACCCGATGTCAGAATATCAGGTTTGGAATGAAATATTCACGAAGAAGAGGTGGCAACGTGAAATTAAGATTTCTCGCGCTAATTCAATATTGAACATTAAATCTTCTTAACGCGCTGTACCAGCGCAACGCGAGAAGTCACCTCCGTAGTTGCAAATTGTGAAAAACGAAAGAGGAAGAGGAAGTGCACGAACAACGTGCAGTTTCGAAACTGGCTACCTGAAAAATTTACTAACGACAGAAACATCCGAAAAGGCCACTTGTCCATCAGCTAAGCTGCAATATTTTCTGCGATACAAGTTCCAAAAATCCCCATGAAATTTATGATTTTCATTAGTAAACTCAATAGGATAGGGATTCTGTCGCTCGAGAGCGAAACGACATAAACGATTGCGCGAGAACAGAAGCGAGTAAAAATATAAAAACGTAAAAATAGAATAGTACATTTGTCAGACGCTCTATAGATGATTCGTTGTCCGTTGAGCGGGTGCAGCGTGCACAAGTGGTAGCTATGGGATTATATTCGATGTAGTATGTATCTCTCGGGCTCAACATCGAATAAATCCAGCTTCGCCAGCGGCGATCTGGCACTCGCCCATTTAAACCTTCCATTTCTAATTAGGCAAAGAGCAGAAACTATGGGGTCTACTTAATCACCGGTTGCCAGGAAAACCAGCGGAAACATCGACTGGCAGGGTTATTCGAAAGATTCCGTGAGACGAGCAACAGTTTTTTCCTCTCCCCTCTTTCTTTAATTGTGGAAGTGGCCTTTTGTTGCGGTTGATTCTCTCGACGTTTCCATCACTGTTTTCTTCCGGTTCCTGATATTCTCATCCGCTGCACTGTCGGGCATTATTCTCTCGGAACTCAATTATCGTTAAGATGGGAACACTTTTAGAGAGGATTTCTGGGAGAATACTCTACCGAGGAGAAAGAGAAGCCTTTCATCCTAGTCCTCGAAAGTCCGATTCCACTCTTCGGATCATTCATTTTTAAATTGCTCTGTCCATTCGGTTTTTTCCCCGATGATCGAAGGGTACACAGCAGTGCGCGCATACTTCGACCGGCTTCCAATCTCGTATGGGCCACAATCGTGGAAAAGTTTCGCTCGAATCGGATTTTTCGGTGTCGAGCACCTGTTCGCGTCAAAGCGACGACCGAGAGAGAGAAAGAGAGAGAGAGAGAGAGAGGTAGAACGATAAAGTGAGGAAAAAGATATACGTGACTGGTGGAAAGTTGTATGTCGACTTGAACCTACGCCAATTATGGCACGGAAAGCAACTTTGTTCCCGTAATGTTGAAACAAATCTAATGGTAGGTAACTGAGCAGAATGAGGACTCATCTAATTATTGCGCTCGCTCTTGAAAGGCAGGCTGCTGCCACCGCCCTCGCTGCCAGGACTTGATCTTTCTAACAAACGAAACACCCTTTACAAGGTAAATATCCCTTTAGCAAACTCTACCAGTCGGCTGTAGGGTGAAGGGAGTAGAGAGACCTCAGCGAAGAAAGCAGATGAGC
This sequence comes from Trypoxylon attenuatum, assembly GCA_963989405.1. NCBI lineage: Eukaryota > Metazoa > Arthropoda > Insecta > Hymenoptera > Crabronidae > Trypoxylon > Trypoxylon attenuatum. The sequence goes on along the minus strand of OZ022489.1, from coordinate 2,404,053 downwards.
TTGACCCACCGGAGCCAGGCTCTAAATGGCTAAATGGATATTTATTTACGGAGCTCATTTATCTCGGATACCTACTGGAAATTGTTTCTAGCATCCTACCCCCTCCCTTCCTTTTTTCTCTATTCTTCGCGTAGAAAACAATGCTCAACCCTCGAAGCAACTGCTCGGTTGTGACGACTTCACTGGTTTACCTCTGCGTCTTGCCCACTCGTGGGTTTTTCCGCGCGCGCGCTGATCGATACCCCTGGTGGAAATAAATTACACCGGAGGCTGTGGCTCAAACCAGTGCAAACTAATCGAGCAGGATGGCAGAGGAACCAGAAGACAAGAGAACCCGGTGAGAAGCTGCAATTGAGCGGCTGTCAAAAGATAAATTGACCAGGGTTCGAAAAGTTCCTTGGGATTTTTTTTTTTGTAAGTAAAAACGAAAGAGAGAGAGAGAGAGTGGAAGAAAGAGGGTGAAAGAGGTAATATCGAGGAAGGTGAGGCAAAAACCGAAACTCAATAACGGCACGGAAATTAAAGAAAGACGGTTGTGTGCCCGAGGGGTGCGAAAAGTCGTCGAGACTTTCGACGAGGCGGCATGAGAAGGGAAGCAAGAGCCAAGGAAGCAGTCGATATCGCGGTCGGAGCGGAAGAGAACGAAGGTTCGACAGGGACAGTCCCCGAAGAGACTGCGGCTGGGTCGAACGAGAGAGAACAGAAGAGGAGAGACGATGGAGAGCCTCGAGGGCACTGCCGTCACCGCGACCACCGCACAAGAGAACCTCACTCGTACTCGAACAACTCGCACTTGGCCTCGTCCTCGTTCTCCACCTCCTGCCACGCGTCCTAATGCTCGTCTTACTCGTGCTCGTTCCCATATTCCGTCTTGCCAAGTGAAGAAAAAGCAGGAGAGAATCCTTGGACCTACGAAACAGCACGGACGACAGAGCTCTGGAGAACCTGAAGGAGAACGAGAAATAGAAAGAGAAAGACGAACGTTCAATCTGAAAAGTTTCTTTATGGTTGCGAGAGTAGGCCGACTCGAGAAATCCTGTAGGAGTCGAGTGCGCGCGAGCGTGGCCGCGAGTGCATGAAAAGGGCAATGCCGAAAGTGGATCGTGGGCTGGCGAGAGAAAAAGAAAAAGGTGAAATCGCGCGAGAGGGGATGGGGTTTCGCGAAGGGAGCCAGAATCGAAGGAAACGAGCCGGAAGCCTGTCGAGCAACAAGGCCCGTCAGAAACGGAAGTAGAAGTAGAAGAAGAAGAAGAAGAAGCAGAAGGAAGTGGAAGAGAGGCAAAAGAAGAAGTCACTTTGTAGAAAGCGAGGAGCGATATCGCGATGGCCCCTATAGAGTTCGACTAAAAAGATTCCCTTGAATACGCTGTGTATCGCTACTGCCCTGGAAAAGTCCACTCGGTGAATCGACCACGTAACGAGCGAATGCCTTCAAATTATTTTTACGCTACTTCCACCAATCTATTTCTCCTCTCGACGATTGTCCATTGCCTTGTCTAGCTTAACTATCAGTCGAAAGCTTCGGCCACTCGTTTCTTCAATTTCACCAACCTTATTGCCAACTCCAACGAGAGTAATTTTCATTTTAAATCGTCCTTATACAATAACGCGAATCTCACTACTCCCGGAGGCAGAAAGCGAGATAAGGAAGAAGAAGTACGGGATACGATAAACCAGTGGCGCGAGTCAAGAGAGAAAGAAAAGAAGACAGGATACCGAGAAGTAAAAGTTTGGACGGCCGTGAAAATTGCTCACGGCACTGCTCGCATAAAAATGTCTAAGCCTTTACGGGACGCTCGAAGTGTAGTGCTACTCGCAAAGAATATCAATGCAGGGGGAGCGAGATACACATTACTGTATTTTAATATCGTTTTAATATCGTGAGCTAATATTCGTGGTTTCGCAATGGCTTTCAGGGGTCGGGATAAGTAGAACAGAAGGAATTTAACTTGCCTCTCGGCAAGTGCGTATATACATATATTAAATGAATTCCATCGAAATCTTGAGATCGATAAGTTAGAAAATCCCGTCGTAAAATTTGGTGATGGTCCGCGGAAACTGAGAGAGAGTTGTTCCGAGTTATTCAAGAGTATCCGGTTCGATAGTGAGTGGAACAGTATGTTTAAGGTTGGTTGGGTAGCTTGGCCTGGGTAACTAACAGACTACTTAGCCAGTGAAGTTTATGATCGAGGAAGAAGCGAGCTCGAAAAAGAAAATATTTGCGAAATATTAATTCCGTATGAATTCTTCCGTGGATTTTCTCGTTTCGTTGGGTTTTGGCTTCCGCACCAAAAATCACTTCTTTTCGTCCTGTGAGGCGTGACACCCCTTGCAGATGATATCGGTGCCCAATTCGAAAGTTTCCCGCTGGATTCCCTTAGCCTACCTCAAACAGCAGGAAATTAAATAGCGCTCGTCCACTCTTCCGCGCGACACTCGAATAGGTATGTATAGAATAAACTTTTCCTAACTCGGATTCGACTGTAGCTTTTCACAGAAAATAACTGGAAATATTTTTCTTCCTTACGAGAACATACTGCCTTGTGAATCCCTTTTGAACAGACAGGACCTCTTATTGTTTCTTCTCTCTCATCTTTCTTGAATGATCCATCGCGAACAGTTGTAGTTGATTCGAAAGATCTTACGTTGCTTTCATTTACACACTGCATACAGGAATCCGCAAAATTCGAATATTGCACTCCTAATACTTTTGTGCAACGTTTTGTATTGCAGAGGCAATTTCTTGATGCCGAAATGCTCGCCCAACAGTGAGATCTCGGTCGATCGAATGTGAAGGCTCGGAATCGAGCAAGCGAACAAGCTCGACGAGCCTTACCGTTGTCTTCTGTAATGATACTCCAACATTCAAGGAATTTTCGAGCGACCCACTTAAGAGACGAAGTGAAATGAACTCGAAAGAGCGACAAGATCGAACCGTTGATTTCGGTTATACGAAGATCTCGATCCAACCACGAAAATCCCGAGATCATTTCCTCTCGTTCCATGGATATTGAATAAAAACTGGAATAGACCCGGATGAGAGCTAAAATCATCGAATCAAATAACCATGAAAATGCTGGCACGTGAACTCAAAAAATTCATTCGCTTTGCTGATCGTTCTCGTGAAAAAGCCTTTCTTGTTCCGTTCGGTGGTCCTCTCTTTTTTTGAGATTTCTCTGTGGATTCTCCCGAGGATATTAAACGGCTCTCGAATACTTTTTCTTTCTCTATTTCGTGCTCGCGGCTAGAGAGAATTATGAGGAGGAAATTAAAAGCTGCTCTTGGCTTACTTCGTCGTTGGAGAGATACGGAAAGTTTCCTCGGACACGATACTCGTTAAGGCTGGCCACTCGATCGAGCAAAACCGCGAGAGTTTCCTCAGTACAGTGCAGCATAGGATAGCGTAGCATGGTGTGCCATGCCACGCTACCAAAGTCACCGGATAGAGCGTGCAATTTACAACTGGATCGAGCCAAGCCTGCGGCCACTTCGTTTTACAAAGTTCCCTCGTCCTCTTTCCATTTGCCCGATTCACTCGGGCCAACAGACATCGTCGAGGGAAAGACAGAGAAATGGTAACTTTGTTCGCAGTCACCGTACACTGCGTTTACCGAGCCTGGCACGTAAACTGCAGGCGCTTCGCCAACATCCTATGCCGATTTTTTCCTTATTGTCGCGACGGACCTCCTCGGAACTCACTCGATTATCGTCACCTGCGTTTAAGGAGTAGAACACCAAAAATTGTGCAGTAACGGCTCAGTGTACGTATGCTTGTATTTTGATCTGGTACAACCTGGTTAAGAAACTAATAATCTGTACGTTCCGACAAAGGATGAAACGGTCCGTTCAATGGGAGGATCCTCTCGAAGAATTTAGCTGTTTCTCGGTCAAAGGGTTAAAAGAAATAAATCGGAAGAGTCTGGACTTATTGGAAAGAGGAAGGTCTACAATTCCGAGTACTTACAGAGACGACAGAAATATCGCCGGTGGCGCCGCAGCATCGTTCCAAGCTTAATAACGACTCATTGCTCGAGATTTTCAATCGGTGAAAATCGCGCAAAGGAACAGTTTCGCTCGAGTGGCTCAGAAATTACGCGATGCGAATACGACGACGAGACAGAGAAAAAGAAATAGAGCAAGAAAAAAGGACAGGAAAAAGAGAGGAAAGAGGAAGAAGGGATTTATCTAATAGCGATCAAAGGGAACGCGCGCCGGTAGCTGAGAACCATAGGGTCGTCTAGCAGTGTTCGAGTCTGCGACATTTGCGTTTTATGGGAATATCAAGAGCATTTCCAGAAGAGGAAACGGAACTAGTCGTGGAAAATTGAACGAAAAAGTTCACTCGAGCGGCTACTCCTACTAGGATCGTGGTTTAATGTAAAGTTTTCTTAAAGTTACTTCATTCGTGCAAAAGAGAGCTCATCACCGAATTACCAGCGTGGCATATAACGACTGAATAGCGCATATCATCCAAGCTTCGTGCTCCTGTTTTTTTCCCATTACATCCAAGGGCCCACACTAGAGGCACATTCCTTTTCATCCTCGAGTGACTGTGACTCGACTCTTGCTTTTAGCAGCACACAATCATAATACTAGCATTGTCATTTGCGCACTGAGCTTTTTCAACAAATCGCCCAACCGGGAATCTCAACATCCGGCTTGATTATTGTGGAGTAAGATTCCGCAAAGTCACGTTCAATTACAACTGTTCTGCCTCGAAATATCCCTCTACATCCTATTACGAGGAATAACAATCGCGTAATCCCTTTGGAATAGCGTATAATGGTGATTTGCTGCACTACGAGATACGTGATATGACGGTAATATTGAGGAAACGTTCTCATGTGCTATTAAAAGCATGTATCATTAGGAATAGAGCTTCTTTCGCGGTAAGTCATATGCAAATGTCTCTCTTCTGATTTGCGTAAAATCTTGGAGTTTTAAGAACAATTTCTTTAATGAATTTAATCAGTTTCATGCCATTCGGTAAATTAATCGAAATTACACTCATGGTCTTGTTAGATTGGCAAAAGATTTTATACTGCTGCGAAAATTCAATAATCGATTTCAAGGTGTCGTGAATTGAATCGAATTGAAAATTGGTTTTAAAGACGAAATTTGAGCAAATTTACGCATAATACAATGATTCCACACAATGAACTTCGTTCGATAAGTGTCCAAGGTGATTGTAGGAGTAACAGTTTCTACAGTAGGACCATTCAGGATAAAATTTTTTGTTGAAAATTCTTTGGCTGGTCGACGGAAGACCAGCAATAAAAGAATAGCCTACCGTGCATCACGGCTGCAGCCTTGAGGAACGTAGACTCTGTGGTCTCGTTAGCCTCACTTGCAGCGAAATTCGAATAAAATTGTTAGAAGCGTTTCAGGAAAAATTCTTTGGACTGCTTCGTCCACCGTGCTCTCTTGTGGACCCAGTTTTAAATAGTCTCAGGGTGAGCTCGAGTTAAGCCATTTGACGTACGCCTTAGTACTTTTCATGAGAAGAAAAACATACTAAAGCTTGCAGGCAAAACTCCTTAATCCTGTGCGATCCAACGTTTAACGACGCACTAAACATAGAGGTACCAAGCGCAGTTACGATCTCATACCGAGCCCTGTGGCACCACCAGCCAAGCCGCTTGGCAAATCTTAGGATTTTCTTCCTCCCACCTACCCCTTCTTCAACTACGGAAACCACCGTATTATTTCGGTTATTTCATTCGCTATTACTTATTTAACTTTATAAAACTGTATGTACTTCTCAACCTATATACCGGATCGCGGAAATTGACCTTGCACTTTCCGGTAGAGATTTTACCCTTTCATTATACACCAGACTAATAACTCTGGTCAGCGTTCAGTCGGGTGACTTTTCTACCCTCGGATCACTGGATCTACGTGGTCCATTGCTCGCCAGCGTAAACTTTACTCTCGAAGGCCACGATCGATGAGTACTTTAAACGGTAAATAACTTTCGATCGCATGGAAAAGGGTAAAGAGGAATAAAAGGGTAGTAATTAATAGAAAAACACTGATTAATACAAAAGCTATCTTTATTCTTTAATCTCATATCAGTCGTGAAAAATCCTTCGCTACATCCAAAGTACATACGACATGTGCAGAATCGAATACATAACGTTATACACGGTAATACAAATCGTATTGCTCAATCGTTCGGAACATCGTGTCTAGAGGTGTGTAGGTGAACATGTATGCGCATGAAGGTGTGTGTGTTTGCGTGACCCTCTCTCCAAGTCCCTCGAGTCTCGCGGCTGATCTCGAGTGTGCGCCTAAAGCGTAGAGGAGAGTCGACGGGAGGTTTGTACGCGCTTGTACACGCGTGTATACTGTATACACGTGTCAGTGCGCGTGGGTCCAGGTGCCATGGGCATAAGGGTGTCGCAGCCTTTGTGCAAAAATGATACACGTGTGTATATGTATGTATATGTATATGTGTCTGATAGATGTCAGTGTGTTTGAGTGTGTAATAGGTCTGCGTGTGCAGAAGGGTGTCGGGGAGGGAGGTTCTCTCGTCAGTTTCTAGCAGGCGCGTATTCTCACCCGAGTACGACGCAACCCCTCTCACCAGAGCCGTAGCTCTCCGCAGTTGAGTTTCACGCTCCAGAGGAGTGAGTCTCGAAGGAGATCGATACGTCTACCATTCGCCTCTATGTATTCTTCTCTACGCTCTCCTTCGTCCGCCTCTCTTACCATTTTAGTATTTCACCTTTTACCTTCCTTCTCGTCTCCAACCCCCTTCTCTATTTCTCCCACAAACTTTCCAGCTCTGCTTTTTCTCTCACCTTCTCACTCGAATCCTTGTATCATCGTCGTGATCCTACTATTTTTCCGGCTTCTCGCCCGCCCACCAGTCTTTCTTGGCCTGTCTCCACGATTATGACGAAGACTGCTGTTCGAATCACGTGCTCGCGAATAACCGATCGTACCCGACATTTCCGGATCGTGAGAATTTTTGCGCTCGCTGGCATATTTCAGACGTCGGATATCTTCCTTTTTGCCCTATCAAGTATCGGTGAAACTTTTACTGGACCCCTTATTCTTTCTCAACGCTCGACGGCTTTGCAAAGGATCAGAATTGAGCGACAGCTAGTGGGCAACCTTGCGGAAATGTTTGCCAATCTGTCGAGATTTGTGTTTCCACCCTAAATGCTTGGCTATCGTGGAAGCTTGCTGTGCTCGTGACAGCTTTCCTCGAACACGATGGAAGTAAACCTGCGTTCCAATACTGCGAAGCTTTGGGAATACAGAACTGTTGCAATAATGGATGAAATTTAAGAATGTACCATGCCCGCGAGTCGAGAACACTATGTTGGAGACTTCCCTCGATTCTACATAACTCGTTCACCTGTTAATTGAGTAGTTGATCGAAGAGAATCAACATTTACACGGGTAGTCAAACTCAACTTGAACTAGTTTTGCAATTGACAAGTGTATCACGTACACTCAGTAGAAAATAATCCTTCCGACATTTGTGTTAGAAAAAAGAAGCATTTACGATGCTTTATACTTGGACGTTCGATATTCTCGAATGTTCGAGTATTTGACTCGTTAGGTTTTCAAGCTCCACGTCGCGTAAGAAAAGCGACCAGATGGAATATTGCGTCCCCAGGTGCAGAGGAGCCCAGCAGTAAGATGCAATCGAAAGTAGTTTCGGTGGTGCTTGCTCGAGCCTGACTCCACCATCGCGCGAGATTGCCTTTTCGGCTTCTCATTTCCGTAGTTGGACGTACTTCTAATCCGCTTTCCCAAGTACTACCGCTCTTACCATATTCTTGGCGACAAACGAGGACAAATGAGCGGTTTGATCAGATCAAGGATAATTCGGGTTGCCAATGATAAGATCTAGCTTGAAAATTGCATAAGCTCGATATTAACCTGATCGATTTTTCCTAATTTTGACTGAACTTGATCAGTAGACGTAATACGGTAAAAAAAGAGGCCTAATTGGTGCTTGATTCTTAGACATCTCATCATGGTCCAACTCGAGCTCGATTCTCAAGGCTTGGCCCTCTACGATGAAATCCACTTATTGGGCTCGGAGATAGCATTAATGGGACCAAAAAATTTTATTCGGCATAAGTGGCGAGTTGATTTATTAAGAAACCGTGGCCGCGATTTCCCTTGGCATGGAGAAACGATATTGGATAGTAGAATAGTTTCCTAATGATGCCTCGGTGGCCGAGCCAAGCGAGGTATCAAAGGGCCTGAGGAGTATTCCCCAAGTAGGAAACGCAAGAATGGAGAGTGGAGGCTTTCGCGATACAGAGCCTGCACAAAGTCTCTCTCCTCTCTCGTTTGAGGAATCTCCAAGCCTCTAACGAGTGTGCGAGAGACCCCGAGCACAGATTGCGGATTCAGCTAGCTAGCAGAGTCACCGTCAGAACGGGAACTGTCGCGGCAGTGGCAGCGGTTACGGCATCGTTCCAAATTCCTCCTCGTAGTATCCGTGCATGTGCAAAGTGCATGTACTCATCCGATTGCCAGTACTCCTAGAGTTATGGTTCGTCTATAGAAGCTCATAGAGTAACGCGAATATACTATACTCCCAACGTCAATCAACAAACGTATCCACATCTAGCTAGGAATCTAGCCACAGATCGACTGCCTTCTCTTTGAGTCACAGAAGCCAAATGAACTTTCATATTTCTGTCCAATAAAGCCAACCTCCTAGAAATTCGTTTCGTTCGCTCATTTACCCTAAATCAAATGGTGTCGGGACCCGGCGCCTGGTTCATATTGCGCGACGGCCGACAGGCGAGAGAAGAAAAAGAGAAAAAGAGAGTTCACCAAAAATCGCCGGAAAAATTCGAGGATAGAGTCGCAACGAGGCGACTGGGCGAACTGAACTGCATTCCACGAAAACGAATAGGACGTGCAACGACCTGGAAACAAACGCCGGTTCCGCATAATAGAGGCGTATCTTATTTTACCCTGCCTTTCACCATCGAAATAAATGTTGCTGACTTTGCAAAAACCATTCGCACAAGTTCGTGCGAACTTGGTGCTATTTCGTGCGAGGAAAAAAAAGTCTTGAAACTAACGTGTACATTCCGAGGTGTGTGTGTGTTCGCCAAAAAGAGTAACGATGCTCCAGCGTCGCGTTAGGACCTAATGCAGGTAGTGCGATGCATTACCTACGAGATTGCATTTCCAATTCGCTCGCAATGTAATCAAACTTGTTAATATAGAGACCAAAGCAAGCCCCGTGCTCCGTGAATATTTAATCGTTCGTCCGGCGCGTACCGTGCGCTCTTCCTGCAGCTTGGCCACACGCCCGAGGTTGGGATTAATGAAAATTGTATTTGTATACAGAGAAGTACAGGACGGATTATTATCCAAAGTAATTCATTAGTCATTCGCAAGGGTGAGATATATTTGTAAATGAAATAGATTGCAATTGAGTCATATGAAACTACATTAATCCTTTGTCTTTGATATTTTCTCAAATATGTAAATTGTCCTGAGTGTTTTTCAAATATGCACCAATCAAAAGTGTTCCTGCATTGGTTCTTTAATGACACGCCACAGTTAGTTAAATGACCAAGAATTGTCTGTTGAATTTTCAAGTCAAGTACAAACGACGAAAACATTGGCAAATGATAGCATTGTTTCAGTGTAATGTAATTCGAGCAAAACGGTTTTCAATAACAGTTTTTATTGACTACCCTGTATACAAGGCTCCCTTAAAATAAATGGTATGCTTAATGAAACCGGCACGAGAGACAAACGTAAATAAAATTATGCCATTAACACAGAATTTAACATGAACATAAGTATTTGGTTATCAAAATCACAGAAAGTTTCAAGCGATTGGACAACATCACTCTGGTCACACATAAAGACCTTTGACCGAGTTGTACCACTTGGGAATTCTTGTTCCCTCAAATATGCATTTCGTAGAGTGCGTCGATCGTTGCGATTTTTATTTCCTTTGCCTTTACTTTGCCGTCACTCTTGAGGTACTTGGCCTCCTCGAGTGTACCCTGTGTACCGAATTTCGCAAGCAACCATTTCTCCCGCATACACATCCGCGCCCTGACTGGACCACTTCTCCCAAAGCTTGATCGCGAAACTCAAATATAAACAGAACCAAAACCGGAATTACGAGGAGGAACGCGAGTTCGGAACACTTGCTAGGAAAATTATCGAAGAGTTTAGCAGAAATTCAAGCTTCTCGAACATCCCTACGCGCATTGAGAAGTGATTAAGCTCTAATAGACGACCTAGAAGGATCTTTGATGCAACGTCAATACAATCATCAATGAAATCGTTCATGCGACCCCTGCGGCAACTCGATTGGTCGGCTACCAATTGATTTGATTACATGCCAGTAGGATGAGAGAGAGAGAGTGAGAGAGAAAGAGAGGATTGAAGCCCTAAGCGGTCTATTAAAATTACGTAGGGTTCTAATCAACCGCAGAGGCCTCTACTCGCGGAACACCACCTATTTTCCCTAGCTTCTCGAATTACCTAATTAATTTTATTTATAGGCTAATGGGCAATCGAGCGGCCACTCCATTAATATGTAATTTAAATGTTCGTACGCTCCGTAATTTTCATTGAGAGCAAATTAATGGCTGACCTTAATTCTCGAACACCAGCCAGTTACCTTGTGCAAACGGGTCTGTGTGCCCACGTGAGCGTTTTTTTGAAGGCGCTTCAGCGAGTCCATGGGGATTGAGAGGATTGTTGGAGTCTAAACTAGTTCAAGAACAGACTTATTGAAAAAAACAGGCCAGCGTTTACCAACGGCAATACAATAATAATTATAATATCCCAACAGGAGAAAAACAATTAACCATCGACAATACTACATAATATAATCTGTAAAATTGTAAAGTAGATAAAAATTGAAAATACCAGAAGATAATGATTACACGTAACAATGATAAAGTTCGAAATTCGAGTCAACGCGAGTAGCAGACCAGAATGCACTAATACGATCCGAAAGTTTGTTGGACTGATTGTACTAATTATTCGTCTGTTTGTCATACTCGATAGAGTTAACAGAGCCAGTTGGGTAAAGTTCGAAAGCAGTGCACTTGGTGGATCATTAATCACTCTGTGTCGTGTTAATCCTGAAATAACACATTACCATGAACTCAGTGAGGGTTGTTAAAGAAAATACTTTAAATGCAACATGAAGCACCACAAATTGAAGTTAGACCATCGTTTGCACAGAGGAGAAGTCTCGTTCGTGAGGTTAAAGCCATTGGCTAGTCACCTTAGGCAGTTTTCCTCTATTCGGGGTGTGTATGTACCACGTGAGAATCCAAGTATGGGCTTACTTGGCTTGCAGTCTCTAGCACCGCAAATGGCCCATCATAATTCGCTGGGCGCATTGCCGGTCACGTTGGTCCGAGCTGGCTAGAATCGCGAGCCAACTGAAGTCGGCCACCTGCCACGAACTACGAAGGTACACCGCGCTATACCGATCTCACTTACAATAATTTCAACCAGGCTAATCTTCCCTGTAATAACCCTCTTAGCTTGGTACCCTTCTCTCTAATAACACGTGGCAACGATAAAAGTAACTAAAAGGTAAAGAGCAGTGGTTCAGTCACTCGTGTTTAAATTCCCCTTTTCCTATCTGCATTAACGTTCTTCTCTCACTCTCTCCTAGCTTGTGAAACAACCTAGTAGGATTCTTTAGTGCGACAGATTGCTGCGTCTACTGCGTAATCTGCTTTATTTTTCGCGTGCAATTAGCGTTTTAAAAGGGAGAGTTTAAAGGGTAGGGCAGACTGGTCTTCGAGGAGGAGAAAGAATTCGAATAATCGTTCTCGCTAAGCTGCTCAGCCAATTCTTGAGATTCGTTCTCCGATTTTATTGCGATTAAAGTAAGATTTCATGGAATAGTGAATACTTGGTGCGACAAGCTAGTGAGAAAGATAACCGAGTATGCGATCACAAGGGTGAGAGATAAAAGGGTTCGAAATATACCACGCGTTATTAAGTACATTGCAGAGCTCTCAGTGCTTTTTCAATTCCATAATTCCATTTCCTGTTCGTATAATGTATCCGAGAAATGTGAAAAAGAGCAAATATGCATTCTCTACTCTCCGTTTTTTCCCGCTCGGTTAAATGGTAGGTTTGTTTGCTTTCTTGCACTGCCAGTGGCAATGGATTCAAGAGTAATCCGAAGCATCGAGAGAGATTATCCTGACTTGTTCCAAAGCCAATTGATTGCTGTCGAACGAATTTATCAAGAATAATTCACTTGACAAACAAAATCGAAACGAACCCATTAAAAATATATACATAATCACTTTGGGCCTACCCCTTACTTCAGGGTTTGTCGTGTTTTATGCCTTGCTTTATACCTTGCTTTATACCGTGCTTTACCGTACTTTGTCGCGTTGCTTTTCCCTGAGTCATTTATAAATTACGAAGCAGCCTGGCTCAGTTCTCTTTATAAAAGAATAAAGAGCTCCACAGAGCATCGATAACTCTCGGCGAAATCGCTTTGGACACGACCTCGCCAAACCCCTCCACCCTAGTTGCCCATCCCCCAATCTCTCGAGGAGTGCGCGACAAGCAAAGTACCACTTCGCCAACTCAATTATCTTGGCGATAATATTATTTCTCATCGAAAGGAATTACACGGCTCGTAAAAGAATGGCTGGAGGAAGAGTGGGAAGATGAAAAGGCAAGGCCGAGGTAGTCTCGTAGTCAGCAGCAGTCTGTAGTACGTAGTCCGCTGTTAACATGGCGTAAAAAGCTGGCGTTAGCAAAATGTTTTGTTCGTAGCGGCAAAGTGGAATTAGAATTTCTTAGAGCGGCTTCCCTTGTTCACCGAAATTTCTACGATCTTTCTACTAACGTTTCGTATCTCTCTCGGCTTGATAGCGAACGCTACACACCGATTAGTGTAACCGAGAAGAACCGTGTTTGGCTGTTTTTTTGTCAGTTTTTGTTTCTCACACCCTCGCGAAAGAAAGCAAACGCCTGGACGAGATAGGGTTTAATTCCTCCAGATATTGAGAAAAATTTAATTCACTCTTTTTCTCTGGTCTCTTCTATCTTTTCCATATTTTTCGCTACTTTAATGGAAATTGCAAATGCGAGGCGATTAATTGTGAAGTAATATTTGATTTATTCCAAATGGCACAACGATAAATTAACTTCCGTATTGTATTATGTGCATAACATATGTGGCAAATAGTAGTTTGCGGTATTGGCTTACTCCAAAATATTATAATTCATTCTCAGTTGAAAATGATCCGGAATGAAATAAATTAATTTAATATTATTCTCTCCAATGGAGGTGTTATTCATAAGCGTTGAAATTTGTCAATAGTTTTGGCCTTATTGCCGCGGTTAATCAAAAGTAAGTACGGAATCAATAGCGAAAGGATCAAATTGATCGACACCGACAGGAGTGTGGAGCCGTCAAACCACATGAGCTTTAGAAATAATTAAATTCTCGAGAGTAAATCGATAATCGTACCCTATGTATCGAAATAATTATCTCGGTTCAATACATGACAACAATAACTTATCAGGCGCGCTTTGGCACCCTACGCGAAATATACTTCACCCCAAACTCTATTTCCAACCTTCATTTTTCTTTTCTTCTCGTTACGGGTTAACCGGCTGAATTTTTCCGCTTTGCCGCAACTGAAACACTATTAAAAATAATGAATCCTATGATCAAAGTGGCAATTTGCCCTATTCGTCCAATTCTTGGCATTGGTAGAAAAAGAATTCTTTATCAATGTATACGTTGAGGGCTGTTAAAAAAAAAATACGTGAAATTGTAAAACTTCGCAACTCAATTTCAGTTTTTATTATTTACTTTATGAATAGAGTCGCAAAAAGATTTGGTTTGCAAACAAGGGGTACAGGTATGTTTTTCTTCAAACAGCCAACTATAGTACGCAAATATAAGTAGCTTTCTTGTTAGAACAACATACATGGTAATAATTCACGAAAAGACGATAATGTGGATTTATGGAGATTAGTGCTATGTCTGCCTTCGTTAGCTAATCGCTATTGGCATATTGGTGGTCTCTTTATACAATATGTTTTGCCAAGAAATTCGATTAATAATAAATGAATGAATTTGGAATTTATATCTGACAGGATAGATTTATCCACTCCTTTTGGTGAATGCTATACGTTTCTAAAGTCTGTGACCTTTTTTCAGCACCCTGTATACCCATATACATATACATAAAAGTATATTGAGATTCGCGGCGGTACTCGTAGAAACTTGAAACTGGAAAGAACCGAGGGTAAAGTAAGTTATGCTCCCAGTCTGTCCCGTATCCCTGGCGAACGTTCCTGCGCGGCGGAGTCGTTCGAGTCTTACCAACTTCTCCAAACTCATTTAAGTCATAAAGCGCACAAACTCCGCGTGCGCGCGGGCGCGCTCTATAATACGGGCGATAATAACGACAACATAAGCGCCGCAGGGCGCAAAATATTGTAATTCGCAAGAGTAATTTCCTCTTCGTCCCCGTTTGCCTTCGAGGCCCTTACTCGCTTTCACGCTTCTCCATGCGCCCTTCTGTGTATATATTTTAATGTAATCCAGCCACCGAATCGAAAACTACTTCTGGAACGGGACTAATGAGGAAACCTTTCCAACTGCTTTATATCAAACGTGAAAGAATTTTTTCAAATCGCTTCTGTTTTATACATTTCCGGTGACCAGTTGTAAGTTCTTGATACTTTATCGACCGTGATGCATAGGAACTATGGAGAAATCATGCTCAAAGTTAGAAATGCTTGTTTCGAACCGTCAGAATCCTACCACTGTCGATACATCCTCCAACTTGTCTCAACTTTAAACATTACTTCGACTTGCACGCAGTGCATCATTGCCGATAAGACTTGACGCACGTATTATTGTCCGTCGAAACTCTACAAAAATGAAAAAATTGTGGCAAGTTTTGATACTGGACTTCCCGTAAGTTCTCTCGCAAGTTTGCACCAATTCCGATTTCAGGAAACTAGTAGTTCCATACCACCAGTAAATCATTATAGCTAAAATTGACAAGCCAACAGGCAGTTTGGCACAAGAATTGGGATCCACCATGAAGAGGAAGTTTGTTGATTTATAACTAAGTTAATATCACCGTGACACTGTACTAACTTATGGCTTAGATAACGAATTCAAAGTACCAAGGAGGGTTCCGACACACAATAGATAGTCGATTGGTACGAATGAATCGTATAAGGGAAAGGAAGAGAACAGAGTTGAATTGCGAGAGCAGATTCGAAAACGAGGAAGTCGATTGTGATAGGGTTGCAGTCAGGCATGTGTCGTAATGTCGTTCCACGAGCGTCTAGTCGAAGCGGTCTCATAAATGCAAATTCGAGGAGCAGTATCCGCGAATGGAAATGGCCAATGGAAGGTGTTCCCTGTGTCCGCACGGGGAAACGTGTTGGGTCAAAACGACATCGAAACGCAGCAGTAGCAGTAGTAGCAGTAGCAGAAGCGACCCCAGCAACGGCTGTCCGTATCGTAATTCGAAATCGAGCGTCAGGAGGGAAGATAGTAGGTAGCAGCGCGTTCATGAAGACCGAGGACAAGTGGTAGTTAGAAGGGAAACGAGCCGCGTAAAATCAATAGAACCAGACCAATCCCTGGCCAAGATCTTTATGAGCTTCGATTCCGGCGAAACGGAATACACTCCCTCTCTTTCTCTCTCTCTCTCTTTCACTATTTCTCTTTCGTTTTGGTGGCATGGCCTTTGATTGCAATCTCGTATTATACTACACTCTCATGACTTTTCATGTATGCCCCAGAGTGCATTACAGGCTCGTGAACTCAGAGTTTGTAAATTTCTAAATTAGTTGAGATATATTTGCAGTCGTTGCATGAAAATACCAAGAGTGACCATTTACGTAAATCGGAGGAGATACATAGTAGGAAATGTATTTGAAACTTACGAGCAGCGGAATAAAAGGATCTCTATATCCGGAAGAACAGAACGGATTCGTAAAGAATCGAGCAAACGAGGCTCGCGTAACGAAACGGTAAAAATTAAGCGACGCGGAAGAATCTACAAATTGTTCGCGTCTCTGGACACAAAGGCCAAAGCGCGCTACTAAATTTCACAGATATATATATATATATACGAGACTGACGAGAGCTGCTGTTACTGCTCGAAACGAGGAACGTACCATTACGTCAGTTTTCGCTAGATTGGGAAAGTGGCTGCAACAAGCGAGAAGGATAATAACGTCATATAGAACGTTCAACTTGGGGAAATTTGGCGAGTAAAGTTAATGCTCGAGAGAATTTGCGAGAGAAAAAGGCGCGAAAAGTTGAGGTGTTGGATTCATTTTTGTTGGATGAATTTTGTGACTCGGGCCAATAGCTGGTCGAAATATCCTAGCGAACTGGTATACCGTAACTCAAAAATCCAGTCAGGCCTGAGTTACGATACGAGCGTGAGAGTGATTTTTTCTACAGTTTTTATCGTGAACGTGGCTATCCCTGCTGACGGAGCCACTACCACCACTAGCAATCTCATCGCTAGAACAAGTGAGGATGAATTATGACCTCGAATCCTGACGGTAGCTCATGTCAGAACAGTTCTTTTTTGTTCTCCATTTCCTCCCCGGCGGATAATTTCTCAGAGGCTAAAAATTTCGGTCAAAATTTAAAAATTAGTAGCTTGCGGATGAAATTAGTCAATCGGGTGTGATGGTGAGAGAAAAAGTTAAGCTGGAGAAGGAAGTCACTAAACGATGGGAACTTGAAGTCTTACCCTGTAAAACAGCCTCGAACTTACCGTTCGGATCTACTTGTGTGTAATACACGTAGGTCTACCGTGTGTCGTTGTGTCGATGCGCGAGTGTGTCCGATCACCAGATGTGTGGATCCGTAAATAACTATCTACCTTAGAAATTAGGGAGACAATCGTTGGTCGGATCAATGCGCCTTCAAATGTTTGTCCTAACGTCGCGTACTCTCGTCGCAACTACCCTACTAGAGATAACAGTTACACATCAGGCGTACAATGCGGTCGTCGAGAGGTTAGTCAAGTCGAAACCTTAAGACAGAATATTGTTCGTGAATCACGCGATCACGGTACAATTGAGCTTCTCGTTTGAAAAAATAATATAAATTCAAATCCGTACGGAACACATTCAACGTGACAAATTTAAAAAAAAAAAAAACCTGACTAAAGGATGCTTTATAAATATTTTACCCGCGTCTCCCGTGGTATAAGCAGCATAACTTGATTTATTAAGGAATATCGACTTTAATATCCGGAGAAATTCAATTTCTATCACTAGAAATTCAGTTACTCGCGATTGAACTCTTTACAAGAGGGAGAGAAATTTCGCTTTGATTCTCAATCGAGAAGCTCATATTTGAGGGCGCATCGACGAGCCCATCGCAACCACGCAATTCGCAGCCAGCCATAGTCACGACAATGAGGAAGAACGATTATATCTTTATATTTCTCGCACCGAAAATCGACTACGTCCCAAAGTCTTCTTTCATTTTGAAAGAAAGAGAAGGAAGGAAAAAACGAGATGGAAAGAGAGGCAGAGGTAGAGAGAATCTTCCATTATTACTCCTTCATCGCGATCCCACATTAACTCTCTCTACCTTAAATCTCAATCCGTCCAAGTCCTTTCACTCGACATCGAAACGGTTTATTTATACAGTTAGAGCCAAAACGCGCTGCCAATTTCTTATCGTGCGATTTATGAAACAGAGGTTTCCTCGTTCCTCGTGCTTCCTCGCGGTACGTAACTTCCAGGACACCATTAAAAAATATCTACTTTCACCAGTTCCATCGTACCTTGTGTGTCTCTCGTCTTTACATCATCACTCCTATTTTCTGTATATATATTCATATATTCATATATATATTCATATATATAATATATATATATATATATATATATATATTTATTTATATTTATATTTATATTTTAGATTTATGTATACACGTATAATATATACGTCCGCATAATATGTATACTCAACAGTCTCTGTACATCAGGTTAAGTACCACCACAACTGGCTGGTAATCTTGCATGGTTCGCCAGTCTTAAACACCGAGTTAACGTTATTATCACTACAGCAGAATTACTACAACCTTCCGACCGAACTTTCCAGACACGAGATAGAAGGTCCTCGTCTCGAGGCACCACCGAGGGTAGTCGTGGCGGCCAAGACACAAGAGAGTACCGATCGTGTCGCATCGCCTCGACCCTCGAGTCACGAGCCGTAAACTTCGGTAACGATATAATTGTTAAGCCTAAAAGTAAGTAAACGAGGAACGCAGCTGGGGATTGTGGGCCATGGACAGGGTCCTCGTTCCTTGGGCTATGTGTTTGAGCAGGTATTCCTTCGTTATCGGACCCCCTTTCACTAATCTCACATTCTTCACTCCACCTTTTAGCGCATCTCATCGTTGTCACCACTGTCACTGCCATCGGCTATCGGTTCGCTCGATAGACTATATCGTTCGTTCCATTCACTTTCCGTCCCCTTGTTCACGTCTCTTCTTCTTCCAATCCTTTTCCATCTTTTGTTCGTGTTTGGTTGTCGAGAGCTTGAGAGAGGCTAGTGTGAAGCCTGGTCTCTTGAAGATTTTCGGAAATGTCCCTCCATCTCGGTCGCGAGTCATTTCACGCCGGGTTCCTCTTTACGAGGAACTGGCCACTGCACTGTGAGTCTCAGCCCAGGTATTCGATTTCTCCCGAAGTTCGTCGTTCGCTAAGGCTTCGGCCCGAAAGCAAATGTCCTTCAGGAAGAATTCTACAACGTGGACTTGCGTTATCGCGAAGCCGCCTTGAGATTCGGCAGTGTCCGACGAAATCAATAGGTTTTTACGAGCATCGCCAGAGCCAAAAGCTCGCCCGGCTGCCATCAAATTTCACGCAAACTGCACTGAGGCTTCTAGCCACTGTAGAGGCATATCTCGAGTATCGACCGCCCCAGGATCCGCTCTTGTAGAATAGATTCCAAGAGGTTCGCCGGAAAGATCTTGGCTTTCTTCGCGCTTTCCGTCGCTGGAGACATTGTCGATTATTCGATTAGCGGTTTTCCAGTTAGCGAGTGGTTCCATCGTGGTGGAGTAACCCCACGACCTTGTTCGTCTCCGTTGAACCGCGTTCATTCTTGTCCGTCGAACGAGAAGACACGGGTCTGACATGAAATTATTACCCATAGACAGTTCGTTCACAGGAGTTGGAGGACGGCTCGGAGCTGATTAATCTATTACGTCTCAACTGCCGCGCCGACTGCTGCTTTGTTCTGCGTTGCTCCGCTCCACTCGGTTCCGGCGTTTCTGCCGTAACTCAGAAATCCATTTTCAAGAATGACAGGGACCGTCAGACGTCGACAACGGTTCCCAATTTCAATAGTGCCTGTTCCACGCGTTATCTCGACAATCTCCTTTACTTTCGATTAATTTGTTGCACTGCAGTACGTCAAGAATCTGATCCTCTGTCCCGAATTCTGAGGTCGCGGCCTCAGGGCTTTTCGTAGTCACGAGTTTCGCGGAGCACACTCCAACTGCTCCTCTTCATTTCATTACGCTCGCTGAGCGGGAAGGGCTCACGCGATTTTCCGGTTAGGCCGATCCATCGTGTCGAGGCTTGCGTGCCATTCGCGTGCGTTGGAATCGCGATGCGGATATGCTTAGACGTCCATGGCATCACCGACGTAACCCTCGTCAGGACTGTCCGGGTGATGAGGCGGTTGAAGATCCTCCGCACGAGCCGCAGCTGCGGCCGCTGCCTCTCTCGCTGTTTTCCCGAGTAGAGAGCGAGGTGAGAGTGGGGTGCTTTCACTCCTGTATGCCGCCGGAGGTGATGGAAGAAACGGAACCTCGGGATATGGAATTACTGGCGAGGCTGGCGAGACTGGTGAAACAGGCGAAACTGACGATACTAGAACCGGTTGCTGAGGGGGTGGTGGTTGTTGCTGCAGCTGCAACGGTTGTTGCATTGCCTGTTGCAAAGGCTGCTGTAGATTCTGCTGTAGAGGCTGTTCGACTGGTTGAATCTGCTGCTGAGGCGGCTGTTGATGATGCTGGAGTTGCGGGTGCTGTTGGCCCTGCGAATTCGGTGGGTGCTGATGCTGATGCTGATGCTGGTGCTGCTGGTGTAAATGCTGGTGCTGATGCTGATGCTGTTGCTGCGGCGGTGGCGGTTGATGTTGATGGGCATGATGCTGAGACAACGGATATGGGTAGCCCTCGGCAGTGTACCTGGCGTCAGTCCTTGGCAAGACCGGATCGTATCCCGCGGAGGATCTCGCAAGGAACTCGGCCTCTCGAGAGTATCTCGAGGGTGGCGCGACTGCTGACCCCTCAAGCATTCTCGTACGTAATCGCGGAAGGGTGCTCGCCGCACTCAGAGGAATCTTGGGTAGACCGAAATTCAGAGGATATCCGTCCTGGTCGAGGTAACTGAGCTGCTGCACGTTTGCTGTTGGGCGGAGATCTGGTTGCAGCGGATAGCCTGAATCGTACTCGAGGATCTGTCTCTCGGCAGGCTGGTGCCGGTAGAGTTGTCCATACGCAATGTCAGTTGTTTCCGGAACCTCATTTATCAAGTCGGGCTCCGTCAGGTACTTGGAGACCGGACTGCAGTAAGGCTCCTCGTGACTTCGGTGCTCGCGATGTTCGAGAGTCGCAGCCCGACCAATCTCCCGCTCCGTATACGAGACGATCTGCTGATGTTCCATACCGATTAAGCTGCCGTTGCCCTTTCTGCAGGGGAGAGTAGTCGCGGTGTCTTTGGTTATCGGTAGCACGGATTTATTCTGGGTGACGAGTGCCTTCGAATTTCGCTTGCGATCGCGACGCCGTTTACGCGCACAGAAGACAATGCTGCCAACGAGGCAGCCCAAGGCGAAGAGAGTGCCCACGAGGGCACCAGCTGCGATCGCGGCAACGTAACCGGAGCTTGGCTGGTCGAATGGTGGCTCGACGGTTGGTCGCTCGCGAAGGAGTACCCTTAGGGAGAGATTCGCTTCGGCTGAACCGGCTCCGTTTTCCGCGACGCACGTGTACGTTCCCTCGTCGATCGACTCTATCGTGTAGAGGAACAAGGTGCTGCTCATGTTGGTACTGCCACGCTGACGGTGAATGTACCTGAAACACACGCAACAAATGGACGTCTGTGTGTCATAGTGTGCCATTTTTCTATCTCTTTCTCTCTTTCTCTCGATCGAGCGAAACCTATCGGTCTCGCGTGACCGGACATGGTCCATTTTACTTTTGCAGCAGAGTACTGCCAAATTACTTCCGATGCGAAATGCCCTATGGTATTATGCAACGGTACGCTCTTTCCGATATCATAGGTAGCTGTTGACACGATGGCTCGAATTCGACTGCAAAACTTCTAGAAAAATTATGCTGCGTCATTGAAAATCTGACTTTTGTTCGAGTGGCCGTGGAAGATACGCCGAATCACCGAACTTATTGACGCGATTCGGCTTATTAACGAGGTGCAAGTTTGACGAGAGAAAAAATTCAAGAGCATTTTACCAGATGAGCAGCACGATGGTTATAATAACCACTGAAAAATTTCTCCTGTTAAACTGGCTGAGTTTGACGGAGACGTCATTAAAAATTTTGTCGAGAGCCCGAGGTCGATCTTAACCTTCCGAAAGTTCGTCGTTTCGACTGATTAAAATAGTTTAGTGATTAACGACCATTATAAATGTTTTTCAGAATCCTCCATCATCGTCAAAAATTTTTGCCGGTAGGAAACTTTCGTTCTGACGCTGTGGTGCTTCGTACTACTTTTTCGACATTCAACCCCGTCGTCCCTTTCCACAGACTTCCCAGTCGACCTACTCTTCCAGTATCAAAAATATTTACTGACATCATGGCAAGCACATGTAACGGATAACAATTATTTCTAGATCTAATATTTTGGATTGAGAATATCACTTGTGCCTCAATTATAAGATATATAGAATATGAACTAGAATGAAACCCATGGAAGCCTGCAGATCTGAACGCGCCGGCAAATGACACTGTTATATCCCATAGTACACGTCTGAGCCACCCTTTACCCCATAATAGTACCATGATGACCTCGGATCCAGTCTCGGGATCATATTTGTGTAACTCCTTTGAAAGCCAGGGACTACTATCCTACCCCTCATTCCTCTCTCCTAAGCTTTCCTCGTAATTGCGGCACATATAATTTTGCGACAATTACGCCGCGAACAAAATCTAATCTTGAAATTCAGCCGGACCCACCGCAGTTGCACTTAACCCATTCACCTAGTTTCAACAGCAGTGTCATCGTCGTCCTTGCAAACCCGCGACGCGAAATGACGACAATATCCGTTAATGTCCAGAGCAATTATGCTAAACGCCGCACGCCTACGATAATAACCGTCCAAAAAGCCGCCTCTTTATTCTCCTAAGCGAAACGCGTTCTTCTCCTGGCACATACATAATTCTGTGGGAATTTTCAACGAGAAGTTCCTCGCGATGTACGAATCGAGGTTAAGACCGAAAAACAGTTTTTACCCCTTACCCCCTTTTTTTTGCGCGTTTCCTCGACCGTCTCCGGGAAAAAGTAGGGCGAATTCTTTAAGCGGACACGACGCTCTAACTTCCGTAAAAGAAATCCGGCTGTGAAGGCGCTCTCAAGCGCGCTAACCACGGCCCACCGCAGCAGTAGCAGCAACAGCAGTAATACCAGTGACAGAAAACACGAGCCTAAAGGGCTTTCTCGCGAGGACTACAGGACGACGACGACCGTTAACCGAAGAACGAAATAATTCTAGAGATTTTAAAATAGCTGAATTTCACTCTCTTATGAACGAAGGGCCCTATTCCCGCGTTCTCGTAAAGCCAGACGAGGGTTAGCATAATAGGGGTTTAAGTCGATATTGGCTCGTACTTGGCGCACGAAATACTGACATCACCACTTGGGAGAGAGCGGAAATTACTGTATCCTACTCCTAAACCAGCGATTCTCAGCTCGAGTGTTCGAGATTTTTTCAAGCCTGCAATATCTGCTTACAAGTAGTACAGTAGAATTGTACGCGCCTTTCGCCAGATCGACAGAAATTTTTGGTGAAACGATTCAAAATTAGAGTAATTTCATTAAAGTCTACTTGAACAAAGTGAAGAAGATGGTGACTTACCTAGGATAAATACTGGAGACTAGAGCTGAGGTGTCATTTTCGCTTTGAAGCTCGCAGGGTTCACCATTGAAGAGCCAGGTTAGTTTAGCCGCAGGAATCGCGTAGACCTCACAGTTGAGAGTAAGGTTGCTACCCTCGTAAGTTTCGACCCGCTGCTGTAGTTCGATCTGCGGTAGGCAGGCCAATTCGGCCAGTTTGATGGTTCTGATCTGTCGGGATCGTAACTTTGGTGGTGAATCGCAGGTGGGCTCGGACTCCTGAGGGGCAGTAGACGCCGAGTCCCTTAGCCAGGCTTGGGTGCCACGAAGCCGACAGTCGCACACCCAGGAATTGTTGTGTAGAGTCAATCCTCGAAGATTACCGCCAAGGGGCAAGGTATGTTCGGGTACGCGAGTCAGTCGATTCCCATCGAGTCGAAGCCACTCGAGCTGATGCAACCCGTCGAAGGCGGATTGCTCGATTACCTCCAGCAGGCAGTGGCTCAATTCCAGGGTGGTCAAGTGCATCAGACGATGGAACGCCTCCCGTCGGAGCTCACGAATAGGATTCCCGTTCAACAGGAGCTTCATCAGGCTCGGGTAGGAGGCGAAGCTCTCGCTGGGCACCTCCTCGATCAGATTCTCCGAGAGATCCAGCTCGACCAGGCCCATCAAGCCGACGAACGCTCTCGGGGCTATGCGACTGATATGCGATTTACTCAGGTACAGCCGCTGAAGATTTATTAAGCCAAGAGCGTGGAAGCACTCTGGCTGCAGGCTGACTAGATGATTGCCCGAGAGGTCCAGCACCTGGGTCTCTTCGCGAGCACCCTGCGGTAAGCCCTTGAGACCAAGATTCGCGCACTCCACCCACTCTTTTCCACTTTTCCACTTGCAAGTACACATACTCGGACAACCCTCCGTTCCGAAACGTAACAGGGTCATTGTACCGAGAATTATCCAACTCCACCATCGCACTCTCACTCGATGCCTAATACACTCAGGCATCCTTCTTCGTCTTCTCCGTTGTCGTACGTCGTCTTGAATTATATCGACTACCCTGCGTTCCCCGCGCGACGTTCCAAGCCGCACTCTAGTTCTCTTCCTCTCACGCTGCTAGGGTTGGTTGATTCCTTTCTCCCGGCTCACCATCGCCAAACGATTGAATTCGACCAGCACATTTTAATTACTCTTCATCACCCGTTCCGCTTGGCAGCCGTAAGCTCCTTTCCTCCCTGGTCGCTCATCAAGTCGAGAGGAATCAGTCCGTGCTGCGAGACCTTGAACAAAGTCGAAGAGACGTTCTCGGTTAGAGATGTGCCTGAATATTGGTCGAGGTCATTTGTAAATCTAACTAGTTGGCTTTACGAGCAGTTGCAAATTTCGCAAACCTCCATCAGAGCTAAATGTCGGGGTGTTGCCATGCCGGGACGAGAAACATATCCAACAGAGTCGTTGGTTGGAGGAAAGCGAACCGGGTTTTCGTATTAAAATGCAACCGTGTAATGCTAGAGATTGCAATATACTATATCTCGAAATGAGTCCGCAGGTGCATCGCTAATTTAAAGGCAGCGACGAGTCACGAGTCCCTGGAGATTCTCCAGGACAGGAACGACCTATCGGGCCTCGTAAACGAGAACTTTACTTCGGATTGCTAATCCGATCGATTTGGATTCTCCTCCTTTACTCCCTTCGTTCCTCTCTCTCTCTCTCTCTCTCTCTCTCTCTGTCTATCGCAACAGACGTAGTCCGCAAAACTCCATTTTACCTGCTACCCCTGGACCTAAATCTTTTATTAGTTCCCAAATAGACGACGATCGATTGGGGGATTCCCAGGACGACACCAACTATCGCACTGGGGTCAATACGCGCTTAGAGATTCTTCGGTTAGTTCTGTTCCCCCCTCTGTCTTCGTGTATTTCTTTTTCTTTCTGTATTGTCGATTCAGCGGCCGAGTCAGTACAGCAAAATCTTCCGTAAGCTACTTACACAGAAAAATCTCGAAGCATCATGCTCTAAGGCATTCTGATTTTTTTGTGGATATCTATTTGTATATCTCTACGATTCTATTCAAAATCCTGCACTGGATGAATATCGTAATCGCATTTAAACTTGAGGCTATTTATATTCACAGTACTTAGCTTCGAATGGAATCATTTACAGATATCTGTAATTTGACGTTCTTCTCGGTGAGATATTTCTCTTTCTGTGGATTTTAACTAATATGATTTTGAATATTACTCGTTCGATGGTACAATAAATATAGAGTTATGGATATGGGAAAAGAGGAATAAAAAGGAACCGATGATAAATTCCACAATGACGCGAAAATGATTGGTCACATTGGCGAGGCTTAAGCTAAAGTCAAAGACTCGAAGCATGAAACATTCGCGCGCAACTCGCGCCAAGATCACGATATCAAGATATTAGCATATCGGGAGATCGGAATATAGAAATATTGAGCGCACGCGGCTCTGCATGCAAAGCTTCCGATTTTTCGTGGTTTTATTCCTACAGAACTACGACGGGCCAGAGTTTCCTCGCCCCGAACCTCCAAAAGGTAGACCCCCAACATACAGCCCGCAACCTTTCCGATCCAATATTTACTGCCACATCTACCTCAACATTTTTTTACCAGAATAACTCTCACCACGCTGTGACACAACTTGTCACTCAAACTTCACACTTACTGCTTAACATCTTCACCAGTGGATTCTGGATTTACGGTGATATACCGTACCCTTTACTAAAGTTCACCGAACACGATACACGATATTTATTATTCCAAGTCACGTTTATAGTACCAGACAAATCACATATGTCATACCGTGAAGTTTTTGATGTGTTTAAAGTCAGAGACGCGGCAATAAATTATTACGACTGTTGCATTAACTTATTAATGAGCTTATGGAACTTTTGCAATAAGCTGAATTTGTGTTGTGCGTTCAAAAATCGTTTACAAAACAGTATTGTTATTATTTTACATTGGAATTTAGAATTTGAGTAAATTGGACCAGGTATCTCGATAGCAAGCGAGGCTTAAACGATAAGAATGCAACGTAGCATCTTCTTCTTCTGCTTCTTCTTCTTCTTCTTCTTCTGCTTCTTCTTCTTCTTCTGCTTCTTCTTCTTCTTCTTCTTCTTGTTCTTCTTCTTGTTCTTCTTCTTCTTCTTCTTCTTCTTCTTCTCGAGTGCAGGAATATGTAGCTAAGAGTGGATGCAAATGACGGACAACGTTCGCTTATATGATTCAGAGAAATGTGGAGTCGCCGCGAGTCAATCCGACTCGCGCCCGGCGATAATACTTTGGGCGAGGTTGAAATTCATAGGGAGGAAGAAATTCAAGTCCCGCCGGTAAGAACTTTATTGAAGATAGCATTGTGGATGCATCGGATTCCCATTCCACGAGACGCCCTCCATTTTCGCCGTGGCTTTCCGTGAACCGCTGCCAAGTCGAACAAAAAAAAAAAAATAATGTCTCGCAATGTTTCGACCCTTGGATTTCCCGCCAGAGAGATACTATTTAAGTTGTTTCTTTCCTCTCTTGACGATGGTTTCAATTAATTTACACTAGAAGTATCAAGGAGATCAGAATTATTTAATTAAGATTCTTCTTGTATTCTTGAATTATTTTAATTGTTGATGGAACTGAATGCACAGGAATCCTTAATAATAATTCTGAGCTTCAAGAAAATGCTTACTTGTAAGTCTTGAAAATTGATTAGCCAAAGGAGTGTCGACTTGTTCGTGTCAAGTGACTTTAGTTTTTGTCGTTGAAAGGCATATCAGAGGGTGTTGAGCGGAACTGCAATCTCGAAGAACGTATGCGTGGAACTCTCTTAGCCTGTCTTCAACCATTGTGAACCCTCTTGCGGACGCGTGCAATCTCCGGAGCACTTAATCAACCCGATGAAGCCTCGTTGAAGAATTTAATCCCGCTCTCGAGGGGCAATCCATCAAAAGATACGAGCAATCGCGATGGCGATCGCTATCGCGTTTAGTTTTACATCGGACTAACGCGATTGACCTCTTTTATTGGGAAAGTTTTGACGGCAGCATCGTGACGCGTACTATCGATGGCAGCAGCAGTAACCAGCAAACCGTCCAGACGTCAAGTCCAAGCGTTTGCTCAGGAACAGAGTGAAACGATTCATAAACGAACCGCACCGATCGAATTTAATTAACGCGTGATACCTCTCGTTCTTGGAATTAAGTTTGAGTCGCGGAACAAAAGCGAACCGTCAACAAAGGAACCAAAGAGAAGAGAAAGTGGCGCTTGAGAATCTGGAATCTTTGTTAAAGTCATTCGGATCCAGTAGAGCCACCTCATTCCTGATATCTCCACTTCGCCACACCTACGCTCCTTTCCGAATTTTCACCCAAGCTTTTCCCTTTCTCTCCTATCTCTTCTCTATAACTCGGAACTCCATCCCTCGAGAAAAAGGCCATCGGACTCTTCGGTATCTTCATTCTTCGCTTACAATGCTCTCCAAGTTCTTCGGACGTGCCGTTCAACAAGCAGGAGGAGCATCCATTGCGAGAGGAAAGCAGAAGATGCTCGAAGAAAAGCCCGGAAGAAGCAAACGACAAGCGAGACGAGTCGAGACGAGACGAGACGAAACGAAACCAGACGCCAAGGCACTAGAGAGGCCTCATCGATCGGAACCACCTTGCCGAGTCGACCAAATCCGGCCTTCACCATTCTTTCCTAGACCACTTGCTGCCAAGTTCGTCTTTAACCCTCGTTCACTCCCGTTCACTACCGCTCACTCCAACTCACTTCAGTTCGCGCTGCTACCATCGCTGCAGCCATCCTCGATCGGCTTTCCGACTTGGCTCCCGATCTCGAGATGCGAAGATTTCTTCCTCGAGGTGGATTTCCCCGGCGTAGTTTCTACCCCTTTCTTTTCAATTTGGTCATTTTCGGTGTGAGTAGTTAAGCACTGCTGGTGCCAACTTTTTCGAGATGGGATGAAAATCCCAAATGCACCGGACTTAAAACTAAAGGATAAGTGGATCCTAATTTTACGATTGGAAATAAATTTTAATATTGTTATAAGAATCCCAATTGAACTACTGCTGTGATCGAGGAAAATTATCGAGATTATAAAGGAGCATGGCCATCATATCCTCCAGTGATTCGACTCAACGATTATTCTACCCTGTGAATTTTGATGCCTTTCAGCGCGAAGAGTTTCGTCCGCGCTATTCCCAAAGAACTAGCTCTATCTTTCTCATCAGACGTGACTCACTTTCCAAATGAACGGGGTGCAATTTCAATCTTCGTTCACGATGGGGGGGTACGATCTAACAAGAAGCGTGCTAATTGCAAAGAAGAATTCGATTTCAGAAGAAACGATGCCGTACAGTTGATTTTCCGTACTTGTGATTTTCTCAGTGAGAAATTCATGCTTCTGGAGGGGTGATTACTCTTGTCCGTCTTTAACAGAGTAACCACGGCGGTAGCAGTAGCCGATAAAAAAGGTTTGACGTTTCGAAAGGTCGATTTTTTTAATACAATTCGCTCCAATGGAGCGCAAAATTGCCGAATGCTCTCTGATCGAGCGGTCATAGACCAAACGCTGAGTTTTATCCTTAATTCTTGCGCCTTTTTCACCCTCGTCTTTCTCTCCCCATTCAATCTTGTCACCTGATTCTCTCAGTCTCTCACTCACCCTCGTATCCTTAAGTTCCCTTGTTCTTCATCTTCTTCCGTCTTTCACTATTATTTTTTCTTTCTCTTCGCCTATCGAATACTGCGTGACCAGAAATGTGTCAGACCCTACCTCACCCATAGCCTCGTGCTTACGCGACAAAATTCATCCGAGGTAAGGGTCTACTCCCCTGATTTGGCCATGCCACTTCATGAATCTTAACGCGTTGCCACGGGCATCGTTGGTCACCGCCAGTTTCCCGTAACCAGGCCAATCCCGGTCCATTGAATTTCTTATGGATTATGGATAGCCATACTTTTCGTACCACCAGAGTACTTAACATATGACATTAAAAAATAATCACTATAATATATCAAACGAATACCCACTCTCCAATGGATTACTATTATTATTATCGATAAATTTTATTCCGAGACCTTTGAAATTTACAATAAATTCTGGTTGACCAAGAATAAAATTATTATTATTGACGTTACCACAATTTTGGTATACTCTGCTGTATTTATATCGGAATTGAAATACAGAGTAGGAAATTCTCGTATTTACGAGTGCAATGACCAATAACCAATGGAACTGTCGACCGACCTACCGAACCCCTATAACTGAACACCGCTGGGAGCGTTCTTTGTTTCGTCAGGGTTAGTACTCGCCGAAAGGGAACATTCGCTGTTTGCGCTACTGATACTTTGTTAAATAGGATTTCCGTCCAACGTAGGTGGCATCGCTTCGAGCTCTTTGTCCAAGCTGAATAAAAGCTTGGAAAACAACCTTGCGACGATGGTGGTGTGGTGGTGCGTGGTAGCTCTGACTCCCGGCGCACAACTGGAGCGGCTTCCCCTCTCGCGATAACAGGAAACTGAATATCACTGAATACCGCTGAACACCACTGAACAGATACGATAAAAGCCAAGGCGGAAGCTACGCGACACACGACGATGGCTCTCGTGCTCCGCGTTAGAACGGAACCCCAACGTTATGCACGCTGCTCGAGGGATACAATAGCCTCTCCAAAAACTGGGCTAGATATTCGACGCGTACCCAATGATATTTTGAATTAACTAGACACGAGGTAGCGTTGTCACTGCTTTTCACGATGGACCAAAGCCTGTTGTTCCTCTCATGGAAAAATGGTACATTTTTAGGCAGCTTGGTTATGTACTGCATCCGATATATTTTATGGATTAATTTTGATGTACATTATGGAGAAGATATTTTTACACAAAAGTTTGCAACTAGATTTTTCCTCATTTTCAGCGTAAATAGAAAATTGCTATAAACAGTAGAAACTGTTTCGAACAGACAGAATCTTTATTAGTTTGAGTCTATTGATTGGCCAGCACAAATTTTCCAGAATGATTTTAGAGTCACTTGAACCACTGGAGTTCTGGAGTTACTCCAGGCACTTGGTGCAATGCGTTGCGCAACCCGGGAATTCGTTCTTTTGTTCGATATTGGCTGTTCTATAGGTTGCGCTATTCGGTAAACCGGGGCAAACGTATGCCGTTTTATTTTAAATAGCCAGCAGAGCCGAAAACCACATGAAAGAGAATCGCTCAGCATAGTCGATGGTCCTTGATACAAAACTAGAAGCAGCTTGGTTTAATAATTCTACCAATTGCCAAATTCCCATACACAGTAGAAAATCGGGGTTAAATTTCTAGGTACCCTATAAACTTGGCCTGGCAGAACCGTCGATTACGGAAAAAGAAAACACTTGATGGACGATAAACGTAATAGTCGTAAAGTGTTCTGACATACGACAGGGTGGGTGGGTAGAGCGATAAAAGAGGAGAAAATTGGAGTTACGTCGATTCTGAACAGCTGTGGGATGGTTGTAACTTGAGCCAGTGAGTCAGACAGCAAACGCACGAGTGAGTGATTCAATGAATGAATAAGTGGGTGAGCGGGAAAATGATACGAGCGAGTGCGTAGACGAAGAGTAGAGAGAGAGAGAGAGAGAGAGAGAGAGAAAAAGAAAAAGGAGAGTTATAGGAGGGCTGGTAGTTGGTACCTGATAGGGCAGTGGATTGAGAGCGCGCTATTCAGGAAGCTGGGCCATTGCGGCGATCTTTTAACATAACTCGCTCCATCGGACCATAAAATTAGCGCACAACTGGAACGATCGATGCTCGGGACCTGGTCCTTTTCGAGCGCGCCGGACTAGATGTTCCCCAAAAGCGGCACTGAAAGAGGCTCCTAACCCTGCGAAATCGTCTGCCCAACCGGCCGCACACCATCCACTGGAGTACCGCACCGTCGAGTTCTATGCCGGCCACGGCTACCACCGCATCACACTGCACCGCAATGCACCCTGCTGCTCCGCACTCCATCGCGTTAAGCGCTTTCCTCTATCAC
This sequence comes from Trypoxylon attenuatum, assembly GCA_963989405.1. Lineage (NCBI taxonomy): Eukaryota > Metazoa > Arthropoda > Insecta > Hymenoptera > Crabronidae > Trypoxylon > Trypoxylon attenuatum. The sequence continues at coordinate 2,372,926 of OZ022489.1, read as the reverse complement.
CCCATTACAAGCGTCATTCGGACAATTTGCCGGTGTTTTGCCGCCTCAATTATCGAATAGTTCTCATCTCTTCCTTTCTCTCTTTCGCTCTCCATCAACCCCCAACACCTTTCTCCGCATCGCTTACTTTCCGTTCTACTTGCTTTGAACTTTGTCTCTCTCTCTTTCTCTCTCCACACTCTTACTTTCTTTTGTGGGAACAGGGTTACGGTTGCTGTACTTTAGCGACCACTGATACCGTGTGCTCAATGCGTTCGTGTGGAAAATGGTGACACTCCTGACACTGTTCCTCCTATTCTTAATTCTGGGACATTCGGAGAGAATGATTATGTAAAATTCTCATTATTGTTATAACATCAATCATTTGCGTGTGTCGATTTTATTCAAAGTTTAAGCTGACCGAGTTTTTAACGACTGGATAGTTAAAGAAAATTATGTCAATGTACATAAAGAAACATCATTTATTTGATTGATTTTATAAAGGAAAAATCTTGATGAAATTGTTTTGAATATGAGATTTAGAAAGTCTTCGTTATTAGAAGTCTGATAGTAACCAGCGAATAGTTCTGATTTTGCGGTAACCACGGAACTATCGTGTAGAAATCGAATATTCCGTTGTCAGAGGCTGCCAGAAGAAAAGTTGGGGAAAATCCACCGGTAGTGTATATCGGAGTAGCGATTTCCTCTCGCCGAATGGCCTGAAGCGTGGTAAATTTCGATCGGCCGCCACATTGACGTGGTGCAGCGTAGCGCGAAGAGAAACTTTTTGTTGGATCTACGGAATCTCCGGGGGGGATGATGCGCGTTCTTTATTTTCTTTGACTGACGGTGCATACACGTTTGGAGACTGTCGCGTACCGGCTTAGTATTGTGCGGTGGTAGAGACATCTCGTAAGTTTGCTTTTGCAAAACTTAGAGAAGGAGATAGCAAGTGATATAATGACCACAAGTGATATAATGCCGACATTATCCCAAGCGACCAGCATTTTGCCAAGTGTTTTTCATTGATGAATTTTCTTCTGACCTGGTTCCGTTTGACTCCCACTCCCTCTCACTTTTCTCTCTGCGCCACCACGGCTAATTCAGTTTTTCGGCTGCATCGGAAAACATCTTGCCCGCAAAATGATTAGCGGGACTTGGCGAAATGAGAAAAAAAGAGTGAGCAAAGGAAAAAAAAGAAATACACGACGAAATGGGAAGGGAAAAACGAACTGGAAGAACCGAGTTACTTTTGAAGCTCGTATTGGAAATGTCGCGGTGCCATAAATCAAGAATCCGCGAACGGTGCTGAACCGAGGGTGGCAAAAGAGGGATGGTGGAGTAATGCTAGTGGTGGTGGTGTGCAGCACTTCCCTGGCGATCTGTAAATGCAATTTGAATCGAACCGCGAAGCTAAAAATATTAGCAGAACTTTAATGCGATATTGATTGACCGACTTAGACCAACTGGGACTAACGGTGCGAACGAAAGGCCCGTACGATTTTCCGAGAACCAAGTTTCCGGTCAGGCGACAGGCTTCGATAAAGTTACGGGGCAATTATGCTAGGACTAATTGTAAGTCCTGATTAACGGATCGACTAACGATTCTCAGAGAAAAATTTACCGACCTAACCTTTTTCTACTCGCACAGGAACGGTTGACGTGACCAATTCTAAGCGAGAGAGAGATTTTATCCACAACGGTACTAGCGAATTTAAAAGAAGAATAATAGTAGATAGAATTATTGTTAAATCTAATTTACATGTTTTTCACTGATAATCAGAATTCATATTTCTGTGAGCTTGGAACTCGAGATCTTTGCTTACTAGTTACAATTCGATCTGATTGCATACCAATTTCAAGATGACCTTTGAGGGTGGAAAAAATTCATTTGAAAAATTTCCATAGATATTCGAGCGAGCTACGCGTCTTGCCGATAAGCCGCATCCTTGCGGAACAAACGGAACCATTCTCTTGAGCTACCGCAAACCTGCGGGAGTACAAAATTTTCCACAGGAAAATATCACGGCTCGCCACTAAAGCGGTCGCTAAAAACTCTGTTTGATAACTTTATCTTACGACAAAAAAATTTCGCTATAGAATACACCCAACTCGCACGTACCGAGCATCTAAAAATACCGTGTTCATTTCGTGGTTTTCTGACTCGACGCATATATTAATAACTATGCACATGTATCTTCATATATGTACATGCAATTCTTCGTAAAGCATCGATGAGCGGTACCTTGAAAAACTGCCGCTTTTAGCATAACCAAATGGATTTCTGAGAGTTCGTTTTATTCGTCGAAAGCAGTCGAAGATTTCAGTGTGTAAGCGTGAATTGATCGATCATCAAAATGGTCAGTTGAGTAGGAAAACGATGTGTCCTATAATTCATCATAGTGAAAAGCGTTGCCCAAGGTCATCAATACGTTCTCGTTTCTGAAATGCATATTCAACAGCAATTAAGAGAATTATGTATTTCTCGGAAATCGTATCAATTTGTCGAGTATGAATGAAATCGAATCAATAAGTCAATATGTACTTTTACTGTCGGACACAAGTGCATAAATATTTCCTAACTTGCCTTATAAATGAATAATTAACTTCGGGAGAAATGTCCGTAAAGCAGGATTGCGTGTAGCAAGGGATGGTGGTAAACGAGTGGTGGTGTCTTGGATCAGGGGAAAGAGGACAGCAGTGTCGAAGGCCGGTTTACGAGACCCAGTTGATGGGTCATCCCGTTATCCAGGTGAGGCCGCGAGCAACGACTAACGGGAATTTTAGTCTCCCGTTAACTGCCCCCGCGATAAACTCTCCCTCGAGCGCTTTAACGACTCGCTTCCGTCTCCACCCCACGGTCTCTAACCCGACCTAATACTACTAGCCACCACCACCACCACTACCACCACCTACGTTCTCAACACACTCCCTACGCTACCTACGACCTACCCTCATCTCCCATCTACGACTGTTGCCCTCATTCGTCCTGTATCAAGCGCCAGACGAAAAACGCTGCTAGTGACATAACAAAAGTACCCTTCGCAAAAACACACCCTACACCCAGAAACGACGCCTACTTAAGCAGTGCGAATGAAAATTCGCGGTAATGAGATGTATTAATAGACAAGCTTCGTTCGCTGGTTTCATACTTTATGGATCACAATCCAGCTCCTCGGTCGTATAAAGGGAAAGTTCCAACCCTGACAAACCCTAATTTTTTGTCCGTACAAGCAGAACTGCAATACAGTGCGAAATACGTATGCTATCTCAAAACCGTGTCAAAAAGGTGGTCAGAATTAGGACTTCTCATAAATGAAATTAAAATGCACATTTTCCTTACTTTAAATATAATTCTAATTTGTAACTGTAGGATATGATTGAATAAAAATGCGATTGCAATTCCATTGGTACGTTATTAGTTGCTTCGACTATGTAACCACAAAAGTTCAAGTGAAATTGAAGTACGCTGACTCGAGACTCTTATTTGCGAAACGGGCAAATAGTCGAGTTCTGCATCGTGTCCGTCAAAGTGCAAAGTGGACGCAAGGGTAGAGGTAGGAATCGTGAACGAAGAAGATCGAAAGAGCAGAGTAATCGGAGAAACCAAGAGGAACTCGTCAAAAGAGCAATTTGTAAATGAAAATCTATGAAAATCAATGGTAAAAGGAGTGTGCCAAGTGAAGGAGGAAGAAAACTGTCCCCTTTGCCCAGTGGTCCCGAAAGCCAGCACACAATCGAGAAAAGATCGTGGGCGGTAAGACTTCCGACTGAATTTGCAAATGGAAATTACTCTTCGCACCTCTCGCAACCTCAGGCCACTTTTCACTACCAATCTCGCACGAGTCGTAATTCGTTCGACAAATTCCTTTTGCGCTTTCGGTCTTCCCTATTCCAGAAGAGTTTGCCCACTGGTAAATGTGAATTTGAAATGATAATGGGAAATGTTGTCTTCTCTCATTTCTCTCTCTCTCTCTCTCTCTCTCTCTCATTCTTTTGTTCTAATAGTGCCAACGTGAAATTCAGAGGACACTCAAGCCCCGAATGATAAACGTTTTAGCTCTCCATTTATCCTTTTCCCGTTGGTGGTCCGATCGAAGCAAATGTCAGAGCTACTGTCAAAGGTACTGACAAACCGGCCCTAGTTGACAAGGGGAAAGCTACCCTCTTTGCTCGGTATCATTCGCTCTTTTCTTTTCTATCCCACTCCCTCTCTGTTTATTTGCCTCGGATCTCTTCTCCCTTGTCCCCTTCTGCCTGCTTTGCCCTTTTTCTGCCAGTTTTTGCCCTTTTGGTTTTCTCCTACCCTCAGCCTCGATTTATCCCCTTTCGTGCCCCTCCTTCCCGCTTGACCCGAGTGTCCTCCCGATTCATGAAGGGTTTGTGCTTCGAAAGGGAATAAACGAGTCGCGGCTACCAGACGAACATTTTCTCCCTCGGGACTACGACCTGTGACTTTAACCACTATTAATGCTGCGGCTAAGGTTGTGGCTACGCCTCAAATTCTTCTTCATTTTTCTTGTTGCTGGCTCTTCCAGCAACAAACAGGCAAAATTCAAAGTTCAAAGCTTTATCTTTCAACACTTTCGTCGACACAGAAAAGTAAAACTGTTCTGTATCTCGAGACATCAACATCGTAACTATAAAGATGCGTCAGCTTCGAGTCGGATAGTCATAAGGCTTATTTTTCCGGAAGTTGGGCAGGTTGAAAAGACCGAGGAGTTTTAAGACTTTCGCAAGAGTACGAGTCGAGAAGGAGAACGAATCTGGAGACATCGTCTAACATTGGAAAAATATGCAGCGAGACCGGAAAGTTTGGCTTTACAGCACAAACCGTACAGGCGACTGGAGGGAAGTCCCTGCTTCGTAAATATTCCTCGTATACCCTGCGAATTTTCTTCCTTCCAGAATCGCTGGACGAGCCTGGATCCTATCGATCAGGACACACCGTGGAATACATTATAAAAACGAATTGAATAGGACAGAGTCCCGCTGATCGTAGTGATCTTAAACTAGACAGAGTGAGAGAGAGAGAGAGATAGAGAGAGGGCGCACAAGGGAGGGAACGTGCGATAGCAATGTGCTTACCATCGTAACTTCTACTATCTGTTATCGATTCTCCATTACTTGGAGAACAGTGCGATAATGCAGTTACAGTTTGCGCGAGAGAGTCGAGCGCTTGAGAGCGCTTTCACGGAATGATATTGCTTCCCTAATTAGAATATTGCGAAGCATAACAAGCCGTATTAGCTTATTTTGTTCGCGCGCTTGCATACTGTTCTGTCGAGCCGCGTAAGCGGATACGCGTATACACGCGTGCTAGAGGCAACAAAAATTACGGAACAGTTCGGCTCTCTCTCTCTCTCACTCTTTGTCGCTTCCGTGTTACCTTCCACAGCAGTATGCCACGCCGCGACACGACTCAAAGGGATACGTGCCGCAAATATTTAAACTCTCAGCGCCAGTAACGAAATTAGAGTCTTAATCCACGATAAAAGCATATCCTGCTGGCGGAGCTACCAGCGCGTTATTGATGTTTCGCATTCCGCAGCGGGTGTTCCAATTATCGCTCTACTACCCGAGGTCTGCTATTTTCCGATCTACATATTGCTATCTATGTATTCCATGCTAATTCTATGGTTACCTTCCCTCCCAATTTTTCTCTTTCTCTCTATCGGTAATAGCGGACGAAAAACGATACCAGATATGAATTTTTTATTAATAAAGTCTATATTTTGGGTAATTTATTTACCGCGACACAAGCTGCGGTGGAAATTATTATTGATCGATGGTAAAGTGTAGGTTGGTTTACAGGGTCGATGGGGTGATACTTAATACAAGCTCCAGGGCAAACTGTAAACGAAAGCCAAGGAGCAAAGAAAAGAAGGCTGAGGGGCCAAAGTGAAGGGAAAAAGAAACGTCTCGACTACTTCGAGACACCGATAAAAGGAAGCTCTATATTTCTCTTGCTGGTTCCGCCGTTTTACTTATTGTTAGAGCGCCTTTGATAAAACACCCCGACGCATTGGATGGTGGCTTCTCTTCCTGCTCTTCGAATAGCTTTTTCTTATTTCTTGTTATTTACCATTTCGGATGTTTCTATCTCTTTCCCTCTCTCTACTGCTACCCCAACGAATCTTGTCGTTCAACCCTACATCCTCGGCGCACTTACGAGATCAATGATACCGTTCCTGCATTATAATACACGCCGGACCCAGAAAAGCTATATTTGCAGAATGAGGATTTCGGTTAACCATAAATTGAACTTAGTCAGCCAATGAATTGAAAAATGGGTAAATGGCGGTGCACTGCCTGTAGAGTCTACACTATCCTTCTATCCGTTATTCATGTCGAGATCGTCGAGACGCTCACGTATCTCTATCACATAACGGTATTTTCCGAGAAAATAGATCCTGTTTTTCGAGGGAATCTCGCTTGTCCGGAATCCTGGCAAATTCGAGGGTAAAACAGAAGGACAGAGGGAATCGATCGGTGGTGCAAGACTATTTGGACGAGAGGAGCATACTTGCCGTGAGTCAGGATTCGCAATGAGCTGCCAATGGAGGAGAGACCCGCATAGCTGGAAAAGTCGTGGACCAGTACGGTCGATGAGATCAGGGGGGGGGGGGGGGGGGGGAGTAGGAGTGTACAGCAGAAACTGAAGAGAAGCAGAGACAGAGACAGAGGGGTGGGCCGTGGGCTATGCGAGATCCAGCATGGCAAAGCCTAAAGCCCAGGACAGTAACCCCTGGACTAACCCGTTCGTGCGTCCGACACGAACCGCGGCTCTGCAGGCACAACCCGATAACCGACCACCGCGACGTGCCCTGACCGACCCAACCTCCACATTCGCCTCTCCCTCTCCCTCCTCCCATCAACTCCTTTTATCAAAGCGCTTTTCTCTCCGGAACATTTTTCTCCTGTTTTTCGCTCGTAGAATCGCTCTGAAACTGGTCCCCGATACCGGCCGCGTCGTGGTCCAGCCGGCCGTTCATCCGTACGTCCATCCCCGTTTTACTGCTTCACTTCTCGCTTGCCTCGGCTTCGTGTCAGTTTAGTGTTGTTTGTTATTTGCGATACGTTATTAACCGTATTCATGCTTGTCCAATAGCCGCGTATCTTTTGTATCGAATGCAAATACACGCTAAACGTGTTCTGCAGTTTGATTCCCTATCGCTCTCTCTCTTCCGATCGTTTCTAGCTTTTCTGTTCGATGGTTGGTCCACTGGGAGAATATTAAATTCGCAATACCGATTCGAGCTTATTTACAAGGTATCATAATGCGTTCTCATCGGGAGATACGACTTTGGAAAGCAGCCAAATTAATTTCGACCGGCTGGCACGACGACACCGTAATCGATCGCGTAATCTACAAATTGAATCGTCCCCTCGCGAATCGAGTACGGTAACTCGTCGACGTCAAGTTCCTCGACCGATAGTTTAGTTCCGGAGTCTACTTCTCGGATAGCAATATGTATAGGCGAATGGTACTGGTTTCGTAACCCGAAACCCTTTGTTGTCTCGACAGGTCGACTGTTTGCCCACCACTCGGAGACTTCTGCGATTCGCGAAACAGAATGGAACTGGTTCTCTGCGCGAAGGATCTGGCCGAATGTTTCACTCGCTTTGGACTATTTGCGTCATAGAGTTTTTCGGCAGAAACCGTCCTGGTGGAGAGGAGTCTGTGGGTGAATAGAGAAGGAGCACGTAGGTGGTGGATTTGCCATCCGAGCAGCCCCCATGCGGATTAACTCGGTTAAGCCGCTGGTTCTGGTACGTCCGCGGAAAAGTTATACCTCTCGGACCGAAAGCGCGGCATGTGTCCAATGGATTAGCCCTAGGGAAGACTGTCGCTCTAATTTACGACGTGACTCGGCAAGATTCCGAGCAGGTCGACGCTTTTCCTATCTTCTACGATCTCTTTTACTCTTTCTCTCTCTCTCCCTCTCTCTCCCCACAATACATTCCCTTCGCTCAAGCGATCCATTGTTACATGTTTCTTCGCGTACATCTGTCTTCCAGCGAATTTAGCGTGATCCGCTAATTATCGTGGCACTGGCTACTCCGCTACTACTCGTTAGTGCCTCTCTACTCTTCTTCAGAGCTAACGGCAGAGACCTCGATTTTTCTACGGTTTCTTGTGTGAAGCGCGAAAAACGAAACCACCACCGTCAAATTAGTTCCCGAGTGTTCCACTGCTAGAGTCTCATTCTTCTGCTCTAGTCCGCATAGTCGCCTGATATCTCAGCATGCTGATTAAAACGTGCTCGCTTTCTGCGCGAGCCGCCCGGCACCGTACCAGCCCGTGCGGCAGCTTCCTACTTTCGGAGCATCGATCCGCGCACGCTGCCCACCCTCGAGATTCGAAGCAGAAAAAATGCCTGATGAGAGAAAGACCTAGTACGCGAGAATGAAGCGCCACTCGGCGTTTCGTTATCGCGAATCTAACGAATTTCCTACGACTTCTCGCTACCCTTGTCTCGTTTCATTAGGGTCAGCCTCCTTATTTTCCTATTTTAGCCCATAAAAGACGTTTCTTTTAACTATACGAAAGATTATTGACTTCTCGATTAAATTGCATTGTATAATAATTAAAAAGGAATTATAAATGAGATTCAATGTTTCGTGACTACAGTTGCTGTTAGTGGAAAAACTGTTATAAAGGAAAGTACAATGAAAAAGGAAACGATACAAAGGTGTCTACATCGCTCGACAAAGAAGCCATTTTTCCAAGAGTGGCTGGTTCATACACGCAATAATGCGCTTCGTTCTCTCCTTTCCATCGCGCGAGGAAGTTGAGAATAATAATACGGTATAGGAGGTAAACCGCTTAGTGCGTGCGACAGCGTTGGCGAGCCAAGCGCGTTGCTTCGCTCTGGACCGCGCTGCGTTGTGCAATATAGACTCCTCTTTCGTGGAGAAAACCACGGGAAACTCGGCCGCAGACAGCAGGACGTAGGGGTGCGTCGATACACCGGCTAACACTGGATGACGCTCGGCGCTTTGTGCCGGGCGCGACACCGAACAACCACACCAGACTCGGTAAGAGCCTTCGAGTTTGCAACTGCGAGACAAAAGCCGCCTCGCTTCGCCGCCCTTTGTCTCCTGGCACCATCTCCACCCCTCTCTATCCTTGTCTCGTCCTCGCTTTCTCCATGCCAAACCGCCCCGAGGATTATTTAAATCGAGTCGGGGAGAGAGACGCCTCGCGAGGAAATAGAGGATCTCGACGAGTTTTCCTCGATATTCTCAGTCGTCACCAACCTTGCGCTACTCGACCTCGGCATTCGAATCAAGTGTCGCGCATAACGATATCACCCGGAATACCGTTCGAGTCTCGAAACTGGTATAGCACGGCACACCCTTTCCTTACATAATTCCCTCTCTTCCACTTTCTATCTCTCAATCTCTATATCATCTCTCTATCTGACTACCTATTTATCTCTCTCTCTCTCTCTCTCACACACTTCTCTCTATTTTCGATACTCGACAAACCAAGTTTTGAAGTCTTCGGTGGATCAAGTTTGTTGGATAACAAAAGTTGTGGAACAACCAAAGTCACGAGTTATTCTATCCTAATGATTTTTACAAGTACCGAATAAGAGAGGCGGATATATAAAAGATCGTTCTCGGGCTATAATTGCACAGGGATTAGATAACATTCCGAATTCACTTTCGTTCCGCATTTAGTAATGTAAATACTGGATTCCGTAAATTGAACGAAATTCAAATGTAGATAATGATAGTGTTCCAAAGTGCAGAGTACCAAGTGGTAAACGTACAGCAGAACATCGTGCATTGTTAATGCCTCATTCGTCCAGAGTCCTAAAAGCGCCAAGAGGTTAACAGTTCTATTAAAGTAAAGTTTCGATCATCGAGTACGGTCCAACCGGTCGCTGCGTTAAATTGCAGAAATGTTCTTCCGAGCTATGACGAGCGCACGCGATAAAATATTAAACCGGCGAACGATTGTAGGAAAACTCGGTATGAGAAATTTTCAGAAAGGCCGTCGGGGATGATTGTAATGGCAGCGGATGAAGAGAAAACCTAGCAACGAGGGAAAGTGATGGGAGGAACGGTGACAGCAACATACCGCTGACAACGATTTCGAGACATTAAAAACGCATTTTCAGTAGCACGCTCGATGTACCATGAGAACCGAGAGACGGAAAGTTTTATCCTGGAGCGAGGGAAAGCGAACGAGAGGCAACTCTTTGAAAAGGATCCCAACGCGAATGGGTTTGGTTGGGTTTGGCCGGGTTTGGTGGGGTTTGGTTGGGTAACGGTCGCTATGGTGCAGGTCTGGGTTAGGTGCGGTTAGGTGCAGTTACCTCCGGTTGCGGTTGCGATCACACGCATTACTTTTTCGTCCACGTTTTTTCCCCCTCCCCTTTTTACCCCTTCCTCCCGTCCACTACTCTCTGTTTCTGTCTCTTTCTCTTAGTTTTTCCGGTTTTTTTGCTTGACACTATTTGTATCCAGGGACATGCTCTAACTGTAACGCCATATCCAACAGATTGAACTGTGCGACAACGCTTTCAAAAAGATATGAAAGTATCGGAGACTGCTATCCACGATGTGTCGTGGAAATAAAAGGGAAATGCTGCTGTTACAATGCATTTTTATCAACTATTCGTAAGTCAGTTGTTACCCCTAGTTACATGCACTAGCACAGTGTTAACGGGTTTCCTGCTAACAAATCCATTGCAATAAAAATACTACTACATTTATTCAGACTTTCTGTTCGTTCCTACCACTGCCATTATTATTACTTTACCGATTTTAATTTCCCGTTGGGAGAAGCTTGGGTGCAGAATACACAATGAATTCGCCTCATTGGCAGGTTGAAATTTTAAAGAAATTATCCGTTACCCTCAGGGCTCATTAGATTCACCCACTCCTAGCTGCAAAGTCTTTTTGCTAAAAAGAAAGAAAGAATTGAAGAGAGCACTGGAGCGCTGAGAAAAAGGGGCGCAAGGAGTAGGAAATTTTTTATGAAAATCGTGGAAATAAATCGCCAGTCTGAGCGGCCTCAGGAGAACGATATCCCCGAGGGTGGGAGATTCTACGCACGGGATGGCGAAAGCGCGTGCACGCCCGCGCGAACTTGCGAGTCGCTGAACCCGCAAAATTGAGTAGACTCTAGACGTGGTAGCCTTCGCGGCCAGGAGCCAAAAGCTCGGAAACTCCCTGAATTACGATGTCTCCTTATTGGCTGGAAAGTGTGTCGGCGCCCTAATTTTGCCCCATCCGGTTCTCTCGTCCATGCTCGCTTCCAACCCCCGTTTCCAACGCCCCTCTCTCTCGCTCTCTCTCTACCCTCCTCCCAAGCTATCCATTTCAACCAGGCCAGGACTTTTTACCCAGCCCGATATATTTTGCCCCGCGACTTTCGGCACTACTACGACACTCGCGAGCCGTTGTCTTTTCAAAACGATCCGCTCTTCTACCTATCCTTCCTTTCATCTTCTTCTATCTACCCGCTCTTCCTCAGTGCACCAGCGCAATAGCTTTCCTAGCTGCTGAGCGCTATTACCTCCACCAGCAAGATAAATAGTCCCTACGAAAATTGCGGGGATAGATCCTCAAGAAGCCCGTTCCAAGTCGAATACACTCTGGTTATATCGTTACCTTGAATCAGGAGTCTTTGGTTCTTACTGAATCTACTCACGCATTTAAGCTAAATCATAGTCGTAATCAACTAGAATCTTCTAACACAGTTCGGTCTTTGCGCATATTACCATGCTTCAAAAAACAAGTCTGATAAAAGCGATCTATCTTGGTGAATCTAGCATTAGTTAGAGAGTGTCTTCTGTTGAATCCTCACGAAAATTTAAATGAACGAAAATACCCGTGACTAACGTAAGCGTAAGTATGCGCGGGTAGACGTAAGTGGGCGTCAGTAGACGAGAACAAGCGACAGGAAGCTCCAACAATTACTCGGATTCTAATTCCGCTGAATAGACGAAAGAGCGCACGCTCACTCTTCAAGATTGTCCTCGGCAAAGCTCGCTCGTCTCATGGGGACTCTTGGGAGTTTCCATTCCCGTTTCTGTTCAACCAACGCGACCTTTCCAACTTGGAGGATTTCTCGCGTCCTTCTTCTCCTTCTGTTTCTCTCTCTCTCTTTCTCTCGTATGCTAGCCCACCCCCAACCAAATCCGTGCCGCACGCTATTCACCAGTCAAGCGCCCACCGTGATCGTCTTTTCGGCCGCAGATTCGAATGGGGCCTCTCTTGAGCTTCTGTCTCTATATCTTCTCTCTCTTTCTATCCTAGATAGTTCCATCCGGCACTGTGCTACCTACCACAATATCGCCAATTGCCTGCCCGCCTTCTTCATTTCCGGGCTGTAACCCAACCGACCCAATTCGCGCGCACAGCGAACTCCGAAGAATCTAGCGATAAAGATAAAGAGAAATGTCGAGTCGAAGCACGTTGAAAGACACACGAGAATACAAGCGACATAAGTAAGCGCGGAAGAAGAACGCTCCCACGAGGTAGGACATGGAAAAATAAGCAGCTCCTGTTACGTATTGTACATAGAATCGTTCGTGCACTCTTTCTCCCCTCTCTTATGTTAGACCTCTTTTGGAAGACACATATCCACCGTTACGTAACAAGGGAACGCAACTCTCGGAAGGAAAGCACTCGGGCCACTTTATCGTAACTTAGCCAGATTTTTTGCTACGGTCGCGTAGTCAAGACGACCATAATACGTGTATACGTGTGTAAAATCTTATCCGCCTGTAATGTACCGCAAGTACGTGGAATTAATGCTCGAAGTTGGGACTGCTTACTTGAGTGCAGAGGCTAGTACCCCCGAACTGTCCAAAATCCTGGCTCGCCTCGGAAGTCGCTCGAACTTTGAGCATTAATGCAAAGGTGCCACGCACTCCTATCAGTTTGACTACTTACACGATTATTTATTATATTACTTAACTATCTTCGACCATCTATTATTTCGCAATATTCCCATTCCTACGAGAATGTCGATCTAGAATCTAATTGTAAAATCTTTGCTTGTCGGAAAGAATATGGTAAAGAGAATGAGAGCCTGCAAGATGGTTGGGAACAAAGTTCGTTCAGCCAAACCAGAAAGCAATCACGAGTAGAGATAAGTCATGATCACGAATTTGACACGCGAACACGCGAATCAAGAAACACGCGAGCCTTAGATATCCGGTTGCAATGCCTGTTTGTATGATCTAGCTCCGAAACCTCTACGTTTCCCTCGCGTTATCCATCAACTAGCTCATGCGACTCTACTCCTCCATAGGAGAGGATTCATCCCTTGAGAGAGCGAATATTAAAGTAACGCGCTTAGAAGACGCTCTTGATAAGGCTGCCAACGGGAAAAGGAACGTTCGTGACTCGACTCCGGGTGGAGAATAGGAATAAGTTTGGAGAGTATGTATACGCGATATGAGCGGACAAAGGTGCCAGAGCTGAATTTTTTAAGAGGCAATTCGAAGCAACAGGAGGCAACTGGAGAAAATCGAACGAAGGAGAAGGACAAAGAGAGTGTAGAGAATACGTAATAAAAAGTATTAAAGTATTAATTATTATATGAGTCACAAGCGAAATTCTAGCTACGACGGAATTGTCTAATTGTAAGTCTACCGATCTATGGCTAGTGGCGAATGAGTTGAGTCTACAGTGAAGCAGATCGTGGTCTAAGAAAATCACTTTGATGTCCCGAGGGCGGCAAAATCACAGTGTAGAACCTTAGCTTAATACCAAACACGATCTCCTCCTCACCTTTCCAGCAATGTTCCTCTCCCCCTGCGGGAGAAAGCACGATATTCCGTTTAGTGGGTAATAAAGCGAGATGTAAACCGAACGAAAACAATTCGGGAGAACGCAGGCAACCGCGCATAATTGTCCGTGGAGGCAGATTACACGCGAATTTCGCGCTTCCGCAAATAATACCCCGTCAGGTTAAATTTGTAATCGAGCTATTTCCCTTACTCTCTACCCTCGTTTCCCTTTCTCTTCCCTTGGATTCTACTATTAACGTGGTTAAGCACTGCGCATAAAGACTCTCGCTCCCGCGAAAAGACTCAGGGAAAGATAAGTCAGCCGTGAGTCGTAACTTCTCTACGCGGCTAACGTCTCGCTGCAGCTACGCTATTCTTCTATTGATCGTCTCGGCCCCTTTTTACGAGTGTCCATAAAACATCGGAAACGCAGGGACGCATTGAATCGCAAATGAAAAATTTGACTGACTCCGCGAATGGTTGAGAAGGAGAAAAAGGCTGAGGGCGAGAAGACATCTCTCCTCATCCTACTTAAAAGAAGCTGGAATTAACTTAAATGTCCCTGTTCCTTTTGAAAGAACTCGAAAGTACTAACATAAGTAAGGGTAAATATACAGCTTATACGACTACAAGCTATAAAATTTCATAGCTTTCTTCTCATGAAATATGCACCGATGAAGCTTTATTTCAAACGTCACTTAAATAGAGCAATTACTTCCAATTCTCTAGCATTTCGTTTAACAGACTAATGTTCTATTTGTGAAATTAGCGAATCTCTAGAAATATCCTCGGTAATAACTTTACGGAATTCGGGCATAATGTTACAGGATTTAAGGGCAACAATGGCAGAAATTATAACCAGGTATCTTTATTCAAATTTTTGGACTGTCACGTTACTCACTCCATCGTGAAAAGATATGATGCAGTTCTTAGTTTAAACAAAAAATGAATCTCCGAAAGAAAGAAGATGAGAAAGGGTTGATTCACGCGGATATCGTTAACGAAGCGAATCCAGTGGGTGGCTTTCAGGGGAGTCGCGATTGTTTGTCGCGAGAAACAATAGCCACGTAAATAAGTTAACAATTGCAATGACGTCCGAGCTTTCTTTCCCTTGTAGGGAAGCTTCGCGTACGCCCACAGCGCCTGACAACATTATGAAATCGTAATTCCGTATGTCGTGGCTTGACCTAGACACGCTAGACTGGATGCACCGGAAACTCGAGGGTGCCCGTAGATTTTAGCCTTCCCCGCCCTGAAACTACGGAACTTTCCGCGGTGTAGACGACATGCATTGTGTCCGCCACACCATACTGGCGAGAGAAGTGCTTCGCGAGAATTTCATTATCAGTCGACCACGTGTGTTCGCGAAACCACGGAGAACTCCTCCTCCTCCTCCTCCTTCTCTTCGAGAATGGAACAACCGCTCGTGAGAGTTACGATCTCGAGGGTATTGTAGAAAAATATTAATGTCCTGCTACTTCATTAACCCCTTAAACGTCGAGGCATCTTTAATGAAAACGACACTTATACGAACTTTTCAACACGAGTAAATTTAATTCCGCATGATTTAAGTATATTGAGTACTGCGTGTACTCTTCGTCTCTAACGAAGAGTTTCCGTTGAGTTTTACTGGTAATAGACAGGATTCGAGGCACAGGGTGGTTTGGAAGGCGGAGGTCGAAAAATCGGAAAGCTCGAAAAACCAGTGAAAGAGTATTTCGAAAAGCGCGTGATAGTAGTGCGATGTAACTGGAGAGGAGATTCGGAGGCAGTGTAGCTTAGCAGAGAAAGAGAGAGATAGAAAGAGAGTACGGGATAGGCGGAGTCGCGGGGGGTTCTCAATCACAGCGCAAGCGGTTTACGCGTACCGGGTAACGAGAACGCTCTCTCTCGCGCGCGCGCGCGCGTGCTCGTGATCGCAGAGTACCTTGTGCCGGAGAATGGTGAGGAGAAGGAGAAGGGCGAAGGGGAGAAAGCGCGTAACGCGGAAACCCGATTTTTCAGAATAGAATAATAAGCTTTTTCGGCTGGCAGCCGTCCAATTTACATAGAGAGCCTGGCGAAAAATTCGGCGAATAAATATGGTCCTCGTTAAAGCAGATAGCCACTTCCGTGGAACGAAAGGCTAACAGCGATTGTCCAATTGTCGGTTGGTCGGTAGGGCAGCGAGAACTTTTTCAATTATGGCACAGTGGGGGGTGCGATTCGTAGCCGCGGGCCGTGCCGCTTCTCCCTTTGGCCTCACCAATTCCGTTCGATGTACACTTCTCCAGTCTGGCCAAGAGCAAGGCAAGGCACTCGTAACTGCAGAAGCAAGCAAGGAACGATACTTTTCCTCGAGTTAATAAGCGGCGCGGTAATCGAGTAATTTTGTTAGAGAGAGAATTGGATCGGCCGGAACCGTGCCGCTAGTGGCACCCTCTCCTCTCGCCATTTCTACCGTCACCCTCTCCGTGGCAGCCAAGCTAGCCACCGCCAGCCACACTCCACCACCCACACTCCACCTCCACCCTCCGCGCGCGCTGGATCGACCAAATTTTCATCCCGACCGAGCACCTCTCCCACTCGACGACCCTCGCCGACCCTCGACAACCCTCGCCAAACCTCGCTAACCCTCGCCAACCCAATGCGAACCAGCCACCCTGCTTGCGAAAGCTCGAGAAAAATCTGCTTAAAAAACTACCCTGATAAAGGGAATGAGAAAGATGGCGCTCGAAATTGAGAGGAAGCTGAGAGAAAGAAATTTAGAGAACGGCGAATCAAAAGAGCAAGGTCGATCCTCTTTTTATTCATGTTTCCTTGATTCTCTTTCTCTCGCTCTTCGTCTACCGTCATGCGAAATTCGAATGAAGCACGATCTCGCGGAACTTCACCTACACGGTGAAGTTTTATATGACCGTTTGAATCGAAACGCGTTAACCAACGGACGTTACCCCATTCCACTTAAATACATTATTGCGAGAGTTTCGTTTCTCTCCCACCCGCTGTGCTTTATCGCGCTAGCGCAGTGTCCATCTGCTATCTTCTCGAATCTCCTGCAGTCAGTGCATTGGATTTCTCACTGCAAACGTGTCTGCCAACAACGTACCACGTCGCGACGCAAGGTTCCCTGGCTAGCTTGCCTGTACCCGTGGGATTGATAGTGACATCGGTGGTGGTGGTGGCTAGGGAGGAGTCTCGTTTCGCGTTGCTTTTGCAAATCCAGGACTCTGGGAGCTCCAGATTTCCAGTCTCATGCAAACCGTGGTCTTTGCTTCTCGCTAAATTGATGAGGTCGCAACTCTGCCGAGCGTATTGTGCGTGGGCAGGACAATCTCGACGTAGTTTCTCACAAGGCTATATTTCAAACGTGCGTGGTATTTAAATTTGCTTCCAACCTCCGATGCTATATATAAATTTCAACGCGCTTTGCTGCACCCCCTCAATATTTGTGTTTTAAGTAAGAAAAAAGAGGGCCGAGTTAGCGAGTTCGTGAGAGAAATTTTAATAGCATCGTCTAGCGTTCGTAGGTGGTAGACAATCTAGAATACGTGTATATACATTATATAATGTATGTACGTAAGTGTACATAGATGTGCAGACGAGGTCGGGCGTAACACGTTTCGATTGCGCAGAGTACCGACCGCTTGAACTTTCACGGGCCGCTGCATGGAGATCCCGTACTTGAGAGGTTGGATTTCAAGAAAAATCATCCCAACCTCAGAGACTAATTACAAAGATAATGAGCATCCAAAATAAAAGCTACTACGCAGACTTCGAATCCACTCCAATTTTGCAATCTCTCATCAATGAACAGTCAGACTCTACGCTTCTTTTTCTCTCTTCGAAACTCACCCGATCTCTTGTACCTTATCCCTTCGTAACCTCACCCTCGATATTCCACTCTCATGTACCTAAGAACCAACCAACCGCCCACTTTCCACCTTCGCTCAATGCTCTTTTCACGGACGAGCCTGTCTAGGTCTGGTTCTCTGCGAGCTTAAGCGGAAAGCAACTTTGATAAAGTGCTGCTCCCATGATGCAACCTGGAGATGGGAATTTTGGAGAATCCGCCGGAGGAAAGTCCTCTTTCGATGTACAGAACCCGATAAAACCTGGCTGGCAATTATCGAAGAGAAAGAATATTTGATATAGGTATCTCTTGGAAGCGGAGGACGAATGGTCGTAATCTGGTGTTGCCATGGCAACCTAACGAAGGGACATCGAATTTAGTCAGTTCGATTGTTGCTTTATTACCCGTGGTAGAGGATGAAATTGATCACGTATACTCGGTAACCTTTTTCTTGGTGCATTAGGTACCTATTTAAAACATAGTCTGGTAGGAACGTCTATCATTTCGAGATTAATCTCGAGGATCAGGAGGATTGACGTTAACGATGTAATGGTCATGTATAATGTAATTGTGAACAGTTCTCTAATGTGGTCCGAGCATGGTAATTTGGGATTGCAGATATATTGGTTGTATTAGGTAGTGGGTTCGATTAGAGAGGTCAGTTGGCACGAGCTAGCTACGTTATAGCGGCCTCCACGATCAGACCCAAAAAACTAGCTTTCAAGCCGTCGGTCTCCACGGAAACCTGCAGATTGAGGTTTCCAGGAAAATTGGATTCAGATTCGGCCTGTTTGTCCGACGGCGAGTTCGGTCAGCGCTTTGAGGCCATCCAGCAAGGCATCTGGATTTCCTAATCTACTTGCAAACCTCTTCCTCGCGTGTACGTAACGAAGGTAACCGATAATATTAGAGTGCTTATACAAAGGTACGCGTCTCAATGGATCACAATAAAATGAAAAAAAAATCCTAAAATATCTTGCGGTGGCTCAGAGGGCTTGCCTCGAGTCTAGCCAGTGCAAAGTGGCACAATTTTTTGCCTTTGCAAAACGCTACCGTAATCTGACTCTCTTGTGCTTTCCCCCTATGCAGGAGAGATGCTTTTTAAGAAATCTAAAAAAGCTCCACATGAATTTTCATTTTGACGCTGCGCGGTGCAATTTGCCCGGTTTTGGGAATCAAGCCTCAGGGTTTTCAGTTTAATTAATCATTTATACCAGTCCGCAGTCGAGCAGCACAAGTACCCGGAGAAGAAATGTTTTGTTTGCCTCGACGGAAGCAGAGCGTTATTATAATAACGAAATTTGCGATCGGCCAGAATTTTGCAGAGCGTGCCAGCCACTAAGAGAAAACGAGAGAAAAAGGCACACACACAGTTAAAATTCTCGTTGGTTGGTGGAATTCTCGGACGAACGTAAGGTATGCATGAAAACGGCTCGGCACCGGCGGCGCAGCCTCTGAAAAAGCACGCATCCTCTGTGCGGGTTTCTCCCTGCTAATTAAACTCTTAAGAATACCCCGGCCGTAATGAAATCACCGAAACAACGTACGCTCGACTCGGGGGCCCGGTAGGACGAAGCAGCGCTAAAACCGCCGCTAAAAGTCGCCCTTCCTTTACCCTCTTCCTCTCAATCCCATTTATGTGCGCACGCTTTAATCCTTTCGGACTGCCAACCTCGCGAAAATTAAACCATCTTGCCAAATGAAAATTAAATTCTTTTTGCGCTCTCGAACCTCACCACTCACTACGATCTCATCCCGGTTTCTCCCCCTAGATTTCGCAGATTTCTTGATTCTCCTGACCCACTGACGGAGCATCTAAATCCTTAATCGTTCCTCTTATCAAGGTCATAATCGTCTTAGTGATCTTAATTAAATACGGAGTATCCTAACGCAGGCTCGAAACGAGAATTGCAATTGGATAATCTGAAAATATACCAGGATAGAGTGTAGACTGTAGATAGTCCGATCGGAGTCTGATAAGAAATTAGCGATGGTCTCAAAATCGATAAACCCAGAAAATAAGAATGTGCCTGTCCAACAGAAGTACCATTTGGCAGGGCTCGCAGAGTTACCGGACGAACCAGTCGGAGATCGCAACCAGACGAGAAACGGCTTTTTAATATCCTAATGGAGTAGCCGGCCGCACATGCAACCCAGTAAAGCTTCCTACGTATAAATCAGAGTAGGTCTCTCCGGTAGTGCCGCCCAATCGGACTTTATTTTCCATCTGCAAGCCTACCGAGTCTCTCATAGATTTCGCGGAGCGTCAGTAGCCGGGGTGGTTGGAAAATCTGCTGAAAAGCGAAGCGTGCTACTCTCTATGGCGCCTGCGACAAGGTGAAACTAATTGTAATTTCCAGAAGTAAAGGTTGCTCGCTCGCGCGCCCGCGCGCGCTTGGCAAACGCTTCAAAAGGGAGAGAGAGAGAGAGAGAGAGAGAGAAGGAGAACCAGCCCAATAACTTGATCGGCTCCGGTAAAGTTGGGCCATGGATCGGTTTGCATATTAAACAAGCGAAATTGCCGCTTCTAAAGGGAGTAAATGAAGCACGTTTTCTACATTAACCAAATACGCTGGAGTCGTGAGATGGTGCTGAATAAACCCAGGTGGCAAGCTGCCTTCTTTAATTCAATTCCTTCTCCTTCGACGCGCTTCGCATCGCCCTTCCTTACCTCTTATCCACCACCTCCATCTACTTTTCCTCCTTCTACTCTTCATACCCCCTGTCTCTTCTATCCTGCCAAACGCTCGCTACTCTCTGACAATCTCCACCTGCCCTTATGGTTCACAGCGCTCACGGCGTTCACGGTCTTCGTCAGTGCTTTGACTCTAGCTTGCATTAAATCTAGCTCATGGCTTTAACTTTTGGCCCCTTTGACGGGAGAATCTGTCCTTGTCAGATAGAGACGCGTTTCTTCTCATTCTACCCGTGGAAAATTAATTAAAATTCGAGTTTTAACGGACTGCAACGACGTCCCGTCGTTATACGCAACCCTTCCGAAAAGATAATTATCCTTTGCTAAGGGGATCTCGAAGTTCCTGCCAAACTATTCTCCGCGCGTCTCAATACTGTTATTACGAGAATTTCTATCAAGATTTAGCTATTGACGGAATCGCGTGAGTTTCATAGAAAAAATATATAAAAAGAGAGTTAGAATTAATTTTCCTACGTTGCAGCAACGACAGCAACTATTTCTAGTACTGGTCACGCGATACCTAAGTATATCTATGTTGCAAACTTGCAGAAAGTCCCAAGGAGAGAATGAAAGAAGCAAGAAAGACTGGTACATCGAGAATCCGGCCGAATCGGTGGACGTAGCGACTAATTGAATGAAATTGGAACGCGTGTACACTCTTAAAGAAAGGAATCAAAGGGTCAGCGATTTAATTCAATTCCCTTTCTTCAAACTGTACAGGCTTTCCTCACCCTCCTGTGACCCAAGTTTCAGCGGAGTCCCGAGAATTCCTATGAACTTTCGAGGAAGTGTTCGTCGCACTATGCGCCACCGTCTACTTGGCACGACAATCAGAAGTGGTCTGGAAAATTCGTCTCTCGCCAACCTGCCATGCACATTCGAGGGCACATTTGTTTGCGGATAAATTCATGCAATTTGTAAAATTTATAGCTCGTATAACTCTATGAAAAAACAGGGGCTCCAGACACAAATTGGCGGATCGAAATAAAAGAATAGACTTGGCAATTAAGGATCCTACGCTCGTACGAGGAGAGAACAACCGTACATCCTCTGCTCAAAGGAAAAGTTTGAGCTCGAGGAAATTCAGGTAGGAAGCGAGTAAAGCGTCTATCCGGTTGGAAATTGAAATGCGGAATTTTGCGAGTGGCTCGCAAACGTAAAACAAACGGAAGATATTAAGCTAATCAAAAGTCAATCGAATTTGGTGTGCAACGTTGAAATTAATCCTAGCGTCACCCACGCTCCTGTTTAATCGAGTTCTGGGATATCCGTGCAAACCAGCGAAAAATCCACCTTAAATTCTGATATCTCCAATTTCCACCGAGATTATCGGGCAACCGGTGTTATTGATTAACGAGATATATATGCACCTACGTATACATGTATATATGTACATGTATCTACGTGTATACGATTAAGTTCATGCAATACATAATCCTCGCTTTAGGAAGACGCGCGCTAGTATTTATGCTACATTTCATTAAATGATAATTTACCGATTCGATTATTTAATTCTGCCTACCGCAATCGAAATTTTAACCACGAGCTTTGTATTACTAGCGTGCAATTTAATTGCCCAAATATGGAATTAACGTATCACGCACCACTGGAGAATTATCGCGGATATTCGCAGAAGGATTCGCATAATTCGCCGATCGTGCGTATCCAAGAGAAATGTGCAAAATATACGAAGGTGCGATAATTCATGCGAGTAAATTAATACGAATACAATGACGAGCTTTGATAAGGGTTAGTCAAAAGCAGGAACTTGGTTAGTTGGCAGCATCGTCTCTGCGTATAGTCGACAGGTACCTTTTTTGGACTTTAGTCTATTTACTTTGAAAGTGGCAGCTTCGCGAGCCTTTGCCTCTGCTCTAACTTGCTTCGAGAATATTTTTATTCTCTCCCGTTCTCTTTCTTTTGAGCGAATGAGCGTCGCGTGCCGCCACCCTTTTTTGCAGGCTTCGCACTGCGAACAATGCGCGAGAAAAGATAGACGACCACGACCGCGGAAACAGAGATCCAGAGTCAGAAACGAGAAAAGAGAAACGCGAGAATAACGCGAGGACCGGCCCGAGAGGGGAGATAGAGAAAAAAAGGGAAGCAAAAAGAAAATAGAGAAAGAAGATAACTTTGTCCATCATCGGAAAACCAAGTCCGGAAACGAGTGGATGACCTTTGGTTCTCTCGTGAGGAAAGACCCCAAAAAAAGGCAAGTGGTATATGTGTCATATGTTAATATTATGAAAAATTCGTGGAATAATGTTTGTCAAGCATTTTGTCGAGCACGTTCAGATTTCTTCTTCCGACCAATAATTCAGCTTTAACTTTCGCGAAACTAAACTTTTTGATGATATTCTAATTAAAGACCAAAATTATCTATGAAATGCATAGTCGCTTCTTTTAAAATTCGCTCGTTTTAAATTTCAAATTTTACTCCAAAAAACTAAATATCAGACTCGACTTTAATAACTTTTCGTATATTGTTCCAGGGTCAAAACAAAGTGCGAGGCGGATGGAAGCAGCCCCTAGAATCTACTTATTAAACCTCGAGTGTTCAGAAATCCCATACGGCATAAGCAGATCTATTACTTGGACTAGAGGGAATGTACGAGTTAAACATTGCAGGATTCAGCAGACGAAAATTGAAACTTCCAGTGTTCCAGAACAGAGTTGGAATTTTTCGACAGCCACTGGTTCAAGATATATGGCGTGCTGAATTTGTAGAATGCAAAATAGTGAAGTGCTTCGAGGGAATTCCATAACTTGGGATCCTGCAATAGTTCTACAATGCTCCAACTGCGTGCACTTAGGATATAATATTAGAAGATTTTTTATTGTAAATAATAATTCTTACTATTATTGTATAGCTTGGGCCTTATTCCAATAATTCGTCCAAATCTAGGAAAAAGAAGAAGTGTTTTGATGGAAATCTTGAGTATTAGTTCTATTCACTCCCACAAACTCGTTGCAGATAAACTTTTACTAGCGTATTATTGATTGGCTGAACTATATACGTGGAAAAAAAAATGAGGGTAGGCTGGAACATGATGGAACCCGAGACCTTTCCTTGTTGGAAAAAGCGGCGGCACCAGCGGCACAGGGTGCGCCTGGAAAAAAAAGAAAAGCCGCGGGAGAGAAAGGGAGAAGAAAAGAGAGGGAAAGAAAGGGAAAAAGAGAATGGGAGCGAGGTCGAGGTGGTCTGTACCATGGGAAGGGTTCCGAGAAGCACGGAAAACCCAGAAAAGGACACGAGAGACGCATCTGAATTTCTTTTCTGTTTCTCAGCTACCGTTCTCCGAGTCATTTTCCTAGCGTTCGACTGAATTATTCATCGCTCTGTCAACGTCACTTGTCGCTCTGCTTTAGCACAGTATCATTCGAGAAATCCTTTTTCTTTAGTTTCTTCAGCTTTTCCTCTATTTTCCTCCTCGATACTCTTGCTTTTGCATCCTCATTATCTCGATTTACATTGATCTAATCATATTTCCTGGATAGTGTCTTCGATTTTATTTCCTCTCGCGTGACTAAAGCCTTCTTTCTGCAAGTTTCCTCTCGGAAAAAGAACGAAGGACAACACAACCCTCTTCTGTATCCCCGAGTCTCCCTTACCGCCAGGAACCGAAGTCGTGAAAACTTGACGTCTAAATCGATATAAAAAGTACGAAGCAAGCAATTTATAAAATTCATCGAATTTCCAACGGTTCGAATCGTTATGAGCCCGCAAGGGAGAAAAGGAGACGGAATGGGACGAGTCGGTACGAGGTTGATGAGGTGGGTTTGACCCAAATGCGCTAATCTCATCTTGATAAGGAAGAAGAACGCCAGTCGGAAAAAGGAGAAGAGTCGCCACTCGAGTGAATTTTCATGCTAAATTGGCCAAGATTAATGTCGCTCTGGTTTATTTACCCAGCCGCTAATCGAGATCGGAGTCGCATCCTAGCTAAATGCTGCTTTCGATGATCTACGTTGAGAATTCGCTTCGTTTGCCAATCTCGGTTCTGAGGGATAATTTTAGCCGGCCCTACAACTATATTAATTGCAGACTGAACCCTCGACAAGAACGTTAATTACGCTCGTTTCCCAAGGAGAAAGAAAACCCTGGGATCTTCCATTCCATTTTCAGAAGTCACTTGTATGTACTAGCTCCACCGCGGGCATTGTCCTTACAAAGCTGGCCAGCGGAAAAAATTGTGTTGCCTCAAACATAATTCAGAATTAAAACAGTCGCATTCGCGGTAGCGAAACGCGTTTCCACTAGCTCACTCGCTACCAGCCAGTATTCACAGTTCTCGCAACTTTACCTTTGTCATCGCCTTTTGCTTTGGAAAGTATACTTTTCCAAAGGAATGCTGGAGGACCAAATTTCAACGGTAACCGGTGGCATGTCGTAAAACTGTCGGAAACTCGATATCGCTCGTTTAAAAGCACCAACTTTCTTTACCTCTCTCTATCACTGTCTCTGTCTTTCGTTCTCGCTTTTCGACCGTTCATCCTTCGCTCTTTTCCGATCTGTCGAAAGCAGCATTTTGAAAAGAGTAGCAAGGGGACCGATTGTCGCAAATGGACGATTTACTGTCCAGAGAGGCAAGATCTTACTTACGCATTCAATCCCCTCTCTGAGAGAATCTCTCACAGTACTCGTTAATAATGCATGCTCTATCTGGAAGCTGGGGTAAATATCTCTCGTTAGGATTTAATTACAGGCACTGGTAGCTACGGGGCGTTGTACTGTTCGACTCACAGTCGTAGTACAAGCAAACCTACCCCTCGATTCCTCCAACCCACCAGCTTAAGCTTTCAACGGCGCGTTAAACGCTCCCTGCGAAAGATGGAGCCAGACGTAGCCGTATAATAACAACCACGAAGAAACAAACGAGAGTCTGTCCAATTATAAGACGCCATTAAGAGCGAAAGAGGGTACAACAGCTGTGACTCAAGAAATGATATACACACACACACACACCTTTTTCGTGAAGATATCTACATGGGAAATCATGGTGACGAATCGTTGCCAGCAGCTATGACTATGTATGTAAGTACATATTATGCAAACATCCATGCTTCGTCCAAGGTGAGCCAAATAGAGATGTTTTTCTTTGTACATTCCTCTCTGTTTCTCTCGTTAACTTCCTTCCGCTGATCCCGTTAACCTCCCTTGCAGCAGCGTCATGTCTGTCTCTTCTTCCTTGTTCCACGCAACGAGGACCTCTTTTCCCTTTAAAATTTCTCGACTGTGAACCTGTAACGTTACCTCTTCTCTTATGCGACTCGGTCGGAAATAGAGTGTCTCTCTGTGCAAGCTGGTACCAGTGACACCAGAAAATTGTATTCTCTGCGATATCCTTTCGTGATGGATTATTGTTTAATGGATTATTTGATAGATACTTTATTTCCTCGAAGAATATATATTTATCTTCTTTCTTTGTTTCTAATATCGAAACTTCTTTTTCCTTTATTTCAAAATGTCGAAATTCTTCACATTTTTGTCTTCATTTATCTCAGCTGACCCTTCTGCGCGTTAACTACGAGAGGATTTAAAATTCAAATAAGGGAATCTCGTGGATCCCTTGTGGAAGTATGCTGATCGAAAGCCAGAGGAATTCGCATGAGAATGTCGGATTGTAAGGAACCAAAGAAAAGAAGAACGAATGAAGTACGCGTGTGCCAGACTCTTCTCGAAGTTACCTCGATTGGGGGAGTTTTTCGTTGGACGTCTCGTTTCTTCCAAACGCGAACGTTCTCTTCGACTCTTCTTCGCCCTTCGTGAAATGTTTGGCTGGCGTGAGTAACGACACCTGTCCGCTGATGTAAAGTATCCACCGAGAGTACATAGCGAAGAATACAGAGTTTTTGTGAGTAGCCACTTCGTCGAATACCCTCCTAACATTATCGTGTCTCGAATAGGCGAGGGTCGACGCTCGTCTTCGGTTTCTGCTTTCCACTCTTTTCACTGCGACGAGTTTTTCCTCTCTTCCGTTATAATCCTGACTGACCTTACTGTGATTCAAAAAGTGTCAACGTCTCACTGAAAATCTCGCGAAGCAGTAACCTTACAGAAATACGAGCATAAAAGGAAACCTATGCAATTGGTAGGTAAAAATGTTTATAACGTATCGCCAAGTGAATCAACATAAATTCGAAGGAATTGTATGAATATTTTTATGAAATATATTCAGTGAATAGCAGGAGAGAAATGAGAAACAATTCGTTCAGACCTCTTTCGAGAATCTAGTATTGATGCTGAGAGTTGTTACTCCAGACTTAAAATGTAATTTACACTCTACATAATTCAAACTCATTGACGCAATGCTAAAGAGCATAAGAGTACTATGGAATTCAGTAATTTTACATCAGAAATTATAATAAATATATATTTACGTCCCGCTTGGTTTGGTACGTCGTACCTCAACTCACGTCTATTCGTAAATCAGAAGCGATTCAACGTTTATGCCACTCGAGCAGCTTCTCTCCCCTGTTCGTATTTGATTCTCCTGCTTGTAGTACTCTCGCGCGTCGCCACCACTAGCACGAGGGATGCTTTATGTTTTTCCAATTTTCAGCCCTCTTACCTGGAAACCTGTGCTCACCTCTATTTGATTTTTATATTCAGCTCGATGCTTGACGGTTCTCTCTTATCCTTTCTCCAACTGGATACAGAGGCGAGATTTGCAAAACCTGTCGGAAATAGGTGTACCGCGCGCTTTCACGAGGCATCCGACGCCATCGAGTAGCATTCCTACGTCGCAATCTCCAAAGCGGATCTACTCTGACTATTTCACCACCATTTTTATCGAAGATAGAGACGTGATTTTAGTCCTCTCGTTTTATTCGAAAAATCTGCCTCTAGTTTCTTCTTTTTCCCCCGGGGAAAAGTGGCTTCGTTCATCCAGTTACAGATTGTTTGGCTTTAGTGATTTTTTTCTATTTTTTTGGGGATTTGGATGGAGAGAGAAAAAAGAGAACCATTAATTTATATAATAGCGCGAATATTAGCTTTTCGGATTGTTCATTATTTCTAGACACTTTTTTGCAATTAAGAAGGATCATTTCTGCTTGCCGCAGATTAATAGTCAATTATCGCTGAGAAGGTGTCTTGTAAATGATCTTCTCGAACGAATAAACTTTCTTTCCCACCAGACGTCCTTCATTTTATTGTGATGTAAGCGGGAGGCTCGCTTAATCGAGCGGTCCACTCTCGAAGGAAGATTATTTGATGTCTCACCGAGAGGTTTCTGTTCGTGACACAGTGCCAGAACGATTTTCTTATCGGTCAAGTGGACGCGATACTCGAGTCCCAGCCGGCTCGTGGGGCTGTGAATTCGAGGGAACAGTGTCTTTGGCTCTCGACCAGGCAGGAACCAGCTGTGTATGCCCATTTAAGCATTTAGTCACCCTTTGTCCACTGCGGTCGACAGACCTTTAACGATCGCACGATTCCCTTCATCGTTTTATGCGATCTCCTTAATGTCGCAATTTAGCGACCACTGTTCGACGAAGAAACTTGTAGATTAACGATCCGATGGCACATTTCTCTTTGACTTTAACTTTTCTTAAAGTTTCTCTGTAACTTTGAGTTACATTGAATCAATATGGTAGACTGTAGACTCTCGTGTGCTTCGTACGATTAAACTCGATTTCATACGAATGACAATTATTTCCAGTGGCACAAAGAAGCGATAATCGATGAAAGTTTTCATTTGCAATTCTACATACTTTGTACAGTAAAATAAACCAATAATGTACAAATAGTATTAATGAAACAATAAGATAGGAGAACCAATATCGAAAGCTAGAACTCGGTAACTTCCGTTAGTATCGAGCGTGAAATAGCCCAGAAAGCGTAAAATATTGAGAAAGGATGTCCACCAACACCCACTCGACAAATTGAACGACATCAATTATTGAACACAGGTTATATAATGACACTACTCACAAGTTGCCAATAAAAGCCACATTGTTCGTCGTTACAAATCGTCTATATTGACCTGCCAATAGATTGCCACTGAAAGGCGACATTTCACAGTGGGAAAATACTGATAAATCCATTATCTGCGCTAAAATGGACAAGCAATTACCTTTGTACAAGATAATTCAGAACTGTGCGGGAAACAAATCAGAGTTCATTAGTATTTGCCTCAATAGAACCCAATAGCACATTGTGTATACGCATATTCTAATGGAATGAGCAAAATATTACTTCTATCAACAAAACTAAATTCGACAAATCTGACGAATCGAACGTAATTTTAGATGTTTCAAAATGTCAGCCCAAAGAAAGAGAAGATAATCAAACTTGCAACGAGCGATTGAACCAGGAGAGTTAGAGGAAATGGCTCGAAATTGTTCTCGCCAAATCATTAGCAGTCAGAGCGCGATGTTCTAGAACGTGTCAGGCTGCTGCCAGGGAATCTCTGGATACTCGTGGATAATCGAGTCGTTAATGGGCTAGAGTGACGCACGGTAGTCGCCCGAAGAAGTTACCTGAGATATCGCTCGATCGAGTAAAACTTTTCCTCGATCTCTATTACGCTGACCTATCTCTCTTTTACAAACAATTCTGTAGCCTGAATTATTAATCCATCGACTTTCCTTTCGCATGCGTGATATACTCTGTAAACGATAACATTCCATCGCGAAGGGTCAGCTTCGTACCTGACCGAAGTTCGGATGACATAACTGATATTACGCGCGAACCAAACCTCGTCTCTCCGGGATTGTGCTTAAACTCGGGCTCTCGTTATTAATTCTCTAGTGGGAGGAACTTGCGCTGCCACGTACAATTACATTTGTAGTAGCACAAGCAAAAAGAGGGCTGGTGGTTAACGGCAGCTGGTAGGATATCTGCCATTAATTGTGTTCCGAAAGTCTCTAACCATTTTGAATAGATCTCGAGAATCTGCCGCAGGACCTTGATCCAAAAGGACAGCCGGCTAGAGAGAACTTTGTCGTGTACGTGTGAACAGTTACCCTCTTCCTGGAGAACTACTTGTCAGGCAAGAGAATCACGCTATTCAGAGAACTATTGTACGATGCAACTGTCATCCTCGTAATGTCTAGCTTTGTACGAATATATCTTAAACGCGTTCACCTAATTTTCGTCAATCTTATAAAGAATCAGCTAGGTTCAACCAAGTTTGAGTCGTGACATTCGTAAAAGTTAAACTCGCGAAAAGAGAAAGAGATTCGGAGTAAGAACTTTGCAGATAGTTTTGAAATGTAGAAGAGAAACTGTAGGAGATGAGTGTGAGATCTCGTGGAGAGTACTTTGAAGAGTACTAAAGGATCATTGTCCTAGACAGGCCTCGTTTGAATATTGAATAGTTGAATATTTTCCGGACAGACTTCGCTTGTTCGTCCTCGCTGTTCCATGGAAAACAACGTAGACGTAAAATCCTTACTCCTGAATCTAGACGAAGGAAGTAGAGGTTGAGGTTGATACTCAAATATCTACTGCTATCCAAAGTAATCCTACCTTTCAAAGCTCTAGTCCTCGCAACCTACTATATGTATGCACATAGGTCGCATTGGTGGCCCGACGGGTTACGGGGCCGTAGGTTCCGCGAATTAGGCAGCCGGGATAATTAATAATCTCGTGACGCCTGTGCTCGTAACGGTGTGGTCGGTCGATAGGTTCGGTGCGCGTCGGTTTCGACTCTAGGGTCGTCGAGAGGAGAGAAGATGAGCTGCTGTCGAGAGGTCGGATATAGAGGTAGAGGTAAAGTACTCTTACGAGTTTTTCGTTATTTTAATCAAGGTCACTGGAAGATTGCCCGTCGAAAATAATTAGCAAAAGCAATTAAAGCCTCAGCTCGAAACTACTTGTATCAATGTTCTCATGTACTTTACATATTTCTTTTATAAATATTATTCTTCTCTTTCAAGGACTTTACGTAAGCTTTCCAGCTTTTTAAACTGAAATCTCGTCTATAACTTGGAATTTGCAGCTGTTCCTTAGAACTGAGCAATGTGCGTCAGGAATGGACAAAGGACACTAAATAACGAAACGCATAGGAAAAACGATTGAGCTGGACGGAGGAAAGAGTGAAGCTGTGAGAGGAATGGATTGAAATGGAAGGCAGAACGGTTCTTTGTTTCAATTTCGTTAGTCGTTCGAAATAACGAATGCCATGTATTTCGTTAGCAGCTGTCGTTCACGAAACGTTAAGCTAGCTGGATAGAATAGAGAGCGAGCAATGTGACTGGGGAATTGAGTGGAGCGCATACTGGACGTTCGCGTATTCTCAACTAGCTTATATCCGTGAGTCCAAGTATTTCTCGTAAAAAATATGTTCTCGCCCGGAGCACCATCACAAAGAGGCCAAAATTAATACGTGAAATGGTATTTGTTAAGGAATTGCGCCATTCTTTTCTCAGTCCTAGTGGATCGTGCGTAAATATTCGATTCAAAGGGCAGAAAATATGATAAAAAAATATGAGGTATTCGCTAGGCAAAAACGTCGAATTTCTAGTTATGCGAGAAGAGAGAATCGAGGACGAATATTTACGAGAGAGAGAAAGAGAGAGAGAGGGAACAAACGAATAGCACATTGCGAACGCACACAAATTTCAACTTCAAACTTGAACCTTTAAACTTCGAACTCGGGGGAGAGCATCGCGTCAATTTCAACTCGCAACTGTTCTCTCTCTCTCTCTCTCTCTCTCTTTCTCTCTCTTCTTGTTGGGGATCAATGAATCCTCTCCATGGTAGACGATACGGTGATACCGATGGCGAAATTAAAAATGAGTCCTGTGTACCGAGGTCGACGCAAACCCAACTAGCAAGCAAGAGCCGCATTGTTTTCCAACAAATTACTCAGCTTTGTCGCGCTCATCGGTAATGAGGCAACTGAAACGTTGTACGAGAGACGCGAAAAACAACAGAGTCCTGGAAACGCCGCGCCGACTAATGGCCAGAGACCCGAACGAGACTGAACGTATTGATTAGTGCATTCAATTCCAATACCTCCCTCTCTTAAAGACACACGCTGCCAGAGCTCCATTTTCAAGCGGCGAAAAATGCCAATGCGAGGCTACAATAGGCCTCCGATTAACTCTTCGATAGGCAGAGCTACAAACGACTAATCGAAAAGCAAAGCACCATTTGCAGCCTATAAATAAAATAGAACAAAATGAAATAAAGTGAAATAAAATGAAGCGAATTGAAATAAAATGTAGTTTTTTGTTTTAATGCGAAAATAAATGTGCTCGTGCTATTCAATAGAATAAAAAGTAATATGCGAATCTGTTAATCTTAAACTTCTACATATACCGATAATCAAATATTTCGTATAATTTCGAAAAGAATTAATTCTCAAAGGACGCGCAAAGTTGCATACCGTTGGAAATTCGAATTTAAAGAAGATCGCCAGAAAAATGTGTCGCGATTACGCAATCTCTTTGAAAAAAGCTAAGCCGAAGAAGAACGATGGTAGAAGAGAGAATAGTATCTAAAAGAGACAGAGCTTGCGGGATCTGGAGAATGGAACCAGGGGACTTGGTTTCGCTAAGGTTAGCAAGAATGTTCCATGAAGAGCGCGACAGGCTCCGCGACTCCTGCTGGCTCAGACAGTTTTATCGCTCGGGGCTCGAGCTCACCGTGTGTTCCAGTGAAAAGGGATCGCTTGCGTAATGACACGCGAGGCAGCTTGAAATTAGTGGCGCGTTTTCGGGATCTTCTTGCGAGGCCCATCAAGGTTTCACGAGCAAAAGCTTCTCCCTCTATTTCCGATTTATCCACGAGTCTCTGGGGTACCGTCCACGCCACTTTACGCGAAATCATCTTAGTGTGCGCGTTCTACTTCCCTCTTTCCATATTTTACCAAGTGGTTAACAAATTTCTGTATGCTTAAACGAAACCATTGCTTTCCACTTTTGGGAAAATCATTTGGTAGATTGTACATTTAACTTTAATTTGTTACCATAAATGTAATCCACTTCGAGCAATCGCTACTGTAAAGCGATCGAAGGTAATAATAATCGGTAATTCAATTGCTACTCGATAACAAGCATCCGCGCGTATTCAAAGTGTAAAAAAAGCTGTAACAGCCCTTTATTACATTGACTGTCATCGTAGTCAGTAATATTATTGGCTAAATTTAATTATAACCATTTAATAATACATTTGAAGCCGCTTTGCAGTACTCAGGCATCGATTATCAAAAACCTGTATTACACGAAAAAACATATTTCTACTTACTTATTGTTAGCAATAAAACCTATCTCATCGTATTATATATTATCATAAGTTAATTCTCGATTGAAAAAGCATTTTATTCACAAGCTTTCATTAGAAGCGTAGCTTTAAAAAATGACGTTTAAGAGTGAACGTATTAATAAACATATCTAGCGAGCAATTAAAACGATCCATTAACCTCTGCTGGTTGAAGTAGCGATATACTTCTCCCCGAGGTGCCCTTTTCAGTAGCACTTCGGTGTTCCCGATAGAGATCGCGCAAACTTTCTTTTGGGCCGGAAAAAAGTATTATCGAACGAGGCAAGGAGAGAAGAGAACCAAGGGCCGTTGGCCTAGCCAGAGCATGCGTCTATGCCGAGAGTAGCCTCGGGTATAGCCACGTCCATTCAGCCGAATGAAAAGCTTCGTTATAGGGGCAATTACTGTGGCGGCACATCAGCCACTGCTAGCCACTGCTACCAGCTACGTTCACCTACCAACTGCATCTTCCATCACCCTTTCTCCCTTCTAACCCCTCGGCCTACTATCCACCATGCCTTGGGCCCAGCCTTCCCTCCCTTCAACCCCACTTCAACTCCGCTTCCAACCTTGCTTCCATCTTTTCTTCGTTAGTTGCGAGCTGTTACCCCGAGCTGTTGCTACCGCTGCTAGCTAGTTCCTGCTACCGCCTTGCTCTTGTGGCACTATCGTGCAACGTGTCCTGCTCGCGTCCTCCTGGCATTTCTTCCCTACCAGCCCCACAGCACTCTGCATTTTAGATTAGTTCCAAGCTAAAGCACCTGCTTCTCGCTCGACAAGAGCATTAACTGGCAGTCTAATAACCAGAGACCACGCGAAAGCTGCGGCTATAATTTTCTCGTTCCCTCTGGTACCTTTTTCTGTTGCCTTCCTTCGAGGCTGGTCATCGTACCTTATCTGAAACGGATTTAATGCTATTTTGGACTACTCGGTGAAAACAGCTGCGGATATAAAAGGAAATATCGTAGGAATAAGTTTCGCGAAATGCCGTAGTATAATCACTGATGCGATAATAATACTGCTCTAGCAATATGAATTCAATGGAATTGACGGAACTTATCAAGGAAAAATCCCCCCCAGTCAATTTACAATAGTACAGATAGAAATATTTGAAATGAATCTGAAAGAATCCAGAATAAGAGTAGAAGGCGAGAATAAGAGAAGAGAAGAAAAAAAGGAAGAAGGAGAGTACGATTTCATTTTTCTCGGAATGGAATAAATCGACGGGCCCGTCTGCGTCGACGGGCTTTACGCGACAAACTTTCGTCCTAACAAACGGGAAATTCCATTTCAGTATGGTGTAAGCGGGCAACCCAGTTCTCTCTACACGACACGCTTTCGAGACAGCAACCGAAGGCTTAAAACCTCACAATTCCTAATAACGGGTGCAGTTACCAATGCGAGTCTGAGAGTTGCTTCGATCGAGGCCACCACCACGTCATCATCCTCCACCATCCCGTTCTATTTGCCTGATTCGTTCAACGTCACGAGGGAGGAGAAAAAGCAGCGAGATTTTTCGACCGCAGTCAAATATTTATCCGGGCGCACGTGCGAGACGCGATACAATTTTTCCCGGGGAACTATCTCTCGCTGGATCCCTCGACAACGCTATTATCCGAACCACCGGGTACAGAATACACCGCGAGAGGACCCGCACCACATTGCACTCTCTCTCTCTCTCTCTCGCTCTCTTGTGGTTGCTACGCTCCTCGGAGGGCCGTAAAGATCTCTCCAGTTCGCTCTCGGATATCCACCTATTGACACTACTCGACTATAATCTCACCAAAGCGTCGTTCCAAACCCAACTGGGACGCGTCGATCGCGAACTGGTAAAGTGCGAGTTTTGTCCTAATGAGGATTATCCCCGTGGCTCGAGGGGCCAACGAATTTCAAGAGTCAACTCATCGGCTTGGGAAACCATCTGATTCTTTGGCAAGCTATTCTTTCTTCAGTTTGGAGAACCAGCGGTTCTTCAAATAGAACTTTGAATCATGCTTGCCCTACGCAGATGTCGGCCGTCTGGTCCTTCTCGGGGTCTGGGTGTTTGCAAACCATTTTCCGCATACCACGGATTTCGATGCGGAAGCATCGGCCCGAAATATCCGCGGGTGAGGATTGGAATGGGGTTATCGCGTTTGCCGCTGCGGCGGCTCTTATCAAGCTCCAAAACAAACCCCTGGCAGCAATGGCACATGTATAGAGCTACTAGACGAATTATTATCGCGAATTCGATAGTCGGGAATGAACGCAAATCAACGAAACAATCGAACGAAACAACGTGAGAAACCCAAATGTCGCGGTTCGGTATTAAAAGATATATATCGAGTATAGGGAAAGCGAGGATAGTCGAGAAATTAGTGATAGGGCGAAAGATAGATAGGATTTCTCTCATTATAAAAAATCTCGTTGCGAAAGCGGCCCGGAAGGAAATCGTGATTATTTTTCACTGTTCGCGTGCTATGATCGCTGAGTCCTTAGAGTCGATCGGCCTGGCTCGATTGTTCCCTCTCAAATAGAATCGCCTCGTTTGCGTCATTAAAAAAATCCGATCGGTACGGCAAGTTCTACCCTGGACCCCTCATTGTGGGCTGCACTCGACAAACTCGACTCAACGCGATTCGGCGCGATTCGGCGCGATTCGAGTACGATCGACCAATGCGTCCCGCTACTTGCGATTCGCAAATAACGAATTGGAAATGTTAGTCGCTAAAGCCAGTGTGTATACAGTTTCGTTGTACTTGTTGACTCGTTGCCGTCCAATAAAATATTGTATAACGGAATACCATTCGGGAGTGGTATCACTGTTTTAATAAAAAATATCGTCATTTTTGCGATTCGTTCTCATTTCTGCAGCATTTCGCGTTAATTTGCAATATTTTCCATATTGTATAATTACATTGCGGAAAGCACAATACAATAGGAAGATTTTTATGATGAATTACGCTCAAACGGAATACAAGGATACGAGAAATAAATTTTACTCTGATGAATTGTAAATAATAATTGGATAGATGAAACATTTGCAATCTATTTCTTATTAATATGCACATTCACGAAGATAAGAAGTCCGATAGGAAACTAAAGGCCAAAAGAATTACCTAAGAAATTCTATTATTGAGATTCAAAGTTTACCCTAAGCTACAGACCTCGTCTAACAAAATATTATATTACAAGTTTCCTAAAGAGCAATAAGAATGAAATTTAATTGGAGCTGCGCGCGTGCGCACTAAGGTGAGCAGGGTGAGCACGAGAGCGTAGGTAAGGATCGCACAAGCATTTTGCCGCGATTAAAAAAGTTTAACGCTTAACGAGCCTCCGGAGAAAGAGGTGAGGCGGAATGTAGAAGGGGAACGAGACGAAAACGAGAAGAGTTGCCGGCGTGCATCATTTAGCCGAGCCACCGACTATCGCGACCCAGACGTTTTAATTAAATCCCGTGCGTTGCCTTGGCGCACTTGCGTATCGCTTCACTTTTCCAGAATCGAAGCAACGGGAAATTTTTCTTCGACCTCACCACTGGAAAAACCACTATTGGCAAACAATCCTTTTGCAACATTAAACATGAGCTCGAAGTGGATTCGTCTCTAGCATTTGACCCTCTGCAATTTTTCCGAGCACTATCATAAATTAAGTATTAATGCAAAGTGGGAAGAGGTTCGCAGACTAGACTGTCGAACCACTATTTTAAACCAAGCGAACCGGATGCAACCATCCGAACCGATTCTTTCTTCTCGCCTTGCAGTCAATCAAATCTGACTATTTCACCCTAGTCCCACTTGGAAGCTTTTCTCTCGATTTTCTCGACAAAGTCGATCCAACTCTCACTTCGTGTGTCCTCTCTCGCCAATTTGCGCGGCTGACTTTGTCCGTGCTCACCAACGGCCTCACGGTGGATATCTGTCGATTACAGGCGGTGTCGGAAGGACCTCGGAGAATTATGAAGTTCTTGCTTTAAGAAGCTTTGCGGAAAAGTCTCATCCGAGACAACCGCACGGTTAATGGAAAGCAAGTCGCATTAGTGGCGAAAGTCGGATGTAATAAAGGACGATGTCTCGATTTATAATAATGTCAAAACCGTGTTTCTTCTGAGTCAACGAGTCTCTTTATCTTCGTTGCACTTCGAGTGACGGCCAATTCGTTTGGAGTTGCTTATCTGTAAAAAGCTACTACGAAAATGTAGGAATACTACTGCAAGTTGAAACTACTCGGAGAATATTTGGGTGCAATGAAACACCCGTGCTGCTCGAAATTCCGCTACTTTCTCCACGAACGTTCCGAACTTTTATCACTATTTTCACGTACACGCAATACATCAGTGGGAATAAAATTTTACACGTGCGTATCACTGCTCGTTTTAACTGCGCAATAACAAAAATCGAAATCATTCTTTATAAAAACGAGAGAACTGGGTGAACTAGGTAAAAGAGCTATTTATACATTTTTCAAAGTATATACGAACGGAATATAAACAGTCTTGTTACAAGCGATACATTATAGTGTGTAGCGAGCAGTCAGCAACGAGAGATAAATTAAAAATGGGACTCATCGATTCTGATTACGAGGCAGGAAGAAAATCGTAATCGAGAACAGGAATCAGGTGAATCAGTTGGAAAGTAATAATCTGTTTAAATTAAACGTCACCATGCGAGAAAACAGCTACGGGCCACGACTAGCTGTGGTTTAAGAATACCAACGGACAGCCAGAGGCAACCTAGTGCGAGTCACCGTAGAAAAAAGCTAGGAATCTAGGACGCACAGACTGGCGCGCGGAACGCGCTTGAAATTTCGCGAAAAGCCTATTTGCCGGGCGCATAATAGCTCATTTCCAAGCCGGCCCGAAAAAGGCCGATACGTGTCGCTGTGAACCTTCTCTCTTCTTTTCTCTTTTCCCTCGCTTTCTGCGGTTGGCTTTTTTTCCACCGTTCTTTCTTTCCTCCAATGAAAATGGTTCGCTCACAAATGTTCGCAAAAACCGCGGTCAATCGGAAATATGTGGAATTTCAATATGAGTCTCGATCCATTTCGAGGCTATGCGGTTTCCACTCTCGAATCACATTGTTTTTTAATGAGACGTGGAAATGTATTTCCTACTTGGCTGATGGGATTTGGTAACAAGAGTATCTTTATTTCTGGAAATATTTTCATTCACCTCGCAATTTTTAATTTATGCTGTTACCATTACCTACCAGAGATCATTTTCACATCGAAATAAAAGTTGTTCTCTGAAGCGTCAGAAACTAAAGAAATTACGTAATTTTTAATGATTCTTTACTTTAGTACTGCTTCATCGGTATTCGTTTAGCTTCGTTCATCGTCATAGTATTCCAATGTCCCCCAAAATGTCGTAATAGTGCTTTTACCAGAAATACTAAAAGTTACTGTTCTAACACATTATCGACAATTAAAATTCGCATGTTGTGCGTCGGCCAAGCAGAAAGGAGTTATTTCAATCTCATTTCGAAAGTGTGAAACGCTTGGCAAAATACGGTCCGGATTTGCCTCGCGAATATTCTCGGGTTCGAAGCACCTTGTTTCCGGTACATGGCTAATGTTATTGGAACAGCAACGCCGCCGCTGCCACCACCACCACCGTCACCACCACCACCGCCACTACCACTACCGGCACTGCCACCAACAGCGGTGCAGCTGGCAGAACCTTATCCGTAGATAGTTTGGTGCCAAGGCTGCTTGCTGGCGCTGGTAAATGCACGATAGGGCCTCTAAAGAGAAGATGGCCTTCTGAAACATGCTGCCAGGCTACTTTCCCTTGACAACACCAAATGCACTTAAGATCGTACTGCCAGCATTTGCAACTGCGAACATAATGTGTTAAGTATGGGGAAAATTTTACTCAATTTGCAAAGCCACGTGGCAACTTAATGACAAAGAAGAACACCCTCTTGTACATACATAGTTGCATATATTCTTCGTATTTCGTTTGTAACGTCTGCCGAGCATCAAATATTAAACAACAAGTTGAATTAAAAATAACCTAGATAATAGATTACAATTTCGACATTTAATAATTTTCCGATAAAATATTGCTTTCTGGAAATCGTAAGAAATCCCACTGGAAATCGGAAACTATGGTTGTCGGTCACCAGCGACCACCAGCATCAAGCAACATGTGAACCATCGCTCATAAGCCTCTTGCACGATTGCAGAATCGCAGAATTGCGGTGAAATCGCACCGTACGTATCTTCTTTCAAATGGTAGCTGAGAACAATGGTCACGGGGGAAGAACGAGAAGCAATGTGCTTCGACGTTGATTCACAATCTGCTCTTGCTAGGGCAGAAGAAAACAAGCGTGCAACTGCACTTTTTTATTCGGCGCAACTCACCCCTCGTTTCTCTCTCTCTCTCTCTCTCTCTCTCTTCCCGTTTCCTCGGCTGGAAGCGTTATTAGGATCTCCAGTACAGCGGCGTACATAAGCCAAAACCGATCTAATAAGTCCGAACGTGCTATCGATTTAATCTCGCTCCGCCAAGCCCCGGCATCTCTGAGTCGATGCTCTTATCCCCCTTCGAATAACACTTCCAGCAAAATTATGCCCTCGAACTATCTTGCGATTAGAACATCACGAGCCAATCGAAACACGCTTAACCCGGAAATTTTCAAGAGAACCGATCTACCGGCGGATACCGCGCTCGCCTGGAATATTTTACTTTAAAGGCAGAGTAACGATGGAAATAGGAAATAATATAAATACCATAGTAAAAGTAACTTGCAACGCGAGGCATAAATGGTAAGATAAATAGAGGAGAATATTACGAAAGATACAGTTGCTGGGGGATAAAAAAAGAGGAAAGAATAGGGAAGATAAGAGAATCGTTCGGTACGTGTAGATATATCGTACAGTAGTAGAAGTCGAGCCAAGTGACGCCAAGTGAGTGCGAGCTGCGAGCGAGGTAGGCTTGGCGATCGCGAAGTAGAAAGAGGTAGATCGGTCTGAACGGTTGCAACACTACCCCTTATCTACTAACGTAAGTAGTTATGCCATGCGATACGAGTGGTAGCGGCCTCTTGCCACGCGCCACGCGCCACGCGACACTAGCCAACTACTCGAATGCTCTCCATCTACGATCACTATCCACCGTATCAATTTGTGTTTCACGTGTAACAGTGCTTGGACGTAGCACCACCGCGCACGGCACGCGTTTCTCCAATATTTATTCGGGTAATTGCGGCTCGGTTTATTGATCCGGCTCTCGCTGCTGGGGAAACAGCTTGCGACGTTTTTCAAACCCGTTAAGTGGGGAGGTTTTTTTTTTTTTTTCTCGAAGAAATTACGTTTACACACGTGAGCTGAATTAGATTGATACGAAAGCAAGACTACTCGGGGTAACAAGTGCGTATAAGGTGTAATTTGTCTCTCGTGCCACCCACATTCTTTCGCTAAATCACTGACTATTATACTTCACGACGAATTATGTTGTTTTTCTCTACGTCTACTTTTCTACTTCTAATTACGTGGGACGTACCGTACTGAGAATTTGTGTTTTATTGGAAGAGAATGTCGCATCAATCATCCGCCAAAGCTACCCAGTCTCGCGGCATGTTCAATTACTGGACGTTATTACGGTGGGTATCCTCTGCTTGGTTTATAAAGCCGTCAGCGCATTCTCGAATATGGTCAATGTCATTAGCGGTTATTATTCCTTTACACATGTATGTATACATTCCGCCTAAGTCGCAGCTGGTTCCCATGCTAGTTCTGCTCCACTTATCATCAGCCAATTACTCCTCGGGTCACCGATCGCTACGCGGCATCACTGAACCACCAACACCCAGTGTGAATTTGCGCTTCTAAATACTACGTAGTAGCAACCGAGTCCTAAAAAATTCTTTTAACAAAATCGAAGAAAACAAGTGGCAAAGATAAAAAGTGCGGAGCGATGTTTATGGAAACCTTGGTTCTCTTGCCTTTTGACGTACTTTCATCTAAAGTTTTTCCAGATTCGTTGAGAAATTCTTCATCGAGCTCAACTTGATCGGGTGCTGCTAATTTGCTTGCTGCTATTAAAATTCTCTCCTTCCTCTTTCATTCCAGCGTACATCTTCCAGAAGGCTCTTCGGAGTACCCAGCAATTCTCCGGTTCACCCACCCAGGAATTTAAAGTCAAAATCAATAGCACGGGGAACTCTTACTTGTAACGAAACTACCCAAACCAAATGCTGAACCGATTATACATTACCACCTGCTTTCCTGACCGAATTCTTGACTACATCAATATGGTGTTTAACCTCAGAATAACAGCATAGTGCTTTTGGAACGAACCCAGCCCTATATACATACTTACACATATCGCCTTCGTACGGGGGACTTTTATTATAACTACTGACAATGAATAGCATTAAAGGTGAAAATTCCAATAGGTATAGATGACTATTATCGACTCGAAGATGATTAACTCCTTTAACGGAAGGGCATTTTAATTAACCGACTAACTAAATAAGCAAGTGGTAAACCAGACGAAATCGATTTGCAAGATTCCAAGATCGTCTAGGTCCATCAATGATGATACGATATTTACCTCAACAGTATATACAATATATATGTATATATATATATTACCTTGATTAGCGATCCGAAGTACACCAAAGGGAGACTCGAGCTCGAACGAACCACCAAACGAACAGACTAACTAAGAACCTGTTGTAGACGTACAGCGCACTTTCACGAATCGCTCTCCCGGTTTCGAAGGAGGAGCAAGATGGCAAGATAAATTGTCCAAGACCAAAACCACTGGCCAAGTTTCCCGATATTTCCACCGTTAACTATTAGACAACTCTGCTAATTTGGAGGAACGAGCGGAATTGTGATAATGCAGCCGCGTCTACCGTGACAACCGAGTCAGACTTTAGCGTCTCCGAGAACTTTCTCTCTATTCGGTTCTCAATAACTTCTGCCCCATCGCGTCTGCGTTTATCGATTAATCGAAAGAAAAGACTTAACTTCCATTTCTTTTGCGTGTATCAAGATAAGCTAGCTAATAACACGATTTTAGATAAAAATCGACACACACATTATTGATCACCGCAATTTCGTGGAGATCAGAAT
Organism: Trypoxylon attenuatum; assembly: GCA_963989405.1. Taxonomy (NCBI): domain Eukaryota; kingdom Metazoa; phylum Arthropoda; class Insecta; order Hymenoptera; family Crabronidae; genus Trypoxylon; species Trypoxylon attenuatum. Next base: position 2,331,383 of record OZ022489.1, on the reverse strand, counting down.
TCAAGATGGATCGAGATATAGCAGCTAGAATGGCTTGCTTGTTAGTAACTTTTTAAATATGCTCCATTATAAGTCGGCTGTCAGCTGGCGAGTTGGTGAGCCAACGGGAAGAGAACAAATTACCCAGGGTGTAAGGAAGTGAGGATTTTTTTCTGAGTAATCTTCTAAGGATATAATGAATGGATCGCTCGAAGCGAGGGATTATGAATTGGACTGAGTCTTTCTGGAGAGGGCATTTGCATAAATGAGTGCATCAAGCTCCTCTGGCGATTTGGCCGCATTACTCGCAGAGGTTTCTCTCTCTCTCTCTCTTTCTCTTTCTATCTCTCTTCTGAAAGAGAAATTCGTGTCCTTACTTCTGGCAACTTGTACCTACAGTGAACCTGAAGAGATCTGTCCCCGGGTCGAATTTCAATTCGCCAAATGCGAAAGACGCAAAAGGTATCGATCAACGCCATGTCTCCCAAAGATCAAACCCCTCTTTACACTTCTCGAGTCTCCTCTAGTTCTGACTTCCCACTTTGACCTGTTTCCTTCAACAAGATAGGTCCCACAATACAATCCCATAAGATCTTCAAAACATTTTTGCAAGACTTCAGGCTTCAATCGAATTGGGTGTCTGATATGATTAAAGTTCATGGAGATTGTTAATAAGAAACTACAATGGTATACTTGGACGATGACTCGCACGATTTCCTTTACCGTTGGAGTGGGCCAGGGTTTCGATAGTCGGGGAACATTCGGTAACTTGGTCATTTTTTGTCCTCGCTTCCGGGCAGTCTGGCTCACCTGGCCCCAGGGCACCGTTTCTCCGCTGAGAATTAAGCGACCCCTAATTACGGCTGACCAGTCGCCGATTATACTTCCCTAATTATCCTCCCGATGACGTCATCCGGCGTTAAAAGCGGTCCAAAGCTTCTCGCCTCGAGGTTCCAGGCCATCATCCTCCGTTCCGCCTTCTTCTCTCTTCTCATCTTCCGTTAAGAGTTCACGCCCCTTCTATCTTCCACGAAAGGAGCTTTTTACCGAACCAACACTAGCGAGGTGCCTCTGACATCCCTTACCCTTTTTTCCTCACAGCAAACTAACCACGCTGGTCGACCCTGGCCCCACCACTATTTTAATTCACTCGGTGAAAAACGTCGCACGGGCGAAAAAAAATGGAACAAAAACTTGATAAGAATTCTTCTAAAAAGCAGCCAAGAGCTTTGACGGAGGGACAGAGGAAGATGGGATTTTCGTTGTTCGAAGAAATCTCTTCATTGTCGACGATGGAAGTGACACAAAAGCATCGGCAAACGAAGAACTAAAGGACGATAAGCGACCGGTCTTCAAGGGTGAATTTCACAAGCTGATAAGATGCGAAGCACGCTAGTGGTATGGCAGTTGGCGTAGCGACGCTTAATAAAGCCGCAATAACGTAACTTTCCCCGGGTCTACTGCGAAACGTGCGTAAGCTTCGGTAGGAAGACTTGCCAAAGGACTCCCAACTTGCGTTTCTCGGATTCCATCCGTGGTCTTAGAGTTTCTCTAGTGACTTTACGGACTTCTGCTATATGAGAATTTGAGCCCACGCACCTGCCACTAACTCCCCCCCCCCTCCCCCGTTTCATCCCCAGCCACAAGCACGCCCGAGAGTTGCCTCAACTGCTCGAACTGATTTCGACTTAAGAAGATCCGGGCCTTTCAAGGCCACGCTTGGTTAAGCTTTTTTAGCTCGGCAGTTGCTTGAATTATTCATTGGCAATATTACCGAGTAATATTATAATATAAGATGAAAACGGAGTAAAAGTTCAATCCTCTCGAAAATTGATCGAAAATCGGGTAGAATATTCCAGCTTAATCTATGACGTTACGCGAACACCATATTGTTCTATGTGATTCTGACCGCATATTAATTTCAAAATTCACGCAACAAAAATAGACGTACTTTGAAAAGGTTTCAAACCCAGAGTACTGTTTTGTTTAAAGACCCTTTGGTTGGTAGAACGGGAGCCTGGAGTGATCATATTAAGTAGTTCATTGTGTATGTATGACTCCTGGTACATATTAACATACTACCGTGTACTAAACAACGTTATACGATGCGTCCACCTCTGTTGTCATGGAAACAATGCAACCGAGCACGTAACAAAACCGTAATTTCTCATGCGCGACGAGAGAAGAGAAACAAGAAGAGAGAGAGAGAGGGGGATGGAACCCGACTTTGTGACGATTCAACAAAATCCTCTGCGGGCTGTAATTGCCGAGGAATATTGCGAGTACGAAATTGACTTCCAGCCAATTGATGCTAATGCGGGATGCATTTCACGCACGAACCGACTATATACGGTTGCGTTTCCGATCGCGCGTATGCAAACAAAAGAAGAGACCGCTACGCCGTATCATGCCACGTCGACCAGTACCAGGGGCAAATACAGCAAATACAGTAAACGCAGCAAACGCGAAAGGGCTTTGTGTTCCCGCATACGAGTCATTAAATTGCAGCTAAAGTACACAGTAAAGGATACAAGCGGCCAGGCAGGGAGCACATAGCACACGCGGCCTATTCGTAAGTGTAATCACGCTCGCTCCAATGAAACTACGTCAATTATCGCCTCGATGACGTCCGATCCAGATACGATGTTACGTGCTGGTTCCACCACGATTGCGACGTGCTCCAGAGACAAAAACCCTATGCCTGCTGCCCTCACGCCTACTTCACCACGGTTCGGTGCTTCCGTAAATACCGTTCGACTCCAGTTCCACTGCGCTCTCTGCTTGTCCCTTCTCTCCACGGACAATTGTTTTTCGAACCATTCTGCCGAAATGTTCCATTAAGGAAGAAATAGTACTTGTATACTATACATCAATGGTTCTGGTGTAAAAGCTTCGGTAATGTCTGCTGGCTGTTCCAAAAATAAAGATAATAGAATATTTGGAAATAAAGTGCTTGACAAAATTGAGCCAAAGTATCGAGAGTAAACTTGAGTTTATTTTTCCATGGTTCGTTGGATCTTAAATAAAAGATTGACTGAATTTTTAACAAATGCATTTTACTGTTTATTCAAGGCGCGCAGCCTGAGGCGAGAAATCGATTTGTTTGCTAATTTAAAATCAACTAATTAGGAATACTAATTGCCGACAGTAATTTAAATAAATAGCTTCAGTTTACCCACGACATAATTGAATCGCCGGTGAAATTTTACAATGAGCGAAACTTCGGTTCCTATGCAAATTGGGTGTAATACTGTACTGTGGGGCTAAAAGCAGAGAATAGATGGAAGATTGCTACTGCCGAAGATTGAGTCCGATTGTCAGTGTGGGAAAGGCTCGCATCGATTTTAGCAATACGACCGGTACAGTCACAGCTGCAAAGAGGTTCTACTATTTTCTTGCTTGGTTGATCGAGGGTAGGTTTTCAAAGTCGCCAAAGTAAGGTCTTCGAACGCGGCTGAGGGAGTTTTACGTGAGATCTCAGGACCGCAATAGATTTCCACTCTACTACATGTTACTTCGTTTGATTCGAATCCACATGACTCGACACGAATCGACTCGGTTGGACTCAACTTGACTCGACTGAACGTAAAGCAGCCCGAAAAAGCAAATACCACTCGATGTTTCCTAGTTTCGTAGTACACTTTGCTTTCGTCTGGATTCTCTTGCCACATCACCCAATACTACGTCATTCAATTGATGCCGCAATGCTTGTGTTGCCATTTGACAGCTCGTATGACACATTTTCAAGTAGAGTGTACTGCTCCTCTCTTGAAAAATCTTCCTTTTCTTCCTTTCAAACCTCTAGTGGCAACGAATCAATTGAACCCAAATCCCAGGCCACTTATGCGAAACAGTTATATTTTAACAATTCTTATATTTGCTACTAGACTATTTAATATCTTAGATATTAAATGCTGATAATAATACATAAATAATAAAACAGTATTACAATTAGTAAAACAAGATATTATAAAAATTCTCAAATGACAAAGTAGCCAGAGATCCAACAATAACAAAGAGGATCTTAACAATAAAATCTTCAAACAATAAAAAAAGTAATAGAAATTTTCTTCAGAGTTACAATTGTGGATGTCGAACAAGAAATTCAACAGCCATCCCACCATATCTAAATGTTACAAAATATAATTATGTTTGAAGAAATTTTGGTCAAGAACCCCGATTATCCTTGCGAAGCCAATACACGTACAAAACTGTGTATAGTGATCTTTCAACTGCGATGAGTATTTACGCATCGCCAAGTCACCATTGGATGTTCCAATTGGTTCTAAATAGGGAGTATGGAAACGAATATCTGCAAATTTATTCTTCACAATGGCGGTAAAAGCGAAGGGGTGGGGGGCGGGTGGGAGAGGTAGCAAGCCTCACGGAGTGTAGAGCGCAGGCCAGGGGATAAATCAGAGAACGGTTCGTTAGACCCGAGGACAATGAGTAAGTCTGTACCTTGAGAGGGTGCGGGAGAGAGGGCGAGCTCTGTGGTTCGTTGCGCATCCGTTGGGGATTCTGAAACAAAAACAGCAACGGATGCAATTAGATATAATACGATGATCCCGTGGTAACAGTATTACAGGACCAACGTCTGCTTAAACCAAGAGTAACCATGGAAAACGAGAGCAAACAACAACCGTCGAGTAACCGACCGACCGACCTAGGAAAATGTTTTGCCACTATTCTTCTTCTCTGTCTTCTACGACTCTTTTCCTCCCTTTTCATCATCTGTCCTTCGTCGTCTCCTCTCATTCCATACAGCACGCTTCTTCGCTCGCGTAACATTAGCAGAGAAACTCTACAAGGAAAACCATTTGCTTGAGGTTTCAAAACGACAAGAATGCAAACTACTGTGTGACGCGACCAGTAATGGATAGTCGAGCCTGTAGTACAGAATTCTGAGTATAATATTCGAAGATGATATTGATCAGGCGCCATATTGGAGAGCAGGTACCGTGGAATACTTTGAAAGCTTTCAAAGATTAATACTCTTTTTTTTTTACTTCTGATCCTTGGAAATGAAAAATTCCATAGTATTCTGGAGCTTTAAATGTAGATCGGAATTATATGCAGATCAATGATACTGGAGATTTTAGACGAATTATGTACTACGTTGGATTATGATATCCACGTCGCATTTCGAATCAAATGCTCAAGTTCGCTACGCGTGAATGTTGAAAGCGATTCGAAGTAGCTGCTGATACATCACTAGACCCAATTCACCGTAAAGTTGGAGGACGCGTCCCTTTATCAGTGGCCACCCTGTTAGCACCACTTCATAAGACTGCTCTCGACCAATTTCACGCGATCACGGTTTAAACATATCGAAGAGGAAAGCAGGACAGCGAGAAACAAAAAGGGCATATTCCATCCTAGTATTTTCCAATTCGAAGCATAATTTACATATGTGTCTAGTTTAAAAATGAGACTAAGAGAAAGAAACTTCTCAGTCATTTTCACCAAAGAAACACTGACAAATATCCTGTCGCGTTACTGAGAAAATTCTCTGGCTTCGAATCTACTGGAACTCTCTGGAGCAATGCGCAATACTAAATGGAGCCAAACACGTAGACATCGTCGGTTTGCGGGGATGTGACTTAACCGTGTCTCACGAGATTCGCGAGAACTCTTTCGTTTATCGTTGAGATAGAGTTGTCAGTTTCTCTTTTCTCAGCTTAACTTGGCATAGATACCCTCAGGTCATAAAAATCGATCGTGTTCCAGTTGATTTCCTTAATTCACTCGTGTCACTGGGATTCTACCATGATTGCACTAGGCAGCGATATTGAAGCTCTTGTTTCCCAAGTTCACGCTCTGGAATCAAAATGTTCCAATTCGCGAGGCAGACTCGTTCGAAACGTAAATGTGTACGCGTTATTGAATGTCGAGGAACAAAAGGCTACACTATGCAGAGCCAGTATACCCCTCAAAAGGAAAACTCGGGAGAGAGAGAGAGAGAGAGAGAGAGAGAAAGAAAGAGAGATAGGGAGAATCAATTGCGCTCACTAGTGCCGGAGAGTATAACGAGAAACTTTGGAGAGCGGATAGCGAACCGGAGATCCCTCATTAAGATAACGTGCTCCTCGCTATCGCGCATTCCTGTTATTCAATTCGATGCGCAACTCCCTATCGCGGCATTATCGCTAATTGGAAATCGTCGGAGAAACTTGAGGAAAAAATAGAGCAATAGCACTTTTAGTTGTTCTTGCTCTTCCTGGCAGCGTAATTTAAGCGATGGCAAAAGTACATAAGTTTCTATCTAACGATAACATAAAATGTCTCTTACTTAAAGTAGTGTAGAAAAGAAGATTTAAGGTGAAAGAATAGAAAAGTGTACATTGTGTACAGAGAATGAATACTTATGTATGCTAATACTGATCCTGAATCTTCGATTGTCCACAACTGTAATTTCAAAAACTATACGAAACTGATAGAGTTTCTATACCTGATGGAACAGTCCTCAATGTTATTAAGGACGAGAAACGAGGCGAGTTCAGCAAGAAATAGCCAATCGACAGTAGAAAGAGTTGGTCGCTCGGGGCACCATAAAGCTATATTACTCAATCTTCCGCGTCATTTCTCAGCACGTCATTAACAGAGAGACGGTAGCTTTGGCGCGAGATAGGAATCGGTTTTGCTCGGTAAGCCATCGTGTGTTCGGTATATACTACTAGAATAGGTACTGTAGTTGGTGCTAGAACCGGTTGCCCAAGTGAGACGTGGGCCAGAAGATCCTTAATTAAGATAATTCGTTATCTCGTTCACTCACTACTCAATTCTTTCCCGTTTTCCACCGACGACTAACCTCCCTCTCATTTTCCCTCTTGGCCCATTAATTTTAGTGACCGCATCGCGTTAGCCCGTTTAGTGTCGCGCCACTCTTACATCAAGGCACACAACGTTCAATTAGCCTTATAATACGGCACAGGATCTCGAAACTAGCCCATGGCTAATTCACGAGTCTCATAACTAGGTGAAGCTTCGCGAGAAGCGTGAAAATCAGCTGCACTTTCAAAGAGATCGGGAATTGGGATAAGTTATCGCTGACAGAAGATATTAAGGGGTTGCAATTAGAACGGAGCTAGTTGGCTCTTGAACAAAAGCTGTCATGAAAATTGTTGAAACGGAATCGTACATCGGTTTTGAATTGTTACGGGAATATTTTAGTTGTCGTGTGAATAAATGAATCGTCCGAATAAATGCACACGAATAAATAACTAATTACGATGCATATGTGTAACCTTCTCGAACTGAAAACAATTTCAATACTAACATTCTATTCACTATCGGAAAGAGTTGCCTTTAATTTTATTTGGTTTGTCATTTTAAAGATTAAATTTAACATCTCTCAAACCACTGATTTAAGAGAACTTTCGTTCTTTAAACACCCCTGCTTCTCAAATCAATTGTATTCTCCTGTTTTAACGAAATGCTTCACGCACATTACCGTAAATTATATTCACAAATTAAATGTATACAATAAACGAAATTCACGAAATTACATAAGGCATAAATATTCAGCGAGCAATAATTGCGATATTGGAAATGTGATGCTTTCGTTGTAGAGGGAGAATTAACGCTGTTTGTACGACTACTCGAGCAGGAACGGCCGCAAATATTATAGCTTATTCAATATCAGCGGAAGGCACTGTGTAGAGTCAAACTTGTTTAGGATCAACTGCTGCCGCCAAACACAAACAATTAACAGTCGTGTTAATAACAGAGAGAACGATCACGCGAATCGCGAGACAAGAAGTATCATAATAGTGCGACTTTAATCAAATTTTTCCTCGGGATATTTGACTGTTCCTGCTCAATACCGTTTCTCCCCCCCCCCCCCCCCGCCCCCTTCGCAAGCTAATACCACCAACTAATTCTCGTTTCCCGAGTTGTGCACGGAGAAAAATCGAAACGGAAATTCAGGTCGGATTAACTTCACCGAACGCGCCGAACCAGCTCTCCATACCTCGGGGTTTCAATTGCCAGAAATCGGGCTTATCCGAAAAGAAATAAGTGTTTTTTTCCAAAATTATAGAGCGAAAATCCATTAAAAAAACAAAGCGCCAATCTGAGCCTAATCAGCTCGTTTTGCTCTTTCCCCTGGTATTTTAGTGTTCATTGTTCAATAATTTCGGAAAATTTCGACTCTCGCTGCATAACCATCCGCTTCACCGAAACCGCCATTTGGCGGGTTTTATTGCAAAAATATTTCTCTTCGCAATACTTTCTAGATTCAACGTTGAATGGCGTACAGTGTTCGTAGTGTGTTTCCGATGTGCCGCTATTGATAATACAACTGATCGGGTAATATATCTCGTAACGCTTGTTCCTCTTTTTTCGACATCCCAGATGGACCTGCCAATTCTTCTCGCCCTCGAACACGAGCTGCCTGGTTAGCCCTGATTCGTCCCTAGGGTATGTCTTTTTCAGATACTTGGTCAAATCTTTTTATCTCTCTCGTCCTTCCTCATCCTAACTTTTCTTCCCAAATAATATACTTCCTGATTCTCGACAAAACAGTTCTTCCATTTTTCAACTTATCTCGATCCGTTTCACAAATCACCTTTGACTTTGCCCCAAATTCTAAAGAAGATGCATCGACTAAACTTGTTTACGCCAGAAATTCTTCTTAATCCGTATGAAAGAAGAGCTACAACTTGTGTTTATATACTCTCGTCGGTCCGAGAGCTTCCTCTCTCTCTCTCTCTCTCTCCTCGTGTCACCGGTCAAGAGCGACTCGAGTAGACTGCCGATTAAATTACGAGCAGCGAGGGTGAGAGATTCGCAAGGTCGACGCTCGAGAAAAACCCTCCAAGGTAAAACTCAACATCGTCTCCTATTCGCGCAAAGCTAAACCCAGTTCGATAATCCAACGGATGGGAGAAAAGCGAACGAAGAAGACGTGTGTCAAAAGTAATGATGGAAGAATCGACAAGAATCTGGTTACGTAAGAGAAGAGAGGACTGACGAAAATAAGAAGAAAACGAAAGGAAAGACAAAAGCAAGAGGGAAGGAGAGAAAGGACACCAAGGCCAGCGAAGGAACGAGACGACGCGACGGTGTGTAAGAAGCTCGGGAGACGCTAAGAGCAGAAAAAGGATCTGGTGAAAAAAGCAAAAGAGGCAAGAAAAAAAGTGGGTGGTAAGGGAAGGGGAGAAAAGAAAAAGAAAGCGGTAAGGGGTGAAAGTCTGCGAGCGAAGGGTTGCTCGGAGGGTCGAGGAATCGGAGAAAATGAATGCCGAGTTTGCTGGGGGCAGCACGGACTCCAGAGAAAATCCGCGGTGTAACTACTGGAAGACTTGAGGGAGCATTCACTCCAAGAAACTAAGGAACTCGCCTTTAATTGCTCCGACGTATTCGCTGGGACGATCGTTACCACTGGATCCGACTTTCTAGCTTGCCATTCCATCGTTTCTTTTCCTTCTCTTCTCTTCCTTTCCATCCTCCCCAGTGATTAATACCCCCGATAAACTATCAACCGTTAATTAATATCGAGCGAAACCTTACCAAACGAGTTTCGTTTTATACGTATCGACTCTAGGAAAGTCTTCTTCACGGTGATATAAAAGAACTTTCACGAAATTGAGTTTAAAAAATTAATCCTCAAATCCTACTATCACTTATACAGTAATGTAATACTTATGTGCGTACCTGACGAGACGTTTGAGTTTAAATTCACAATGGCACGTAGTCGTTTAAGATACGACATTCATAAAGGATTATGATTCATGAGACACATACTTTGCGAAGAATATGCGTTTCAACGCTAAGTAATAGAAGCACGGCTAAAGCCGTTCCCGTAATTAAGGCTTGATTAGTGTTAAAGTGAAAGCCAAAGGCGAGAGGATAAAAGCGAATCCCTAACTTTAGAACAGAGTGGTTGGTAGTTGATTAAAACGAAGTGGTGAACGCTTGTAAGAGTTGACTGAGGACTTCTTCCCTACGTTATCCGTGTTATTCCTCATTCTTCTTGGAAGATTCCTTTAGAAATTCTTATTCCACTAAACTACTGTCTTTCCCGACACATGAAAACGACTGAAGGTACCAGCACGCAAACCGCAGTCCCACGATTTGCCACAAGTTTCTCGGACTTTGAAATACGAATATATCTCCTAACTCGTCCGACTTTCGTTCTTTGCTTCCATGGGATCGTAACTCTTATCTGGCAACAACTAGTTAAAAAGCGCTACGTTACACCGTGCTTCCGCAGCCGAAGAAAATGATGCTAATCTATTGGGGGCATAAAAGTAATACTTTCTCTGTCTCTCTCTCTCTCTCTGTCTACTCAGGGAATCATTTAATATGTATCTCGGTGGTACTCGAAACTCCTCGGTGCAACAGCTCGCAACCGACAGCACCGTAGAGTCGAAACGTACCGAGGCAACAGAGGTAGAACTAGAGCCAATGGCTCGCATCTTGCACCGACCATACTTCTTCTCTTATCTCGGTACGTATACGTACCCGGTCCTTTTAGTTTGCGCGCGTATCTACTGTGAATTCTTGGGTTCTCGGGGCGAATTGCCAGAGGGTAGGTTCAACCGAGTAGGAACGCGCTATCCTCTTGCCGCCACTTGGATAACTTCGAGCAACGAACACAGGAAACAGGGAAAATGGGAAAACGGAAAATTCAAACGGCCAACCGGGTCGGACTGAAAGGTGCGCTCCATTTTTCTATGCTCCGGAACATCTCCATCTAGTCTCAAAAATGGGGGCTGTCGATCGGATGGTTTGTTCGTTCCTACTTTCGACGGAATCCACGGAAGCGAAGAATGTAAAAGGTGGAAAGGAAAATTAGCGAAAGCTCGATAATCTTTTTCCTACTCAATACCAGAATCGAAGTAATAATTCTCAACTTTTAATGTTTTTATTGCTGTCCTCATTACAGTTGTTGATTATCGTCGAGATTGATCATACAAATTTGATTGAGTAGTCTACACTAGAGATACTCGGATGTCCGGCAGATAACGAACCGCGATGTCATGTTCGTCGTAATTTATTTATCGCAAATTCCAACGGAAGAAAACCTTAATGAAAACGTCTAGGTGTGTCAGTCGGTGAGTTATGAGCGCGAAGTTTCCTCGGTTATTGTTTCTAGCTTGGAAACGAATGCGACTCGGTGAAAGCAAGAATTATGCATAAAAACGTGAGCAGGACTGAAACCGCCGTTACAATCCCACAAAAACCCAAGGAACAATGCTATCAAGATTGCATTTGGCGCTTTTGCCATATTTTTCATCGTTCCCGATATGGTTGGATTTTTATAACTAAAGCTGAAAAAAGTAGATCTGACGGGTTAACGACTTCCCCTTGCAACGTTAAAACAAAAAATTAGGCGAGTTGCCCGAAACTTTTCTTTTTTTTCTCTCTCTCTCTCTCTACTGAATAGTCGCTTAGGAGACAGAAGTTCCGGTTTGCGAGTGACACTGCTCGACTGGTCGTTACACTTTACAAGAAGAGAAACTGCACAATTTGTAACTTTAAAGCACCACCAACGATGACTCACGTGCGATTTATTGATTTCCACTTGTCTATCGACTGATCGGAGAGGGATTTCCACTTTTCTAGTAAAATCCTACGAACTGAATTGGAGTTACCAGTAATGAATTAAGCAGTCGAGAGAATATCCGAGGAAATTAAACTACCGAATATCACTGTAAAATCTATACACCTACTACTCCCGGGATAATTGTGCATACATATATTACACAATTGTTAACCGCATGCGATTATCAGATTGCCAATACTATCAGTTAGAGTAGTTCTCTCTTCTCGAATAAAATTCCCATCGAATTGGAAATCGAATTGTGTTCTCTCAATACGATGCCACTGTCACCGAGTGCGATAGTGATGCTTCGACCGTTGAAATTAAATACTTAGAGTTCTATTTTAAAGCGGGTTTTAAATTAGATTCTCCTCAACGTAATAGACGCACGGTTGCCTCGTATCCTAGCAATCTTGTCGTCACATTCCCTTTTTCTCTATTATTCTTTCTTTTCCTTTTCTAATTGAGGAACAAAAATTCGCGAACGTGACCACAGTCATAGTCAGAGCCATAGTCAGCGACCCATCGAGCTTGTTCCTCCTAATAAGAACATTGTGTTACCTCGCCCTGTCGCGATATAGGAAAAACTGGAAAACCTGGCGAAACAAGCGCTGCCAAGAGGTGCCCTCTCTCAATGCAGCTGTACCACAAAACGAAGCCAGGCGAATAAAAGGCGACCAAACGAACACGAACGTATTACTTTTTACCCTAACAAGTGCAGTCATTGCCCTCCACTTCACCCTGACCAGAGTTAAGGTACGAAACACACGTAACATTTTATCCACTACGATGTCCACCAACCATACGTGGACATAATGGTCAAACTAGAAACCGCTTATGGCTGGAATAACGATTTCGAACAGTACTAGCAATACCACTGTTTTCTTCCCAGAAGCTATCAGAACTTACGTTATTACTTTGGCCCACTTTGACTTCGTAATTGCGGATCGAATACCACGTATGTATGTGGCATTCGTCGCCTTAATTCAGGACCAGGTAGTTTGATAAAGACCAAATACCATACAGGTATCCTAGCTGAAAGGCAAAGGGAGGCTCCGCAAAAATATTGGTCGCAACTGGTTCGGCGATGTTGACGGAACGTGACAAAGTGTTAGGAAGGCTAGGTGGAAAAATAGTTAGTGCGAGAGGAAAATAGTACGCAACGAGAAGTCCCTGGAGGGCAGCCTCGGCTGGTAACGAAGCTCGTCAGGCTTGATGCAGCCTCTGGAAGAGACTAGAGAGGGAAAGACCGAAAAAGGGAGAAAAAGAGTGAGTGAGAGCTAGATATGAGCACGATGAAATTCGGTGCGACTTCTCCCGAGGACAAAAGAGTTGGCTGTTCGTTAAAAAGTCCGTGGACGTTTCCGTTGATTTACGTGGAACTCTCTTTCTCTCTCTCTTTCTCTTTCTCCCTCTCTTTATTTGGCTCGGCTTGTTCCCCTGGGGCTTTTCTTCTCCTCCGATATCTCCGACACCCTCCAGACGACGATTGTTTGTCCCAGGCCGCGCTGATCGACTCGATATTTAATTCGCCGGAAAATGACTGAGCGGCCGTGACAATCGATAAATCGATGTATCCTGAAAGCTGCATAGGCGGCAGACAGGCGGACCGAAAGATAGACGAAGAGAATCCGTTAAAGAAAAGACACCCCCCCCCCCCCCCCCCGTCCATGAGTATTCTCATAGAAAATTTATGTTCGATGCAGGTCCCGTTTGCTCGGTAATAGATATTCCCGTCGACGGCACAGCATGGCGCGGCATAGCGAGTAGTATCACGGCTCTGACCAGCCGAGTTTTTGTGATCTCGAGCTTTTAGAGCTATTGGAGTATCCTCTCCTCGCGCTTGATGAGCGGACCGAACCAACCGGACGATAGATCGGCTTTATAATGCGCAAGAGCGCATATCCACTCGCGGCTCTCCCAATTCATCGATGCCATCAGCTACAATACCTTTCACCTTTCTCTTTTCTCTCCTCTCCTCACCCGAGTACCATTTCCTTCGCGTGCCTGCCAACATTAATTTTACGCCTATCCCTCTCACCCCTAGTCTTTTGCTGTATGAAAGGAATTCCGCAAGTGAGAATTATGATTCTATCCTCGCCTATTCACAGCGAGTGGCTCAAGTTTCTCTTGCGCTTCCCATTAATCTGTCCACTGCTATGGCCGAATGTTTGTCTAGGCTCATAATATCAGAATGGGGCTCATATTACTCGATGGATGCGAATCGATACGAACTTTATCTTATTTTAACTTATTCTTCCAAAAGGCAGAAATAAATAACGTAGGATCTGTGAAAATGGCCGCAACAGATCGATAATAGTTTAATCGGTAACGAAACTTGCTCAAAGTTCATTGTCACGACTGTGAACTGTTAACAAGCCCATTGACAATTCGAAACAAAACAGTATTAATTGACATTGTCCCGGCTGAAAAATTGTCGAAGCTTCCACTAGCTGTCATGTAACTGAACGAGCAGTCATATCCATCAACCGGATTGTCTCATCGGATGAATCGTTGAGCCGTATCACTCGATAAAACAGCAGAAGGATCACCGCGGCCGCTCAAATGGTTCTTAACAAGTGCCGGAAGCGCGAATTATTCTTTGTCAGTGATATCGGGTGAATTGTCCATAGCCAGTGGCGTGACCAGTGGGGAGAAGAGACGATAAACTCGTGGAAAGTACGAAAAAGTGAAAAAAGCAGATCGGTTGAAAAATGTTCGCTGAAACAATTCCCTGGGTAGAGTAAACAATGGGTATTTACTTTGACGGTAGGCTAGCGTATACTGAACGCACCAGGGGCAGCGTTCACGTGTCGCTCGACTGTGCCATCCCTCGTGATGTTCAACCGCTCACAGATAGAACCAAGTATCCAGCCAATATGCCGGTTGCTTCTACCACGAAACCCAACGTGGTTTCGTTTCCATCGTCCACTTCCAAAGCAGCGCGCAATGCCTGTACGTCGCTACAGGACTAGTCCATCGATCACTCGATAATGCTGAGAACCCCCTTTTTATTCCTGTCTGCGGAGAAAGAGTCGAGAGCATCCTCCACGGAGCGGCTTACGGCTACGGCTCCACTCTCGCACTCACGTTCGTCCCAGGGAACGGGAACCCACCCTCTCTTCTCTATGGACATCTCTCGCAATGGAGCCTCTCTCCCGTGGCGCGACGGTTCGCGAAAAAAGATCCCTTGGCGAGAATAAAGGGGACGCAACGAAGGAGTGAGAAAGATAGTGGAACTCGTTGAATAATGCAACAGCAATACGGAATAAACAGAGGCTAATAATCGGGTTGCATAGCGCTGCCACCAGCTCGAAGGATTCATCAACGCTCGAGAATCCATGACCCAGTGGCGTCGTCCAATTTCTCGAAATCTCATAATGGATGCCATCAGAAAATTGAAAGGCTCTAATGACGTGGTACTGAAAAAAATTCATGCAAGATTCATGCCCTGCGCGCCTTTTTTCGAAGCATCCTTGGGACTCGAAGGCCTCGGGGAAATGAGTGGGAATCCGCGCTGTTTAACGCGTTCATCTCCGCGGGCAAAAAAAAAATTCGTGGCGCGCCTGGTTAACTTTCTTTATAATTGCGTTTCCCTCTGACAGGCAGTTATACCTAAAGCAATTTCCACTTGGCACTCTTGCGTTCGTGAGTTGTCAAACTTCAAATATACAGTAGCTAGCGAATATTCTAGGGTGGGTCGTGCGTAAGGAGTATTCAGTGACCTTGCAAAAATTACAACCATAGTAATTTGTTAAGAGTCACAAAGACAGGATATTACTATTTCCCTCAATTTGATGGGGTGGTTTGAGTGGTAGTGGTAAAGAGAGATAGAGACAGACAGAAATGGTGAACCGCGAAACCGCGAAGCAGTGAATCGAGGGTGGTACAATTTCGAACCCATCGGAACGCATCCTAATTGTCCCATAATCCTTTCCACCTGCTGCGTCTATCCACACACACCGTCGCAGAACAGGATTCAGTCTCAAACGTAAAGTCAGAAGCCCAAAAGCCTATGTGTGAGTGCCGAACGCAGTTGCAACTCTGACACGATTCCACCATTCACTATCAGCCTTAACGACCTAACACCTTTCGCTTTTGGATTTACTGCTAGCCCTTACACCTCCAATCGATCTCAACCTTTCCGCCTAGTGGACTTAGAATTCGGCAGTTCAATTTCCCGAAACAAGCACACAATCTGCAGAGATACCCTACAGAAGCGAATACATACTCTAGACATCGAAAGCTCCAGACAACAATTAAACAAGAAGCAAGCTGTGAACGTTACCCCCGACGGAAATAGTAAAACAATCAGTAGAAAACACTCAAAGGCAGCAAAAAGCGAGAGAAAAAGCCGCATAGATTCCAAGCGAAACAGAGGTTGAATAAAAAGGGTTGAGCATTCTTGGCTAGTGTTGAAAATCGTGTAACAGCTTGCAGAAACCAGAGTGCTGCCTGAAGAGGTTGTGGCCATTATTTCAATTAGAATGATAATACCCGCGCATTATTATGATAATTCACGACGAAAACCGAGAGCGAAACAGGGTAGAAAGCGCACCGAGGTACATATTTCGATTCCAAGTTCGTTTTTCGTTGGCAGGTTCATCCAAGCATAAACGTAGACTGGTTCGTCTCTGAGTAGAAGTACACTGTGGATATAGGGAGGACGAACTGAAACCCTTGAGGCTGAGTTACGGAGGTGTCCCTACCACCAAAAGGGAGGAGAGAGAGAGAGAGAGAGAGAGAGGATTTAAATTACACGCTGGACGAATATATCGGCTAAATTACGAAACGCTTGCCGACGTGGCAACGAGCCCGGTCCTTTCCAAGCCGAGACCCTTTCGTCCCGCAGAGCAATCCTGCGAGAGGCCGCAATAACCCCGCAGTAACCCCGCAACTCAGCTACCCTCTAACCTTATCCCTTGCGCCGCTGAGGACAGCCCATCTGCCACGATGCTCAAGAGCTCTCGCAACCTAACAGATTTACTCTTCTACCTGCGACGACGCAGCATCCTACCGCGCCAGACTGCTCGTCGGCTTATGAAATTCCCCTTCAAGAGTTCCACTGAGATCGACCACTAACTCGATCGCTGGATAACTCGCTGTCTAGGAAACCACTACTCGCAGGAGTATCAGTACGCGTTGGAACCACCACGACTGATACCGAAAACCACTCAGAAATTATTTCATCCACCGAAACTTTCTCCACCCGGAGGGGGGCTAGAATTTTCCTTGATGTTAGCGAATTTTCGCTGCCGCTACAATTAACTTCGCGATGGTGCCCTCATTAGGACATTTTATTTCCGCTCGCTTGTCCAACTGCTAATTAGATCGCAGAATTTCGAAATATGTATGAATACAGTGGTGAAGTAGCTGTATTCTAGCTACCAGAGCAAGCGGAATCGCCAGTTCACGATGGAAAAAATGTGAATAATACTATCAGAAGATTTCGAAGAATGCTTGGTTCAGGATTGTAACAATGGAGGCAGATGTGCTTGCCACATGCGATCTGTCGCTTTGGGAGTAGCGATAAACGTTCGGTTGATAATTGAGAAAACAATCAGAATTCTCTTATTCGCTCGATGCTTCCAACAGTAAATTCGAACTGAGCACCATACTCCAACGTAATGCGAAAATAAGCTAATTAGCTCTCTGGGACTCTGTTCACCCACTCATTCCCAGAGGTTCTCGTCCTTGTCAGTCGAGCTCGTTCGCAGTCATAATCCTCCCACGCAACCATTCCCGACCACGTTTAAATTAGAGCCACCCCACTGGTAACTCGCACGTTTCACAGTCACGACGATCGCGTCTGAACCCCTGAAAACTGCCCTGGCAAATTTTATGAGCGAACACGTCTCTAAAACGGAAACGTGAAAGCTTCCCAGTTTACAGGCGGCTCGCTTTATTCTTGCGTTTATAGGGTGGAGGCTAGACCGTTGATTACTTTAAGCAAGATGCTTTACTGTAAACTCGACAAGACGAGAACGTTTGTCGGTGTGAAAGGAACATTGAGAAACGCTTACTAATTACTTTTTTACGACGTTTCATTTCTTGTATATTGTAACCAGGAATTGGATAGAATTTCGAATTACCCTAATTTTTTAGCGCCGAATAATGAAAAGAACGTGTCAATCGAAACAGACTGGCAATCCCGAAAATTCAGAGGAAAAAGGGTCAAAGGATTAATTCTCTAGTTCTGTCAAAAGTAAAATGAGCCGTAAATGTAGATAGAGCATTTCTGGTCGACGTAGAATTACCTTTACCGAGCGAGCGATGGCAACGCGACGAAATTGTCTGTAGAGTGGAGATACGCGAGAATTTATAGGGCAGAGGAGAAGGTGGAAGACGAAGAGTCGGTGCTTTTTCGAAATTCTGAAGGAAGGCTACCCCTCGCGTGAAATGCGCGCGCGCGCAGTGCCAATGGTCGCACGGTCCCATTTTCCAAGATATTTTCACTGAGATGACGGAATGGTATAGTAGAGCCTGTGTCACTACCAGCGTTGCCAATGAAAAATGAAAATCGAGCTCATCTTTTCCGAATATGCATTAGATCGCAACGAGTCGCGTGAATCGTCAAACGCGACACGACGCGCGGTGAAGCTTCCATAAAAAATACTCGCGCGCTTAATCCATCTCGAAACGAGCTCGATAAATAAGTAAAGCTTTTTGACGTGTAGTTGGGCACGCGAGCGCGCGCGCGTTCCCATTTTGAGGCTTTGCTTTCGTATTCTATTGCGCGAAAATATCAGGCAACGAAAAACGAAAAAAAAAAAAAAAAATTCCTAAAATTACTTCGAGACAATTTAGCGCGGCACGGTGGGTAGCAGCGCGGTGGCGGTGCCGGTGGCTGTTGCGAGGCCACAATACCACTCGCAAAACAGCGAAACGCGAAACCGCTCGAAAATCCATCGAGAACAATAGAACCCACCACTCGGCTAATCTCAACGGGACAGAGCACATCAACGGCTGGTGAGCCTGCTGTGCTTCAAGCAATAATACATCTGTATAGTACGGGGACAGAACTCGTCATAAAATTGGTATGGTTTGTCTCTGAAACGTAATTCTATAGACTGTGCAATTTTGCATAAAGTTACTCGGAAAAAATGGGTCAGCAATAACATTAGGAATTTCCTTTACAAATTACATTGGATATACTGGAAAAATTCTGACAGACTTTTCGAGCAGAACAAAACCATCGTCAGAACGCTTTGTAACAAGACTTATTAATTCTCAACCGAGAATATAGTTTAAATTATTATTTGTATATTTTTCTATCCTCTGGAAATAGTGTATAAAAAAATTCTATGAAACTTTGTTCTTAGGTAAAAATAAATGGATGGAACTTTTAATACGATTAATATTATTTTTATAGAAGACATTTCTTGTATTCTATTGCCTTCATCAAATAATTCTAATGCGCAATTTATTCGTGCGAGTCTTCGTCGCTATTTCGCTTGCAAAAGATCTACGTCCGGTGAATTTCAATAATCGAACCCTGTCCATGACACGAACTGTCTATCGGTAACTTCGTTTCGTGCTACTGTCACAGAGAACACGGCAAGCCCATTATCTCGAGTTTAATAAAAACCGACGACTGACAGCAACTGCTCTTGAACCTGACCAGTTTTGGAGAATTCGCAAACTATTGGGTCACTTTCGACATGCTCACATTCACGGGATACATATGTATGTGTGTGTATTTCACCTGTTTCAGTCAGTGCCGCCGAATTCCGGGAATTACAATCGATGATTGGCCACAGATATCTATTTCAGCCACCATTTGCCAGCCGTCGTGTTTGTACAGGCAACCGAGTGGTCAGCCAGCTAACCGAGAGCACTTAAAACGAGAGGCCAACTACCACGAAATTGCTTAACGCCACGAGCTGCTTTTGCTTTTGGCAATACTTTCCAAATTATCTCAATAGCTTGCGGCACTATTTTTAACGAGACACTTTCGATAGGAAAATTAACTTTGAATGTTAATTGACTGCTGTTAATTGGCCCGATTACTTCGAGATGGTTACTTATTCGTAAGCTTTCATTCCCGAATTAACTGCATAATTGTAATTTCGAAATCATTGTGATAAGATTTCTTCTTTTGTGAAATTAAATGGATCGGACGATTAAATCAGATGCTCTCCACTTAGCGAATCTTCCGTTCGCTAGGAAACTATGTATATGAAACAGATTAAACCAGTACATGGGAAGGATAATACATATAATAAACCTCGACGAGCTTTTCCTCCCTCGTAATTCTTCTTTACTGGTCTCGACTTTAAGCGTATTCCAGCCGCTTTAATAATGAATGCACCGTTGGATCAAGCGGAAGATGAGGCGATACGATTCCGCGCGAGTGGATTCAGAGAACCATCGTCAGACAAAATAAAGGGTTCACCAATGAATGAGGCAGTATTTTCGTTGTAAACTAACAGTTTTAACGAGAGGAATGAAACAAAAAAAAAGACGCTCGAAAGCGTTATTCAAGAGGCAATTTTCCGATATTTTCATCGGAAGAGTTTCCCGTTACACCAAAATATTGATATCCCCGTGAAAAGAGGAAAGATAAACATTGACTAGTTGGAGCGCTCGGCTCTGCTTTTCATCCGTGGGCATCCTTGTACGGCTTCGAAAGACGAATATTTTCGTAGGATTAACAGACCACGTTAAATTATACTTAAATATTTGCATTACTCTGCTGGACACGCTGCTGCTAATTTCGTGACTCTCAAATAAGTATATACATCGCCTTACACGCGTATCTTGACCTACCGCATTATGACTATAAATAGATTTATGAAGTTATCCACGAACAGTGAGAACAATTAATTATAGTACCAAAGGAAAGAAGATAATTCTCACTCTTCCTTCATTTTCAGTATTCCATTTTATGCACGTATCGTGAAAAAATTACCACCACTTAAGAAATATATATTTCAGTTTTAAAACCTCCTTCGTCTATCATTGCACACGAGCCAGCACGTTTCCTTTCGTAAATTGTAATAACTGTAATAACCTACCCTGATTTTTTCGCGAGTGTAGTTAACTTGACCAATGGGTACGCTCGTGAAATAATCTCTAATAAGGATAACGGGATTAGGTGATTGAAGAGAAAGAGAGAGAGAGAGAGAGAATTCTCCAAGAGAGGAGAAAAGACCGACAGAGAAAATATCGTTGTCGCCAGCCGTCGCATCGGTTAACTTTTGACGGCACGGCAAAGTTATAAGAGTACCTCGAAGGCGGCTCTTTTTCAAAATAAATAATACTTTCATAAAGGTGGCGGCAATTTATCGCCGCTTCTCCCGGTAATATCGGTGGCAGAAGGATGGTAGAAGGATGGCATAAGGGTGGTATAGAGGGTGGCGGTAAGACTGAACGGAACTGAGAATAAAGTCTACTACTATGGTTGCTAGCTTCGCGTGTATGTAAGCGTTTGCTTGGTTACTCGCGTTTAAGCTCTATCCATATCCAGCACCTGCTTTAAGATAAGGCGAACCTCTACGTATCATCCGTAAAAGCATTGTCCTTTTCTTAATGACACCGTTCATTTTCTACTCGCTCTAATCGGCAAATATTTTCTACTGTAGCTTTTGAGCCAAGTAAATTTTCTTGTAGATTTAATACTGTATAGTACAACGCGTAACGAGCAATCATCATCATTCGATACTTCTCATTCCAAATCTCTGCTCCGTAACTCAAATACTATAATATTCAGAAGCATTTGAATAATTAATTGTTCCAAGTTGAATATTCTCCCGAAATCTTGGAAACTTTGGAGAACCTTGAAGTGCTCCTCTATCTTGGGAATCAGAAACACATGTCAATACCTAAACCTTGAATAGAAAGTAAAGGGAGTTGGAGAGTAATTCGGTAACAGTTTGTGAATTATGATTATTACTCTTGTTATTATTGATATTTATGTACCATAGTGGTTGGGTCCTCCTAAATCTTGATTCTCTAGAGAACTCGGCTTCGGACGACCCAGACTGGGCTGATGCCCGGCCCATAGGAGGCCTGAGTCAAACCAGCCTTCACCCTATTGATTATAGCTTTATCTTAATATTCATGGATAACCCCGCAACGCGACATCTTGTAGCCTCCGCGGTATCTCTGATATATCCAATATATCCGATGTATCTCGTTCACCTATATCCTAAGGTACCCAACTCCAAGGCTGTTATCCACTTTAACGTTGCTTCATAGCCTCTAATGCGCTTCTGATACGGAACTCCAGTTCGACTCCCGATTTTTCTTGACTTTCTCCACGACGAATTTGGAGCGTGCATTTGGAGGACTGCATTGCCCAATGGGACTTGCCAACTACAAATTTTTGGCTGTGGTGGTGATCGTGAATCGCGAGCACCGACACTATCTAGTTGAACTTACGCGTCTAAACTGCATTTGCTCTACCAAGCAATCGATTCTCTTTCGCGAGGTAACAGATCACTGAGCACACACACACACAGATAGTCGGAGTATTCAAAACTGTTTGCTCGGAAGACCAACCTCTGGACCGACCAGTATTCGCTCGACATATGAAAATTCAATCGTGTCCCTGTGACACGAAGGAAAAGGACACCCAGGAAAAGAGCGTCTTACAAACGGAAGGTAGATAAGCTACAATTCTATAAAGAAGTTGTCCAATTGCAATTCGGCTGCTGAGAATAAGTTGACCGTATACGTCGCGTCACTGGAGCGAATGCCAGTATATACATGTAGAGTATTGGGTGAAGTGTAAGTCCCGCCAACACGTAGCATATATATATGCATTCGAAAAGCACAAGGAGACACGTTTGCTCACTCGGAACGAGTTCAAAGGGGAACCTTTCATCCCCTAAAAGGCAAAATCATCATACATAACAGAGATTCAATTAATTTTTTACCGGTACCATTAAACGTTAACGTAATCTTTTATGTGGCAATCAAATGTTACATTAGATATCGAATTGATACTGACAATATTGAGACTGGTGCACCGCGAGTACTATTCTCTTGGGAGGGAATATAAACGACTTAACGACCCCTCGCTTTGAGTGTCGAGATTTTTTGTCCAGGCGTGACCCTCATTCGCGATTCCGACCAGCCAGTAACAATCCTTCATTGAAGCACCCTCCTGCTGACTTTCCAATCGTGCTAGGCTCGTCCCGCGTGCTCCTTTATTCTCTTCATAACACTTATCCTGTATTTCGCCACGTCCCCCACCGGCCTCTGCTATATACGATGGAACTTGGCGACAAAGGCCCTGATAAAGCCCATTTTTTGCGATCCCTCCCTTCCTCTTCTTCCTCGTTATTCATCGAGGACGCATTACCGACCCTTTTCTGTCGGGCTAATAAACTGATTTATTAACGGATACGAGCAATTACCGGGCGCCCAGCACGCTCTCGCGGGATGCGTGCGCCACAAATTGCGAACCCGAGGTACTCAGCTACCGCTTGCCGGATACAATATCTTTTGCCTTCTGTAATCTTGATCTTACATCCATCCTCGAACCATTAGCAAAGAGATTAATAATTCAAAGAATCTCGCAAATGAAAAGTACCGGAAGGTATCATTAGAAATCGGAAATAGTACAAGGAAATAAATCAATAATAAATTTCAAGCATAGAGATAATTGGAAAATCGGTAGCACAACTTGAAAGAATGGTACTTTAGAGGTTCGAATGACTCTGACCGGTGCTAATGGTCGGAAGTATCGAGCACTTGATTTGTGCGATAAATTAAAGTGTTGCCGCTCAGCAACACGAAGCCCACAGGTTCGTGCCACGATTCAAGCTACGATTCGAACCACGAGACGAGGCACGTTTCCGAGGACTTACGCCCAGTTAACGGAGAAAAACTGTTATTGTCTTCCTGGGAATTAAAGGCGACTTAATGTCGACAATTTTCGCCGTCTAGCTTCACCCTGGAGAGAAGTATCGTAGGAAAGGTCAATGGTTCGTCTCTTCGGCATCTTCATCTTTTTCTTCCTTAACTCGTTCTTTACCTTTTGCCTTTTCTGCGTCTCCTCACCTCCTCGACTCTTTTCTTCGTTCCAAAAAGCGAGTCAGGGAAGAAGAGCCGAAAGGATCCCGACGTAGCAAAGCGTTAGCGAGCACTCAAGTTCAGCCAAGGCCCGATGCTCGGTCCACTTGGCTAGGCCTCAGTGATTTCGAACGAGCGCGAGTGCCCTTGGCTGTCCCGCGTCGCATTTTTAAAATTCAAAATCGCCAGCTCGCGGAAGGTAAATTTGTTTTGCGCGAAAGAGTTAAAGCTTCGGAATGCATAGTTGCTGAGAAAAGTGTAGTGCTGAGCGAGAATGACGAGGAGGACCAAGAGGAGCAAGAGACGTCAAGAGCACCAAGTGCAGTTGCGAAGGCCTCCAGTAAGAACAACTGCGTTCTGCCGTAGCAGTGCGACGTGATTATCCTGGCGTAAAGCCCTCTTGAAATTGTAAATTCCCCAGAGGCAAGGTCCCTGCATATCTCGCCAGAAGGACGACTCTCCCTCGCTTGGTTCACCTGCACCACCCTCCGAACTCTCAGTCAACAGAAACCCCTCCTGGTTCGATCCCAGTCACGTGAAACACAAAACCCTGATCCCTACCTAACGGAGGATCATTCAATTAACTGACCGCTGAACATACAATATTTAGTCGAGTATCTTTTGAATTCGGTTGAAAAGGTGTCCCGAATTGAATTTCTTCATATTGAAGTGTAAAATCTATATGCCACGTGTAGCAAGTTTCAATTTAGTCCCTTAGAATCTCCAGGATGTGAACACTCGTTTTCAGTATACTCCATCGTTAACATAACCCCAGGCAGAAAGCCTCCTCCTATAGTATGGAACAAAAACCAGCAATGTGGACTTGAGTATGTAGCCTATATTTTCCCTCTGCTTACCGAGCTTACAGCGTCTCGTCATCAATCCAGATAGTAGAACTCTTCCAGTACTGCAAGCTCGAAACTCGTGGCGGAGTGCTCTCTGTTCAGTGCGCACCTGTATAGGCCAGGCCAGCACAGACGCTAATGAAATGCCTCTGCTCATCATTATCCGTGCATGACACTCCATCGCGAAGCACCGTGCTGCGAATGCACATCCCGGCAACTTCGTGACGGACTCGAACAAAAACTAAAAAAAAAAAAAAATGGGGGTCGAGGAAAAATATATTCGCGACAAACTGATAGATCTTGAGGACCCTGGGGTGTAAGAACCCGAGAGAAAGAGATGAAGGAAAAGAACGACAAGTAGATTGCTTTTGCAAAGGCGAGCCAACGCGGACGGTGGCCTTTAATCGACGGACCTTTGGACGAGAAGAGCACGAGAGGTCAGCCACTATGCAAAGCCGAGGGGCAATATAGATTGCTAGCTGAAAGAAAACCACCCGGAAGAGAAAAAAGAAGAAAAAAAAAATCGGGGAACTATAAAAGACGAAGAGGGATCGAAGAAAGTTTTTAAGTAGACGTTGCGTGAGACATGAGCACAAGACATGCACGAAGCGAATGCGTGAGGCGGATGCACAAAGGGTAGTTATCTGGTATTCGAGGGTGGTGTAAGAGGATGGCAGTAGCACTGAGAACGCGTGCTCTCGGTGTCGGCAGCAGGGAATCGATCGAGGGATTGCGCCGTCATCCCCCAACCTACTGGGTTCTCCAGCGGCCTTCTCAAGCCTCTCGAGATCTTCCCTTTCGCCGATCTCTTCCACCATACTCTCTCTCCAACAATCGGATGAAACCTCGATCTTCCCTCTCCCTTGTCGTTTCCACTTTTGCCTCGATGCACTCTACCCCCCTGAAACTACGCTGGGGAATAGACCCCTGAATCACTGGTCTGGACTCCCCCTGGAGTAAGTCTGGCGCCTGAAACTTTCACCTTCAGCCTCAGAAGGAAAACCTACCACTGCTACTTCTATAATAACCGACCTTGATTTTCTGCTTATACTTAAGGTAACGAACACAACTCTGTACAGTTTTTTTATACACAATAATGACAATAATGACAATTTCTTATACACAATTCTGAGTGCATCGATATAACAGACAAAGGATCCGTTCGGTAACTGGTCTTGCCAAATTCATTGTGGCTTTGTATGTCCCATCTTCTTCATCGGGGAAACCCGGCCAACTCAAATTTGAATTGTTATTGCTTTCTATCGTCATCGGTGTACTGACTAGTATTCCGGATAGAGCTGCAAAATAATTAACTCGCTCGATTATCGGGAATCTGCCATTGCGTCTCTTCCGTCTGTCCTGTAGCTCCTGTCTTGTTCGTTCTCCGAGTCTCGTTGGTAATAGCGCGAGAGCACGGTACACCATACCAGTATCGTGCAGCGTTGTGCTGCGCCTTGTCGCACCTCGATACACCTCGCCAGCTTGATTGGCGCGACTCAGAGTCGACCAGCGTGTCTCGGTCCATTGTCGTGCAATAAGGCAATCGTACGAGAGCGTGACCTCCATCTCGGTACACCAAATTGTCTCGGTGTTCGATTTCCAAAGGGTTCGCTCGAATGATTCGCTGATACTTCCAAGACCAAATTGTACTACTACTACTACTACTACTTGTTATGGAATTTATCTCATACGAATGCTTCTATCAAAGTAATTGTAAGAAAAAAATCTATACTGACCATTATTTCATTGAACAGTCAGTTTGATTCTCTTTTTTTTATGGGTATTAGTCCATAGTAATTCCTGAGATTCCACGGTTAACGGATCAATGAATCCGCGGTTGGCTGACAACATTGGCTCGCGAGCCGTTTGACTCACAAGCAAATAAAACATTCCACGGCCTGTCCTCCTTTTTCTCCTTCTGTCTGGCTTTTCCGTTTCTGCGTTTCTGACGGTACTACTACTGCTCGTGCTCCGAGATATCTCTAAATGGATCGAATGGCTCGCGATTGAACGTCCGCAAAAAGGACAATCTTCGACTCCCAGTGGTCTTTTCTCTCCCTCACTCTTCCTGAGTGATTCTCGATATTAGCCTTTCCAATATGCCATCGCTTTTTAGCCTCGAGAGATTCGAGCATCCATCGAACGAATTGTGCTGCACGCCGAGCTCGTTCATGCACTAATGCATCGATGCATAAAATAATTTTGCGTGAGCTAAAATCTCGAACAAAGAAATTCCGACCTTTCCGATTTCGAGGGTAGGGGGGGAGTGAAAGACCGAGTGGAAAAATCTACGAACGGTACCGATTAAATACATGATTTAAAGAGAGTAAAGTCACCAAGGACCACAGTAAAACTGGTTAAGCACCAGAGTAAATTCCGAAGTAGCAAATAAATCCGAATGAACGGCACCCAAGGGAATATCCGGAAACCGCGCAACGCGATAATGTAAGCTCGCAGTAGTAACGGCTGCTATTCCGGAGTAGCGCACAAGACATTTTCTCGAAAATCCTCTTTACAGACGTCCTCCTTTTATACCGGGACGCAACAGAGAAGGATAATTGCGCGTCCTGAATTTGATGACATTCTCAAAGCACAGACTTACAAAGGCTGCTCGTACTCCTATTTAAAATTGTTGGCAAACAGCGTCGCAATACGCGTGGCACTTTGTCATTTGAAGCAGTCGAGTCCCTTAACTAACGTATATCTTTCACTCAATACCAATTTTATATCGATCCGAATAAAATCGAATTAATTCTGGCCCATTTCCGTCACTTTAATCCTTAATGCAAAGAGCTTCATTTACTACTTATCCTATGTGCGCATTGATTCTCACTTGAAAAAGATCGCAGGAGGATAGTGAAAATTGGCTTCGCGAAAAGTCGATTATTTCCGAACTGCAAGGAACATAAGCGGATGGAGCAGTTTCTCTTTTTGAAAAGGGCAGCGCGGAAAAGCCAGGCAACGAACACGAAGGTCTGGTAATAGGGTGGACTGTAGATGGAAGGTCAGGGCCTTTGATCATCGAGGTTCACCTTCGTGACATGCTTGTCGGGATTCAAGGATAAGCAGAGCTTTCGAAATGTCAGCGCCAGATTAGAAACGACTGTACCACTAGCTCGGTTAGTTATCGTTCTTCTTATTACTACTGCAATTCTAATTAATGAACAGAATGCGTTGGAGAAACCAGTACGAATTTACAAATTTTCACAATGAATTTAGTATTTTCTCATGAGAAACGTAATTCGGAAGAGTACCATTAACACGGACGACTTTTATTCTAAACCAAACTGCGAGTAGTTTGTTCAAAAACCAATGGGGACTCGAGTTTAATCTAGTAATTAGATAAAACAATTTATCTCCCTGACGACTTTAATTGGATGACGATTAAGTCAGAGCGTAATCATAAATCCAATGCAACGCTGGGGTATGCTTATATCCTTCGAGCCGAGAGAGACCACCCATAGGAACATACACACACACACACACACATATATATACTCGAGCGCAGGTCACTGAAAATTACAATTTCGATCGAAAATAACCACGCGAGCTAAAACTGGGCTGCGAAGCTCACAGCCGCGAACACGGTACAGCGATTAATCCTCTAACCGTGGCTTATCCAAACGCAGAATTCACCACGAGGAACGCTGTTACACACGATGTGATGCCAACAACAACGAATCGAGTGTCTCTATCAATCCCCAACTATGTTACTCCATCGTATCTACATTAATATAGAGCACAAACTGATTAAGTTATGGCTTCGCTATTTATTCAACGTTATAACTTGTTCTCCTAAAAACAACTTACACGAAAGCTACGACTATTACAGTGTACGCCAGCCAAAGGTTTAATATTAAACCGATACTGGAATTTCCAGGCAATTTTCATTAATAGCCTGCTAGACAGCTAGAGTGAAATGTCGAATAACTCTCAGCAAGCTTGAAAACAAAGTCTCGTTTCAGTGAGAAATCGCCGATAGCAGGATCGCAACGAGCGACGTTTTATAAAAATTAATCCTTTGATCGAGAGTGCGCACATCTGCATTGGTAAATGAAATGCGCGGGAACGCGAACCAAAATCCAGAAGGCCAGTGGAAAATTTATAGAAAAACTGTTTCAACGTTTCACTCTTGTCCTGATTGATTGATCACCAGGATTGATGGCCACCGCCAAAAAGCTACTAGTTTCGATGCGATTTCGTTGGATAAGAAAGTTGCCGTCACGCAAGCACGATCTGTCTTTTGAGACCAAACAATTCGGGGATTCACCGATAGTAGTAGATTCCACCGATTGGCTGATCGATACGCTTCCTGATCGATACGCAATTCTCTACGGGAGCTTCGCGAATTTTAATAGCCAATCGCAACAAGCGAAAATTAATCCAGTATCCAATTAAAACTTCAAATTGGTTGAATCGTCCGCCTCTCATATAAAATGCTTCTGTACACCGAGATATCTGCAAAGAGAATTCTCAGGATGATCATCATCCTCAGTTTTCCTGAAGTTAGTTAAAATATGAAAAAATAAAATTCTATCAAACATGTAAATTAAACTTTTGCTATACTTAATTTACGGTTACAGTCAAGGTTCACTTGGAAAGTGAGGTATAAGTGACAACTATGGTAGCCGATCGCTGATAGCCACCGTATACTTGAATGTATTAGGTAAATTAACTAGCAGATATAGTCGATTAAACGATGGTAAGATGTAATAGGATCGAGCACTAATCCAAGAAGAGCCCGACTGATTTAATAGAAGCAGCAACCTGAAGATCTCAGGGATAAGTCTCGACCCGAAGGTACGATGCACAACGACAACACGAAGGGGTGATACGATAGGACGCACCGTCGGGTCGCATCGCATCGTCGACGAACTCTCCTCCAGATTCTCCGTCAGAGGATAATAAGGCCCGCATGCGAAGCACGAAGGCAACGCCACCTCGTTAAACGAACTGCTTCACTTACTCCAACAATTTCGTCGCAACCCTGTGCACGCTTTGCAGGATGGCACAGGCTGCACCATGCTCCACGTTTCCTCATCCACTTGGTAGTACCTGTATTTTGCATATACGCCCCCTTCTTGTTCCACTCGACCCGTTCCAACGCCTCAAAATAGCCGAAAGATTCGAAACCCTCGGAACCCTAGGATACCAAAGTGGTCCAAAGGAACGCAAAATTTGAGACTGAGGGTACAATTATTATTCTATACAAGGCGACACACATTGGGCTTGGAAGATACTCTAAAATGCACTTTGACCAGCTGAAATTAGACGAGAATCGAGAACGATGAACTAATGTAGTTAATTACTGGATATTACAATGCGGGGAATTTGGCAAAACGTTTCGGCCAGAGTATATAGATATCGGTATTAGAAGCATTTAGTATCCATTGGGCAGTGTCGAATAGCCCATCAGTCTAATCAGACTGGCTTTTCGACTGATAGAGCCAATCGGGAATACAGATTTACTGTAATTACCACTGGTACAGTAAGCAACTTGTATTAATAAAATATAATAAATCAATTTAAATAGACCTGACAGCGGTCTGACCCAGATAAATACAAAGAAAAGAATTCAAAGTTAAACATTCAATTATCAAACCAATTAATAATCTGTTTTCCGTTCTTCGCCATTCGTTTGTCCACTGTAATTAATTCAATAAAGTCGACAACGTTGGAAACAGATGGAATTACGCGAAGAAAAACAAAGAGTAAAGACAGGGTTGCAGGAGAATGGTGTTTCGTAGCTGAGAGAGTGGAAGGACTTTATAAATGGAATGTAGCCGCTAGTTAACGCATCACTTCTCAGTATTATCCATGTTAGTCGTGCACGAATCTCCTGCCAATTAAGTAATGGAGGCAAACAACGATAGTCCAACGTGGCGGTGTTACCAGGTTCGCGCAACGTCTCGAAGGCGACACTCAAGCTCTCGAGTCCGTCGACTTCGATTACTCTCCAAGTCCCGTTCTTATCGTCCATTAGAGCGAAATAGCTTGCACGTGCCGAGTATTGCCAATCCTGCTTTCTCCACTTCTCCATCTGTCTCCTTCTCCCTTCGTCTCCTTCATCTTGAACCTCCCTTAACGCTCGCACTCGGTATTAGTCGGACAGAAAATTCGTTTAAGGAATTCCTTCTGTCATCCAACGGCTCGCCCAAGACACTCATTTCTCGTTTAATTTTTATCCAAGGATCCTCTCAGCCAGAGAGTGAGAGAGAGAAAGAGACCTCGAGCTGCTATGTCCCAACACGTGTCTTTTTCGTTCTTGCGAACGATACTCAAATAAGAGACACCTTATGCGGAGAATCTAGCACTGACACGGGTCACCTTCGCCTTTGGCGCATAATAAATCAAGGTAGACTACACTAGGACATGACGGCTCGAGATCTCTTTTCGTGTAGGTTGAGGCACGTCGCCGACTAATGAGTCGTCGACGCGTTGCCCTTCTTTACGAGAATGAGGAACGAAGGAAGAAGGAAGGGCAAGAGGAAGGTAAAACGCTCAAGGAGGGAGAGAACGTAGTTTCTAGCTACCACAGCAGCAGCATTTCTTCGAGAAACAACTCATCCGGATCTCAAGAGCGCACCAGGAGGTAGTCGTAGCCCGCGTGCGACAAATGGGATGCGCGTGCTGCGACTCGTGAAGAGATACGAGATTTAGCCATTTCCTGCACGCCGACAATTCGACACGCTCGAACCTTCCGTCGCGAGTCTTACCTACTGTCGTCGCGTTGCATCGTCCTCGACGTGGCAAGCCATTGCTGTAATTCTGTTTCTCGCGGCTCTCCACAAACCTCTTACGGACAACCACCCGTGTACCTTTCGCGCTTGCGGAAACAGTACGATTCCTCGAAACTAAGGAAAAACAATAGCGGAGTAGGAAAAAAGTGGGACGAAGTGATTCAAAGCTGTTGGTTTGCGGTACAAAACTAGCGACCACGATATCGGTTAGTCCAGCTTTCCCCGAATCGCTTTGACCAAAATGGTCAGAGGTGACTCGAAACGACACGCAATTTGTTATAACGATACACTCTGCACTCTTTCTCGCATTTTGATCCGCTTGTACTCAAACGACTACAACGATTACCACCTAGCCATTCGGATTGCATTTTTCTCAGAATATATCAATGAAAAAGCTTCCATTCGAGTGGCGAAACGCAGAGTATTCTTGCTGAAAAATTGTCATTTATCCACGGTTGTCTATGAAGTATCAGGATTCTATCGTACTTTGAAACTTGTCGATCTGTCTATCGTAAAAATAACTCGAAAATCGAGAAACGGAGAGAGAAAGAGAAATAGATGGGGGAGAGACAGAGAGAGAGATAGAGGATGGGAGCAGGCAGTGTGATAAAGGGTTAACACGAAATCGAAGGACGTGCGCTCGACCTCACCCATCAGGTGACTCGGTTACGATAAACATCGTGCCAAACGGTTAACCACGAACGTACCGCGCTCCTACGTCAAAATCGATCCTGCCCCCTAGTTATCGGAAACGACGATCAAGAGCCAAAGATCAGGAGGATGACGACAACGATGCTCGCGTCAATCGCGAAGCATTGGCCCCAACGATCGTACAACCCAACCCGTATCATCCTATCGACCTCAATTCTACGCGATACACCTTGCGGCGGCTCTTATGCTTGTCTGATCACTGCTCGTCCTGACTTTGAGCCTTTCGACTTCTCGCTTTAACTATATTTCTACATACATGTAGAAATACGATGGGAATTGAAAATTCGATTTACCGAAATTCTAAAGTGCTAACGAAAAAGGATTATCCCAAAAAAGCATTCAAAATGCAAAGATGTGGGCCAAGTAGAAAGTATGTGATATACAAAAAATATGCCCCCCCCCCCCCCCCCCGGCTCCAACCGCAATTCTGACCTGACGTGTAACAATGAAACATGGTTAAACTAATGTGGAGATATTATTAGTTTCCGAAATCTGATTAAACAAGATATATCATTTCATTTATGCACAATACAAAAAATTCATTCTTTATCAATAATAAATTTCAATCGCTCGCTCATTGTAAAGTGATATTATACAAAGAATTTGAAATCCCAGAATGTGGCCGCGTAGAGGCGCTACACAGCACATGTGGCGTAACACCCATGTAGATCTACCTAGCTCCAGCTGACAGTCCTTGCAATTTACTAAAAAATTCATATCAAATCAATGAAAGAGTATTTACCTGCCAAGGTAAAATAGTTCTCCAACATGATTAAGGAACGAGGAAGCAAAAGATGAGAATGATTCGGTTACTCATTATACATCCGCGAAATATGTACATAGGTAGCTACGGAAGCAGTAGGAAAATGTAAGCAGTCAGTTGCAGCGGAGAAACTAAGCTTCACTGATGCGCGTAGGAATGTATGTAGTTGGCGGAGGAGTAATAGGAGAATGTAGGGTAGGATCGCCATAATTCCTGCGAAATATCGAGCATACGGGCCCAGAGGTACTCGCGGAAAACTTGCAGAAGCTCCGAAACAAATTACGTAGGATTAACGGAAATTCCAGAGAAGGTTCACGGGACAAAGACATA
Organism: Trypoxylon attenuatum; assembly: GCA_963989405.1. NCBI lineage: Eukaryota > Metazoa > Arthropoda > Insecta > Hymenoptera > Crabronidae > Trypoxylon > Trypoxylon attenuatum. The sequence goes on along the minus strand of OZ022489.1, from coordinate 2,298,446 downwards.
TCTGGAGTATGAAGATTAGCGTTCCATGCGTAGGAAAGAGCTTGAACGCGGCTGCGAGTGACAGGCTTATATTTTCCACTGTCTGTTTCTCTTCGTATGGCTGCACCCTGGCTGACGGTGACCATTTGCAACGTCTGCCGTCTGCTTCTGTGGTTTCCGCGGTAAAACTCACCCAGCCAGCATTCTCATAGCCCAACCGCTATGCCACATTGCCCCTCGCAGACACTACTGACCGAACTCTCTCAACTCCTACTATCTCCAATTCTCTACCAACTATTTAATTCGATTCGTCTTTAGCGCTCACTTTCAAAGATTAACTATTAATTCAATGATTCTCTCTCCTCATGCGATCGGACCTTTACGCTAGTCACAGTAAACTTCCCTCGTTAAAGCACCAAGAGCTGTGGTTTCCACCGTTCGCTTCTACTTCGCGACGCATCACTTTGTCGTCTGACAATCGTCATTTTGGTGGAAGAACCACCAAATTCTATGCGGTCGCACGTTCGTGCGATTGAGACTCTCCTTATTGCTGACATCCGAACAGTGGCTTTTGAAAGATACAAAATTCAAGCTCCTTAAATCGAATGTTATAATGATTCTAATATTACCTTGGCTGATATCGGAATTTCTATCCTCATTGTCAGTTCCAACGAGTATAATAATACCTTTTTCTTTTTCCTTCTTTTCGTTTCAATTAAAATCATCATTAAGAGGGATCACGAGGGCGCAAGTGAGTCGCGAGAGATTCAATTAGCTCGCAGGAGAGCACGATAATCAAGCGCGAGGGGCGAAATCCAGAAGCACGATAAGCGTAATCGTATGCATGCAAAGCGGTCAGATAGGTCGCGATAATTACTCGAGGGTATTTAACCGGGAATTAAAGCGAGACTAGAGCACCGCGCCACGCGGAGACTCAAAATCGAATTGAGAACGTAGAGGAGAACCTTCCACGATGGTTGTACCCCCTTATTCGATTTCGTAGGGTGTGTCAGACTCGTCTGGGGTCTCGAATTCGCCGCGAATAGTAAGGCTTCCCATTGGTGCAGTGGCAATACAAAATCATATTCAGTTACGGCAGGTTTCCGAGTTCACCCTTTGACTGCTCTCACCAATACCACACCATACACCTGTCAACTTTCGATCGATCTGCCAACTCCGAATCACCCTGCACACATGGCCTCACCGCATACGTGTATATATATATATACCACAGGTTCAATAATACCGGCAAATCACTCGTTTCGCCACCACAAGGTTACCGCAATTCGCGATTCGACCACCCTCTGGCTCGTGAGCCTGAATGAACACGATCAGATGGCAAGTTGCCCTTGCATTCGAATCGTATGGCCCAAGTTTGGTTGAACAATTTCGAATTCGCTCTTTGCAAAAGGTAGCGAATCGACGAAACTTTTGGTCCTAAGGAAAATGGAAGTACAACCAGATGCAGAAGACTAATGAAAACAAGAGTATAAATTACAGAGAATGCTAATAGTTAAGAGCAGAGGATACCAGTGAATGGTAATATAGATAGATTTGGTTTAATTGCTTAATCAGAGCCGCGGAATAGATAAGTAGGTTACACAGCACGATCGAAACGCAATTGGCGTGGCGAGGCGTGGTGCGACGTGGTGTGTGCGATGTGCCGCGGCATTCGACAGAAGCCACCGCCCTCCAATTGCAATTGTCGATGCGTACACACACGGCCGGATGGCACCGAAGATCTCCGAAATTATGCACGAGCGCAATTAACTCGATGCAACCGAGTTGTCGGTATGTATTAACATGAAACGTGAGTGTACGCATGATTCTGGGATCACGAGTATCACTGATCTCTCTTCTACTGGTTCACTTGAGCATTTTACATCTTAAATTAATTACCTTTGTTCAACTAATCATTAGCATTCGCAACAGAGCAGAACTGTCTACAAGCACTTGCGCTCAGCTCCAAAGTAAACGAACCCAGTTTTACTGGTCCTCTGAGACTTCCTAGTTACCTTTTCTAAGCTGGTTGGATCAGCGAGTACCCAGAAGTCCATGTTCGCTTCTTACGAACTGTACTCGAACTTTATGCGAACGCGTTAGAAACGCCAATTATCCACAGTATCGATTATACTACTCGAATTGCTTCCTTATCGAGCTTCTCTTCATTCAATTCATTATCGACGTTAGCCGACGCGTCAATCATTGGATCATTCGGGGATAATCGACCGAATTGTCACCCGCTTCTATTTGGATAATGAGATCCTGCATTCACAGAGTACTCGCGACAAGGGTTCGTTTGAATGTTCATAGGATAAACAGTTCGCTTTGCTCGGTTAAACGAATAAATTATTTGTTTATTGTTTCGGTCCCTCTCTGCATGAAGCATTAGCGAGAGTATGCGATACACTGAAATTGTAACATTTTAACACGATTACTCGAACTGCGAACTGAGCGATCCCTTTGATGTAAATGTTTCGGAAACATTCTGCTTCTTTCCACTAAATTCTTTCTCTTAATTCGCATTGCACGGCCTTATTTCCATTAATATTCACCTCTATTCGGTAAATGAATGAAGAAAATAACTGAGAAATTAATTGTTGAGTTTTCGTAGCTTCCAAGGTAGGATATTAATAAGTTTTTAACTATCAGGCTGATTCGAAGCTATTGTCTTTAAAGCTTCAAGTTTGAGCAAAGTTATTTTAATTGCAGCCTCTCGCTGATTCTATTATACTCTAGCTTCCTCGACAAAGTAAAGTATTATATTAAACTGTTAATTTTTCTTTTTCTTTTTGTTTTCTTTTTGTTTTTTTCAAAAAATTCACCAACTCCTCCTTTGCCCTTTCTCTTTTTCGACGCATCGATTGGAGTATGCCTGGCGGCGCTTTTGTTTTCTGAACTTGGTCGTTGAAGCTACAGTTAACAGTCCCACGGCAATGTCCCTTTCGCTTGGTGGCCACCCGCTGAAAGGCAACAATCGCATTGTCATCCTTGGTTCACCTACACGCGAGACAATAGGCTTTTGCGGTTTCCTCTCTAACCGGCGTAAATAACATTTCTAACCCGTTTCAAAAGGGAATTCCCTTTCCTTTCGTCGGAGTCCGTTTAGCCACAATTACTCGCTCGCCCCGTTTGGCCCTGCTCTTTCGAGTGGCACCGCTTTACGATCTTATTCGTTGCTCCAATTACAACTGACTTGGGATGACTCGATACGTAAGCTCGATTGAAAGATTGAAACGATATAACACAACGATACACTGAAAACTGTATGTTCAATTGTACGATAGCATTATCGTGTAGACGATGTATAGAACAAAAGTTAGGGTGGCTTAGATGACGGTAGCTTAAAACGTTTGCATCGTCAGTGCAGAAAAACTATATCCTATGATGTTGTATACGTTTCTTTTTCGGTGTTCTCTTTCGCGTTGAAACTCGAGAACTCGTCGCTAGGGAGATAGCTGATTGAAAAGTGTACTGGTCTCTAGGTAATACCGAGTGTGTTGCGCTACTATATTTGTGAGGATCGATCAGTATTTGCGATAAGAACAGTGAAGGATTGTTTCGAGTCTGGAAATCGTTGAAGAGAAGTTCACAAGGTGGGGTACGGGCCCATCCACGCGTTCCGGTGACACTTGGCTCCTCTGTCTCTCCCCTCGATCGACATAAAGTAATGCAGCAACGTACTAATGCACCCTGACATACTTTCAGCCAGCGAATGTCGCTTTTCATCGCTCGTCATTCTTCAGCTTTTCGCTATTTCGCCGGGCTCGGTTCACACTCCTCGACTCTTTTCAAATGTCGAAGGAATTTTTTTTTTCCAACACACATTCGAATTGATGGGGGGAAAAGCTGAGAATAGACTCGATGGCGCCATAGTGCGCCGCGACGAGACTACGACGACGACGACGACGACGACTCGCAGACTGGAGACTTCCAGTTCCGATAAAGCAAGGAGGAACCAGCAACGGGTACCTCGCTGGCTTCCATAAAGGAACGAGAAGTAAGAAGTAATGGCTGTCGCTTATTTGCTGGTATTTCGAGGAACTATCGGAGGAAGCAAGGAGGAAACTGAAGAAGCCTCTCTCTCCCTCTCTTTCTTTCTCTTCTTGAATCCACGGAGCGATTCTATCTCCCACTTTCCACTAGAGTACAAAGGATCTTCCGCTTTTCAAAAGTAGAAAGTAGGCAAAAAGCGAACCAAGTTAATTTGTGTCCCTCTGTCTTTCTAGCTCTTCTCCCATTCCGCCTTTGCCCCTCCGCGCCTCTAGGGTGACTCGTGAAATAGAAATTCTTTGGTGCAACTACTTAGGAAAGCGAGGAAACCGAGTTATGTTGGGTGTACGCGAGTCAGATGACCCATCCGCGAGTAATTCGTAGCACAGCTTCGCACTCGGAAAACTGCGACTCGAAAGATCGTGATCCATGGATCATTGGTAAAGGAACTAAAGGTCTCGGAGACCCTGAACAGGACGTCTGATCGTGAGTAGTGTCCAACATGCGCCACGATTCGTGCTTCGAATATTAAACACCATTCCACTGTTCTCCAACTTTCTTCTTCTACTTCCTCTCCTTTGACGTTTTATTTCGTTAAACGGATAGTTCCGGTAAACAAGGCTCTGCAGTCACGAGGAAAAGGCAAGTTCTCTGCTTTTCTGCATAGTACACAATCCTCCTTTTTCCGACTCCTTGGCGAGTGAGTACGAGCTCGAGAGGAGAGACAAGAAAAGAGAATTTCGGGAGGAAAGTAGGAGATGGCTCTCCCATAAATGGACTGCGGATGTTTATGCAAATATAAGTTTTATTCCTACAAAATTGTCGGGATTTCGCGAGTGCGATGCGTCAGACAGTTCTCCTCGCTTGGTATGATATAGTCAGATACATATAGACAGAGAGAAAGAGAAAGAGTATTCAAGTTTCATGAAACACAGAAAGGGTTTATATAAACGACGAGGACGACGAAGACCCTGAACGAGAACGGTTAACATTTATCGCGCGGAAAGAAATAAAAGCCACGTTTGCGATCGCTCCAATTGGCAATTGTACCAACGAGCAAGATCCCGCTGCCGTCCTTTTTGCAAGCTGCCGCCAATGCGGCATCGGCATTCTCAGAGCTGCCATGCCGAGCACATCTCTATCATCCACCGAAGATGTCAAGAACCTTTTTGCATTGGATTGTTGACCTCGACTTGACGGTGTGCCAGTCAACAAAGTTTCTGCGCACGTATCTCTCCGCTCGGATCTCCCGGTCAACAATCAAATACTCTCGCCTCCGTGTACTCACTTGTGCACCAACTGTATTGAATCGTACCAATAACTAGAAGTTCATCGCACGAGTACTGTTCGTTCTTCCTGACCCACATTCGCACTCGTACCTCTCCCGTCGCGCCACTTCTTTCAGCTACTCCACCGTATTGACACAGTCTAATTGTAATTCAATGACTTTTTGCATTCGATTGCTCCGAGTCTGTTTTATACGATTATAAAATATCGATAATACGTTGCAGAACAGTTACTTCCTCCATAAGGAAAAATGAACAATCCACTGATCATTCCTTCCTGATTGCTAACCCTCTCTTAATTCTCGAATTAAATAAGAAATTACTAGGATCAGCCACTCTAATAATTTCCGCCACTTCTCACAGTAAGTTTATCGCGAGAACTTGGTAATTATTTGCTGCATTTTTCCCAGCGACACAAATTGAAATTTGTATTTTTTTCTCGGCCTTGTTTCGGACGAGCGACACGCACATGAGTATAGAGGCGTGCAGACATAGTCGGGAAGCGAGTTACAGCTGTTCGAGTCGAGCGTACGGGACGAGTGGCCCGCACTCGTGCCAACAAATTTTCGCAATTTATATTTATTCGGAGCGCCGTGTCGTGCCGTGCCCCGCCTGGCAGCCTGTAGAGCGCGGTTCAAAAACTCGAAACCGCAGAAAAAATATAAACGTCACATTTTTCACGTAGAGACCAAGGTAGTTTTGACGATAGCCGTTCGCAGTCAGTAGTATTGATTGCCAGTATAGTATAGTGTGGCCAGAAGGGAGGAGCCGTGAGCGAGACCGCGACACGATAAAGTACTCAACAAAATGCGAGCGAGTCGAAATCCTGCTTACTCCAATCCTTTCAGTATTTTGCAAATTCACAATTTCTCTAACGGATTAACTCTAGCATGGTTCCACTTCAGAATGCAATTCGAGAAGTTCCCTTTCACGCATGGCCTCTACCCATCACGATATTAAAGTCTCATCTACAAGCTAATCTACAACTAAAAGCACGCACGATAATATCCATCGATAAGTCGGAAAACCATAAGCCGCGTGGACCTCTTTCAAAGCAGTAATCCTCGCGTGTATAGCGCGTATACATGCGATTAAGTCTCGTTATGTCTTTGACAGGGCTTCCTGGTGGTACAAGGGTACAATGGTTAGAGGAACTAATCCCTGTTACGAAAATACACTCCCCCCGTTGGCTAAACCCGATCAGTGCCCTCACCAATTGCCTACGGATACACGTGTTTCTATTTGCCCTTAAGATCACTGGAAACAGAGCCCGATAAATTAACGATCACGGTCGGCCGGGCATAAATCTTCTTAGTTGTTAGTGGAGGGGATGCTGGCGATGCACCACCACCAGTCGTATACCGGTTGGACGGTAGAGGTCAGCAAGCTCAAATACGCTTTCAATTTCCTAACAGTTACGTCAGAGAGGGTAAACACTGTAAGAGGATAAAATTTATCCTCTTATCGGTCAGTTGGAGCCGATCAGTAATCAAACGGTGCAAGCCGCTGAGTGGAAACCGAAGCCACAAGCGAATGCCTGTGTCTGATACTGTGTTTCGCAAGTAGCTTAACGAATCGACTCTTCCACCTTCATCGATTAATATCAATTGACGGGAGAGCGCCAGTCTCCCGTGAAATTCAATTTTGTTAGCAAACTATAACGAAGCAAGTTGCACCGATCTACCGAACCATGGTTGACCAGTTCTATTGGTGGTAGGAACCATTCCTGGTTCTCTCTTTCTCTAATCCATACATAGAATGCTATG